>OY728123.1:142524005-143774005 GCA_963277665.1 Viscum album | reverse complement strand
ATAGTAAAAATTCTAATTTGAGTTTTTGGTATGTTTAATGACATAATAATTATGTCAAAATAACATAATGAGTATGATAAAATGATTGATGACTCTTATAGATTCAAATATATTATGAGGCTTCCAAAGTGGCCAATGCCATGGGAAAATACAATGGGAATGCCCATGGTTTTACAAATACCACAAATTTGGTATCCATTGAAATTAATAAAATATTACCTCGGTTTTTCTTTTAATACCCAAACATTACATCATTTAAATTCATTAAAAAAATTCCACATGATGTTATGAAATTATTACCTCCCAAGGTGCCATACCAAGGTTCCATCAATTTCCTAGGGTACTGATCATACAGTTTTAAAAGTTACTCTGCAAGGTAATGGAATTATCCTCTTCTCTTTATCTTTCTTGTTTTATTTTATGTGATATGTCTTTATAATTTACATACTAAGTTCTTATTTACATTATAATATGTAACGCCCCAACCCTAGTTACCCAGATTCAGTGCATTATTACATAACATTGGCATGATCACAAAAGATCAGGTCTCGAAAGACCGAACAGTTTAGTTTCCATAGAAACACTAGATACATTCATAAATGTTACATTACATCCTAAAGTGAAAAATCACAATAACGTAGTCTCCATAGTCCACACTCATATCCCCTTTAGAAAATCCCTACAGGTCAGTCATAAAATATTTCTTCACATCCTGGGAAAATAAAACATAGAAATTGGTGAGCTCAGATGCTCAGTAAAGACAATAATACAGCAGAAACATTCATAAATAAAAATAAATATTTAAGGAAATGTATAACTAAAACAAAAGCCTTTCAACATTGAACATCATCATAATATGACAAAAATAAAATTATGTAATGCCATTTACTTATTCACATGGATATTCTACTAGTCAAATAATCACATGCAATATCAATAACCACTTTCATAATGATGGAATGCATAATGCCTGACTATCATAACCACATAGCCAAGGCCATGTGCCAAGACTACAAATAAGATTTTGTCAAGGCCACGTGTAAAGACACTAGTTTGTCTCATGAGACCTACCGATGCATCGTGGAGCTGTAGCGAGATCCACCCATCACATATTAAGTCCAATACATTCCTTATATGAAAAGGTTTAAACATATCATAATCAATTCCCAAGAACCATAACATAATAGTATCACATAAAACATTCATAAAGGAAACAAAACATTTCCACATTTAAATTATGAGATATCAATACAACAAAAAAAATTATCAAAATCATTTTCAATACTAAAATAAAAAAAGTAAAACATGGATTTATCTATCATTTTAAAAAAGTTATGGCTTTTAGAAGAAGCCGATACTCAAATAATGGTCACGGTGGTGGAGAAGTCTTTGTCGCCACATACGTAAGACAAAAAATTCATTTTATCATTTAGTAAAAATCCTTCATATAAAAATATTCCTTTTGAATAAAATTAAAAGTCATATGGGTTTATACACCGTATAAAAGAAAGTTGTGTATAAAACAAAATATTCCTCAATGAAAGGAGATTGAGATGAAGTCTCTTACATCGTGGCTGACTTCACGCGATCATTATTTAATCTCCAGAATAATAAACTCGAGTTAATTTATACTTTCTTAAGAACTATTTTCAATTTTATTATTCCATTTATATAACTTATTACCATGTTATGAACACTTTGTAATTATTTAAGTTAATAACGGTCGTTTTGCCGATCTTTGGTACTTGATTCAAAAATAAACTTATTATAATTACTGGTTGTTCATGTGGTAAAATATCCATTATATCCAGAATAATATTCATGATGTAGATATCATATATATAATATATATCCAATATATAAATTCATTTATAATATTACATAACATTGAAAGGTAAGAAATGAAATGCACCGTTCATGGAGACGGTAAGCCATACATACGCATGAACGTGACTTTCATTTCTATTTCGAATTTAATGGAATTAAATAATAATTATATAAAGGTATATTATGATTCCAATATAATATCATATATAATATCATTTACTCCGTCCTCTATACGTCCCACATATGGCGTTAATGATTCAAATCACTTTGAGGGGGTGGTAGTCCGCACTTCCTAAAATAAAATTATCGCGTTTACCCATTATGGAAATCATAAAGGTATGCCATAAATGAAAAATACAGAAGAATAAGGAAAACATAAACATAATATATATCATATATAAATATAGCGACATATTAATGGCCACCATGAGAGGTTTTAAAAGAATATTGGACAATCATCGTTTCGTTAGGCAGTAATTCGCCACCCACATAAACAGTATGTTCTTTAACCATTATACGAAGGTGTGTGTAAGTGTAAATAAAATACTTCTCATAACAACATCCTAGTATATTTAAGATACTACTGTTTTTAAAAAATAAAGGAATAATAAGAGTTTAATGGGTTGGAGATGCTAAATAAAAAAATAGAACATAAGATAATACATTACCATAAAATCGGGAAACTCTTTTTGATTTGAGCCAAAGTCATCCTTTGGGAGACTTCTGCACAAAGTGAGGCTTCTAGGAGTAAGAGAGGGAATTTGATAGAGTATTTGGGCAGAGGTTAGCCAAGACAAATTGCTTTGATGGTTAGAATAATGTGGTATAGGTGGGGGCCTTTTATAAGAGGAGAGAAGGGGCTCTTTTAGAAAGATTGAAATGTTACATTATTATGAAATGATTTTCGGATTATAAAGGTCCCACAATGATATATTTCTAGGGTAAGGTGATAATGGTTCTAAATACACCCATAAAATAGGATTTATATAAGTTTATGTCTTAGATTTTACCTTATCTTTTCATTTTATTTAAATCGTTCATTAATGAGGAAATCACTACATCATCATGGTGTCAAAATTACTTTATTTATTTAATGTCCTAAAATTATAAAAAAAATACCATGATTTAGGAATGTTTTTAGCATTCCAATGACTATTTATAGTCTATATGATCATTTATTTACACAAAATTAAAAAAAATTTACTTGGGTGATACATACTTTTTTTTATATTTTCCATTCTTTAAAAATAAAATGATAAAATTCACTATCACACATAAGTGATTCCATGGGGTCCCAATGATTGGAACAAGGAATCCCATTTTCATCCATGACACAAACAGTGGTATTAGGGCACATTTTGGGGTCATGATATTATTTTATTACCCTTAACCACTCGATTACTAATTAATCACGATAATTAAAGATAATTGTCTCCATTACTATTAATAATGACCAAAAACAAAAGAGTCTTAATTACATAATTTCGACCTTATGATTCCAACTATGTAATCCATTTTACCAAATTATAAACTTTTAAATTTCAGTAATTAATTTAAATATTATTCCCGCTGTAAAAACAAATAGCTTGTTTTTAAGAGACAATTTCTATCAATAGATTGAAAATTGTTTATATCCAATATCAAAGTGAAATTAATTATAATGACCACCATTGGATAAAATGGTAAAAGTATATTCTAATTATACTTTTAGACCACTCAATAGTATAATTTATCACTATAAATGTGATAGCATTTATGATCCAAAGTATCTCAGCCCCAGGTATAAGGCCCCAGCCTTAAACCTTACTTAATCTTGAGTTATTTCAAGATTACACATTGAGGATATTTTCAGGTTTAGAGTTTTAGAGAATTAGATAATAAAACTTTCATTAAATTCCACATTTAAAAAAATTGGTTACATAAATTATAGTATTAATTTTTCCCATCAATGGAAACATATTTAAAATAAAACATGGATTATTTCTTAACACTTCCTTGACACTATCATCACATCATGTACCTTTCCCTTGACCTGTGAAAATCATTTCAAAAACTTGGGATGTGCATAAAAAGATCAGTAAGGGATATGAAAATATGGAAAGGAAACATGAGTACTTATATACATAAGAATCAATGATATCATACATTACTCAAAAAACATAATCACTTTAACATACCTCATCAAATCATGAATAAATCATAGAAATCATAAGACATAATGGTAACTTGAGGCATTCATAACATTCTTATGTAGGGTGTAACCCTCTTGGTTATGTTTGGAATACCCATCAGAGTATATTCCCTAAATCTCTTTAGAGAATCCTTAAAATTTAACTCCATCGCATTACCCAATTAATTGGAGAGCTATATTGGGATCACCCTTCCTTATTTTATCATGGAACCACTCGTCTTCATAACAATGCCCAAGAACCATAACATAATCGTATCACATAAAACATACATAATGAAAACAAAAAATTTAAACATTTCAATCACAAGATATCAATACAACACATTGATATAATAAAAACATTATGAAAACCATTTTCAATACCAAAATAAAATAAAAGTAAAACATGGTTTTTATTTTTCTTAAACAAATGGTATGGCTTGTAGAGGATGCCGAAACTCAAATAATAGTCAGGGCGGCGGTGAAGTCATTGTCGCCACATACGTATGACAATAACATCCCCTTTTTTCATTTAGTAAAACTCTTCGTTTAAAAAAGATTCTGTTTGGATAAATGTAAAAGTCAAAGGGGTTTATACACCGTATAAAAGAAGGTTGTGTATAAAACAAAATATGCCTCAATGAAAGGAGATTGAGACGAAGTCCCATTCAAAGAACATTTTTAAATAAAATATATCTATTATGTATATTCACTATATGTACACATAATGAAAGTATAAATACAAGATAGGACATAATAATATCATTACATAATTTGAAAGTAGGAGATTAACCGAAAGATTGGATATTGGGTTAAGAAGTTCCCTTACCTTGGGTTCGACTTGACTCGATCGTTCGTTATTCTCCTGAATAACAAACTTGAGTTAATTTCTACTTTCTTAAGAACCTTTTTCAAGTTCATTATTCCTTTTATATCACTTATTACCATGTCATTAACACTATGAAATTATTTAAGTTAATAATGGTCATTTTGTCTATCATTGGTACTTGAGTCAAAATTGAACTCTTCATAATTATGAGTTGTTCATTTGGTAAAATATCCATTATATCCAGAATTATATTCATTATGTAGATATCATATATATCATATATATCCAGTATATGCATGACTTTATAATATTACATAACATTTAGAGGTATGAAATGAAATGCACCGTTCATGGAGATGGTAATCCGTACGTACGCATGAACGCTACTTTCATTTCTATGTCATTAATGGAATTAAAAATAATTGAGAGATATGTATATTTTAATTCCAGAATTATATTAATCATTTAGATGTAACATAAATCATATATATCCATTATATATACGTACTTTTAATAGTACATTACATTTGGGGATAAGAAATGAAATGCACCGTTCATGGAGACGGTAAGCCGTACATACACATGAACGCTACGTTCATTTCTATCTCATAATTTAATGGAATTAAGACATAATGATACATAATAGTATTATAATTACAGTATTTTATCATATAAAATATCATTAATTAAATCCTTTATACGTCCCACATATGGCATTAACGAATCAAATCACTTTGAGGGGGCGGTAGTCCGCAATTCCTAAAACGACGATATCGTGTATACCCATCATGGAAGCCATTAAGGTATGCCATAAATGAAAAATACAGAAGCTTAAGGAAAAAATAAAATTATTATATATCATATATATATATAGTGACATCTTAATGGCCACCTTTTGAAGGTGTTAGAAGAATATTGAACAAATATCGTTTCGTGAGGCAGAAATTCGCCATCCACGGAAACAATATGCTCTTTAACCATTAGATATAGGCGTGTGTAAGTGTAGCTAGAATAATTATTATAAAAACATCCAAGTAAATGGAAGATACTGGTTTTGTTAGAAAAGAAATGAATAAAATGTGTTTAGGGGGTTGGAGAAGAAAACTAAAACATAAGAACGAAAGAGAAGACACTACCTTTAAAATCGGGTAAACCTCATTGATTTGAGATCAAAGGCTTCCTCGGGAAGACTTCTGCCCAAAATTGAGGCTTCTAAGAGTAAGATAGGGATGTGGAGAGACAAAATGAGTAGGGGTTGGCCGAGAAAAAGACTTGAGAGGTGTGGTTAAGGATGTAGAGGTGGGGACCTTTTATAAGAGGAGAGGAGGGGAACTCATGGAATGTTACAAAATGTTACTTTATTTGCAAATTATTTTCAGATTTTAAAGGTCCCAAATTGATTTATTATGAGGATAAGGTGATAAGGGTTCGAAATATACTCATCCAATAGGCATTTGACAAGTGTATGTTATAGTTTTAACATTATCTTTTCATTTTATTTTAATCCTTTATTAATGAGGTAATTGTTGCATCATCATGATGTCATAAATAAATAAAATTTTTTAATGTCTAAAAATTATCAAAAAAATACTATGATCTAGGAAATATTTTTAGCTTTAAAATGAATATTTATAGTCCATAATATCATCTATGTAGAGAAAATTAATTTTTTTTACTCAGTTGATACATTCTTTGTCATATTTACTTTCTTTAAAAAAAATAAAAAGATAAAAAGTCACTTTACCACAATAGTGATTCCATGGGGTCCCCAAGATTGGAAAAAGGCATCCCATGGCCGGCCATGAGACAACCAATAGAATTAGGACACATTTTGGTGCTATTTTTCATTATTATGATATTATTTTATTATCCTTAACTACCCGATTACTCATTAAACAAAATAATTAAAGATAATTACCGTCATTACTATTCATAATGTCCAAAAACAAAAGAGTCTTGATTAGATAATTTGGAACTTATGATTCCAAATATTTAATCCATTTTACCAAATTACAAATATAGAAATTGCAATAATTAATTTAAAAATAATTCTCTTTTCAAAACAAATAGCGGGGTTTTTTGAAACAATTTCTATGAAAAGTTTGGCATCAATTAATGCCTAATTACAAAGTGAAATTAATATGAATGACCACCATTAGATAAAATGGTAAACATATATTATAATTACACTTTTTGACCAATTAAAAAAATAATCTAACCATATAATTAAATTAGATGAAAAAGCAGTTTTGATGTAAAATGCAGTATTTATCACTATTCATAAAAAAATGAACATTGTCAGAAAAATACCAAAAATTTATCCAATGTAAATTTAAATGTCCCTATCATAAAGAATATGTTTATTTTGACAAATAGAGCTTATAAAATTGTCAAAAGTTTGATTTAAAAATGCTTTTCCAACAAAAGGCAGTAAAACAATCATTTAAAAATATTACTGTATTCCATGCTTAAGATTGGATTTATTCTCATTTTAAGCCTCTAAAACACTATCTAATTCATAAATAGACATAGATAAAAATATCTATTATTAATTACTTACTTGGGATGTTACATCCTTCCCCCCTTTAGAAAATTGCGTCCCCGCAATTTATTTACTTATCGGATAAGTGGGGGTATTTATCCCTCATAGAATTTTCAGATTCCCATGTTTCTTCTTCAATCATGTGGTTTTTTCACAAAACCATTACCTGATGAATCACCTTATTCTGTAACACTTTCTCCCTGTGGTCAAGAATCTAGACGGGTTGTTCCTCATAAAATAGGTTCTCTTCCAGCTGAACTACCTCTAGACTGAAAACATGAGATGGATCTGGTATATACTCTCTCATCATCGAAACATGAAAAACATTGTGTACATGAGATAAACTTGGAGGTAAAGCCACTTGGTATTCAACTGATCCAACTCTCTCTAGAATTTAATATGGTCCAATGAACCTTGGACTCATCTTTCCTTTCTTACCAAATTGCATCACACTTTTACATAGTGAGACTTTGAGAAATACATGATCACCTACCTCAAAAGAGAGATCCTTCCTCCTATTGTGCGCATAACTCTTCTTCCTGCTCTGACCTGTTCTCATGTGTTTCTGTATCAACTGAACTTTTTCTGCCAACTCTTCTACCAATTCTATTCCCATCAGCTTCCTTTCTCCCACTTCATCCCAGAAAGCTAGATTTCGACACCGCTTCCCATATAACGCCTCAAATGGTGCCATCTGTATACTGGAATGAAAAATGATATTATATGAAAATTAAAACAATGAAATATGTTGGTCCTAACTTCCCTGATAATCCATCGAACAAGAACGTAGCATATCTTCCAAAGTCTGAATTTTTCGTTATGTCTACCCATCTGATTGAGGATGAAAAGCTGTACTAAAATTTAATTCTGTACCCAACGACTTTTGAAGGCCTTTCCAAAAGTTAGAAGTAAACATGGGATCATGATCAGATACAACGGAGAGGGGAACTCCATGTTACCTGACTATCTTTTCAAGATACAAACGAGAAAGTTGATCTAGGGAAAAAGTATCTCGTATAGCATGTAAATGAGCAGATTTAGTAAAGAAATCAACAATAACCTAGATTGCATTATTACCTCGAGATGTATTTGGTAATCCCACAACAAAGTCCATGGATATATTCTCCTATTTCCACTCTGGCACTGGTAAATGCTGAAGTATCCCTTTCAGTAACTATCGCTCTACTTTAACCTGTTGACAAGTCAAACACTTCACTGTAAAATCAGAAATATCTCTTTTCAATCCATCCCACAAGTAATACTCTGGCAGATCTTTGTACATCTTAGTACTGCCAGGAGGAACTGAAAATGGAGAACTATGAGCTTCACATAACAACTCTCTCTTAAACTATGAATCACAAGGCATGCACAATCTCTTCTCATATCTCAAAAGTCAATCATTATCAATGATGAATTCAGGCAACTTACCATTATGAACCAGCTCTACCTTTTTCTGCAACGCACTATCTTGCTCTTGTGCTTGCTTGATTCTGTCTGATAGAGAAGATTTCACTGATACCTGAAACAAAACAGAAGAACATCCTGCACCAAAAACATCTATTCTAAAGTTAATCAAATCCTTAACCAAAGTATCACATTCCAAATGAAAAATTGTTAATGAAGCATTACTTTTTCGACTCAAAGCATCAACCACTTTATTTGCTTTTCCCAGATGGTAATGATTTGTACAATCATAATCTTTGATTAATTCCAGCCATCTCCTCTGTCTCATGTTCAAATCTATCTGATTGAATATATAATTTAAGCTTTTGTGATCAGTATGTATTTCACACTTTAATCCATATAAATGATGCCTCAAAATTTTCAAATCGAAAACAACAGCAGCTAATTCCAAATCATGTGTATGGTAATTTACCACATTAGTTTTCAACTGACGTGAAGCATATGCAATTACCTGATCATTCTGTATTAGGACAAAACCAATTCCATTAAATGAAGCATCACTCTAGATAACAAACTCACCATTCCTTGAAGGTAGTTCCAAAACTGGAGCCTTCACCAATCTTCTTTTCGGTTCCTGAAAACAATAATCACATTCTTTTTTCCAGATAAACTTAACACCCTTCTGAGTTAGCGTAGTCATTGAACTATATAACCGTGAAAAATTTCTTACAAACCTTTGTTAATAGCCTGCCACACCAAGGAAACTATGAATCTCAGTTACATTTGTGGGTCTTGGCCATTCTTCAACAACCTTTGTTTTAGCAGGATCAACAGTTATGCCATCTTTTAAAACAATGTGACCAAGGAAAGAAATTTTTCGTAACCAAGACTCACACTTGCTAAATTTTCCATATAGTTTCTTTTATTTTAAGGTTTTCAAGATAACCCTTAAATGTCTTTCATGAACTTCTTTACTTTTAGAAAACACCAAAATATCGTCCATAAAAACAACCAACATTTTTCACCTGAGTCAACTGAGCCATCACTGCCACAAACTGTTTAGTTCTGATTCTGACCATCTCGGGTTGCTGATTTTAAAGGTTGTGTTCCTCCTGATGTCATCCCAATATAGTTGCTTTGTTTCCTCTGCGGAAAACCATTCTGAACATATAAATATCTTAGGTGATGCAACATGGTAATCTTTAAATGCAATATCATTTCTATTTGACAATAAAAAAATATTTTTGGATAATAATTTAATAGAATTATAACTCCTAAAGTTGTCTGAACTGACCTCTGATACCAACTATAAGGCGCCAGCCTTAAAACTTACTTAATCATGAGTTATTACAAGATTACACATTGAGGATCTTTTCAGGTTTAGAGTTATAGAGAATTACATCATAAAACTTGCATTACGTTCCACATTTAAACAAAGTGGTTCCATAAAATATAGTATTAATTTTTCCCATCAGTGGAAACATATTTAAAATAAAACATGGATTCTTTCTTGACAGTATCATCACATCTTGTACCTTTCCCTTGGCCTATGAAAATTATTTCAAAAACATGGGATGAGCATAAAAAGCTCAGTAAGGGATATGAAAATATGGAAAGGAAACATGAGTACTTGTATACATAAGAATCAATGAAATCATTATTTACTCATAAAACATAAGTACATTAACATACCTCATCAAATCATGAATAAATCATAGAAATCATAAGATATAAATGTAACTTGTGTCATTCATAACATTCTTACGTAGGGAGTAACCCTCTTGGTTACGTTTGAAATACCCATCAGATTATATTCCCTAAATCTCTTCAGAGAAACCTTAACGTTTAACTCCTTCGCGTTACCCAATTCATTAGAGAGCTATATCGGGCTCACCCACCCTTACTTTATCATGGAACCACCCATCTTCATAACAATGCCCAAGAACCATACCATAATCGTATTACATAAAACATACATAAAGGAAACATATCATTTCCACATTTCAGTCACAAGATATCAATACAACACATTGATATAATAGAAACATTATGAAAACAATTTTCAATTCCAAAATAAAAGAAAAGTAAAATATGGTTTTTATTTTTATTAAAAAAAGGTATGGCTTGTAGAGGAAGCCGAAACTCAAATAGTAGTAACGGCTGTGGTGAAGTCGTTGTCGCCACATACATACGACAAAAACATTCCATTTTATCGTTTAGTAAAATGCTTCATATAAAAAATATTCCTTTTGGATAAACGTAAAATTCAAAGGGGTTTATACACCTTTTAAAATAAGGTTGTATATAAAACAAAATATGCCTCAATGAAAGGAGATTGAGACGAATCCCCATACAAAGAAAATTTTTAAATAAAATATATATATTATGTGTATTCACTATATGTACACATTAAAAATTATAAATACAAGATAGGACATAATAATATCATGACATAATTTGAAAGTAAGAGATTAATCAAAAGAATGGAAATTGGGTTAAGAATTTCCCTTACCTCGGGTCCGACTTGACTCGATCATTATTTAATCTCCTGAATAACAAACTTGAGTTAATTTATACTTTCTTAAGAACCTTTTTCAAGTTCCTTATTCCTTTTATATCACTTATTACCATGTCATGAACATTATGTAATTATTTATGTTAATAATGGTTGTTTTGTCAATCATTGGTACTTGAGTCAAAATTAAACTCTTCATAATTATGAGTTGTTCATGTGGTAAAATATCCATTATATCCAGAATTATATTCATTTTGTAGATATCATATATATCATATATATCCAGTATATACATGCATTTATAATATTACATAACATTTAGAGGTAAGAAATGAAATGCACCGTTGATGGAGATAGTAAGCCTTACGTACGCATGAACGCTACTTTCATTTCTATGTCATATTAATGAAATTAAAACTAAATGAAAGATATGTATATTTTAATTACAGAATTATATTCATAATTGAGATGTAACATAAATCATATATATCCCTTATATATATGTACTTATAATAGAACATTACATTTGGGGATAAGAAATGAAATGCACCGTTCATGGAGACGGTAAGCCGTACATACACATGAACGCTACATTCATTTCTATATCATAATTTAATGGAATTAAAACATAATGATACATAATAGTATTATAATTCCCTTATGGTATCATATATAATATAATTAATTAAATCCTTTTTACGTCCCACATATGGAATTAACGAATCAAATCACTTTGAGGGGGCGGTAGTCCGCACTTCCTAAAATGAAGATATTGTGTATACCCATAATGGAATCCATAAAGGTATGCCATAAATGAAAAATACATAAGCTTAAGGAAAACAAAAATTTATTATATATCATATATAAATATAGTGTCATCTTAATGGCCACCTTTAAGGTGTTAGAAAAATATTTAACAATCATCGTTTCGTGAGGCAGAAATTCGCCATCCACAGAAACAGAATGCTCTTTAACCATTAGATGTAGGTTTGTGTAAGTGTAGCTCGAATACTTCTTATAAAAACATACAATTCTATGTAAGATACTGGTTTTTTTAAAAAATAAATGAATAAAAAGAGTTTAGGGGGTTGGATAAGAAATATAAAACATAAGAACGCAAGAGAAGACACTACCTTTAAAATCGGGAAACTCTCTTTGATTTGAGCTCAAAGGCTTCCTTGGGAAGAATTATTCCCAATGTGAGGCTTCTAAGAGTAATATAGGGATGTGGAGAGACAAAATGAGAAGGGTTTGGCCGAGCCAAATGCTTGAGAGGTGTGGGTAAGGAGGTAGAGGTGGGGGCCTTTTATAAGAGGAGAGGAGGGGCACTCTTGGAAAGTTACAAAATGTTACTTTATTTTCAAATGCGTTTTGGATTTTAAAGGTCCCACATTGATGTATTATGAGGATAAGGTGATAAGGGTTCGAAATATACTCATCAAATAGGTCTTTTAAAAGTGTAATTTATAGTTTTAACATTATCTTTTCATTTTATTTAAATCCTTTATTAATGAGGTAATTGTTGCATCATCATGATGTCATAAATAATTTAATTTATTTAATGTCTAAAAATTATGAAAACAATACTATGATGTAGGAATTATTTTTATATTTCCAATGAATATTTATAGTCCATAATATCATCTATTTATACAAAATTAATTTTTTTTACTCAGCGGATACATTCTTTGTCATATTTACTTTCTTTAAAAAAATAAAAAGATAAAAAGTCACTTTCCCACAAAAGTGATTCCAGGGGGTCCCCAAGATTGGCACAAGGCATCCCATGGTCTTACAGGAGACAACCAGTAGCATTAAGACACATTTTGGTGTAATTTTGTATTATTGTGATATTATTTTATTATCCTTTACTACCCGATCACTCATTAATCAAGATAATTAAAGATAATTACCGTCGTTACTATTCATAATGTCCAAAAACAAAAGAGTCTTGATTACATAATTTGGACCATATGATTCCAAATATGTAATCCATTTTACCATATTCTAAACACAGAAATTTCAATAATTAATTTAAAAAGAAGTCATGTTGTCAAAAATAGCGGGGTTTTTTAAACAATTTCTATGAAAAGTTTGGCATTAATTTATGCCAAATTCCAAAGTGAAATTAATCCTAATGACCACAATTGGATTAAATGGTAAAAATATTTTATAATTGAACTTTATGGCCAATTAAAAAGATAATATAACCATATAATTAAATTAGATGAAAAAGTAGTTTTGATGTAAAATGCAGTATTTTTCACTATTCATAAAAAAATGAACATTGTTAGAAAAATACCAAATATTTATCCAATGTAAATTTCAATATCCCAATCATAATGAATATGTTTATTTTGAAAAATAGAGCTTATAAAATTGTCAAATTTTTGATTTAAAAATGTTTTGCCATCAAAAGGCAGCAAAACAATCTTTTAAATATATTATTGTATTCCATGATTAAGATTGGATTTATTCTCATTTTAAGCCTCTAAAACACTATCTAATTAATAAATAGACATCGATAAAAATAATTATTATTCATTACTTAATTGGGATGTTACACAAGTAGAACATGTCTCGCCATAAGAACTATATAAACATCCTTTACGAGAGTCATCATGATCCCAAAAAAGTGCACCACAACCCGATGGTCCACAATTTCTTTTCAAAGCACCATCCATATTATCCTTAATCCAGAGAGGGAATGGAGGGATCTATAACACATCAATAGAACCCTATGTAGGTCTGAAATTCCATTTTACACCCGGATTTGTTTTGAATTGTAATGTCCTGAATGATTTTGTAACATTCTCTTAAACAAACATAAGACATGTCCCTTATAGCTGCACAATCATGCATCTTGATGAGATTCAAGAAGAAGCCCTTTTAATTTTACAAAATAGTATTTTAAAGCCTCCAAAACAATATGAACCACTTAAAAAACATCTACAAAGAGGAGAGCCTAAACCTGAGGTGAGAGTATGATAACTGAACAACAACAAAGAAGGTCCTGCAATCCAGAAAATCTTACCCCATACGGGTCAAAAGACCCAGAAACTGCTTCCATATGGCCATGGTCATTTCACAAAGGGGGAAGATATTGTCAGTATCCTCCCGATGCTAATGGAACAGAACCCACATCGAACATCTTTGCAAACCAAAGATCTGGAAAACATCATCATTGGGTAATCTAGTGTAAACCTGCCTCTAGATAAAATTTAGGTGTGAAGGCATAATCTATGGATTATTGAAAATATAAAGCCATTTATAATCATCACTATGACCCTTGGTTTCATGAGTATAATACAATTTTATACTCCGAATACCATTTCTAGCTGGTTTATAATCCTGAAAATCAATGCAGGACACAAAATTGTAACTATTTATCAGATCATGGAGTCCACCTACCAATGTTGCTGGAGGATAATCCAGAGAAACCTTGAAATAGACCAGGTAACCTAAGGATAGTGCATCAGGCTAAAATCCATCAGATAATTAAATAATGAATTAAATTAAAATTAAATAATATGAATTGTGAGGTTCTAATCAATAGTAAGTTTAAAATAAAATAAACTAGATGTTGTTTTTTCTATAAAAATTGGAAGGTGAATATGACTTAGATCTTCTAGAAGTAAAAAAAATAACATTTCTTATTATTTCTTCAGTAATAATTACTATGAATTATATGGTTTCTTATAATTGATTAATATCTTCATGAATAGTGCAACTGACTAATTTTATCATGGAATTGATAAAATATATTAGGAGGATTGAAACATATAATATAGAAAATAATGGACAAGGATTTTTATTCCCTTATTATTATATTAGTATTTGTAATGTGAAATCTAGTGTGACTTTTTATTCTTAATTATAAAAACATTTGACCATATTATTAGATTATATTGAATAATGAAGTTAACAGAACATATCTATTTATATTAAAAATATATACATTATATATATGATTAAATATAATTTAATAAAATCACAATGATCCAAAAATAAATATCATTAGAGTCTTAAAGAATTAGGTTCATACAGAATTGTGTCACATAATGAATTAAACATTCTATAAAAACAATAAAAAAGATCTCTTATATTATTTCAGTATCTAATTATTACATGTGAAAATATAGGGATATGAATAAAATTCAGGGTGAGGTATTATACTTTTAATGTGTGGAATATTAGGAATGAATATGTGACAAAAATCAACATGACTTACTTTTCACACATAATAGTCACCATAATATCATATTTGTGGGATCATAATCATATGAATCATTTGATGGATATGTAAAATTAGATACATTAATAATAATGAAACATTATACACATAATTCATGGATTACTACTATGATTATATAACATATTGAACAAATAATATTTCATCAGGTCCATACATAACATTTTGAAAGAAGCAAACTACTTCATGAACAATTTTAATGAATAGTTGAGATTTACAAATTTAACTAATTCATTTTTAGGAGATATAATATCAGACCCACAAATAATATCATGTTATGGTTATATAAATGCATTCAACATTGGAAATAATGATTATAGTTATCATTCACGAATCAATAATCCCAATATAGAAATTTTTTATTAAAAATGAATGAGGTTTCATTGGAATAATGAATATCAACCCTTAGATTTAATCAATGATTATATTATAGAAATATTGGAATATAACCCTTAATAAAGTGAAAGATATTTAAGGGTATTTTATTTTCATTTAAAAATTAATAATTTGATAATAAATAGAAGAATGTAAATAAATATTTGAAGTGATAGGAAGACAATGTATGAATTAATAAAATTATTATAATAGTATTCTAATATATAATGAAATTATAAATTAAAATATAACATATTCATATTAATGTAAAACAATATAAAATAATAATAAAGTATCATAATAAGTGGTAGATATTTTATTTCAAATCCTTTATTTTAATAATAAGAAAATGTTTTATTTTCATTTTAAAGGACAAAAAATATAAAAAATTTTATATGAACCAAAAATTGATCATGAAAATAAATTAAATCCCAAGATATAAGAAAAATATTTAATTATATATTTATTTGGAATAATTTACAAAGTTTAATTTATAAGGTGGTGGTGAAATAATTTAAAACTCATGTAAATGAAAATTGGTGAGGAATCCCCTTAACACATGCCATATTTTGTATTGTCTGGTGGAAGCCAAATGTATAACCAAATTGTTTATATATAAATATTTTTATAGAAATATATATAATTCATCCATTCTATTAAAACTAAATATTTACATTTTAAATTATTTTTTTACTTTTAGTTAAAGATTATATTGTGCAGAAATAGGATTAGTCAAATTTCTACCATGAAATATTAATATTTTAGACCAAATTAATCTTTAATAATCATTATTTCAATTTAAATTAAAATAATAAAATTAATAAAATTAATTTTTAATATAATATATATATATAAATTATAATAATCATCCATGATTTTGATGATAACTCATGAATTGATAATTTCATTATAATTGATAAACGTGAACATTAATCGGATGTGTCCACAGGGGGAGAGAGTTGGTTTATATATTAAATAATGTTTATAGTAATTATAGAATGTCAAAATAATATTTATAATTTTATAAACACATTGATATAACTATAATGAACCAATATGGTCCAACCTACCACATCACCTGACCAATCACTTCAAAAGGATTGAATTGTTTTCCTTATCTCTATTGGTTGGGGATAGGTTGTTGGGAATTAAAAAGGGATACATGGGAAAAAAATAACCCTCAAATCCATGTAAACAATATATGGGATCACATTCTGAAATTTTACATCATGTTTTTAAAAAATGGAATTCCATTAAATAAAAAATAATAAAATACTAATAGTATTTATAACTAAAATAAACAGAGGGATAAAAAGACGCTAACCTTTAAATATATTCCACATAATTTGTATCAACATACAAGTGGAATCCAAATAAATATATAACACATTAAATTAAAATAAAAAATTAAAAAATATAAGGATATTCATCTCTATAAATTCATAAAAATCATTAAAATAAACTAAAACATAATACCCACAATAATAAATCCTCTACATGACATAAAATTAGACCCCAAATCCATATCCACCATCAACAAAAAAATTAATTATGTCCAATTTGGAACAGAAACATAGAACCTATATTATGTATAATATAATATCACACACACTAGTGTGTGTCTAGGGTCAATTCCAACATATGAATTAATATCTCACCATAGAGTCATTGTATGTTATTTTATAAAGAATTTAATAATTTCAATTTTTATTAAAATTATTGAATAATGATTTTTATTTTTTAATAATAAAATATTAAAACCCTACAACATTTAAAGGAATGTAATAATTCTTAATTAGTTGATATCACTATTGTAATCTCCACTTAAATGTTCAAAACACATTAAAAAAATCGAAAATGAGGACCTTTGAAATGAAGGAATAGAAATAAAACCCTTTTTCTAATATCAAAATTCATTATGAAATACCATTAATAAATTGTGTATTTAATCATTACATGAAAACCAAATTTTCAAATATCCCCAATAAACCCCACTGTAAAAAACACTTCATGAATTGAAAATTTATTTAGACTTTTAACAACTTGTAAATAAATATACTAACAACTAGGAATAAAAATATAAATGAACCTTTAATAATAGGATGTCCAATGGAAAACAAAAATGAAAAATCCCAATATATGGAACCATAAATATTGGAGTAAGCCTCATGGGGTACAAAAAAGTTTTTAATATGAGATGAAACTAAGTATTCAATAATATTACATACCAACTACCAACCTATGTTACATGAAAAACATCACAATCCACCTTACATTCTTACACATGACTCGTTGGGGGAACTCTACTAATACATCACCTAAATACTTTAGAGGGATTTATCTTCTGTGTGATATTACTATTTTTGAATAAGTCAAGATCACCCTCATATTTTAATGGTATTCTAGAATGAAACTAATGTGAAGGTAAAAAAAATAATCACACCAGGAATAATTGTTAATTATCATTAAATCATTTAAAATGAATATCACCTCATCTTAAATAAAGAAACATAAAATATAACATTTAGACATCACAAAAATATAACATACTAATTCACATCACATAATGTAGAGATACTATAATAATTTTAAATAAAGGGGGTTTTACAAATAGTTTATCATTCATTTTATGATGTGGAATTCCTTCCTTCCAAAAAATAAAGCTAATAATTCCATGTTATTTATATCACATTTAGATCATGCCATTTAAAAATACCGTGAAATCACTCTGAAACTAATACCTCCTTAATTGAAAATTTAATATTTTCAAACAATATTTCATCACTTTTAAAATAAAATCAACATAATAGTCCAACATTCTATTTCAATTCCATTTTGAATAGGAGTAATAGTAATTTCCATAAGCACTTGGTAGGAAAAAAATAAATTCAAAGGAATATATGAAATACCATGAAAATATTAATTATAACATGTTTAAATTTATTAGAATCATTTTTGAAACCCATTATCAATACAATAAAATATCATAATTTTGTAGGAACATAATTTTAGACCATAATAATTACATGATTTTTTAACACACAATAAAAACAATTCATTATTTCATAGAGGGTTTGATATCATTGGCTCGACCATCTCGATGGTGGAATGGTGATGGCCCATTGGTCCAGATCTTGTCTTTTATGGTATGAGGGTTTCATCCATGTTATTTGTGTTTGTTTTCAGTGTTTTGGGAGGATCGATGTGGTCTCCACGAGCAGTCTTGTTGGTGGAAACAATTTTTGATGACCCAAATTAGTATCGCTTGTATTAAGGCCATCATATGGCCTCAGTTCTCGAATTTGGGAGGCTGACTCTGTGTTTATGGGTTTTTATCATAAATTATTTGATGATGTGGACTAGATTTAGTTGTGAATCTACTATTTCTTGATATCCCTATGTGATTCTATTATGGTTCATGAATCTATTTTGGTGGTGCTATCTACAGTTTTTTCTATGATCTACAGATCAAGGGTCTACGAATCTATATCTTATTCATGGGTTTTTATTGATGAGGTTTAGAGATAAGAGTTTTCAAAAAACAATTTCAATCCATATTTGGATGTTTCAGAGGGTATAGAATTTTTCATCAGTACTATGAATATGCATATCTGCACAAGACAACTAGACAATTAGTGATGACAATGTGGATTTGGGACTAAATGGTTTTTATGGTGGGGAGGGGCTTTCCATTGTTGAATTGATCTTGTTTTAATAGATTTTTGAGGATTGGGGAAAGAATTATTGTCTTAAGCCTTTGATATCATGTTGTGTTACCCCTAGGCCCATAAAAGGGGGGTTTATGATCATATGAAATTAGTTTTCATTCATGTAGGTCACACAAATATCCCAATCATGTAACATTATTCTCCTAGAAATTCATTGTTAAATGGAAAAAGGTAATATGACATAAAATATTTTCCACCTCAATTTAATAGTTGTATGACCATAATAATGACTTGTGACATACCCTTGAAAGAAAAATCCATTATTTTGATCCACATTAAAACAATAAATTATAGATGCCTTGAATGAATAAAACTAAAACCAATAAATAAATAAAACATTCAATGTATTGCACTACAATTATCAACCACCCCATATCTCAATGATGGTAGATACCTATTATATATATCCCCAAAATATAAAATCTATCCAGTTTAGAGACATTATAAACCAAAAATATCATCTATAAAAACTTAATGCTGTAGTTAATCATCATATTCATAAAATAGAATATAAAAAATGAATCACTATACATCAATAAAAGATAATTTCTATGGAAATAATAAATCACCTGAAGATATAAAATCCATAAGAATATTCATCAATCCAAAATGTGATAATATAAAAACCATAAATTTAATCTCAAATACCCTTCCACCCAAAAACTAAAAAGGTAAAATAATCAAAATGGAACTCAACATTGAGAGAGATATGGATTGAAAATTAGTTCAAAAGTTGAAATAGTGGTAACCTATTATCAAATAAATAGAACACTGACTAATAGAAATGAAAATAAATCCAAACCAAACACTATCTAGTGTAAAATAAAATATTTTATTCATTGTCATAATTATCTATGCCACACACATGGATTTTATCAATACTACCATTAAAAATATAAACTCTTAAAAACCCATCACATCCATAAAACTCTATAAAAATGATTTTAAAGTACACACATGAATATATACACAAAATAACTAACATCCAACTGGTGCTATCAAATTTTTCACCAAAGAGGACATGTAACAAGAATTCCTTCAAAACTTTTAATCAAGTATCAATCCACCATGAGAATACAACAGAACATATAGTAGCCCAAAACTAAATAACATTTGATAATTCTTCCAAAAATATAAAATAAAATAATTTTTAATATTGACTAAATTATAAAAAAAAATACATGTCCTAATATATTTTATTTAAGGGTTATCTATTTACACAAGAGAATGGCAGTTTAACCGCAAAAGAATTCTCTATTTCATGGAAAGAATTATAATCCCTAGAAGATGTACTCTACCTACCTTTATTTCCAAACGCAAAATCATTTATCCACTTATCCACACCTTATGGGGTACCCATAGAAATATTATATAAATCTAAGGCCTCAGTGGTGATTAGTTTCATAGGCATACCCTTTTCTAGATTCATGGCCATACTAACCACCTCCTTTAATGAAATTAGGTTATATTTTAAGAATAAATAATATGATATGTGGGAGGATACCTCCTATAAATAAAGGGAAATAAATTATTCATTACTATATATCAAAGGAGTTAATATATCAATCAATGAAAATTGACAGACATATTTCTAAACTATCTACAAACCATGATGATGGCTTATGAACCCATGATATTTCTCCACCAAAATTTTGTCTATATAGAAATAATAAACTAATATCACATTAAATAAATCCAAATAAATTTATTCATATTACTAATAATGGAAAATTTAATCCTACAAGACATAGATAGATCCAACATGCCTCTTTGATTCTCTCAACCTTGATGCTTCAAGGGATTCATGATTTTTGAGGATTTAGTCAATCATCTCTAACTAGTCGAACAATTTATAAGAACATAAATATAAATCAAAATATATATTCATTAAGTATGAGATAATTTCTATGTTCATAGAAGGTTCTATGTTCAACACTATATTAAGAATCAGGGAATTAAATATAACTAAAAATCTCGTCTCTAAACACGATGTTGATTTACCGTGATGATAAATCTCGGAGACATGAATTTTCCTTTCTATAATGAGAATTATTTGAGGAATTATAAAAATAACAAAAAATAACGAAAATCAGGTCATTTTTCAAAATTCAATCAAAATAGGCCCACTATTTAATTTTTAATCAATTTTAAAATATAAACAATTAAAAGTAAAGCACAATAATGTTAAATCCTATGAATTAATTCTTATAAAAATACATACTTCAATAAGAATTTATATATACCTACTTACCAAGGAATATATTTTGAAATAAAATCCCTAACACTTAGAACAAATCAAGCATTATTATAATATGTACATAATTCAATGAATAAGTGAAATCATTCTAAGTCATCATTATAATTATAAATCATAACTAAATGTATACGAATAATTAAATAGATTTTACATAAACCCCAACATCCCCATCAACTATTTTTATATGTATCATGAAGAACCCAACCATAGTATAAAATATCAGATGAGAAAAAATTAAATCCATGATTTAAACAACTATAAAATGGTTTTTGAGATAAATTATTTTATAAAATTTTAATTTACACTAAAGAATATATTGAATCATCAAGAAATATTCATTTCAATAACATAAAAAAAGAAATCCTTATCTAATATATATATAATAAGATCAACCATAATTAGAAGAATGTAGAAAAAAAGGTCTAAAAAATAAATTTGGATAGATTAAAAGCTATACATGATTTGTCTGCATGGTTTTGAAGACCATGGAAATACTATCTATGAATCTCCATGAATACCTCATAACCATCCACATGGGGTCTGACCTATTTTAAAAACTATGTTGGAAAAGAATGAAACCTTGGTTCTAGTTAAATTCTAAACCCAAACTCAATGAAACTGATTAAATCATATTCTTTGTTAATGTTTTGCTAAATTATATATTTCCCACATTAAAATACCACAAACCCTTAATTTCTAAATTCATAATACAAAACTAAAATATTGATTACCAATAGTAACATGAGGCTCATTGGGAAAATGATAGGACTAGATAATCACATAACATACTCTCATATATGAAATTCATATCTCTATACTACCAAAGAAAACAATAAATAATATGATTATCCTCTAACATTATATTGTAATAACCTATCCAAGTTCGATATCCACATCACCATATCAATCACTTCATAAGGCCTAAAGGGTATTTCTTATCCCTAAGGGATAGTGATAGGAACCATGAAATAAAATTTACAATACATAGGGATTATTTATCAAAACATTTAGAATATTAAATTATGTATATCATTACTAGAAATTATAAATGACACATTAATATGTTCGGTATCCATGAAAATCCAAACAATAAGAAACAATATATAGAAAAACTAAAAAAAATTAAATCTCAAAACAATTCATAACAACTAAATATGATCAAAAACGTTTTTATTAATATAAATTCATTATATGGAATAAATATAGAGAACAATAAAATAAAAAGATACTAAATATAGAAAAAATATGGATGACTTGTCTGGTATATAAACAGTAAATGAAAAAATAAACCTGCACCAAATAGTAAGCAAACCTTTTGCATAACCAATTGTAACTCCTCATATCCAAAAAAACTATAAAAAACAAATATAAAATATTTGAATATATAATTAAAATATGTAACCTTTATACAACATAATAGTCACACATGCATAAACACATTAGTATCTATGTCAACTGTAAGCTAAAGGATGTTGTAGGATCTCACAATGGAGTGTACGAAATTTTATTCATAAAGCTATTAGTATATTCATTTTTGAAATATAATTGAAAATAATTTATTTAATTGTATAATCCGGGAAGAAAATATATCTTCATGGATGACTAACTAGATTTAATGATCAATATATCTTGATTCTAATGATAGTGATTAATTTCATGTTTTCCAACAAGTAATTTGAATTCTGATAACATGAGATAAATCTGTCTATGAATGAGTAACCATTGACTTAGACATCATTTTACATGACAAAAAATGATAATAAAAATATCTACGTATGAGAATATGGTAGGATATAACACTATCATACTATCATAATACTGTACTAATTAATTGAAAACATTTTAAACCTCATTGATCGAAAAGTCGCCCATATGACATTCAACCAGAACATAAATTAGGATAAGAATGAGAGACTTCCAAATGTCACACCACATCACTCAAACTGCCAACACTATAAAATTACCAATATTTGTTACATCATTAGAACATAAAATTTTAGATAATAATACAATAGTTGTGAAACCAACACCATTCTAATAGTTTTTCTACTTCTATGGAATTTCCACCGTAATTCCACTAGAACAACATATTGCAAGAGAAACATAACATCAGAGATTGACACCAAAAATCCGGAGATAGAATCATTTTTTATTATCTTAATTATTTTTAATTACATTACTATGATGATTTTATTCATATAATTTAATTCCATTCACTATTTTAAGGACTATACCTAATATGTACAACAAAAATCATGCCAAAATGAGTTTTATGAGGAAGAAGAAGATTTTATTGTTCCTACAGCTGCTGAAAAAAGTAGATCACAATCCCTCATGAAGATATAGAGAACAATATGTAGAAAATATATAATGAAATGATGTGGAAATGAAAAGAGATTTAGAAAAAAATATATCAAGATTCGTCATATATATGTGTGTTAATATGCTAAACCAGATTGAAAAATGAAGAGATCACCTGCTATAAAACACATTACATGGAAATTAAAAGCATCATCGCATCATGTGAATTCATTCTATCAGAAGAAAAAGACTTTGTCACACTCTGTTTTTTATAAATATTTTGATTGATCCTGAATCAAGATTATTTTATGAATCAACTCCAGATTCCTTATCTACATTTCAATAGAAAGATAACATCTAAACTCCTGACTCATAGATTTCTCTATTACATGTTTTAGCAGTGTGTGTTCTTACTCTACATTACCATACACAAACTCTCAACATCACTAAACTATAAGATACATTGTATTCTTTCAATCACTTTTCATTTTGGTTTATCACACAGATAAGAGTGGTTGAGGTCCTTATGTGGCATGTATCTTTATGTGCCCACACATAACTATAAAAGAGGTGTTTTGTGACCTATGTAGTTGAAAAATATTTTATAATCATAGTCATGGTATTAGATCATCTAATCTATGTTATATAAACTCTATGGTGGTGAGTGATCACTAAGTGGATAAGACGATGTCTCAACTTCAGACTGAACATCTTGTATACTCTTTTTAGATGTGTGATATAGTTTTGTTTTTTATTTCCGGTTTCAAAATGAAAACTTTTTTTAACCTTAATAAAATACATAAATTGTTAGTTTATCTGAAACCGTGTTAATATATTATTTTGATCATGTAAATTTGTTTCAAAAATTTCAATATTATTATAAATATTATCCATACAAAAACTAATTAATCTTTATAGAAATAATTAGAATGATTATTATATATATCATACTACTTATTTTAATAAAATATGTAATATTTAATCATTTATGGGATTTATAAATATTCCATTTTTAACATAATTTTTTATTTGGTAATCAATTTAATCCTATTGAGATACTCACTCCTACAATCATTTTGTATCAAATGTTTTTTATTTATTTATTATTAATTTTTTCAATATTTTTAATTGTGATTTTAGTTATTCATTAATGATATTAAATTTATGATAGTTATATATTATTTTTTAATAAAGATAATAATCATGATGGATCTAATAACAATAGGAATTCTTCCATCAATGGTAAAAAACAAGACCAATGGAACATAAAGATGAAAAGAAACACAAAGGGGATTCGTTTTGGCATTTTATCTTCAATAGATTATGATTATTTAATGAAATATACTGCTAAAGGCACGTGTAATGATGCTGGAAAATAATAATTCAATCTAAATTGTAAAGATATGAATGAACTGTATTGTTCTCTTTGCATTGAAGAGTTTAATAGAACATCTTCTTGTAAAACTACATTTGATATTTTGGTCACTTGTTAGGTTTCCCATTCAGTAACATCAAATGTTAAATAAATATGTCTAAATTGTTATAATGTTGAAGATGATAATTTTAAAGTGAAACATGATGATAATATTTAGGATATGTACCTTATATTAATGATATGTTAAATTCTAGGGTATCGATTAGAAATCATGTAACTGACAAAGATAGTATAATGAGATTATTCATATTTCTACCATAATGATGGAGAGGAACTACAATTAGAATTAGGGAATCATGAGATAAAAGTAAACTGTGTAAGAAATAGTTTCTTGATAAAATTAAGATGTATGAAGAGTGGTTGATGGAAAAAAATTAGAAGACGAGTATGATCCTATGAGGATGTTAGTATCACTCAATACTACTTTCCCAAGACAATAGAATGGAATGAAAAAAGGTATAATATTCAAATTACACTGATAGTGAATCAACCTCATATAGTGATGAGGAAGTAGCTCACATAGATAGATGGTTTCATAGGTTTTATAAGAAACTTTTATTTTCAGAAAACCAAATTATAAAGGTAAATATGAATATTGAGTAATTTGGTTGAAAAATTTATGATCATCTAGTGGAAGTTGTTTCCTATGAATCCCAAATCAAATGTCATATTAAATAATATTTTCCTATACTAATGTGAAACAAATAAATATTGAGATAAGGAAAAATCATATAAAATGTCCCAAAATGCCACCAGTAGTGCATCTAAGGACAGCTCTAATGAGTTATATTTTTCACCAGTAGAAAATAATGATAGAGAAATTGTTGATTTTTATCTGTAGTCTGGGAGTTACTTCACACGCCTACTATTTCTATTTTTCATTCAACTAATAAGTCTAATGTGTCTAACAATATTTACAATGAACATCATGATGTTGATTATATGTCAAAAGAA
The DNA here is from genome assembly GCA_963277665.1 of Viscum album. NCBI lineage: Eukaryota > Viridiplantae > Streptophyta > Magnoliopsida > Santalales > Viscaceae > Viscum > Viscum album. The sequence goes on along the minus strand of OY728123.1, from coordinate 143,747,416 downwards.
AGAATTATTTGACTGCTGAAATATACTAGAAGACACCTCTAATGAGGTAATGTATAAATAGAATATTTTTAAAAGAGATCATGATATAACATTAATTGTAAATTTTAAACTAACTACAGAAAAGGTGGAATTGTTAATCTTATCAATGAAAACAATGATGATAAACTATCAAATGGTAAATTCAAGAAATACCTCCAAATGTTTACAATTTTTATATAAAAAATTAATCAATTTTTGGAGAAACTAGTTGGTGACAAATATGTTACAGGGATAGGATACAAACTTGGAATGATGAGACTAATGAAGAATAATTTTTTTCCTAAATATAGAGAAGAATTATAAACTGGTAACCATTATTCAGAAGAAAAAAATGTTTTTATTTATATAAATCTGCATTTTATTTGTAAGAAACCCATTAGGAAAATGTATGTTCCCGATTCTCTTATCAATATCATTTCCGGGACAAATTAAATCTATGATCCAATACCATATCTTGTTTCAAGACTATTTTTGAGGAAATACACTGAATAAATTCATGTATAAGTCTATGGAACATGGATATTAGTGGTTCAACACATATGACAAGAGAGTAACCTTTATTCAAGATCCATATCATGGTTGATGATTTCGATATCACCTTTGGTTACAATGAAAAAGGAAAACTCATTAACCAAGGATAACTCAGTCTAAAAAATCAGTTTTAGTTTCTAATGTATTATATATATTTCGGTTTATAAAATAATATTCATAGTATTTATCTGTTGTTTGATGGTGGATTCTATGTTAAGTATGAAAATAATTCTATTGATTCTTTAGTCTAAAAATTCAGTAATTTTTACTAATTTCAAAAGGGATAATATTTAATCTACAGATATAAATTCATTAGTTTCTCATAATATTTCATGCTTGAGTGAAATTCATACCAAATCATAGCTTTGTCATAGGATAATAGGCCATTACAACATTCACTCACTTATGAAGATATCTAGAAAAATGTTAGTTAGGGATCTACCAAAACATGATTTCCCAAATAATAAACTTTGCAAACCCTATGAAAAAGTGAAACATTATAACAATTCCTTAAAAATAAAGATTAAAATGTCATCATATCAACCTCTCGAGGTCATTCACAATGATTTTCTAAGACCATATATAGTTTCATGTACTAATGGGAGGCATTATGATTACATTATCGTATATAACAATTCTAGGTATAGTGGGGTACATTTTCTATCTCAAAAAAGTAATGGCTTTCCTTACATTACAATGAATTCTATGTCTGTAGAAAATATAAGGTGAAATCAGATAAATACCCAAATAATCGACCATGGTCTTGAGTTTTAGAGTCATTATTTTGTATCATTTTTCACACAAAATAGAAACACTCATAACTTCTCTACTTCTAAGACACCAAAAAATAATGGAGATGTTGAATAATGAAAATAACCATACAAGAGATATCCAAGATCATGTTAAATGTGTAGGACCTATATATCTATTTCTAGGTAGAAGACGTTAATATGACCTTCTATTTTATAAATAGAGTTTTGATACGATCTATTCTTAAGAAGACCCCTTATGAGTTTTGGGATAATAAGGGTCCTATGTTAAATTAATTTATATGTTTGGTTTCAAATATCTTATTCTTTACACTAAGGATAATTTGAAGAAAAAAACTCCTTCTATAAGTGATGATGGAATTTTCCATTGTTACTTGGTTTCTAGAATATTCTATAGAGTGTTCAATAAGAACATTAAAATTTTGAGAGAATGAGTCCAAATAAAATTATATGAATCTAATACATATGGGCAAAAACATCCTTATAAAAACACGAGGATGGTTTATCTCTTCTAAACAAAAAATCCTATTGTTGAGATAGTGATGTAAAATATGCAGTAAAATTTTCCAGTTCTAAATAATTTCCATAACATCCAGAACCTAAACAAAAAATCCTAATGTAACCAGTCCCTATTTTTCAAAATCAATTAGAATGATTAATTACCATCCTTGATATGTTTCTGTAGGTGATCAAAATATAAAAAAACAAACTAGTACTTCTATTATAAATTAGGTCGAACATTAAGCATTATTATCTCATCATGAACATATGAACATTAGTGAAGCTATTAATGATGAATTCTCGGTAATTGAAATGAAAGAAGAGTTAAAATTGGTTTAATTGAATAAAGTGTGGGAAATTTTGATAGACCTACAATGAACATTAATATTGTTAATAAATAGTTTTTTAGGAATAAAGTTGATGAGTCATACAAAATAATTAGAAATAAGGATAATAATATTTTCACAAGGTTATAATCAAGAAAAATTGGTTGAATATGAATAAATCGTTTCAGCCATAGCTAAGCTCGAATCCATAATAATCATAAATTCTTATGCATCACATCAATATTTAATATTTTATAAAAGGATTTCAAGATTTCGTTCTTTAATGGGTTTATAATTTTGGATTTTTTATGGTACAACCTCATAGTTTTCAAAATCGAGACCTTCAAAATAATTCTTTTAAATTAACTAAATCATGATATTTTTTTAAAAATGCTCACATTCCTTGGTATGAAAGGCTCATAAATTTTTTATTTTCAAAATTTTTCGAAAAATAAATTGTTGATACAACCATTTTTATAAAAGTTATTTCAAATGATATATTAGTAGTACCAATTTATGTTGATGATATTATATTTGGATCATACAAAAAATTTATCTAATACTTTTAAAAAAATTATGCAAAAACAATTTGAAATGAGTTTAATGGTTGAACATTAATTCTTTCTTGGATTTCATTTTTTCCAATTGAAAGAAGGTATTATATTAATCCAATGTTATTATAATAATAATTTTTTAAAACATTTTAATCTGGATAAAATTATATTTAGTGATTCTCCTTCAAGTACCACCTATAAATTGATTATTGATTAATCATGGAAACTAGGAGAAGAAACCAATTATAGTGGCATGATTGGATGTATTCTCTAAATTTATGATAGTCATCCATATATTATGTTTAGTGTGTATATATTTTATCTTATTTAGGAAAAAACAAAAGGGTAACATCGTATTTCTATTAAATGAATTTTCAAATTTCTCAAATATACAACCAATTTATCATTGTTTCACCATAGAGTAAAATCAGTTTTTTTTTCAGTTATTATAATGCTGATATTTGTGTGTCAATGTTAGATTAAAAAATAAAATAAGGAACATATAACTTTTTATCCGTGTATCTAGTTTTACAATTTAGTAAAATGAATTTTTTTTTGTATTATCTTCTGTGGAAGTAGAATACATTGTTGCAGGTAGTTTCTATGCACAAATTTTGCGGAAAAAACACACTCTACTAGACTATGGATATCAACACTGACATTTCCATATAAATTGGGACAAAAAAATTGAAATAAACATTTATATGAATATCGTTTCACATTCAAGAGAAAAACACATTGATATAACACATCTACTTTTAGAGATCATTTTCAAAAAAGTGACATTAATTTTGAGATATTTGGCATAGAAAATAAGTTAACAGATCAATTCACCAGTAATTTAAATGTATTTAGAATTCATTATTCTGAAAATGAATTCGGAATGAAACATTTCATATAATTTTAAATTTCATTGACATATCGTTCTGTATGACATACCGTTGTGATGACACATGATTAGCTTCTCATGTAGTTGTATTTCCATACCATTGTTTTTTCATACCATTAGAAATTTTATAAAGTAGGTTATATCATACGATAAGCTATGTAATACTGTTTCCTATGACATATTGTTGATTATTTATGTCATTTTTTTCCTTTCATTAACAAATTTTTTCTCTATTTCTCATTATTTCAAACCGTTTTTTTATTTAGCAGTTTATTATTATTTTTTAATCATGATGTATTTTTATTTTTATAGTTAATTGTATTTAATGTATAATTTTTTATACTAGAATACCTAAAATCCCAAATTATATTGAATTATGATAACATCTATCCCCAACATACCTTGATCCCCACGTGATACTCGTGTATCTTTCCCTCGAGCCTAGTGCAACCCTTTTGTCTCACAATATTCAAAACATATCCTTTCTTTCAACCGAGCATGACGTGTCGATATTAATGGGAATGAAGAATTTTTTTTATTTCAACTTCTATGTAAACATATTTTATGAATCATAGGAAATAATAGTGTGCACCTTCTCTATTTTATTCATTTAATCTAGTGTTTTTAACTATGTTATTATTTCATTATAGGAAGTAGACTCCATGTTTATGTTATAGATTAAGTTTCTTATTCACATTGTAATCCAAGAGAAAGGGTTTTAGGAGTGTTTTCCATAAAATTAGATTCCTTTCTGTCCAAACATAGTATATGCGATTTATCATGACATAGAGTTTGTGTATAACCAAGATGGTGATAATTGGATTAAAATCCATGTAAAAAGGTAACTGTTTATTTTTTTAAGAAATTGGGATATGCATTTAAATGTTCCTCATTAATTAGTATATGATTATTATTAATTAAGAATTATATAATATACTAATATGTTTATATTTTACGATGCCCTTATAATGAAAATATGAGATGGTACAATAATGAGGCCTCTTGCATCGAATCTAGATAGAGATTGTATTTTGTTGTTTATGTTCATGCATAATATGTTATGTCCATGAAAATGAGATTTTCCAACCCTAAGGTATAAAAATTTTCATCTCCTATTACTTATGACAACATTTTACAAGATTAATCTCTGTAGATATCTAATTGTACATATGTGCAATATCATCCAACCATCCTATGGATCAAACTCATTGGTTCAAACCAAAGATGATTTTCTCTATTTTAGAGTCTAGGGGCCTAGTACATGATGATGAAAATTCACTTATAGATTGTGGAGGTTTCTACAATACTTGTTCCTCATGTTCAAGAATGATGATAATCTGAAACCCATACGAGAGAAAATCGTATAGTGAGAGTGAGAAGTTTCATGATGAATATAATCTGGTTGAGTATCCTGCCAGACTTAAGGATGAAGATAATCATGGATTGGAGCTTGACAGTTTTGAGGAATATACATATGAGGTATAATATATTGATGAAGAACTGTAAAATGAATAATCTATTGATATATGTAGTGACACAAATGTTTCTCCAAAAGCCTCTAACACTACATTTGGATATCCTAGTCAACCAAATAGGTTCCCAAGAAACGCAATGTTGGTGGTGAGTGATGAATAAGAGACTGAGGACTCTAAAGGGGATCAATATAAAATTTATAATACCACTAATGTTGATTATGATGGTGAGGGAGAAGAAAATGAATAAGAATATGAGACTGGAATATTAATAATGGTAATGAAAAAGATGTGACCAATGATGAACCAAATTTTAGAGAAGATTATAAACCAAATAACGATAGTTCTCAAATCAGGATTCAGTAATTGGAAATTCCTCTAGAGCATAAGGATGCATTTTTTTTTGAGAGGTCCATTCCCCATTCATATTGTTTTTTCACGAATCTCTTTTTGTTGATGATGTTGGTGCTAGTTCATTTTCCACTAGATACGATTTTTTTGATTCTTTTGTTTCAAAATAGATGTTAATTTTAGATATTGTGGAATATCATGTTGTCGATCAATAAAAAAAGGGACATATGGGGGAATAATTTGGAAATTAATAGATAGATCTTTTAAATTTTATTTAGTCTCATGTGGATGAAAATATAGACGGTGATTCCATATATATGGATGCCTAAAAAGATTATGAGATGAAAGATTCACCTAAAGTTATTATTTAGTTGGAATTAGAGCCTGCTAGTGTTGAACACATAATGGCTGTTGAAAGATCAGATTCTCACATAAATATATATGTTTTAGTTATTTCTTATATTGTGTAACCACCTACCAAAATATCAATTTCTTGGATATGGATATACACTAAGAAAGATGAGGGGGAATTTTCTTAAATATTTTCAGAATCCCTCCAAAGAGTGATAGAAAAAAATGTGGTGTTGAAGGATATCAAAAGGTATCCATCTTAATCCAGGTTGATCTTAAAGGTATTTTGAAATGTATAATTAGTTGAGACCGCATATACCTGAACCCGATCTAGCTCCTCTAATTCATAAAATGGAAGTGGTCACACAATATAACATGAATGTTCTTTGTGAGAAATGATGGCTGAGTTTCAAATGTGTGTAAGTAATCAATCCCCAATTTGGAAAAATCTATGTGAAAAGTATGAAAGGTATGTATTTGAGAATGTTTTTGGGAATATCAAACCTAAGATGATCAATCATGTTTATTTGAGAATAATTGAATAAGTGGTAAACTATATATTATCTATAATTTTATTGACGAAATGAAAAATGAGTACTCATATTAATTATATTTTATGTATAATTTTCATGAGGATAATTATTTAAATACTTTTGTTTCTTCATCACCACCTCCTGTAAGAATTGATGTTGATCAGTTCTTATAGATCATCTTAGAGCTACATCTTTCAGTGCTTTTGGTAGTGTAACAGATGACCCCAAAGAATCGTTATGAAAAAAATAGTATAATCATGACCAAGTTCTAAATTTATTTTCTAGCTATTAATATTATATGAAATATGAAAGAGAAACTATGCCAAGTACATCATGTTTTATCTCTCTCAGATCTATAATAAATATTCAAATGATGCCAAATTTTAAATATTATTTCTGAATTCATGATTGAATCTTATTACGAAAGCTTCATAAGAACAAGGAAGACCGATCATGGAGATGACCGTAGTCATAAACCATTTCATGGAAGATAGAGCTTAATTTATTAGTGAAATGAAATGGGTTTGCCAAATTATAATGGATTTCATTAATCTCATAATGTTTTTTCTTCATGTCCATGTCATAGTAGTGGTTTCAAATCAAGATATACTTATTAGACATGAATTTTATTTTACACATGGAGTTTCTCTATAACATTTACGTAATTCCCTATCCCCATTTACCTAGATAGGGTGCATTATATTAATACATTTTCATTATTATAAGGAATCATGTCCTGAAGGACCGATTATTTTAGCATTCATGGAAAACATATTACAAACATGAACGTTACATTACACTTTCAAACATAAAACAAGACATAAATAAACCTTTTATAATTCCATTATTCCCTTGTCATAACACTAAATATCAATCATTATAAACTTCATGGAATCCTGGGAAAATAAAACATAATAAAGGGGTGATCTTAGATTCTCATTAAGTGCAAATAATTCATCAGAAGCTATAAATTTTAAGGAAATGTGTATAATAAAAACAACATCTTTTTACACCTAGCATTCATTATATTATGGTTAAAATAAATCAAAAATTACCATATAAACATGCACTTGATTATTCTACTAATTGAACAATCACATGTAATAAATAAACTCATAATTGGGGAATTCATAATGTTAGACAGAATTACTATTATGTCAAGGCCTTGTTCCATGAAACCAGTTTTCCTCATGAGACCTACTAATGAATTGAGGGGATATAGAAAGCTCTTCCCATCATATACTACATCAAATACATTCATCATATGAAATGGGGGAAACATAACAAAAAAATTTGTATTAAACTAACATATGAAATTTTAATATTTAATCCATAAATTGTGAATGACATAAAAATATTACATACAAAATAAAAAATTTCATAAAACTGTCAATATAATATAGAATATTGTTTCATAATAAATCAAATTTAATTTAAAAAATCTAATAGTAGATGTCGGCAAATATGAAATCACTCCAAAAACTATTTTATAGAAATATATCTTTCTTCATTAAAATAATTTACATGTTTCAAAATTATAAAAGAAAATAACTATTTTTAAATTTTTTTATAAGCTTGTAAGGGATGCTTCAAAGGTGTTATAGGGATGTAAAATAGTTTCACCCACTGTATTATTTAAAAAACATTCTTTCCTTAATTTTTCAAAATGGTCATAAATTACCATGTTTGGAATACGACGAAATGATTTTTTTCAAGAAATTTTAAATCAAAGTCAAAAAAGGATATAAAAGACATTAAATTATAGTTTAAAAAATTCTAAAACTATTTGAAAATACATTTGTAAGAAACATAGATGTTGATGATAAAGAAGTCCCAGTAGATACTTACGTATAAGAAACCTTGGGTAATAAAGAGATTGAAAAATTAACCCTTAACATGTACATTTCCTTAGTAAAGGGTACATTAAACTCCTGTATAATTGTGAATTCATTGTTATTAATTTATAAAATAACAAAATACATAATATATTATATCATATATTATCTTCTAATATTACATTTTTAATAATATTTCAGTATTACCATTGTTTCATCTGTTAATTGATTCAATTTCATTTGTAATTTTAGTTACATAAGTTGTGTTTTTTAGGGATTTGATGTATTTGATTTATCTCCAGAATGATATTAAGTCTTTAAAATTATATTTAATAACAAAATAAAAAATAATCTTCAATGGTCAACATGGGGAAGTAATATCATCTCGTCATAGAGACGGTAATTCTTACTTACACACGAGCAAAAATATCGTTCTAATAATTGTGAAATGGTATGTAATTGGATGGTATGTTTTATATACATAGTAATTAACATGTAATATTAATTATTTACATTAATTATATCGATTATTATACCCATCACAATAATGTAGTGTTTAATAACAAACTACACCACAACGTAGAGAGGTATGTCATACATATGGACGCATGGGGACTTTGTCATTAATAAGATGGACAGAATAATTAATATTATTATAATACATTTATAATAACCTCTAATCATGTATAAGTTAATGAAGATATTATTTTATTATGGTAAAAACAAATAGAGTTGAAGTAGAAGAAGAAAAGAACATTGAAAGTGGTGATAAAATAATTACCTCTTCTTCTAGTGTTTCTTTTATATTTGAAAAAAATGACACCTTAGGTTGGATTTATACCCATGTTAAGGCCACTAGGATTATGTTTGGGAAATTGGGAGGATATTTATGATGGTTTCGGATTAGACAAATAGCTTTGGAGTTGTGAATTAATGAATAGGTGATGTTACCTTTTATAAGAGAGGTTAGGGGATCTTTATGAAATGTTTGAAATATAAATTATTATAAAATTATTTTTTATTTATTATCGCTGATAATTGATTTATTTCGAGTCTAAGATGATGATGGGTCTAAATAAATTCAACCAATAGGTTTTATGAATGTTTAGGACATAAAAAAATCCTTAGTTTGTGGGATAAACCCTATGTTAAAGAGTTTAACTCGTACCACGTCTTCTTATATTTTTATACTATAAGATTAATTTAGTTACTATAAAATGACAAGGGAAATTTTTTTTGATAATTAATGACATTTTTTAACATTTTCTATGTTATGTGGTTGTATCTTATATTTTTAGTATCTTAATATCATTTAGGAAAGTAGTATTTGTTTTAAAAATTCATTTATGTCAAATTTGGTAGTATTTAGTAATTTTTTAAATTCATAACAACTTGATTCCTTCTAAAACAATATATCGAATCAAACCTAAAATATCATAATACTCTATAAAAATAATTTATGGCATCAAAATTTTCAACTTACATTTATTTTAATTTTTCTTATATTTTTTATTGTAATCTTTCATTAATAAGGTCATTACCACATCTTCATTCGGTCAATTATAAATTTAATTATTTAATGTCAAATGATTATAAATAAAATACAATGATATAGGAAATATTTATATCTTACTATTGATTATTTATATTATAAATTAACCTATGTTTATCCATGTATTAAAAATGTTTTACTTATAAACTTTTGAATTTAACTTATTTATCTATACATTAAATAAAATATAATAAATGTCCTCATCTAATCCAAGTGAATCAAAAAAGGATCATATTTTTGTGAAAAGGATTATTTTGTTTGAATAACACATATCCAATATAATTAGGACATGCGTTTTGGTAACTTTATATTATTAAAATATTTTTGGACATTTAATTACACTATTTACTTTTTACAGTTTTAAATTAAATTCAAAAGTTACTATCGAAAGAAATTATTTTCAACCTATTGAATCTAATTTTACATACTGATGAAAACCGTGTCTGTTGTATTTTTTAACTCAATTTAAATATGTGGTAAAATTATTTTTTACGCAAATTTGCAATTGTGCTTAGAATTTGGGTAATAGGCTTTAAAATGATCAATAATTTTTTATATATATAATATTATTATAAAATGACTCCAATGAATTAAATTGGACTAATATAGGTATTATTCATCTATTGTTACTTTAAAATAAAATTAAAACAATTAAAAATATTTTAATAAAATTTCGGTTATAATAAAGCATTATTTTTCATTATTCATAAAAAATTTAAGGTTTTCAGGAAAATACCTAAAAATCATCCAATTTTTTTTAGGTGTGCTAATTATAAATATGAATTTTTTTTCATAATATTTAATATATAATAGTGTCATATTTTTTATTTAAAAATGGATATCCATTAAAAGGTGAAAAATATTATTTTTTTTAAAATACTTCTTTTTTCTGAAAAATTTAATTTTCCATATATTATGTCTAGGAAATATTAAAAGTTTAATGTTAAAATTATTTGGGATATATGAAATTCAATGTGTGGTTAATTCAATACATAACCTATTTTTAAACATCTTGTATGATACCTTGTGGTGAGCTTGAACTCAGTGTTGCATACATTGCACACTATTTATTTATTTAAAAAAGAATCATATTGTAGAATCTTGGGCTGTTAAATTAACCCCTCTATAAATAAATTGTATCCTAGAAATTTCATCTCCTGATTGAAAACTATGTTTTTTACATTTCAAAATATATTAGACTAAATCCCACATCATAAAATAGATTAATGATACCTTGATTTTAATATAAAGAAAGCTACCTATTAAGGTTATTGGAAATAACACAGAATATGATTCCTTGTATAAAAACATGGATATAGAAGAGAAACTAAAAACAATTTTCTGATGGAGAGTGATAGAGAATAAGGGACCATATTATTCATCCCAATAGAAAGTACTTGGAAATCATTTTTTGGATTTTTGATTATTTACCTAGTGTTTTAGAATAATCTAAATTAATAGAATAAGAAAAAAATTAAAATTATTTAATTTACATGTATAGTTTCATCCTTTAATTATTCCAACCACAAAATCATCTTTCCATTCAATAGATAAAACTAAAAAATATTCTAATTTTCTCAATCGTATAAGGTTTAAAATATAAACACATAACATTTAAATGAGGAAAAATATTTTATAATAACTAGGGAACTCTTATTGGCTAGTGGAAGTTGATAATGCCTTGTTACACTTGACATGTGGGTTCTATACCTGCAACTTTTTCTGAAGGGGAGGGTTATTACCCGTCCTACAGGTTTTCCTTTTTCTAAAATCATTTATTATAACATTCCAAAAATAATATAAAGAAATTTTTTTAACTTAAAAAATTAAATTCAATGTTACAACTTATCCATTAAATCCAATAGACTTGTGCAAAATACTTTTGTCCAATCTCTTTCTAAAAGGTCTCTAAATATTGAAAATCAATGTTAACATCAGATTCCCCAAACAACGTAATGTTTCTCTTATTGTCACATTATGAATATTTCATTATATTAATCATATTAAAACCATAATAAAAAAAATGTATTGTAGTAGACTAATTATATATATCAAATTCTTAAAATAACCATAATTTAATTCTTGGATAAAAAAACACAAATACATTAATTATTCCACATCGATTGTAGTAACAACATTAGCCTAACCTAGATCCATTTTTTTTCTCTAATCTATATTTTCTTTAATCTTTAGACATTAATTTTTGTAATTCCCCATATCATTATAATTACAAAATTTAATATCTTCTTACTTAACTTTAAAATCCTTATCCTACTGAATTTATTCTCCACAAATGTGATAATCTCTCTTTCTTTTTAGACAAGTACGAGGGTGTTTTGTCCATAAAATCCTCTCAAATGGGAAAATACATCACTCCCTTTTTCCAATAATATTTCTTTTTCTATGCCATCATCTTCTTATATTTCATTAATTTAATGTCAAAATACTTATATAATTCCTTTTTTTCCTTGAAAGAACAAAAAAATATATATTCATACGATGAAAACGATTGTGAGAAAAATTCCCATTGGTGGAAAGGTATTAACCCATCAAATAATAGAGCAATGTTACTTATTGGGTTACGTATATAGTATGTATCATGACTTTCTATCCCTATGATGTTTACCTCATACATTGAAACATTCTTATCCTCACATTTATTCAGGCTCATAAATTGTATTTCCATATCATCTCACTGTTCATGGGGAAACAATATATCTAGAAAATATTCTTTAAACTCTCTCCATTCCATATTTCTTATATTTCATCATCCTGTGTGTTTTTAATCAATGAACACCATTGATTTTCATCTGTTGAAAGATTAGAAACAATTATAAAAACTTATTCCTTTTCCCTAACTCCCCAAATAGATAAATATTTTCACTAAGGAACTTAACCATTTCTCTTCTACAATAGGACATGTAGAACATTTGAATGTAGGAGGTTATTGTCTCATGAATCAGTTTAACATCAATCCTCTATGTTGTATATTAGGATGCTCCAAAAGTTTAAGGATATTATTCATAACCTAATCCAACCATACTATTATGGTTATTAGATATTCGGTACCAGTTGTGTCACATGCTCCACTATAATTATCTTGCATATGATGGAAATCCCTACATGGATTACACACATTAAAAATATTTCAATTTCATCCACTATATTTCATTTCTAAATAATAGTATTCACTAGATTATGTTATGAATAATAATTCATAATTGATAACTATTAAAATGCATATCTTAAATTAAAAATTTTATGTATATATAATCAATACTCATAAATATGGTTATATTGAGGACATATTTATTCATAGATCCTTCATAATGGTTTATAAATAAAAATTGAATTATAAAAAGACTATCCCCTAGGAGTGTCAAACGAGGTGTTTAGTAAGGCTCATTGTCGTGTACCATGATACCCCAAGTAAAGCTCATACAACCTTGTTGGAGTTTTCACCCATATTTACATCTATGCCAAAACCACATTCACTTTTAGTTTCTAGAAATGTTTGTATTTTCTTGGAATACCAACATAATATATTTTTATTAATTTTAGGATTATATTCAATTCTTATCCTCAAAATCTATCATAGGGTTATGATACATAATCATAGTTTTCTACATATATTTCCATGGTTGTTGCTAAACATAATCTAATACAGCTGTAACTCCCCCACCCCATTTACCTAGATTCAGTTCATTATTTTAAACATTTTCATAATTACAAGGAATCCTTCCCCGAATGACTGATCAGTTTTGCAGCCATGTAAAATAGATTACATATATTAATGTCACATTTCACATTATAAAATAACACACTACATAAATAATCCTTTGATAATTCAATTACTCCCCTAGGTTAACCCTATAAATCAATCATATTACACTTTTTGTCATCTAGGGAAAATAAAACATAAGAATGGGGTGACCATAGATGCCCAGTAAGGGTAAATAATTTAGTGGAAGCTATAAACTGTAAGGCAATATGTATAATAAAAACACCATCCTTATTAAAATTACATGAATATAATATAGTAAAAATAATTCAAACATTACAATATTAACATGCACTTGGATACTCTACTAGTCGAATAATCACATGTAATAAAGAATCTCATAATGTGGGAATGAATAATGGTGGAAAAAATAACTATACGTTAAGGCCTTCTACCAAGTCCATTAAAAAATAATCTTTCAAGGCCTTGTTCCAAGACACTATTTTTTCTCATGAGACCTAAAAATTCATCTAGGGGCTATAACTGGCCCTGCCAATCACTTAATATGTCAAATGAATTCCACGTATGAAAAGGTTGAAACATAACATAAACAATTTGTATTTAACTAGAATAAAAAATGTTAATATCATAATCCTAAATAGTGAATGACATAAATATATCACATACATAGTCAAAAATATCATAAAACTAATAGTACAATATGGAATTTTATATCATAATAAATTAACTTCAATTGTACATAACTGCCAACAATATATGTAGACATAAATGATATAAATAAAATAACTATTTGAAAGAAATATCTATTTCTACATTGAAATCATTTAAAAGTATTATAATTAAAAATGAAAAAAATTATTTCGAAAATATTCTTATATTAACGTAAGGTATGATTCGAAGGTGTTATAATAGAAGAAAATAGTTGTACCTGCAATATAAGTTAAATAAAATTCATTTCATAAATTGTTGAAAAGGTCATAAGGTAACTTGTTTGGAAAAATATAGAATGATTATTTCAAAAAAATTTATAAAATGTCATAAACTGTATAAATTTCATTAAACCCATAGTAGAAAAAATTGTAAAAATGTTTTGAAATAAGTTTTTAAGAAACAAGGATATTGATGATAAAGATGTCCCAGTAGATACTTTTGTAAAAACAACCTCAAATAATAATGAAATTGTTAAATTAACAAATAACATGTTACTTTACTTAGTTGAGGTTAATTTGAACTCTTATAAAATTGTTAAATCATTTATATTAAATTATACAATAACCACATAAATAAATATTATATCATATATAATCCTCTATTATTTATTTATTAATAATATTTCTGTATTATAATTGTTACGGCTGTTAACTGATTCATTTTACATTATATTTTTTCTCCCATATGTCATATTTTTTATGTATAGGATTTATTTGATTTTTATTTTAGATTATATTAAGTTGTTAAACATTATATTTAATTAAAATATGAAAATATTTCTTGAATGATTAAAATTGGGAATGAATCGCATAGCGTCGTGGAGACGGTAACCTAACATTATCATTCAAATAATGGTGATAGGGTATGTAATTGGATGTTATGTTATATATACAATGTCATTAATATGTTGTATTTATTATTTACAGTAAATATAGCCATTATTATACACATCCAAAGAATGTATTGTTGACGAACAAACTACACCACGAAGTGGAGACAGTAAGTCGTTCGTACACATTCATTGTGACTTTTTCATTCATAAGATGGATAGAATAATGAATATAGTGATACCATATTTTCAATAAAATCTAATCATGTAGAAGGTAGTGTAGTTAATATTTTTTTTGGTAACATATATGAAAGAGAAAGGAGTAGAAGGAAAAACATTGAATGAGGTGATAAAATAATCACCTATTGTTCAGGTTTTTCCTTTTGATTTGAACATAAGCGATCCATAGGATTGATTTTTCTCAAAGGAAGTCCTCTAGTATAATGTGAGTGAAGTTGGGAGGTTATTTGGGCAGGGTTAGGATGATCCAATGGTATTTTTAGTTGTGAATTAAAGATATGGAAAAGTTCCCTTTTACAAGATAAGTGAGAGTAGCATTATGATAATATTAATTTATTAATTTATTATAAAATTATATCTAGATTCTAATATCTAAAAACTGATATCATTCAAGGATAATATTGGTATGGGTATAATTCTTCTCAAAAAATAGGTTTTAGATTTTTTAGGTCATAATATTATCCTTATCTTTTGGGATTAACCCATAGTTAAATTGTTTAACTCATACAATGTCTTCATGTATTTTTATAATATAGGATTAATTAATTACTATAAAATGTCAAGGGAACCACATGTTTATAAGTAAGTAATTTTTTATCATTATCAAAGTAATTTTTCAAAATCAATGATATTTAGGTTTTTTATATCATTTTATAAAAGAGTATTTCTTTTCCAATGCATTTATGTCAATTTTGATACTATTTAGTAATTGATTTTCTTAAAGTCACAACTTGATTACTTAAAAAAATCAATTTAATTTACCCTATCATATCATATTCACATTTGAAATTCCTGTATGGAAAAAAATTTCAATTCATATTTATTTTTATATTAATAATATCATTTATTGTAATCATCAATAAATAAGTTAATTACTATATCATCATTGTATCAGAAAAAAAATTAATTATATAAAGTCTAAAAATTATAAATAAAATAACATTATGTTTTAAATATATTTATATTTCAAATTAATATTTATAGTATAATTTATATTTTGTATAAACCTATATAAAAATTGGTTTAGTTATTAAAATTTGAATATGACACATTCAACTCTCCATTAAATAAAATATAAATAATGCTCTAATCTAATCCATGTGGGTCATAAAAGATTCATATTTTTTACCAAAGGTTTATTGTGGTTGAGAAATACTTATCCAATAGAATTATGATATGTTTTGGGGAAATATTATATTATTAAAATATTATTTTTAGCTTCAATTACCCTATTTACATTCTACCGTGGTAAATAAAGGTCAAATTTTACCATTCACAAAAAATTATTTTCATTCTATTGAACCAAATTTTACATACTAATGACAAACATATTTGTTGGATTTTTGAAATTTTATTTACAGAAGTGGTATAATTACGTTTTATGAAAATTTAGAAATGTGCCAGGAATGTGTGTAAAAGACGTTAATAAGTTCAATAAAATCTTATATATCTATTCTTTTTATAAAATGACTCCAATGAATTAAATTGGACTAATATAGGTATTATGTATCTATTTTTAATTTTAAATACTTATAAATATATAATAATTATTTAAGAAGATTCATTTTTTACAACGCAATGTTTTTTACTGTTCTAAAAAATTAAAATTTTTCAAAAAAATTTAAAAAATACATCCAAACTAGAATTTTCTATCCCAAATATAGAAAATAATTTAATTTTAACAAATATTATATATAAAAGTGTCATAAATTGGATTTAAAAAGGGTTTTCCATTAAAAGGTGGAGATACTATACTTTTTTAAATATAATTTTTTTATCTGAAAAATTGAATTTCTATTCATATTATGTCTAAGTAACCCAAAAGATGAATGTTAAAAATATATGGGATATATAAAATTAAAAATATGTTTAATAATATACATAACAACTTTTTAAATGGCTATTTTGATAGATTGTGGTGTGCATGAACTCAGTGTTGCGTACATCGAATGCTATTAAATTATTTAAAAAGTAAGAATACCATGGAAGCATGGCTTGTTACAATTTGAATCCTTTTACAGATAATTTAAAAACATTAACAATGTCTTCTTCTCAAGCATGGAGACACCTCTATCCAGTAGTTATTGTGGAAGACCATCCTTGGACTATTCTTGGACTCTCCTTTGGTGTTCCACTTCTTTTGTATCAGAATGATCACGCAGTCTTAGATACAGAGCAAGAGAAATCCATGACTAAAGGAAAAGAACTAATAGACCCCTCTTCTAAACCATAAACATTGTATTTTTTGTATTATACTATACTATCATTGATGGGATATGTATTGTAATATCACTGGACATGTAATTTTTAATGTCTTTCTTACCTCTTATTCTTTCTATTTTAATTTTATCTACAATTCGAATATTTTAATCTCTTCATTATTCTTACATTTTACATTCATTATTATAAAAATGTTTATCTTTTTATAATCCAAAAGGGGAATAATTCTATTAGAATATGTGTTAATGATAATTCATATGGATTATAAGTTTTTATGGTGAATGCTTATGGCAATTTTTTAAAAAACATCATGGAATACTATATGTATGTTATATAAACATATTATATTTGATACTATTTTTTCGTGATACATACTTATATACATATTATATTAATATTATTTTCTTTGATACAATCTACCCATACTACAAATTATACGTTTTGAGTTATATTTGGAGTTTACCTTGGATATCATGATTAAATATTTTTAATACCTCTGATGACCTAGTTATTACATTTATAATATTCTAATAATGCCATGATTTTTGTTCATCAAAAAGGGGAATATTGTTCAGCACCAAGTTTTAGTGATCATAAAAGCGTTATTGTACAAATAATAATGAATTTTAAGTTTTTCATGTAATCTTAATTCAATGAAATGGTTATTAATCTTTCTAAGTATGAGACAACATTGAGTAAGAAAAAAAATGTTCGTGATGAAATACTGAAATAAAATTATTTTTTTATGAGACACTGCTAGGATATCACACTGTCAGAAAATCATACCATTAGACTCAAGAATTGAAAAATTATTGGGCATATTTAGTCAACACACCTCCAAGATGTATTGCCACCAAAAAACAAATTTGGCATATATATTAGATATCTCCATATGTCACACCACAAGACTGATGTTTCCAATACTCAAAAAATACATATGTCTCAAACACAATCAGAGTATTCACTATTAGGAAATACAATTTTAGTCAAGACACCACCAGAAAACTGAAAATTTGGTGAAGTCTAAGACACCACCAGTTTCATACAGCTAGAGCATCATACCTCTAGAGAAACATATCATAATAACAACATAAATTCATAGAATGACACATCTAGATCATAATACAGTATAATTTTTTTTATTACATTACTTATTTTGAATTAAATTCCTCAAAAATATATTATATTGAAATGTAATTAAATTTTCACATTTTATGATTGCAGTATAAATGTCTATTAGAAATAATGTCAAAATGTGTTGTTACAGGAAGCTGTTAATTCATATATTCTTTCTGCTAATGATTATAGTATAGAACACTCCCAAAAGTAGTTATAAACACAAACTTGTAGAAATTATAGGACGAAATATTGTAGATAATAAAAGAGATGTGGACAAAAATAGCTCGTGATTCCTTAAATATTTGAGAGATGAAGAGATGAACCTGATTGAAAAAAATGAAGAGATCGCCTTATGTTAAACACTAAAATAAGAAAGATAAAGAATCACCATATCTAGTTTCGTCCTTCAGTCATAAAATACGAGTATTAATCACATTGTTTTTTCTTATGATTTCCAAAGAACATGACTCAGGCTTCAATTATTATTCAACTCATGAGTTAAAATCTCCATAAAAAGGATCGTGCACATCTAAACACATAAATCATATATTAATCAATTATATTTAGTTCTATTTCATTTTTTGACCGCTGTGTGTGGTTACTCTACTTTACAACACACACACATAGTTTCATTCACTAAAGTGGATGATATTGTACATTTTCCCAAACACATTACTTATTTGTTTCTCTGACATATAAGAGTGTTAGAGTTCCTTGTGTGTCCTATTTCTTTTGACAAGAACACATATGTATGTAAGATGTAATGTGGGACCTTGATAGTGGTAATATATTTTATAAACTCCATCTATGTTTTGTAACATCAGGTTTATTTTATATAAAATTATGGAGGGTGAGTAATCACCATGAGATGATTTAGCCATTATAGACATGATATTAATCCTTTTATATTAATTTATTTCTATGTGATATAATGTTGAGTTATTTTATTTCCACTTTAAATATAAAAACACTATCTAATTGTAATTAAATTTCAATCATTGATATTTTATCTTATTTCATGTTCAAATAGTATTTTGATCATGTAAATATATTTCAAAGTTTTCAATTATATTATATATATTATTCATTGAAGAACTAGTAAATATTTATTAATATCATCAGAATGATTAAAATATATGTCATACTACCTATTTTCAAAAAATTTATAATATTAAAATGTTTTTTCATTTAAAAATAGTATATTTTTTACATATTTTTTTGTGTACTAAAATAACCCATATACAGATAGTCACTATAACCAACAATCGTGAATTTAGTTATCTAGAATAGTTCCGCAATTTTTAAAAATAAAAAATGAGTAATATCCACATAAAAAATGGAAAAATAATTATTTTTTTAAAAAAAGAACATTAAAATGATAAAATTATAATAAAACCAATTGTCTTCAACTCAAAACCTTTTAAAAAATCCAATATATAAAAGAAATATTTTTTATTTGAACATAATATTTCTAAATCCCACATCTAAAACATTTTTTAAAAATTATACCAATCATTAAACAATACAATTTAAAATTAATTAGAAATAAATTTTTTTAAAAATATAACATTATAAACAAATGAAATTATTTATTATTTATTATAAAAAATAATAATAATGCATAATAATAAGAACATAATCCCTTGCATGGAAGTACCTATTTTTTGATATGTTAAATGGGATGCACATTATGTCCTAATGTGAGAATCAAACTGACAATATGATGACAATATAGACCAAAATTCAGCCTACCTCATGTATAAAACATGGAAATCCACTTAACATTCTCTTATAGACATTGTGGACCTCCACTTTTCCATAGTAAATACACATTATGGGACTCTAGTGAGTGTGTGGAATAACTAGTATAGAGTAAGTTATGATCTCCAAGTTACATATTCAGGATCCCAAGACCAAACCTATATTGAGGTGACAAAAAAATAAATTCATAATATATATATCAATAAAATAAATTCATTTCTCCTCTCCTACAACACCGACTCTGAAATATCCCCATTCATATAATACTAATATCAAATAATACTGAAAATAATAAAAAGGGAATCAAATATCTCTATGGGGATAATGATGCCCCCAAAATAATAGAATAATTTATTTTATAATTAAAAAAATGGGGCATGAAAATAAATCATAATTAAAATTCCAATTCACAAATAGGTCAATGAAATCATAGAATTTAAAAACACACCTATGATATCATTATGAATATATCACCACATTAATTCCTATATACATATATTATAAAAAGTTATTTCTTATATTATAAAAAGGATAAATCACTAACTTTAACTTTGAACCCTTTTTAGAAGATATAATTTTGTATTTTAGCAAACAATTGTCATGGGAATATTTTTCAAGGAAACACTTGATATTAGTAGATAATAATATCTATACCAATAATAGATTTCATAAAACAAAATTAATTAAACACATTATATGTATCACACATATTTTTAATTTCAAATGAAATAAATTTTAAAACCCAAATATTTCATTATTTACTAAATATTGGTATAACATAGAAACACATACAACTTTCCATGTCTAAATAGATTAGTCTATAATTTTCATAGATCGATCTTAAATCTCAATATATGAATATTCATTTCATTTCAATGAATCATTAATGAGGACTCTAAAGGAATAAATTCTTTGGAAACATGGATACGTAAACCACTAGTCCACATGTCAACTAAATCATATACAATTATATTATACATAATTAGATACCTTCATAGACATATTTATCTTAATTACCTTTTTATTACATGGGTAAGTGAATCATAAGAATGTGTGAGCTTAGATGAACATTAAGGGTAAACTATAAAGAAATTGACATAACATGAGCATAAGGTTATGAGAACATGAGAGTAAAATTTTAAAAAGTTACCTTTCATATATAAGATCATAATATTGAGGCATGAAATAAATATTTACAATTCATAAGAAATTAATCATAATGAAATTAGAGAAAAAAACCCATGATACCTTAACTTTGGAATAATACATTCATATATAGAATCGAATTATTTATTTATAATCTTCTATCAAGGATACCCACTACGAAATTCTTGTCATATTAATATTTGGATAATGAACCATGTACCTATTTAAGGAATCAGATAATATCTAATGTACCCTCTTTTTGTCTTCAGATAACATCACATATAACCATTTATGGGTTATAGATAACCTCTTGTATACCCTTTATTGGTCTTGGGATAATCACTTATAAAACCATTGAGATTAGAAAACATTAATCATTACCCAGTGAAATGGAGTGATTTTAACAACACGAACTATTATTAATAAAATTCAAATTTTTTATTTAATTAAATATTTTATAGTTATAGAAAATACAGAAAGTTCCTATTTTTTATACAAAAATATTTTCACTGACTATTATGTATATTTACCATTTGTGATATACATGTTTAATAATGATCACATGAATAGTATAAATATTTTATTTTAACAATTCCTTTTGGAATAGAAAAATGATGTGATGGCCTTATCCAATAGGAATGTACAATATGAATCCTATTTATATGATTTTGTATGGGAGATATAATTCCTGGGATTTTCTAAAGACCAAGAATATGTTAATATCCAGAAAATTAATCATGAGTGAACCCATTTACAGGGGAAGCTCAAACTCCTTGAGATCACATCCAAAACCATGTTTACTGAATGACCCCATGAATGCCCAATCATCGCACACCTTATTCTTATAGGGTATATTAGTGTATTAGTGGGATATGTATCACAACCATAGAAATATCAATATGCGCATTATTTTTTATACACAATGAATAAATTTCCATCCTTTTATTTGTACATTATTAATTATTTTTATTTTTGATTCAATAAGGAAAAAACATTATTTATTGTAAAAACTCAAATTCAATTAATTAATTAATGGGTCTTAGAAATAAATAATAATTTATAAAAATATTGTCATTAAATATCACTAATTTAATATAAATGATCATATGATTCTTATGATGTCTATTATCTTTAAATAAAATTTTGTGAATATTAAATGATAATATAGTTTTTATGAAGTCAAATGTGATTTCTAATAGGGTTCAAGAAAAATGTTATTGTAAAAACTGTTCATTTTTTAAGAAAATAGTATTTCTATTTTAATAGATAAAATAAAAATATATAGACATTCATATAAGTAATATGAATATTATTTTTGGATTATGGATATTGAAATTATCTATAGTTGATTTTTTTATAATTTTGTACGATAGACAAATTTTTGGGTAAAAGTCAATATTGAACAAATATATGGTGTGTTTTATGACATCATGAAATCATAATAGTGATTTAATAAATAAATTATACGGTATCCACATCCAAATATTTGTTTCCTTTCAGAATAATTTTATTATATGATTATTTTATTTAATGAATCATCCATGACATATAATATATTTTACAATTTTAAAATCATTTCATTGAAATTGTTACTCACCTACACATAATGAATTGAATTTTTTTATTCCCATCAGACCATGGCCTCATAAAATAAATTATCCCACTACTAATTAGAATAAACTGTGGGAAAATCCAGGGGTTGGTTTGTGGTTTTTAATATTTTACTTTTTTGTGTCCAAAACCTAAAAAATAAATAAACCCCCTCCTTTTTATGTAATCCATCCCAGGATCCCATTTCTCTTATCTAAAACTATTTTGATCACAACGAAACTCTACCCCCTATTTTTTAAAGTCCACCCAAGGTTCCCTAATCTCTAAATAAGACCCTCCCAATCCTTTTTTCTCGTAGAATCATGTAAGGTATCCCCACCTTTCTCTCTTCTATTCAATTCAAGCACATTCATTGAAATTGGTCTTCTTCATTTCAATTTTTTATATTTTCCTCCAATTATAATCAATAAATAAATTTAAAATTGTTTTTATATTAATGAGATATCATTTATACCATCCCGTTTGGACCCTTACCTAAGTCATTATTTTTTAGAAATTCTATATAGAATCCACCACCCTCATCCTCTATCAATTATTCCTTCTATGTAATTACTTTGAATTTAATTTTCCCCATGTTTGGATATTTTATTAAATATTCCCCTTAATTTAAATTTTATTTAATAATGATGAGATCCCCTTTTACTCTAATTTAACACTTCTAATTACCTTTATGTACACATTTTACATTACTAAATTGTTTTTAGGGTTATTTCTTTTCTCCTATTACTTTATGTTACTTTATTATGGTACACATACTATTTCTAAATATAAATGCGGGGGAATGTATATCAATGAACATATTTCTGTGAATATCATCTCTTAATGATGATATAACCCTTTCTTTCTCATCAAACCATTTTATTAAATTCTATATGATGTCGTTATACTGCAAAAATTGAACCACGATTTTCCATGCCAAAATAATTGTGTAATGAATACCATTCCTTTTTTCTATCATTGGATTTCAATTTTTTGAACATACACTTATTTATTGGTTACATAAATTACAATTATTAATTTATAATGGAATATATTTTTATTTTGAATGAATCCACATTGGATGATCTATGCTACACTTTTAAGCATGAAAATGAAATGATTATGAAGGGTGCGCCCTAAAAGCGCTCCAATGCATTGGGGATTGTTTAGTATTATGATACAAAAAGAAAACTTATCTTGGTATTTATACTTGAATCCTTTTCATCCATGATAAATGATCCTTTAATCATGATCCTCAATGTTCAATGAGCCTTGTCTCATGATCCTCCATGTGAATTTGGTCTTGACACATGCTTATGTCATGTTGTCTTATGTTTCCACATTTACAATTTATTACAAATCATTGTATTTCATAACTTATTATCCATGTTCCCTTTATTATCCATTGATATTACTATTTTTTAACATGTATTATTTTATTCATGTTATTCATCATTTATTTCCAAAATTAGGATTTATATCTCACCCTATTCACATGTTGTCCCTAGGATATCCCATGTAATTTTATGTTCATTGAAAAATTATGATCATATCAAATAAGTTTTTAATAATTTTATTGTAACCCCTTTTTGAGAATTTATTTTTTGTAACTAATTCCCAAAGACATGAAAATTATAGATCCTTTAGTTTATATAATGTGGACCTTTTTTGATAAATCATGTATTTAATACATATTAAAGAGATTGGTTGTTAAAGTTGGTATCAGAGGAAAATGTTGTTATTTTTGTGATAATGATTTGAAAACCCTATCGAAAACATTAGGATTATTGAATTATAGAGAATGCCATAGGGATAAGACTATATATAAGAAAAAATCCCAAAATTTATTTATGTAGAGACTAAGTGGTTTCCAATGAAAATACATCCCATATAAGATACTACATGAGGATGTAGTTCTAGAACAGATGTACCTAAGAGTAGCAACACTAAAAATGTGTTTGAGGCCTGAATTAATGTATCCTTGAATATGAAAATAAGCCCTATTGCGTACCTGGTTGGAAAATCCTACAGATTATACATTGGTATATTCAAGAATCTATTTATGAACGAATATTAAGGGAACAAAAATTAGTACCATAATAATATATGTTATAAAATAGATCATGTATAACATTGATTGAGCCTTATAAATTATTTAATTAAGGGTATAAATATAAGGTATTTGTAAATTATTTAATGTCATTGGATTCCCCATTATGTGTTTCATTTTTTAAGATACTCATCCATATTTTCCTTTTTTTTATTCTAGCTAATGGATGGTAATAGGGGGAATCAACCTAACAACCAATCTTCCTGGAAATGCGATGACTTCCCCAACTAGATGCCCAATATTATTTGAATAGGAATAAAAAACATTGTCATAGTAATCACTCAGATAAATAATGTTTTGAATAGAATATTTGATCAAGAAGAGAACTCATCCCCCTGTGAGATAATAACTTGCAATCAAGAGCATAATGTGACAATGTAATCCAATATTTAATTGATCGACTGATCCCTTAATCATGGAATAATGGATATAATCCATTAATATGATCATATTAATCTATCAATGTTTAAACAAGATACGGTTATATTGAATTTTTGTCATATAGAGGGATGATATGATCATTGGTAGACATTGGTAAATAATAAAAAACCATAGGAATATATATAACAATGCAGTGGAAGGAATTAAAATTGAAAATCAACAAATAATTTACTCCCCCTATACCTCATAAAATGGTATGTGATTTCCTTGCACTCAATAAAAAATGACTAATATATGGAGTATGAGGAAAACATCACAAAACACGCATGATACACCTATAGTATTTTTATTACACCAAAATTCATGGCTGGACACTTCTTTGGTGTGATGAATCATAGTCAATGAAAAAAATTGGCAATCTGTGACTATTATAACTATGTTGAAATTGTCTGATGTTCCCTCAATATCAAAATTGGTATTAGATAATCTCACGGGAATTATATGGATATGAATAAGAAATTGGAGTTTAATTCAAGTTTTATAATAGAGTGATCTAATAATTCATAGAAATATAATAATCCCACTTTTCATGGGTGTTTGAAGAAGCTCCCTGGAAATTTCTTAAAGTTAACAAGGAAATGCATTAGGTGTGGGATAGATGGAAACCTAGATAATAATAGATGACATGAGAATCCCACTATAGTGATAGGGAAAATAAATCCTCCATTTAACCCTTAGTGAATTATCCATTGTTAAAAATTCAAGGAACCAAGGAACATTGAAAATCAATTCCATAAGTCAAGGGTTTTAAAAGGAATCTAAAATCCTTCAACGAAGAAAAGGTGTGCTTTTCTATTCTCTATGGCCAATGTGAATCACAGAAATGATGTGGTGACATGTAAGCAAGTTATTCATTCTATAATTGAGATCTTACTTTTTGATTCTGAATCTACACATTAATTTATATCAGAAAAGATTATTATAATTATACAAAAACTACCCCAAATCATGGAGGTTTATATGTTGGTGAACATGAAATATTGGGAAATTATTGCCTCTCATATATATAACTCATCTTAGGTCAATTTTTGATTTTTGAACTTCCTGGAAAACATTTTCATTTTTGTTTTGGGGGAATTTGACACAGTTTTAGGCATGGATTCGATTTCCCTATATGGTGATAATTAATATTTCCATGAGAGGGAAATCACTCTCCATATGGTGAATTTATCCCTGGTTCTATACCAGTGCATGGAAGAGTATGAATCATCATTACCACCATCATCAAAAGCAAGTAAATTATTTCCATACAAACAGACATATCTAGATCAAATTATTGATTCTATGGAATGAACAACCCTCAAAGAAATTCCAATTATGAGGGAATATATTGTTATTTTTCCAAAATAATTTTCTTCTCAAACCCCTAATAGAGAGGTTGAATTTTCAATCAAACTTAAACCTGGATAGTTTTTGACATCCAATATTCAATATAGGATAGATTTTGTGGATATTTATGAACTAATGTATCAAATAGAGGAGAATCCGTATAAATGATTCAAACACATAAGTGCTTCATCTTGGGGTGAACCAGTCCTATTCTCCATGAATAAGGATGGGTCAATGTGCCATTTCATTGATTATCATGATCTCAACAAGATAACTATAAAGACAAACTTTCATTTTCTAGGAATTAGTGAGTATTTATATTAGATACAATGAGTTCAATACTTATCTACAGTGAATTTATGGTCATGATATTTCCTAGTTAGAGTGAAGAAGCAGGATCTCCTAAATATTGCTTTTTGTACGAGGTATGGGCACTGTGAGTTAATAGTTATACCATTTGGGCTTAATAATGATCCAAAAATATTCATGTACATGATTAATAGAGTATTTTTAGATTATATTGATAAATTAATGGTAGTCACTATAGATGATATTTTAATATATTCCAAAACCATGGATGTCTATGAAGAGCATATAATAACCATGCTAAAAACTGTGAGAAAGGATAATCTCTATCAAAAGTACAACAAGTGTGACTTCTGTATGAATAATTTTATGTTCAGTGGGGATATCCTCATAGAAAATATGATATTTATAAAAATTTCAATTAAAAAATTAAATTTAAATATGGATTATCCCAACATTCATGAATGATATCCAAAATTTATATAGGGTAGGTGGATATTATCACTGATATGTGGGAAATTTCTCATGATTAATAAACAATATTACATTGATAACATGGAAGGGAGTAAACTTTTAAAGGAATGATGAGAGTAAATAAATCATCATGAAGGTAAAACAATTATTCTTATAACTACCCCAATTCCCACACTATCAACAAGTGGGAAAATTTCATAATTTTCAGTGAATCCTCCGTGGAGGGATTAAGATGTGTTTTTTTAAATAAAAAAGTCATATCCTATGCTTCAAGGGAGTTAACTATTGATGAGAAACACTATCTTATACATGATTTGTTGTTGGAATTAGTGATCTTCAATTTGAAAATATAGAACCATATTCTTTTGGGGTGGAGGAGTGAAATATATACTAATCCCAAATGTTGGAAATATATATTCACATTGAAAGAGATGAATATGCGTCAATGAAGATAGTGAGAGATCATAATGGGTTAAAATTGATCAATTCACTACCATACGTGGAATTTGATCAATGTGGCAGGTTCCCTAATTAAAAAGGATCAAAAAAATATATCACTAATAAGAATTGAGAGGTGTCTGGTCTTCATAGATTTGAAGAGGATGGAAATTGGGATCATAAATGAAGGAACATTGTAAATAATTTAAAAAATAATTTCTCAACTGTGTTATCTTTAAAGGATAAAGGACACTAAAAATGATAATGTTGGAACTCATAAGAATGTGGAAACTATAAGAAGAGGTAAATCTTAATAGTTCAAAATTAATGAAGACGGAATTTTCAGTTTTGGGTCAAGACACTAGGTTCCATAAAATCATGACATAAAGAGGGTACTATTGGATGAAGCACATAGTATATTGTTCTCCACACACCCAAGAGACAGAAATATGTATCAAGATCTCAGAGGGAACTGTTTGTGGGATTTCATGAAGAAAGAGATTGCTAATTATACATCCATGTGCCAAGTATGACAGTATGTGATGGCTGAATCACATAAGTATTAGGGGGCGACTCAAACATTACCCATGCCAAAATGGAAATAGGAAAATATCACAAAGTACATTGTCATCAGACTTCCAAAGACATCTAGGGGAAAAAATTCTATATTCGTTTTCTTGGATCGACATTCGAAGACGTCACACATAAATTTTATTTAAGAGTATTTCTTCTCTAGACCAACTATAATAGATATAAATTAGATTATTGGTAATTTTACATGGAGTTACACTATCAATTATTTCTTGTTTATATCCAATATTCTCCACTATGTTTTGGAAATGTCTCCTAAATTCTGTAAAAACTGAGATGAAAATCATTTTGAATTATCTTTTTCAAACTGATGTAAAATATGATAAAAACATCCAATAACATGAGGATATGTTGAGAGCATGCTCAGTTTACTTCAATGGAGGATGGGACCAAAATATCCCTTTGGTCATGTTCTCTTACAACAATAGTTTCCACATTAGAATCCAAATGGTTCCTTATGAATACCTTTATGGGAAGAGGTGAAGATCACCATCATGTAGCGATGAATTTGGAGAACAAAAACCTCTAGGTCCTGAAATGGAGGATAACGTTAACACCATTAAGCATGAAACAAATTATACCTAGACATGATAAAACATGTATGTTGAAAATAATCAATTTTAAATATATTTTGATGTCAAAGACAAGATATTACTCCACATATTTCTATGGAAGTGGGTGATGAGATTTCTGATGAATGGAAATGCTTTGTCTAGTGTACATTGGCCCTATTGAGATCATTGATAGCATCAGAGAAGTGCCTTATCAAAAATCACAACCACCTAAACTATCCCAAATACATGATTTATTCCATGTATCCCTCTTCATAAAGTACATACCATACCCCTCACATATAATAAATTCATAAGTGGTACCATTAGAGAATGAAATTTCTTACAATGATTAGTCGGTAAAGATTTTCAATAATTGAGAATCTTTCTTATGAAAAAATATAATTCCCCTCATAAATGTATATTGGAGAAAACACAAGTTTGAAGAATAAACATGGGAAACGAAGGAGGTGATGAACTAGAGATACCCTTATCTATTATTGTTTGGGAATAGAAAATTTCAAGGGTGAAATTTCTAAAGGGGGGAAATTGTAATGACCCAATCTATAATAAATAAAATTTCCCATTTTGATTTAATAAAATTTCTTATAGTTATTTAAAATGCATGAACTGATTTTCTTTTATCTTGTTTGATTTTATGTGAATTTTATGTACCATTTACATCGATAATATAGTCATTGAAAATAGATCACATTACTAGTATAAATATTGGGCTTTGAGAAATACTTTTGAAAAAAAAAATCAAGTGATGATCTCAACTAGTATGATCATACCGTACGATTCCCTTTTATTAGAGCATTAAAGGGAGTTATAATTTCTCGGAGTTTTAATAGTATAAGCCAATTTTTAGATCCAATTACTTAGCATGATAAAATATGTTTAGCAGAGAAGATCGAACACATCGAGATCACGACTCAAACAATGTTAACCAAACGACCCCATAAAATCCCCACCACTGCACACCTTACTCTTAGGTAATATTCCATTGTATTAAATAGATATTCCTCATAACTCTAGATATACTAAAATGTAAATTATTTTTTATAGAATAATGAATATAAATTCAAACAATTATTGTTACATTATATACATATATTTTATTTTGGATTCAATAGTAGGCAAATTTTAAATTTGCTAAATATTAATATTCATCTAAATAATTAATATTTTAATGAAATAGATAATAAATTAGTAAAATATTATCATAAATGTTTTTGAATATAAATTATCATATAATTTTTGTGACGTCAAATATAATTTTTTTAGGGTTCAAAAAATTAAATTTTCAAAAAAAATCATTTTCAATAAATCAAATTTTTATTTAAAACGTAAAAATCCCGATAATTAGATTTTCTTTTAAAATAATATTTTATTCTAATATTCACATAGAAGTTATATAATGGTGATATTTTTATAATTTTCATTGATATTCAAATTTTAGTAAAAAAATTACATAACATATAAATATACATTGTTTTATGACATCATAATGGACTAATAGTGTAATAAATACAATAAAATGTAATCTCATCTAGATATCATTTTCCCTTTAAATTAATATCATATTATGTTTACTTTTTTATTTAATCCTACGTGAATTTTAATACATTTGTTTATTTTAAAATAATTTCATTTAGAGTGTTACTCACCTCCATATAAGGAGCAACATTATCTTATTATTATCTTCCCAGGTGCTAATAATTTAATGTAAACAATTGCCCTTTCGTAGAAACCATGGAAAAACAATGGTATGGTTTGAGGTTTTTGTTATATTATTATGTACCTTCCAGAACCAAAATAATAATAAAAAATCCCCCTACATGTATATATAAACCCATCCAAAAAATCATTTCTTATCACCCAAACACTTTGTAGCATGACCAGACTCTTCCCCATATTCCCTATAGTCTTTAAAATGCTCCCCAAGCACTCAAGAATCACCTCCCAATCCTTTGGTTTGATACATTCATGTAAGGGACAATCACATTTCCCATCATTCAATTCATGCACATTCATTGAATATAGTGTCATTCATTTCAATTTCGTATATTGGAATTCATTTATAATAATTCTATTAAAATAAAATTAATTTTACATTATTGATATATCATTTATCCTATATCATTTTTAACCTAAAATAAGCCTATACTTTTATGAAATTCTATGAGGAATCATCCACCATAATATTTAAAAAAGAATTCCTTTTATGTTATTATTTTTAATTTCATTTAAATAATTATGGGATCTTTTATTAAATAAAACAAATATAATCCATATTATGTAAAAAATATAATATCCCCTTTAATTATCATTTAACTCTCCTAATAACCATTATGTACATTTATTACCAATCTTAAATTTTTTGTGGGTTTTTCCTTTCCCCTCATTATTCAAGTTTCATTCTAATGTTACACCCTCTGTTACACATTAATTATGTGTGGGTAATTTCATTAGATGTCTCTATCACTGTATATTTAATGTATAAATTAGGAGAGTCCCATTTCACTATTATTAACCAATTTTATGAATTTATAATAATGTCATAATGTTGTAGAAATTGAACTGGAATTCTCCATTCAAAAATAAATGTGTAGTGAATACCATACCCTTTTTTCTATCAAGTGTATTCAAATTTAGAAACATTTGTTTATATATCATAGAATTAAATAATCCATAATAATTGATCATGGAATAAATTGTTATTTTGAATAAATATGTGTTGTTTGTTCTTTGTTTCACATATAAGCCTCAAAATGGAATGATTATGAAGGTTTCACCATAGTATCGCTCCAACACATTCAGTAAATATTGGTATCAAGATACTTCACATGTAATGGCCCCGTGATATTTTATTGAATCATTATCATCCATGTGAAATTATCCTTGAATAATTCTCCTCGTTGGGCAATGAGGCTTGACTCATGCTCTTCTATGTGAAATGAGACTTGTATCATTCTTATTTCATGTTGTATGTTATTACAAAATTTCCCATGTCATATTTATTATGATATATCATTATTAATTATTTATGTTTCTTTTATTACCCATTTTTATTAATATTTTTAAACATGAATTATCATCTTCATGTTATGAATTTTTTGCTTCCTTATAGGTCTTTTTAGATCATCCCTTTGTTATGTTGTCCCCTGGATATTCCTTGCAGCTCTGAGATCGTTAGAATATTATGGTCATGTCAAGGAATTTGTCAATAATTTTTTGGTATCTCATGTTAAAAATTTTATGTATTTAAATAATTCCTAAAGACACTATACATATAAATATTTTTGGTTGTATAATGTGTACGTTTTATAATAAATCAGATATTTAATGTGTAATAAATTGTTGGGTTGTTATAGGGATATATAATTCTAGTACCAGACATAGGATAATATAAATCAGAAATTTATGTGACATAAGTTAATAAAACATTCATACCAGAAAATCATATTCAAAGGAAATGGTTTTTTAAATATAACCAGTGGAAGATTAATGAGTTTCATATGCAAATCCCATGAAAAAAATATTATTTATTAAAACTAATTCCATCATAATAATAAACCACCCATAGAAGAATAAGAATTTAATCATTGGATTTTATCCCCATTAAATTATAATCAACATTAATAGTTGCAGTCATTAATTAATAAAAATAAATTAAAATATCATTAAATTATTACTTAAGAAAACAACCTTTCTAATTAGAAAATAACATTTTGAAATATAAATATATCCCATATATATTGAAAAAAATTTATTTTTCGGTTTTTTTGAAAAAATATAAAGAAATATTTATGTTAATATTCTTTAATAATGGAGGGAAAAATCACTCATTAAATATATGTTTAAAGTTAAATTTATTTAATGTTTTTATATAAAAATTGAAATGTTTCTAAGTTGGATAATGAAAAGAAGCTTCATTTTCAACCACTTTTTTTAAAATGAAAAAATATAATAAAATTTCATTAAAATATAAATTGAAAATACTAAAAATTTATTATAACTATTTTTATAAAATATGGAAATAGAAGACAATTAATTATTTATCGATGATAGAAATAAATCTAATTTTCAATAAAAAATATTCATCTAGTTTATTTAGTTATTTAATAGTGGAAAATGAATGGGAAATATATATTTTCTAAAATACCATAGTAGATGTCATATAATTTGATTCATGATAACTATATCATAATTATTCGTCATTAGAAATTTTTCCATAAGTATAACAGGTAAGCAATTATATTTTATTATAAAACACATACCTCTTTGATATTATTGGAATCGTAAACCCCATGAAAGAAATAACCATATACGGTTTTTTATGTGCCAAAATAATAATGACATGTATCATAAAATAAATTCATGGATCATATATAAATCACCCAACAATAAAATTTGGTTGTTGTGATATGTGTCCCAGAGAAATAAAACTAGGATGTAAATCCATAACCTCATGTATCGAAACTCATTATTCACAGAGAATCGTCTGTTATTATAAATATATATCTATTATAAAAATATTACATAACCATTATATAATATATTATACAATATATTAATTAATTTTACACATTTATCACTAATTCATTAAAACGATTTTGTTAAAATCGCTATTTTGAGTAATAACTACTTTGTTTTTCAAGTAGGTTTTTATTCAGTTTTTTTGGACAATAAAATTTTATCATTGTTAAATAAAATCCATAATATTAATAATAATATAATATATAATATATAATTATTATATATGTATTTATAGTCATCCATAATTGAGCCATATATGAAAATTAATTAAATCATTCATTGGGGCGGTAGGCCATACATACGCATTAAAAAAATTTAATTTGAAACGAATATAAAAAATAAATGTATAAAAGATACATTTGGAAAATAATTTTTATAAAATTTATATAATATATAGTCATTAAATATATCATTATTTACATCCATGTTAAAATGGAATGAAAAATGTATCACTTTATTTCATTGAGGTGATTATCCACAATTATGCATGAGTGGCATTATCATTTTCCAAATGATTGAATGATAAGAAGGTAGATGTGATATTATAAATAAATAATTATAATTATAAAAGAAAAAATATATTTATATTTATAATATGAATCATTATATACTTCCTCCAGAAGTGTAGATGGAAAATGAATTAAATCGGTTCATCAGACACCAGTCTGGCGTACCGATGATCGACCATTTAGTTTCCCATTTGATGGAAGAGAAGATGGATAGAGATTAATATATTAATACAACAACATCCAATTATATTATTTATTATAATTTAATTAAATCACTATCATTAAAAAAATATTTTATGGATGATTATGAACAAATAATATAAAAATGCTCTACTATAAACTATACCTTATCATTAGAAAACCTATATACGTTTACATCTAAACAATTCCTCAGATGGTTTTATGAATATATTAATGATATCATATAATTATTTATATAATAAATTAAGGGTTTTTCATAATAATTTTTTGAAATATAGGACACATGAAGTGTGGAGAGGAGAATATTTGAGGTGTCATTTTATAATTTGTGTATATGAAAACATTAAATGTTGGAATACAATAAAATATAAATAAAATTTTCCCACCAAAAATGGATACAAAATGTAAAATTCCTAATAGTTAGATGATATATTTTCATTATTTCTCTATAATAAAATTTGACATGTTTTTATGTAATTTTAATAATTTTTTTAGATTGACACTCTAAAAAAGTGTTCTTACCTAAATCATGGTAATTATGTTTTGTAGATTTTAATATTCATTAGGATGAAAAATTAATTTTTTAAATAATATATAATATTAATTATTGAGATTATAATTTATGAAAACAATTCAATAAATTCAATTTATATAAGTGTTTGAGTTTAATTTAAAATTAAAAATGTAGATGTGTCGAAAAAATATTTTCTAAAAGTTAAATTTTTCATATGTACAATAAAGTTTTTTATCAAAATTAAACATAAAATTGGTTCAAATCATCTAAATTTGATTAATAATCTTATAATTAAAATAATATATTATTTAAAAATTATTTATAATATATATTATCTTATTAAATACTTAAAATGAGGAGTTTGTTTAAAAAATTTAGTATATTTTATAATTCAAAATAAAATTCATTTTTTAAAATGTTATAAAAAATTAACTCTAACATTATTTTGATATGATTATTTAATAAATAATGTTATTTTTTCCAAAAAAAATCTATTTTTCGAAAACATTAATTTTAAAATATGTTCTCAAATCATTGTTATACTGGTAAACTATATTATGGTTTGTCAAACCATTTAGGTCTTATGAGACAAGCTATGAGATAAATAATTTTTCTTTGAGACAAAATTCTTCATAATGTATAGGTGTGTTACATAATAAATTCTATAAATTGTGTTTCCCCTTTGAAATTAAATTATCTTGAATAAAAATGATTATACATCTTCATACTCAAATCATCAAGATTAAATGGTTCATATTAAAATTGGTGGTTTCCCCAAAAAAATGGATAAAATTTATTGAATTGTTTCATATTACAATCTATCTATAATCCAAAATCACCACTAGTTATTCCTCATATGGGATATTATACCCTATATGTATAACCTCTAAATTTTATACATGTGAATGTTTAGATATTTACTTCCTCAATAATAATACATGGAACACATCATGGACTAGAGAGAGGTTGGTGTATGTTTCTTGAGAAAAACTATCATCCCTACATGATTAAGAATATTGATAGGACCAATATAACTAGGTCTTAGATTTCAAATATTAAAAAATATAAAGACTTTATTCCATTGATAAACTCATATGAAAACATATGCACAACTTCAATTTCTATATTATTTTGATGATTATCAAACTAAATTTTTGATTGAGTTAGGGATTCCTTAGTGTGTTCTTGAATATATAAAACATTATCTCCCCACATCATCATATAGATATGTTCCTAAAAACATTCATTATCCAAATTAATCCCATCATATAAGAGTTTTAATATTATTTACATAGTGGTATTCATATAGTTAAATATAAATAATCGATTGAATGTTATTGTTGTAATAAAACTCAAATATTGGAAGGCATTGATCCAAATCAAACATGAAAACCATATATCAAGCTATCCTTTTTTACCCTAGTTTTTGAATTGTAATATCAACCAGACCATATCTCATAAGATTATACATAGTTATGAAACTCAAATATGTACAAGGTTTATTATGATAATAACATTTGACCATTAATGTAAACCTCATATTCTCAGCAGACACAATATAATGTGGTAATCCATGTAACATTAACACTTTGATAATATAAATTCTAGAAATTTGATCATGATATAAATACTATATTATAGAAATGAGCTGTGATGAATTTATAAGGAACTCAACATCATAAAAAATATAAAAATTCCAATTAAATGTTTTTGGGAGTCGGATGAAAAAATCCAAGTTTATGTTTTACCATTTCCATTTGGTATCTGTAATTGTTCTAATATACCCATATACATTTTCACATATCCATTACCTACTGATGTACCATGTAATGTGACACATACTCATAAATATATCTTGTTATGTATTCCCACAATAAATATTCTTTCATATCTCAGTACATCCTAGAACGTCCAACATGAATAGATAATAATCAATTATGAGGCTCATTTAACTAATCCTTCATCAAATACTCTATGAATAGATCCCATACATTCTTCTCTAATCATTTCAATATGTTTCATTAATGTTCCAACTAATGAATATTTCATACTTTCTTCTACATATCAACATATTTCACGGGATCCTCATTAATCATCACATAGATAGGTTGATTAATACTTATATGATAATGAAAATAGTTCATCACTTCTTTCAAGATTTCTCGATCCATAATTTCCAACTCTATAATTATTAGATCTGTTGTTGTACTCATTATAGATTGGGAAGAATGATTGTTTCAATTCAATGCATTGAAGACTATGTAATCATTCATAAGGTGGTGTTGTATTGAGAAATCATATTTTTTAATCAGCTCCAACCATCATCTTTAGTTAATATTCAACTATTTATATATGATAATATACATTAATCATTAATGAGATTTATAAATATCATACCATCATCCATAAATAAACTGACACTATATAAATAATACAAAAATTACTGAATCTATCTATAAACCATGAGTTGGGTGATATATAACATTAGCATTAATTTTTCATGAGGTATATGTTATATAAATGATATTAAGCATGAAAACGCATCCTAGACCATTATTCAATACATTAATATAGATTAAAAGATATTCTACATGATAGGGTAATTTTAACATAGTAACGATGATTTTCTTGTCATCAGTGACATGAATGTTTCTTCACGTTCATTTGTTGAATGGAATATGTATCTATTATTTTATAACATTGTGAGTAGATTATATTGTTCTGATATATTCCATGAAAACTGTTGCTAATATCCTGACAAAACAATAAAACATTAATCCTCATTCACAATCACCATTTTTTTCCTATGTGAAATAACATATGTCTTTTTTGGATCGACACACACACACACGCACACATATATCATTTATTGATAAGATATTATTCATTTTGTCCTTCATTATCATCTTTAGTACAATTTTATAGTGTTATTCATTCACTTACATGATCCATTAATATATAATTATATTTTATATGAATCCTACCCCAAACTAATAAGGGTAATTTCAAATTGAACTATTAATTAAATCTATGAAGATAGTGTGGTCAGTGGAATAACAAAATTGCATCACTATAAATTCATAGTGTGCATATATTTTACTAAAGGATATATTGAATATATGTTACTTTTCTACCTACAGTTAATGACATCCAAAATAAAGAAAAATCTAAGAATTTATTGGTCTCCGTAAGGATCATATAAAAAGGCATCAATATGTGGTAGAAGATACATCTTCCTAATTTCTATTTTTTGAGTTCTCTCGAAATTGAATGTAGAGTCTTATAAATCAATTTTTATTAATAAAAAAGAACATGTTCAATCCTTAGTGACATGAATTATTAAATTTTTAATATTATCCAACACTTTACTTATCAATCCATTCAACTTAATCGGGACTCTTCTATAAAAATAAATTCAAATAATTGTGGCACCTTGTATGAGTTCTACAAATAAGTCATCTTCCTGATTTGATGGAAGTTCTTCCAAAACTATATCAATAAACTCCAATAATATAATAATATATTATATTTTTATTTTATCCATATCCATAGGATATTAGAACAACTATTTAATATGAACCATGTTCCATATAATTGACATGATCACTATTGGACGTTCACATCATTCATCACACAGATAGATAATTATTGGTTTGTTTAAAATATCATATTTGACTTCCCTTTCTTGAAAATTGATTTGGTGTTTATAAATTTAAATAAAACAAATGACTAAGATGACATAAAATTCATGTAGAGATAGAATAATGACATTTACAGGAAGAACACTGTAAATACATAAGCTATGTAAGAATCATGCACTTGAAATAAAACCACTGTAGAATAAATTGTTTTCACTACTACATCAACATCAATTCAATTTGGATTAGAGTTCATATTTCTAAATAATATTAACCACATAAAAAATTTATATAACTATTCCCAAATAAGATACTTCATTATTTGATAATGCTTGTCACCACCCAATCATAAATGATAAATATTCAGTCATTTTTTAAAACAAAAATGGTGTACATGATGATTAGGAATCATGGAATTTATTGATCCATGATTAATATGATGTATAAATTATGACACCATATTTTCAATGTATGACACTATATGTTTGTCCCAAGTCACTCATTTTCAACATCTATTAATATCCATTATCACGGTTGATAATGATTTTTGGATTTTAAAAAACATATCCTTGGAGGGTCTCGAAATAGGTGTGTTGTAAGGCACATTTCTATGGAATAGGCGATAATCAATCAAATAATAATGTAACATTTTTAGATTCATTTACTATAGGTAAAAAATTTATACACCCCAAAACCACTTTTATTATATATATAGGGATGTAATTTCTTGGAAACCAATCACTTTACACTTCACAAAAATTACATGATATTTTCCTATACTTTGGAATATACCATGGGTTCTCACATTGGATATATCATGTATTTTTCAATGGATAACTAATCACTCCCTTTGATACCTATGAAAATGACCCTTATATTTCATACAAAGATATTATATCATAATAGATGAAAAAACAATTGTGAAAAAAACATGTTAGGAGTATAAATAATTGGTGTCATTGGAGACATGTATCCCTAAAAAAATAGTTCATATGTGAAATACTAAACCAACCACTATGTTCTCCATATATAGAACCCTTATTACATATATAATTTATAATAAATTCCTTCATAAACATGACATTGTAAAAATAATAATGGTTTTGATAAAATGATATGTAAGTGTAAACTATGGAAATATATATATAACATGAGTATATGGGTATCTGAATATTATCCTAAAATTTGAATACCATACCCTACATATCATAGATCATAATTGTGAGACAAGTAATAAATCAAGGAAGCTCATAATATATGAATCAAAATGTAATCGATGAATTTAAGTCACCATCGAATATCATTGGAATAAAACATAGAATTATGGAATACACAAATGAAATGAAAGAATTATATCAAGGATACTCATCAAGAAAGTTATAAAGATCGAGGATATCGATAAACACCCACATAGTTTTTTTGGGTTAGCAATGACCTTCTATATACCCACTCTTTTTCTTTCGTTAACATTCTCTATACCCTACATTTTATTGCTTCAAATAACCTATCATATATCCTCCTTTCGACTTAGGATGACCTTCATTGTAACCTTTATTATCAATGAAAATAATTCATTACCCAATGAATTAGAGATCTATATAATTATAGGGCATCAGAGAACATAATATAAATAATTCAAATTTTTTCCACAAAGTCAAAAAAACATTCACTATATCATAACCCATAGAATAAAAATGGGTATTATAATTCTATCCTCTAGAAAAGTGAAGAGTTTCAAAAAATAATTACATTATAATAATAAACCATCTAGATAATGTAAAAGGACAATGTGATCAGATCATATACTATGTAATGATTATGAAATATCAAATGTTGTTATCAATGATAAATATAAATACCCTAAAAAATTATTAAATTTTTTTTCAAGAAAGTACAATTTACACATTTAAAATAATTTTTTAAATCAAATTTTTTTATATACTGTGAAAGAAAATACTTTAATTTAAATTAAACTTGGATTCATTTTATATATGCTCTAAATAATTTATCATTCAAGATAGAGGGAGATACCGATCATTCCATATATTTTAAAACATATATTCCTTTCAATATTTTCGTAAAATGTAAAATATTCTTCACCTGGAAATTGAAAAGAGTATTCCATTTAATGATTTTTGAAAAATGATTAGAGAAGATAAATTTTCATTAAAAAATAATTGGATAATAGTTAAAATATTCTATAAATCGTTTTTACAAGTCATGGACATGGAAGAGAGTCAAATTTTGACTGAAGAGGGAAATAAAGTGGATTTACCTTAAAAATATTCTTTTGGAATCTTTAGTTAATAATGATATAAAATTAAAATGGAAAAATTATTATTTATAATTAACCTGAGGAGAAATAAATTAATTTTTTTATGAGATTTATATAAAAATATTTCATCATTGAAAACATATTCATAAACAATCTGAATAAATAATAAGATTATTATTCAAAACACATTTCACATTGGTAATATTAGAATCATATTACCCTGAAAAAAATAACCATAAATGGATATTTATATCAAATAATTATAATAATAATAATAGACATAATGAAAATTAATTAGATTTATATACACCACACAAAATGAAATAATTTCTAATTATAAGATGTTTCATATATAAATTAAAGATAGATAACAATATTTTACCACATGAATATACATTATCCATAAACATTGGATTATTATATATAATAAATATAGATTTATTATATATATATTCATGAAATGAACACAAAAATTTCATTACATATATGATTTACTTATAATATTTTATCACTGAATCATTAATAATTATTTTTTATGTTCACTATTTGGGGTAGTAACTGCTATCTTATTCATGTATGCATTGGTTCAGTTGTTTTGGTTATTTTACATTGGTCATGTGTCCAAAATATAAAAAAAATTATTCATTAGGAAAATATCACATATATTCATTGTATACGTATTTAAGGTCATCAATAAAAGTCATAGATAGGAAAATGAATTGCACCGTTCATGGAAATGGTAGGTAGTATGTACGTATGAATGATATTTTCTTTATTGATAGATGGAACAATGAAATTTAAATAATAATTCAACATTCATAAATAATTTTTTCATATATATATCATATATATGATATATTTATTAATTATATTTTTGTTTATTAGCATCCATATGAGAATAAAAATAAAAATGTGTCACATCTCTTTGTGGCGGGGGTAGTCCACACATATTCAAGAGCGATGTTATATTTTTTCAATTTATTGGAACATAATATGGTATATGTGATATTATAATACTATAAATATAATAATTTCATATATATCATATATATATATATATATATATTATCCTCTATTATCCATATGTGAGTACTGAAGATGGAAAATGAATTACAATTATTCTCATGGTGGTAGTCTATAATACAAATGATCAATGAATTTAATTCCCATTTGATGGAAGAGGATATGGAATTATGTTAATAAATTACGATAAAAACATCATAGTATATGGTAGATACATATGTTTTTATATCATCATGGTTAAAAAACATAAATTATATGAAATAATTAATATAATAAATAATCTCAATTAAGAACATTAACTACCCTTTTGGAAATCACATTATGTTTACACATAATGTATTCTGATGAAAATATTTTGATCAAACAACGTGATCAAGGAAGAAACAGTGGAAAGAATAAAGGGGTTAGGGTTTGACCTAGCTGGAAAAAGTTAATTTAATTGTGTAGATATGAGGAGAGAGGTTTCTTTTAATATGTGGGGAAGAGGATAAGTAACACCCCGAAATTTTATGAATTTTTTAATAGCATGGGTAATATTAAACACAAAAAAATTTTGTACTATGACATAATATTAATATTATTATTTAATCATTATAAACATATACATAAAATATAATTTTTATGTAAGAATTATTATAAATTAATTTTGACAAATATGTAAAAAAAAATTATGAAAAAAATAAGTAAAAAAATTTATAAATACGTAAAATATTTATAAATAATTAATTAATTTATATATAAGTAATTAATTAATACTAAATGGCATAAATTCATGAAATGTTTATTTTTTTCTCAATAAATGATTTATATTACTATTGATGAAAAATAATAATATATAAATTTAGTGAATTTTTTAATATTAATTTTCCAACATCATCACTTCGGTTTTTTGAACTACATGCCATAATATTCTCATGTTGAATTTTTTAAAATATTATTAAAATATTATTTTTTTCTGAATAGTTAAAATGGATTATTATTAGACTACGTTTTCATTTAAAGAAAATGCAATGTTATATATCTTATAAACAAGTTCTAATTTTCATATTATTTCAATAACATATTTATTAATCTAATTTATATCATTTGAATCAACTTAAATTTTAATTTTAATCATATTACATCCTGTATTTATTAAAAATTTCTCATCAAAAATCACTTTTTCGTCGCATATTCATGAATAATTTTAAATTAAACATTACCACTTCAATTAAATGTAATTTGGTTACTCTATTAATTATTTGGAATCATAACAATTAATATTATATAAAAATTCAAACCTAACGGTTTTTTCAAATGGAATAGTTAAAATAATATAAATTAATTACCATGGTTAAGGTTAAAACATGTTTACTATGGGTTTGAATAAAAAATATAAGGGGTAAGATTAAAAAAAACATATCAAAATCCCATTATATGGCCATATGATTAATTTATAACCTATAATGTTTTTAATGAATTTTTTGAAGTAAATTTTCCTTTGAAAAACATGAATACACTTTATACATTTCAAAAATTCCATGTGTGTCCTCTCTCACAAATATAAATGGTCACCCACTCTTGTCTAATGTTTATACTCGCAAAAAAAAATTGTCCTATATAAGACCCAACAATATGAATTCCATAGACACATCCTAGATTCTCATTTTTAGTATTAAACACTCCTATGAGGTTTTTAGTTAAAAAACCAAATGGGGACTTTGGATAAGTGAAAACATTTATATAATTGTGCATTTTTTAAATTTATTGTCATTCCACCTAAAATTTTGCTTAAAAATAGTGATATAATTACACAAGTATCTAAAATAAAATGATCAGTCATTATTTTAATGGAATATCATATATCCATCTCAATATCTATCAAATGGGAAATAAAATCATCGATCTTGTGTATGGTTGACTATCACCTCGCAAACAAATGAAAATCATTTTCTATAGCCAGCTCCCAAGAATATATATAATGATGTATTTAATATATTTATATGAAATTTATGATATAATTTTACCTTGATATTTATAATATTATATATACATTATTACTTACAATTTAATGAAAATACTATAATGTTTCATGTGTGTACGACGTACTACTAACTCGTTAAGTAATGTGATTGAATATTCCCTTATCCATTATAAGTTACATAATTAGAATAGGTTTAAAAACATATTTCATATGTATGAAATATAAATTATTCTATAAATTTAATATTATATATATATATTTATTTCATTTCATTTAATTATAAAATGGGAACAATTTTCATGTTTATTTACAACCCATCATCCATATAAATAGTGTAATTTATATTCTATCTCTAATATTTAGATATTATTATAAATAAGTAAATAAAAAATATATATGATATTTATATCATTTTTATCATTTTTGAGATTATGGAACCATGATCAA
This sequence comes from Viscum album, assembly GCA_963277665.1. Lineage (NCBI taxonomy): Eukaryota > Viridiplantae > Streptophyta > Magnoliopsida > Santalales > Viscaceae > Viscum > Viscum album. The sequence goes on along the minus strand of OY728123.1, from coordinate 143,703,002 downwards.
TATATAAATACATAAAATTAAAAATAAAAAACACACATGAAAAATTAACTAGATATTTCTACAAACATGATTCTAACAAGGAATTGTTAGTATATGGGTCATAAAATGTCATAATTAAAACAATTTATGATAAGATATATATATATATTTATTTAATATATTTATAATTATTTTATGTTATTTTTTAAGATATTTTAACACACCTAGAAGAAGTAGAGACACTATGTAATAGAATTTCATCTCAAATTATCTTATTTGGGGAAAATGTTATGTTATGCACTAGTCATATTTTGGGAGGAGTATATATTGACCCTATGAAACATTATATCTGGTAATTATTTTTTATTGTCATATATAGCATTTTATTTAAATTTATACTTAAGTGGTATTAATATTTAAATGATACCAAATCATGTGTTGGATGTCTTGTCCCTCTTATATTTTTAGGAGACAATTCCATATTCACAACATGTTTCTTTTTTGTGGTTATATTTTACAGATAAATGAATTTTAATATTATTAATATGTAAATTATGGGATATATATATGTATATATATAAATATGGTTCCATATTTCATGAGTCTTACAATTCAATATTTTCTAGCTGTAATGGCTTGATGATATAGTCTAATTATTTATCGAGAGTTTTTAAGACTATTTATCTAATTAAGTGTTATTATGATATACCACTCAATAAAAAGATTTGTTTTATTATACTATTTATATTTATATAGAATATTTTTCTTCATTTCTATTTTTTAAATCAATGTAATCATTAATACAAATCTTTTAAAAAACGTACATTAATCCTCCTTTCAGTTAAAACCCCTTATTCTTAATAGTCCTTGATTTATGAAAACAATTTATCAATGGCTATTTATATCCCGAAAATATTTATTAAAATAAATATTAATCATGTTTTATGTATTAAAAATTTATTTAAATTTAATATTCTTATAATTTTCTATCTGTGTTACATTTATGATATTTTACAAAATAATTAAAAGGAATCATGGATGTAAAGTGTATAACATGATTATTTTCACAATTAAGACCATACCATATTTTTAGACATCCTTTTTATTTTTAAATGTTTATTTTAAATGAAAATTATATTCCCAATTTTTTGTGATCATTTATTGATTAAAATATTATTTTCATAGCGAATATTTATTTTTACGTATTAAATATTTCAAACGGTCATTCAAACTCTCTTTCAATCGGTGATGTAATAATTATGTGTGACATACAATTCATTTGGGATGTCATCTCATTATAGTATCCTTATTATTTATCTTTATGTTTTTTGTTTCTAATGAAATTATGTTAATGAATCCCTTTTCATTTCAATGTTGTATTCTATAATGAAATTATTATCTAACTTCTTATTGCCATATTTTAGGTATTACTTGAATCTTTTATACATATCCAATATGTATTTCACTATTTAACAGTTTTTCTATGAGAATTTTAAGAATTGATAAAGCCTATGGGATTTCACACATTTTATGAATAGTTTTTGGTAAAATCATTCGTTTGGCCCAAAAAACCTTGCACCCTGTTATGAGCCACCAGAAGGGGGCACACATTTTTCACAAAATTGTGGAAAACTCCTCAAAACCATGATACTTAGTCAGTAATGGTTTTTTTATTTATGGTTTAAAAAATTGTAGTCAATCATTGGAAAAATAGTGATCCCTTTCAGTTGGGGTGTATACTTTGTCTAACATTGTATCCCAACCTAACAAACCACATGTGTGAGTGTTAATTCATATTTAATTTAAAAAAAAAACCAGAACCCCCAATTTTTGATGTATAACCTTCCCATTCAACCCTAACCCCAATTTATTAGTTTTGATGTATCTAAAAGGTATCTTTTTTATCATAAAAATCGTATTTAGGGTCTATTGATGCATAATTAATCTCATTAAATATACTCCATGTAAGTAGATCATTTCTCATATATTTGATTCTTATCTCTCATTCTCTCCCAAATGATTTTGAAATATAACCAGGTTACTTATGGAGAGAAATATTATGTTTATTGAATTGTGATTGTAGTTTGGGTTTATAAATATATTACATACTATTCTTCATTGGTGATCTCATTATAGGTTTTATATTATTTCATGTGATAAAATGTAAGTGATTCTATAATTTATTTCCCTATGATCGAATTCATGAGTTTTTCAATAAAATTGAAATGATTTTTTAATGTGCTTAAAAACATAGTTTGAAATAATTTAATGTAACATTTTAAAAGGAATTTATATTTAAAAGGAAAACTAAAATATAATATAATTTAAATAGGGGTTGTTTCATTGAAAAAATTGTATTTATTTTTAAATTTATTTCATAAATTTATTTGTTTTTTGAACCTTGTTAGAAATGGATTAAGGTGAATGTTGATTTTAAATGGAATGAATTGATGAACAAATTTATTTTGGATCCAAAAGGTGATAGTTATGTTTACAAATGAAAAATTATGAAATTTTAAATTGAATTGATTTAAAAATATTGATTCCCATGTTCGATTAATCAAATTTTTAAAGTATATTTTTTTCTAGGTTTTTTTGAGGTAGCAGGGATAAGAAATTTAGGACCATGATCCATAATATTATAATGATGATGAAAACTATAACTAAAAAACTAAAGTATAACATCTCATGATGGTTTAATCAATTTGGGTGTATATTTAAATTAATGGGCTCCCCAATTATTGTGTTTTTTATGTGCATAAGACTAGTGATGAAATTAATTTGAGGAGTGTGACGATATTATTAACTAAACAACTGACCTACCATGAGGAATTCTTATATGGAACATTTATATAAATTTCTTTAGTGGATTTTAAATTCTAATGACTATTGAACAATTGTATTTATACAAATTATTTTATATTATTTTTTTATAATAATATTTTATTTAATACTCTTTTGATATGAATGCCATCTTTTTAATTATTAAACCATGTTTTTCTTTAAAAATATCTAAATTAATTTCCATGAATTATTTTCTTGTATGTAATATAATTAATGATAAATTATTAAGGTTTTTATAAGGGAACACTTGGTAAGACTCCACTAGTATTTATAGTTCACACCCCATATTTTCTTTTAGGATTTTATTGACATTCATATTCTATGTATGAGAGAAATGAAATATCCACTTAAAGGTGCAGTATGATATTAATCTTTAGTAATATGGTGTGGTGATGGTGAATAGTTGATCTTTTGTGAACTTTTTGCACATGAGTATATGATTGTTTTTTCTGGTAGAATTATTAGTCTCTTTTCAGATGTTTATCTATATGTTTGAGTATTATTTTAACAATCTTTTTTGAGTTCTTTTTCTTTTTTGGGTTTTTTAGCATGTATTCATGTATCTTTTATCTTATAGTATTATTGGGGAAAATTCCTTTCTTATATGATCTTAAATGATTCAAGGTGATGGATGCCTAACCATGTGGATTGAGAATTACCATTTCCAATTCAAATTCATATTGAGTATCATGGTACTAGGTTATACATGTTTCTCTTTGAAAATGTGGCATTAGAGGTAAAGGTTAAGCATTTTTCAATTTTGTGAGTAGATGGGTTGTGATACCTTGTTGGGACATTGGATATTATTATTGATTTTTCCTTGATATTTCTAACTGAAATGAGCCATAAGTTTCTATGGGTATATTAGAAAGATTCATTAAGGGAAATTTTGATCACATTTTATCCTCTTATCTACCAATGATCAGATTTTTTTAAAAATCCCAATAAAAAATTTCTAATTAGTCAAATTGATACTACTATAACATTGTTTGTTATATCATTTTTTTTATTTTGTACAATTTTTTGATACTTTTTATCATCATACCATTGATAATATGTATTAATAGGTACTAAAAGGATGTTTCTACTCATCCACGATGAGAAAATAGTCTAGAAAAAAAGAATATTATTATTAATGTTGTGTGTGCGGTCTATGCCCTAGGAAAGGGACAAACATCTATTCCAACTCATGCTCCATTTTTAAAACATCATGGAGATGAATACCACATTAATTCTCAAAAATTTCTTTTGTATAAACCTTTATTTTTTAGGCTATAATGATCATCAAAAGACCAAAAATAGGATGATAATGTTAGATCTTATTTATGAGTTCATATAAATTTCTATTATTGTTACAGTTAAATGTTGCACCATTAGGCTGGAAGGTACTACCATGATATGCAGGGATTTGATGGTGATTGTCAAAAAGTATTATAGTTTGGTATAAATATACATTGGTGTTTCTTTTACCGATTAGTTGCATTAAGAATATATGTTATTGGTGAACTAAAAAGAATATATCAAACTCAAGCAAAATGACATGACTATTAATTGGTTTGAAAACCACTTCACTGGTCTTGTTTAGTTTAATCCTAAGATGGATACTAATTTGAAGTTGTAGGAATGGATATTTGGTATTGGTCTTAAACATGAAATCAATTATGAGGTTTCCTTGAAGATTATGGATTCTATTACTGATTTGTTAGATATGCAATTGGTAGTTGATATTGAACTAACTGTTAGGACAAGTTTGATATGTGATTATTTTTATCCCACTAGAATATATATTCCTTACATTAAAGGAATGTGTAAAATTGATGAATCTCATGGTTGTTATAGATACATGGAATCATCCAGAACACTATAAATTCATGGATTTGGCTGATTGATATTATTTCATCGAGCAATGGTTGGGAATTTTAGACATGATTTTATGGAGGCACTAATGATCTAAAATTTTGGAGGTCACACATGAAATCTATAAATGTTATTAAATTTCAATTTTTATTTAAGGAGAGGAACTGGCTCATCAACTCAAAAATTACTATAGTTAAATCAAATTATTTGAGAGATATGGGGTTATAGCTATAAGAATCTTTGATAAATATTGTTTATGTAGTGGAGACTCTTCAAGGGAAGCTAATACATGTCCAATGACTATGAGAGGTGATATCACTTTAGTTTTATATTTATTGACATTTTTTAGATTCCGGTGAATCTCACTAATTTATACCAACTCCTAATGTGATATGGATAATTTTTCTTAGGGATCTTTTTGTCTTACCGGATATATCTAACAATTCCCATCAGAATGAAGATAGAAAAGGTTCTATGATGTCCAATATTTGTTTTAAAAAAATCATAAGTTGATCACATGTTGAATTTTATAGTTATTTGCATGAAACCTCATGACGACATCATGGGTATGGGTTTTCTAATTTTAGAAGTCTTGCATTGAATATTATAATCGTCGTGTCTCCTTTACTACACCTATTGGGTTCTGCCACCTCTTCTAGGGAGATTGGGATAGTATATTGAGTAGATTTAAACAGTCTTTTCCAGATATGGGTAGGTTAATATTAGTTTTTTATATTTAATTATATAAATAATCTATATGTAATGTACATCCAATAATATTTATCTTGTTTCTCGAGGTTTTTATTCAGATTTTTATATTTTCCCAACGGTATGATATGAATATTTTTCAGCTAATTTAGTACCTTATACATATCCTATAACTATTACCTATTACCATATGGACATTATAGTTTTGAAATTTTTATATAATCATGTTGGGATATGTAATGATCCCTGGATAAAAAAATTTCATTTGAATATATTTTGATATTTTGTCCACCATGAATTAATGGGTCTTCTAATCCAATATTCATTTATCAATTGATTTGTATAACTAAATTTTCATTTTCAATTTTATAGTGTTGGGAGCCAAAAAACGTTATTTTGGACAACTATCAATTGGAAGGAGAATCAAATCAATGGTAGTGCTTTGATAAGAATAAGATTCAAGATGAAGAAATTAAATCCATTGAATAAGATTTGTTTAATAATATACATTTTAGAATGTACAAACATCATATTCTATTATCATATAAGGAGAAATAATTTCTCAATGTAAATAAATGGATGATTAATATACAATAACCATTGGAGGTAATTTTACAAAGGTATTTATGGTAAAAATCACAGTTACTCTTCTACTATGAAAGAAAAAATGATTGATTATTTTGTGGAAACAAAAATTTTTTTTTTATAGTCACTAACATTAGATACTTCATTGTCTATGATGAATATGTTCTGTGTAAACTGAATATAGAAATATATATTCAAGATATTGACCATTCCCATGGTAATAATTATAAAAAGAATATCGAGTATTTTGGTAACTTTAATATGTCACATTATGGAATAAAATATTACTCACATACATTCCATAAGTGTGTTACAAAGAATATAGATGAATTCATAAAAGGAAAACAGGGTATTACTAGTATGGGGGCCTTTAAATTGAGAAACATATAGAGGATTTGAGAAGATGAATGTAAATAAAATGAATTAAGAGAAAACTTAAGAGAATTACACATTCACACAAAAATGTTTCAAATGAAATGTGTCCTGAAATTATGAAAATATATAACCTAACTGAAAAAATAATGAGGAAGATAAGACACATCAATAATTATAGAAAAATAGAAGGGAATTATTATTCATTCCCAATAACTATAGAGAATCATGATAACTAGTGAACTCTATAATGGTGAATTTCATATTGAATCACGTATGATTGAGATTAATGAAAATATTTTTAATTTTATTTTAGTGAAATGTTCTGTGATAATAATAATTGAATATATATCTCTATATATGTATTATAGAATAGGGAAATCACATTACATATTATGAATCACATTACAATCATCTATTGGTGTAATGATGTACATTGATTTTCAATTAATTTTTTGGCTAAGATAGGGACATGATTAATGAATAAATGGTTATATATACTATGAAAGGATATGCATTTTTGTATAAATTTTTAGAGGTGATTTGATTAAACATATTTTGTTACAGGACATTATTATTTCAATGATTATTGGTTAATGACATGAGATAAAATTATTCCAATCATTGGGATTTATTTTTTTTAGTAGTATTTTGGAGGATCCTTATGGATAACTATTAATAAAATGGATTAAATAAAACCCTCAATATTATTGGAAATATAGTTCTATAAAATATAGTTTGTGTAAATATTTAGAGGCTGTTAGAATAAGGTATATACCATAAAATTGTTTTAGTTCATTTGGAATAAAAATAACTGTCAAGAATATTCATGTCAAGGAGTAAGAGAAGAAGTTGAAATTGAATAAATAACTACCAATAAAATAAATTTTTATTATGATTTTAAAGTAATGTTGATCCATTCATATTTATGTCTTATTTAGGATATATATTGTATCAAGTTATTATCTTATTTTTTTTCTCTTACACTGAATCTCAATATTGTTCATGGTGTATTCCACATTTCACTCTTGAGGAAGTACATGCTTGATAAAAACATGTACTAAAATCATAGGTTCGACCAATTTATCATGAGCATTCTAATGTAAAATAACTAATATAAATTAAAGATCATACATAAAAAGTGTGGTGATGTTATATTATACCAACCTCAGACCCGCTCATTCAAATTTGGTGCTAAAAACATGACATTTACATTATCAGATTCAATACTAATGAAGCCGACCAAATTTTTCCTTCCAAGACATTTAATATTAATAGGAAATTTTTGATCAGTTACATTCTAAAAGAAAATTAACATTTACATTTTCAGAAAATAAGTACAAACCCATAATATCATTGATTCATAAATAACTGGATCATAATGATGAGAATAATATCCCACTAGACCCATTTTCCTTTTCCACATTAGATCGTCATCAAAATCTATATGAAAACATTCTTGAAATAATTCATATTACCTAATTCATTATAAAATATGAAAAGGAAAAAATATAAATTATGAGATCAAATGATCCTTAAGGGTAACTAAAAGTGTTAATAATTGAATTACATATATGATAATAAGATGAACATAAGGGCTTGAATAAATAATCAATGTGAATGATCCTGACATAATAGAACACACTCCTATCAAACCAGGATAAATAAACATGAAAACATGGAATAAGGATTTATTAATCGATGGAGTCATCAAAATCAATATTTATGATCTATTCAAATTCAATCATGGTAAAAAAATGAGTAACAACCAATAGAATTCATAATAAATTTTTTTTGGAATTTTTGAACATTATCTTCATAGCCAATTTTAAACCAATATAAAAAATAACTAGAGAACTATCAAATACAAACTATGAAAACTTTGGTAACTCTATCCTTCTTCCATTTAAAGAAATTTATTTTTACCAAATTCATTTCTTATCTATATTGGGGATCACCCACCATATATGTTATATCATGATCTCCTCTTTTAATTAGTTATAATGAGGATAAACTATTAGAATAAGAAAGATCGATCCCACCAATAAGATATAATTGGGTAAAAGCCATGGAAAAAACTATCCAAGATCTATAATAATAATAAATTACCCCGACCATTTATCTCATCATAAAACTCTTGAATATATGTATTGTTCATTTAATAACTTCATTAACCTTGAAGAAATGGGCTCCTTAAATTTATGGTGGAGCATGATTACCCAATGAAAAGAAACGAGTTCCAAAGAAATTCCTTTGATGTATGATTCACCCATTAAAAATATACATGATAGATAATAATCAACTTTAAACATGATTAAACAAGTAAAAATAAATTGGTTACATAATAATTTTCTGGAAACATGAATAACCTGTGAAAAAAAAACAATGGCATCCATGGAAATAAATTTGATACAATTACAATCCATCTAGATTAATATTGAAGATGAAATAATTACAAAATAACTGCATTGGATGATATTTAATATGATGTTTTCTTGGAATTTATCAATTTAAATATGTCTACAATATATTTAAAAACATTCATATGTAAAATTTAATTTTCACTTTAATAAACAGATTAAAAAAATAAAAATTCAATAAATATTATGAAAATAATTTTCCTTTAAAACATCTTAAGAATCATATAAAAGAAAAATCATGGAAAACAATGGACATTAGGTTATTAAAACCCATTCATTTTGTAAACAATAAATTAAACATTTATTTCATACCATTTTAAAAGGGACTATAAAGTTTCCCATTTAAAAAATGCAATGAAATTTAATATTTGGCATATTTAAATATAATTTCAGAGACTCGGTTAAATAGATTTATTGAATAACTTATATTATTAAAGGACGTTTTATAATTAATTTAGAATACAAGGTCATAAAAGACAAAGACAAGAGATCTAAAGGAAAATACCAGATTAATATCACATAGAAATGAGTTTCTTGATTATTCTTTAATAAATAAAGAATGGATATGAGATAAAACAAGATAACCATATTAATAACCATTCTTTAATAATTAGATTTGGTTTATGAAAATAATATCATGTTATTTCTTCTGAAATAACGTTCAACCAAAACTATCATAAAAATGAAAGGTTATCATAACATTTAGCTTTTTTCACTTTGGTAAAACATTAATCATAATCCTCATAATATAATAACCTCAACAGATAAATTAAATTAAATAAAAATAAATACAATCATTATATATAACATCAAAGTTGAATTATATACACCGTATAATTAAATTATGGTGAATACAATCAACAAACATCCCAAATAAATATAATTTTAAATGAATAACCATTTAAAATATAGTATATATTAAATTAGTATTAAAGAATAGAGATATTATATATAAAAAATTTTAATCCAAACCACCTAAGTCAAACAATATAATAAAACAATTTAGCTCTCAATTCATGCATAATCATATCAATGTAGATTCAATGAAAATGTGTTATAACCCAATGAAATAAAAATGCTTTATGACGGTATTTACCAATTGGAGAACACAAAATCAAATACTCCTTTAATAGTTAAATAATATTTAGTATAAAATACCATGATATATTATGTATTAATTATATTATATACAAACGGTTTGTTATATACAACATATAAACGAAACTATGTGAATAACAGTAAGATATGTATCAATATAGTATAATTGAGAAAAAATTAATTATGGCATTGGTAATATATAGATCAAAACCTAATTAAAGAGAGAAAATCTTATGGATTTGTATATAAAAAAAATTTCATGAAATTAATAATAAAATACATTCGTGGGAATTATTTTCAATACATAATAGAAAATAATTTGTCAATATGTAATATATCACTTAGAAATAAAAGTTAGATGAGAAACCCTTACCTCTGGTCTGACTTTATTTGAACGTGTTCGAAACACATGTATAATAAACATAAGTTAATTATTTTATTTTTGAAAAAAAAATATTACTAGTTTAATACCATTTACATAAACCATAATTTGTTTCTTTCAATTGATATATTTAAATACATAACTAGTAAAGTCCATATTTGGTGATTTGAGGTCATTCAAAACATTGTTTCAAAACAAATTTGTTATATTATCAATGGTCAATGTTTCTTATCTTCAATTGATCCTAAATAATTATTAAGATATAATTATCATAAATAAAAATCAACCACACTTTTAAAATAAATCATTTTTTATGAATAATGAACTACGTTACAATCATTTGTATGATAATCCATAAAACATATGATTGACGCTTCAAATTTTTCATTGATCATTATAGAAATATGGTATTTATTATTTAATCACTAAAAATATATCATTATATAAAAAATAACATTTTTTTTATTTAAATATATTTATATATATCATCCATTATTGTTGGTGAAGATGAAGTAATCACACCACATATTGGTGTTGGTAATCAATAAGTACTTATAAACAATATTGTCAATTTTAGTCGATTAAATAAAATGTTATATTTTATTTCAAAAAATTATAATCTATTATTAATATCATAAATATTTCCAGTATATCCCGCATATTTTTAATCATTACCTTTATTAACTTCTATTTAATTATCTTGAAAAAATGATTCACATCGCTCCGTGTGGTGGTAGTCTAGCATACAAATGAATGAAATTATTGTATCCCCCACGGAATGGAATGTAAATTGGTATATGTGATTTAAATAATATTATATATACATGTTCTAATTTCCTTATATATACATTTAAATAATCATTAATGAAATTCATGAATGGTGATGACAGAAAATGAATGAAATCAGTTCGTGTGGCTGTAGTATTCCATACACAAAAATAATGATTTCCTCTCCCAATTGGTGGAAGAGGATATGGATTTTTATTTAATATATTAAATAATAACTTATTAGTACATGGTATAAAATATTGTTTTATATAATATTAATTTTATAATATTTTAAGTATTTAGAAAAACAAATAATAAAAAATACTTGATTGCAAACTGTATACCTTCTTCTAAAAACCTCAATATGTTAGCACAAAAATATATCATTGGTTGGATTTTTGATTAATGTAACAGATATATATTTTTGGTAAGTAAGTAAACAATAAATTTGGGATGGGATTTACTCAACAAAATTTCTTCTAATCTATGAATATGAGAGGAGAGTGTTGTCATTTTAAATGTGTGGGGAGTCACAACCTTATAATTATTCAAATGAAAAAATGTACCAATGTTTTCCATATAAAAAAAGGATCCAAAATGGACCATTCAAGATACCTATAAATTATATATTTGAAATATGGTTATATAATATATTTTAGAAATGTTTTTATGTCATTTGGATAGTTAGCTATTTATTTAAACCCCCTTCAATCCCATTTTCAATCTAGTCAATGTAATTAAATTTTACGAATTTTTCTATTTATTCAACTAAAAAACAATAACTTTTTAGATAATATATATTACTATTATTATAAATATTCAATTCATTATAATTAATTAAAATCACAAAATTTTAAAATTTTAATTTAAAATTTTAATTTAAAATTTGACCTGTAGACATGACCAAAAATTGGGTTTTCTATATCAGTATTTTCCGTGTTAAAGATGATTTTCTATTAAAAAGAGGACTCATAATATTTATTTTATGAATAAAAATTTCTTTTTTTATATATAATATATATATTTCATTTAAAAACTCTTTATTGGATATTATCTTAAAAAATTAAAATTTATTAACATTATTAACGTTAAATGTGTTTTCCAAAAGACTAGTTTTTAAACCCAAAAATAAACATATAATAATATAAAATAAAAAGATGATATAAATGTAATTTTATTGAGAAAATATAAATAAACAATAAATATGTAAATTTTTATATAAAATTTAAATAAAGCTCATTTTTTGAAATCAACAAAAAAATTGTAACATCCTAGGATTTTTATTTGGGATAGAAAATTATCCTTATTTAAAATTTTCAAATAGTAAGTATTCAATTTCCTAATGTGAATATAGGAACTCAATACTGAAAGTCTCATCATCTTTAAATGGTGGTTTTGGGTTATTATATATTCCTGGAGAGTTCATTCAATGTTTTGGTATGGTTTTTGGAGCATTAGAGGCCAAATATCCAATTCTGGGTTTAAGTATGACAGTGCATGATTTAGGTTAAATTGTGGGGCCCCTTCTAGTTAACTATTTTCCCAATTTTTAACTATCATGTGGTTTGGGTAACCCATGTGAGTGAGGATCATGATTATGTGGTTTGTCTGTAGCTGATGTCGATGGATTTTTCATGGTGTGTCCATGCTTGGAAAAATCAATGTAATAGACCACATATGTGATGACAAAAAAATTAATTAATGAAAAATCCTTTTGATCTAATTAAATGTATAATTTTTTGAAATTATTATATAATATACACACTTCTTTGGTTTTATGATTTGTTATTTTTAAAATAACCTTTTGAATTGTGATTGTTGCTATCGTAGTCGTTGTATAGGGATCACATAATTATTATAAATATAGGGCATTAACTGATCAAATTTACTCCGAAAAATTATGTGATGGCCACATCCAGTAGACTTTCACTCTTCTAATAACATTTTTTAGAGCTCATAATGGAGGTGGTTACATTGGTCTTCACTCTTTACCAATCCCATGTAGAGCTTCAACATGTTAAGCTCGAACAGAACTGCCTATGAGAGAAGTGGAAGTTAATAGAGATTACCTCCCGAGCGATGTTATCTGAGCCACCCCAAGAGTTTGTCACCATCACTAACCTTACCCTTCGTTCTTATGTGGGTGTTATAAGAGGTTATGTAACAAGACCTTAGAACTTTTATTATATGCATTATTTTTTTATAATAAATAATATACATTATTTTTATTATTTTTAATTTGTAAATAGTTTTTAAAGCACAAATAATATTTTTAGTTATTATTAAACTAAGGAATATATTGTGATAAATTAATGTCTTTTTAATTAAATAATGTTTTAATAAAATATTATTATTATTAAATTTCATTTTATTTTTAATAAGTTATCGTATAATATTTATGAATACAATTGTAATTTTTATTAAGTTTTGAAAGCTGTTTTTTGGTCAACACCCATGAATTTTTAATTAATGTCGATTTATATTTTAAAAGAAAATAATCACATATTTGAAAAATTATTTAGATAAAATGAATATTATTTTTGGAATCAAGATGTTTAAATTGTCTAACTGTGATTTTGTTTTTAATTTTTTGAGAAATTCAAAATTTTTTGGTAAAGGTTAAATAATGTCTAAATATATAATGTGTTTTGTGACATCATAATCAGAAAATAGTGATGTAATTAAATAGAATAAATATTATATTCACCCAATATATGTTTTACCATTAAAATCATATGATATTTCATTTTTTTATTTATTTTATAAATCCATAGTAGACCTTCCAAGACTTATAAAAAATTTTGATTTTTAATGTGATTTCCATGAGGGTGTGACTCGCCTCTCCATAAGAAACCCAATTATATCAAGAAGTTCAGCCATTGGAATTATCAAACAAAATTCCACTCACATTTGAAAAAAACAATGGGTAAAAACCATGTGATGGTTTGTGGTTTTTATTAATTTAATGCATGGGGTCCCAAACCTATAAAACAATGAATTCCCTATACTTTCCTATATAAACCCAACCAAGCTCTCACTTTCTCATCATTGAATATATTTTGAGTTCATCCAACCACTTCCCTCCACATTCTAAATTCATCCCAATGCACCCCAAGATCCCATGAATCCTTTTTTAAGCCACTCCCAATCATTTTGGATCACACTTCCAAATAATGGATTTATTCATTTCTAAAATTTTTTAATGTTTCATAATATTGTTATAAACTTTTTCAATCAATTATAAATTTTGGGTTATGATTTAAAACATCCTCCATATTGGCCTCCTTATATTTTAATTGATGAGAGACCTATTTCTCTCTAATTAATGCCTCACATGTACACTCGTTTCCATGCTGAAATTCCCAAAGGAATTTCACTCTCCTCATTTACATTCATGAAATCCATTTGTATTATGAATATAAATTCCATTACATATATTGGGACATGTATCTATATGACCCCATTACTGTCCATTTAATTTACATATGATGAGACACCCCATTCTATCTCATCAAGATTTTTTTTTGAATTCTTATGTCACGTTGTGATGCAGTTAAAATTTTACTGCTTTTTTTTAATTCGATTACATTACGTTATGAATACCATTCCAATTTATCTATCAATGGAATTAACCTTTATGAACATTTACATATTGATTATATTTTTTCATGTATGAATTCCACATTTCCTTTATCGGGGAATAAATAATGATGTTTAATGAATCCATGTTTTATGATTCATGTGACACAGTAATGCATGAAATGAAATTTTTAAGAAGGGTGCACCATGATAGCACTACAATGAATTAGTTAATGATTAGTATAATGATAAGTCAAGTGAATGGGAATTTAATCATTCTAATTCATGTGAAATGAGGATTTACTAATGCTGATTTATGTGAAATTAGGGTTTACTCATGCTCCACGTGTAATGAGCATTGGCTCATGCTAATTCCATGTTTTGTGTTGTTGCCACATTTCCATGCTATGATAACAATGTTATATCATTCCTTTAGGTTCGTGTTCTTTTAATCTCCATTGATATTCTTATTGACTAAAATTAACTGTATTCTTCATTTTATGCCTCTTTTACTCCCTTATTGGTCTTTATAGCTCAACCTTTTCATGTTTATGTCCACAGGTTATCACATGAAATGCTAAGTATGGGGAACGTTGTGGTTATATAATTGATGTTTTTAATGAAAATTTCATGTGTTTTATGTTCTATGTTGTTATTTTATCTTCCTAAACCCAAAATACACTAGACCTCTCGATCCTCTATGTTGTATCATGTTAATATTATGTAATAAACCAGTTTATGTGTGTAATAAAAAGAAGGGTTGTCGAAGTTGGTATCAAAAGATAGGATTAGTTATTTTTGGTATTAGGATTCGAATAACCTAGTGAATGCCTTAGGGTTAATAATATTTATAATAAGTACATCTTTAAATTTTGGTGAGTATTCAGTCAGTGCTTTGTCATGCATATACATCCCTCTCTGGATGCAAACATGTAGATGTGGCTCTGGTACATATGTACATAGGAGTGAAATGTTGACAAGGAGTTTTGGGCATTACAAGGTATATCCTGGTACACGGCAATATGCCTTGATGCACTCTTTGTTACGACACTCTCGGGGGATATTCATCGGTAAATTCACAAGATTATTATGAACCATTATTAAGGGCATTAAAAAAATCCCTATGAATATATATTATTAATTAGATCATGGATTACATATATTAAAGCATATATATTCATAAGTTAAGGAACTAAATGTTTTTTATAATTCATCCAGTTTTTCTTTGAATTACGCTTTGTGTGTTACCCCTAACTATCCTTTTATTCTAGCCAATGGCTGGTAATTAGAGGAATTGGACTAACAACTGATGTGAAGACCAATGTGACGACAAATTTAATGAGATTCTTAATCCGATGGGAGTAGTAATCATTAACATTGTCGTGATACTCTTTCAGTTAAACCAGGCATTGAAAAAAAACTTGTCTCCAGAAGAACATTCTACCCCTATGAAAGAACAATTCACTATTGATAGATTCATCAGTCAATGGCCTCCAAATTTTAATTAATCATATGATCCCACAATTGATGAATAATGGATCAACTCCATTGAAATGATCTTCTATGTACATTAATGTTTCAAACAAGAGATGGTTCATATGAATACTTATCATATTGAGGGTGAAACCGATAAATGATGTACATTGATAAAAAATAATAGGCATGAGGAGGAGATCAAGGTGTTAGAATGGAAGGATTTCTTGAAAATGTTTTTTGATAAATATTTTCATCGCACCCTCCGGCTTACGATTGAAAGGGAATTTATTGTACTCACTTAAAAGGATGAAAAATAAATCGGAGTGTATAAGGAATCTTTAAATGTCTTGCACTATATGCCTCCAGTTTTTTGGTTTCCCTGGAAAAAAATGTAGACTGATTCTTTGGTGGGATGAATCCTAGCCTGCGGAAAGCCCTAGCGATACATGACTTCGACATATATGAGGGAATTGTCTGATATTCCGTCATGGTCAAAAAGGATATCATAGAATCTCAGGGGTATTATAGGGTTATGAAGCATAACATAGACATCAATTCTGGTAGTCTGAGGGATAAATTAAATGGTGCTATGAAATTACAACACCCCACTTACCAAAGGTATGGAAGAAGCACCCCGGAAATTTCTTAAAGGGGATGAGGAGATACTCTTGGTGTAGAAGAGAATATAATGTAGCCATTAACTTCCGATAAGAAAAACTCGTGGTAGGAATAGTGAAGTCGAATGTTTCTTTGAATCCTCAACATGTCATTCATTTCTTCAACTACAAAGAACTAGGGAACCTTGAAAATATGTTCCCTAAGGCAATGGTTTTCGAAGGAAACCAACACCCTCCCATGTAGAAAAGGTGTTCTTTTTCAATAACTACCACTGATGTGAACCCCAAAAATGAAGTGGTGACAATTATTCTAGTTATTTATTCAATAACAGAGAATATACATTTTGATTCTGGTTCTACGCATTATTTTTTAACCCGATAGTTTACTATATCAATCCCAACACCACCACAAATAATGTAATTAATGATGTTGGTGAGTATGTAAAATAGAGAAATCTTTTCTTCCCATGATTATAATTCCTCCCCTATCATAATCGGGGGAATGAACCTCCCAGAAAACCTCATAATACTCCTTCTGCTTTAATTTGATGCTTTTCTCAGCATGGATTAGCTTTCCTTGTATAGAGACAACATAAATTTCTTTGAGAGGAAAATCACTCTCCATATAGATAATCGACCCCCGATTCTATACAAGTAAAACAAGAAATATGAATCTTTGTTAGCACCATCATCTCGGGCATTGATATTACTGCTTTATGAGAACACGTATCTGGTGTAGATGATTGAGTCATAGGAGGAAATATTCCTTGTAGACATTCCTATTGTTAGGGAATTTACTGAAGTGTTTCCAAATGAATTATATTGTCTTCCCCCTAGAAGAGATCGTGAATTCCCAATTGACCATATACCTGAGGCATATCAAAAATCCAAGACTTCGTATAGAATGGTTTTTGTGATGCTTGAGAATCTAAAAAAAATACACGAGAATCTGGATAAAGTGTTTAAATGCCCAAGTGATTCACCATGGTGTGCAATAGTCCTCTTCGTAAAAAAAGAAGGATGGGTTAATGAACCTTTTCATCAATTATCGTGAGCATGAGAAAATCACGATCAAGAACAAGTATCCACTACCAAGAATTGATGACTTTTTCAATCAGATTCATGTATAAAAATAATTCTCTATGGTAGGTTTTCAGTTGGGAGATTATCAAGTAAGGATGAAGAAGGAAGATATCCTCAAGACAACTTTTTAAACAAGAAATAGGCACTATGAATTCATAGTAATTCTTTTCGCAATAACTAATGATCCAGAAATCTTCATGGCCATTATGGATAGAGTCATTAGTGATTACATCGACTAATTTTTCATATTCTTTATAGATGACATTCTAATATACTCCAAAACCAAGGTGGATCTTAAGAATCATCTATGAACTATACTATAGACCTTGAAATAGGAGAAGCTCTAAGAAAAGTACTGAAAGTGTGGGTTTTGGTGGATGGTGTTCTCATTAATTGGTTATGTCATCAGATGAAATGGGTTATCTATGGATCCCTCTAAGACAACTATAATTGTGGGATGATAGGGGTCAAAATTGGTAATGGATATCCATAGCTTCTTGGGGTTAGCTGGATATTCTCTCCGATTTGTTAGAAATTTCTCACGATTGTCTATCCCTCTTACCATGATAACTTTGATGGGAGTAATTATTTCCTTGAGTAATGAATATAAAGATATCTTCAAGGAGTAAAAAAAGAGGCTTCTCACTTAACATGTGATCACATTACACATGAGTCGATTCTTTTGTGGTATTTAGTGGTGCTTCAATGTTGGTCATGGGTTGTGTGTTGGGGCTGAATGAAAAATTGAAAGACTACACCTCAAGGCAGCTGAAATTTCTTGAGAAAAACTATCCCACACATGATCTGTATGTGGTAGTTGTGATCTTTGCGTTGACAATATGTTGGAATTATCTTTATGGGGAGAAGTTTTAGATATATAATGATAACATGATCCTAAAGTATATATTCACATAAAAAGAGCATAATATGTGCCAAATAAGATGGATAGAGCTCATCAAGGACTATCACTGCTCAATCCACTATAATCTCTGTAAGGAAAACAAGGTGGCATATGCTCTAATTAGAAAGGATCATACATCTTTATCATGGATGAGAATTGAAAAGGATTCAATCTTATTATATTTTTAGAGGATGGAAATGGGAATAATTATGGTAGAAACATATTAAATCCCTTCTCAAATGATATCTCAACCATCCCTCATTGAAATAATAACGGATTCTCAATGAAAGGATGTGAAAATTTGGAAAAGGGTGGAAGCTATTAGAAATTGGAAATCCTCCATGAGAGTGGCTTACATGGATGGATTTGTGATATTTAGCTCATGATTATGTGTATCATCCAATCCAAAGATAAAAAATGATCTTATGGATGACGTGCATAGCTCATCCTTCTGTATTCACCCAGGGAGCACATAGATGTATCGAGATATCTGAGAAAACATTTGGTGGGACAATATGGAATGGTAGATTAATAAATATAATAAAATTTCATGATATTTAATCAAATGATGGCTGAGAGGAAAAAGCATAAGGGGATGATGCAACCACTACCCATACCAACATGAATGTGGGACAACATTACCATGGACTTTGTCACCAGACTTCCAAGGACTTCTAAAGGAAACAATGATATATGGGTCATTGTGGATCGTCTTATGAAGAGAACTCATGTTATCGGGATTCAATAGATCTTTTCATTTGATCACCATGCCCATATATACATTAAATAATGGTTAAGGCTAAATGGGGTACCACTATCTATTATATCCAATTAGGATCCTATATTCACCTTGAAGTTTTGGAAAATTCTCCAACAAGCTCTAAGCATTGAACTAAACGTCATTATGAACAATCATCCTCAAATTGATGCCCAATCTAAGAAAACTCTTTAGACAGTGGAAGATATGTTAAGATCATGTTCTACGGATATAAAGGAGGATGGAACAAACATCTTCCACTGGTTGAATACTCCTACAATAACAGTTTCCACTCCAGCATCTGAATGGAACCATATAAATCCATTTATGAGAGATGGTGTAGAACATCGGCGTGATGTGATGAAGTTGGTGAGAATAAGCTGCTAGGAACTAAAATGGTCTAAAAATGGTAGAGAAGGAGAAAACCATTCAGTACAATATCAAGGCATCACAAGCTAGACAGAATAGTAATGTAGATAACCATCGACAAGACCTTGAGTTCAAATATTGAGACATTGTATTTCTACACATATCCCCATGGAATATGTTCATGAGGTTTGGAAAGAATGGGATGTTGCGACCTAGATACATCGGATCCTTTGATATTCTTGATTGTGTTGGGGTTGTGGCCTATCAACTAGCACTTCCACCCACCATGGCCAAAGTACATGACGTCTTTCATGTATCCATATTAATGAATTACATACCAGACCCTTAACATGTACTCTCTTCTTAGTTTGTATAGTCAGATGATGATATTTCTTACGTGGAGAAACCACTGAAGATCATAGATCGAAGGGAAAAAGTTCTACGAAATAAGGCAACACCCCTCATCATGTGTTTTGGAAAAAGCAAAATTTTGAAGAAGTGATGTAGGAATCAGACGAAGTGATGAAGCAGTTACCCACATCTATTTTTGTGTGGGAAAGGACATTTTGAGGGCTAAATTTCATAGGGGGGGGAGATTCTAACAACCCAAATATTCATTAATGAAAACTCCTTTTGATCAAATTAAATGAATTATTATGTGAAATGGTTATATAAAATATGTAAATCTTTTGATTTATTATTTTTATGATTAAAATACCATTAAAAATTGTGATTTTTACTAATATATCATATGGTTATTGATCACTTGATTAGTATAAATATTGGACTTTAATAAATCCAATTAAGTCAGACAAATGAAGCGATGGCCCCATCCAGTAGACTTTCCTCGTATGAAGCCCATTTTTTAGAGCATAGATAAAAAGTAGGGTCGTTGAGCTTCGCTCTTGACCATGCCAAAGTCGAGCTTCAACAAGTTATGTTTGAACAAAAATGCCTTGGGGAAGTGGAAGTTGTTAGATATTACCAGCTAAGTGATGTTATCTGACCCACCCCAAGTGTTTTTCACCATCACACACTTTACCGATTAGTCTTATTCATGTGTTATAATGGGTTATGTAACAAGACCTTATTACTGTGATTATGTGTAAACAAAATTATATAATAATGAATATACATTCATTTTTAATTGTTACTTTATTAATAGTTTTTTAAATCACAAACAATATTGTTAGTTAATATTAAACATAAAAATATATTTTGATAAATTAAGTAATTTTTGAATTAAATAATATTTTTATAAAATATAATTATTATTAAATTACATTTTAACGTATAAATGATCCAATAATTTTTATAAATAAATTTGTAATTTTTATTATTGTTTGAAAGTTGTTTTTTTCAAAACCCATGAATTTTTTATAAATGTTTATTTATATTTTACAAGTAAAAATTCACATATTTATTCATCTATTTAGATAAAATTACTATTATTTTTGGAATCTAGATAGTGAAATTTTCCAACAGTGCATTTTTCATTATTTTCTCATACAGTACAATTTTTGGGTAAAAATTAAATATCGTTTAAATATGTAATGGGTTTTATGACATCTTAATGAACCAATAGTAATGTAATAAAATACTATAAACATTATGTTCAAAGAATATATGTTTTATGATTAAAATAATATGATTTTAGGTTTTATTTATTTATTTTAAAAACCCTTAGTGGCCCCTCCAAGACTTATAAAACATTTTAGCTTTTCAAATTTATTTCCTTGAGGGTGTGACTCAACTCCACATAAGAAACCAAATTATATTAAGATGTTCATCCAATATACATATAAAATATTTTTTCCACCCCCCATTAGAAAAAACCTTGGTCAAAAACTATTGTCTGGTTTTTGGTTTTGATTAGTTTAATGTGTAGTGTCCAAAAAAAATAAATAATTCTCTCTCATTTAATATATAAATCCACCCCATATCACACTTCGTCTTCACTCAAAGCCTTTTGAGATATTCAAACCACTATCCTTCTACCTCTATAATTCTCCCAAGGTGCCCCAAGTTCCCAATAAGCATCTTTGAAGCCTCTCCCATGCCTTTGGGATCACACTTTTATGTAAGGGATTTCATCCGTTCTAAATTTTTATAGATTTATTTATATTGTTATATCCTTTTTCATTAAATTAAAATTGTTTGGGTGGGATTTATCACCTCCCCCATACTTCCCTCATTATGTTTTAATTTATGAGAGACCTTTTTATCTCTCATTAATGCTTCCCATGTACACATGGTACCATTCTGAAATTCTTTATGTAATTTCTCTCTCCTCATTTACATTTAATCTTTTATTTTGTATTATAAATCCAAATTCCATTACATTTTTTGGCACATGTATCTATATGACCCAATTACTATCCATTTTATGTACATATGATGAGACCCCAATTTATCTCTCCTCTAAAAAATTTTAGGAATTCTTTTGTCACACTGTTATGCTGTCGAAATTGTACCACGTTTTTCCCAGCCAAAGTGATTGTGTAGTGAATACCATACCAATTTCTCTATCAAGGGTATTAAAATTTACGAAAATTTACTTATTGATTATGTAGTTTCACGTATGAATTCCACATTTCCTTTATCATGGAATAAATAATGATGTTTAATGAATCCATGTTTTATGATCCATGTGGCACACATACGTATTAAATGAAATGTTTAAGAATGGTGCACCCTGATAGCGCTCCAATGCATTGGGTGAAGATTAGTATCATAATATATCAAGTGAAATAAGGATGTAGTCATTATAATTCAAGTTCAATGAGGGTTTACACATGCTCCATGTGCAATGGTCCTTGAATCATGTTAATTATTTGTTAAGTGTTGTTTCCACATTTACATGTAATGATAATAATGATATATCATGCCTTTATGTTCATGTTTGTTTTTTCTCCATTGATATTTCTATTGACTAAAATGTATTTTATTATTCATGTTATTCCTTGTTTACTCCCCTACTGGGATTTATAGCTCTCCCTTTTCACATGTATGTCCACAGGTTATCGCATGGAATGTTATGCATAAGAGAATGTCATTGTTATGTAAAGGATGTTTTTAATAAATATTTCATGTGTTTTATGTTATAATTTGAAATTTAATGTTCATAATCCCCAAATACCCTATACCTCATGATCCTCATTGTTTTATCAAGTGAATTTTATGTAATAAACCAGTTTAAGTGTGTAATAAAAACTAGGGTGGTCATAAAACAGGTACTTCCACATAGGTTGTACCTATTTACTATAGACCATACGATGTGTGTATGGTTTCGAAAACTATGTGAACTATTATTGTTTCCCTTACGGGGTTCTATTTTGATGTTTTTATTTATATATTTTTTTTTTCATTTTTATCCCTTTTTTCTTCCATTCTTCTCCTATTCAGTCACACAAGCATAGGTTTCCATATCCACTTCCTCCAATCCTTCCATTTGATCTAGTCTCTCCATTTGTGGAATGATTTTAGATCCGTATAATGGTGGAGACTTATATTGGTAACGAAGACCTCACCCTAGCAACTTATTTGTTTTATTTTTCCCACATGGTGCGCAGAACCCATTTAAGTAATTTTTCCATACATTGAAGGAATAAGAAAAAAATAAAATCTTTTCCAATCCTCTTTGAATCAGAGATTGATATTAGATATGCATTCAAATACAAGTCTATGTTTTGTGGTGAAACCCTTGAATTTTTTTTGAAGTCATTTTGGGGGGGTAGCATAAAGCGTGACTTTTGGTTATTTTGTTCAGGAACCTAATATACTAAAATATACATATTAAAATTACAATGTTTCCATAAGGGATGTATTAGGGAATGATAAATCCATTTTTGAAGAAGTGTGGAAAGGTTAGAGGTTGTTGCTCTAAGGGGTCATTTGGTCGGGGGTTCCAAATCAACTTAAAATAAAATTTCATAAATTTAATGAATTATTCTAATTTTTCTGATTTATCTAATTGAATATATGGAATTAATGACCTATATAATAAATTTATGTATTATATAGATTTGAAATTATATATGTTTAATTTTAATTTTGTTCATAATGTATTTTTAATTGATATATATATATGTGTAATTCATGAGATTTCTTATATTGACACTAATGGGGATGTGATGGGACGGAATCATGTTTGGGATGGAATTCTAGTTAGGAATGAGAGATGTTGATCACTATTTAGAATTAGCCCATATTTTCTTGTGTGTTATTAACCACTGGATTGGGAATCATTGATATAAGTTTGAGGTGGTGAGGCTTTTATGATGGGTTGGCCATGCTATATGGATGGAAAGGCCATTTTATATCAGAAAAATGTTCATATGGACATGAGGTTTTAGAGATAGAGTGTCTTAGGTTATTTATATTTGTGATTTCCACTCACTGGTGATGGCCAATGAAACGAATTGAGTCTTGTTCACAATAGATGGATGTGTTGATTAAGTGGTTTTGGCCAATTTTGTGAGTAGATCCCCCACAAGTTTAGGATAAGGAGATTATGGTTTTGGGATTCCTTCCATAGAAACCCACATGGATGGTGAGGATCCTTCAGATGTTATTGTTGTGGTAGACCATAGGTGGTTGTGTCTCGCTATGATTAAGATCATGGGACTATATATTTATTCAAGGACACATCTCATTCTTTATTTTTTTCATGGTCATTGGGAAGACATGTGATTTTGTGTTGGGGTCTATGGGACTATATTACTACATGTGTGGGAATACATTTTGCATGTCGGTATGTATTGTGACACGAGGGTTCAGGATGAATGTTGTGTCTTGTTACATGATTTGAGGTGTAAACTAAGGGTGCACCTAGGTTGTGATATCAGAGGTACCTTGGGCCTGGGGCCAATAACCTTCTCCCATTATTGGTGACAACATTTTCCAAAATAGGTGATGGTTTCACGATGGATGTTGTGTACCAGGGAATCCTTGTTCAATTATTTCATTGGGTTGATTTGTTTAATTGTTTTAGCACACCTTCCTAAACAATTATTCATGGTATTCACCATTGGGTGGTATTATACTAATATTCATATCACTCCCTACATGGGACCTTCGATGCATGGGTATACATTACAAATTTACTTAAAAGTAATGATATATCCTCAAGAGATGGATATTTTTAGCTATTTTTCATGGAGACTAGCATCGAACCTGGGATCGTTTCAAAATAGAGTTTTACTTTTTTATGGTCTTTTCAATTTTAGTATACGATATATGAATGTCATGTACTATATAACCATTAGATCCGATTTTTATATTTAAATAT
Organism: Viscum album; assembly: GCA_963277665.1. Classification (NCBI taxonomy): domain Eukaryota; kingdom Viridiplantae; phylum Streptophyta; class Magnoliopsida; order Santalales; family Viscaceae; genus Viscum; species Viscum album. The sequence continues at coordinate 143,677,917 of OY728123.1, read as the reverse complement.
ATTGCTAGACATGAAATTCATGTTTTCTTGTTTGTTCTAGTAGTGGCTATAAGTGGGTTGTTGGCTTGTAGATATGTTTATTTATCATGATCTGTAGTTGTTTATTGAATGATTCTGCTATTTCCGCATGTTTATTGTGCATCTGTTTTGTGGGTCTGGTTCAAGCCTCCAAAATTTTATCTGTTCTTCTGTATTTTATTTATTTTTAATTAAACCAGTATTCTATATTTTCCCTTAGTGAATATCATCATTATTATATATGTTCATGCTAATTTGCAGTAGCATTTTTCATTCGGGAAGGTTAGTATATGGAATGTGGCCTACCAACATGGAAGAACTATTTGGGTTGCTATTTTCATTGGGATGATAAAAGATGTATTATTGGAGTTCATGACTATGATTTAATACTATCTCACGACTGGGTAATAATGTGATTGAGAATTAATTTCACTTTTCATATGGTTTACTAATTAGGTGATGGTATATTGTAAATTTTTTTTCATCAGAACTATGTTTAGAGCTTTTGCCTAGGTGCCTACAGACATAGGAATGAGGAACATACCAAGTTGATTTGAGTGGGAATTTTTTTTCCATTATTTCAATTTTATTGTTGGTTGGAATTTTAATTATTATGGTTTATTTGTAATTTTATTGCTAAATCACTGGGATATGTGATCCTTGTCCTAGTGAGGTAATGGAGAATTTAGAACCATGGCTGAACATGGGATCGAGAGCTTGAAAATATGGAATATTGGATGAGTTAAATTTTCAGTGGCATTTTTGGTTTATATTTTAGACAAATATGAAAAACTTTTATGAACATGGAATCATAAATAACATGTTTATTAAAATGATAATGATCTACCACTATTCCAAAATATTTATATTCCAATTAGGTCATCCTTATAATATATATGATATTCTTCTACACAAATTAGTCTAATGTGGTTGAAGAAATCCTCTGGAAAGGCAAAAATAATAACAGTGATCCAAAATGCTTCCTATGTGTATAAATAATAAATAATAATTTAATTTCATCAGTTAGAATAAAATGAGAATAGTGGTATGATGACATAATCAATGTGAATGGTTATATCATCAGAGAATTGATACCCATCAACCGAAAACCAATAATCATTAAGCTATGGATTATGGCTTCATTAATGGAAATAATAATCTACATAAATAATCATTACCCACGTCATATCAAAATTTATCAAAGGAATAATATATAACAAACATATTTCATAGTGAAATTTTGTTGAAATCATAGAATATGAACTTCATAACACATTATAAACTTCTGTCACAAAAAAATATAACCCTGTTAAATCCATTGGAGAAATCCTTAAGAAACTCCCTCTATCATCCCTATTAATATAAAGAACGTTAACCAATGAATCAGAGAGCTATAATGAGGATCAACTCCCATATAATACATATCCATCTCACCAATTTAATTGAGATATAATGGTGTTCAAACCATCATTCAATATGTTATAGTATCACCAAAAAAAGATATTGGGGACCAAACCATAATAAACAATTTATAATAACCATATCATAAGTAAATTTCATTGAACTTTCATCTCATCATTTATATCATAAAAAACCCATTCTTCATTTCATAACATGATTAATTCATGGAAAATAAATGGGTTCATGAAAATATAATTGAATAAAATTTTAACCATGAAAAAAAATGGGTACCATGAAAACAAAATTCAAATCGAATTACCCCAGGTAAAATAAATAGATTCAATAAAAATATCTCTGAAGCTTCATTAATGAATGAAAAAAATGGGTTCCATGACAATATCATTGAGTCTTGATTAACCCACCAAAATTTTATGGCTACCTAGAAAATAGCATTGAAAAAATATTAATTTTTTCTTATAAATAATGAGTATTATGTCATTAAAAATTATCCCCAATGAATCACATGTAAAACTATGGGTTATTATCACTAATGAATGGGAAAACAATTAAATCTAAATTAAATACATTAGTAAGGAAAAAAACCAGCTAAATTCGAAAATCCCTTCTAAAAAAACTCACAAATATATTTTCAAAATACTTTTAATGAAAAAACATTTTAAAATTATAATACAATTTTCATATCAAATAATGGATATTATTATAGAAAATTACTATTATTATTTTGTCATTAAAATAAGAGTTCATTTAAATCTCATTGTAAAATAGAGTCAATAATGCGCTATTTCAGGAATGTTAATAAATTTAATTTTAAAAACCAAATAAAATATATTATAATATAATGTAAAATATCAATGAGAAATCCTTTATTTTAAGGAATATTTTTTTTAAATAAATTTATAAAATAAATATGTGTAATATGAAGATATATATTATAAATTAAAATGTATCATTTGTATCAATTATGGAAGACAATCTTGTTATTTATTTAATCAATAATAAATGAAATGAAAATAAATTATGTTAACCACATTTTTAATCAATATAGATTTATGATATGTGGTTCATGAAAATGAAAGAATATGATTTCCTGTAAAATAACCATCAACAAAAAAATCATTAAAATAAATTCAATTGAATCATATAGAGATTTCCTTTTTTGGAACTCTTGAATCATAATCCATGTAAAGGATAAAAAAAATGAAAAACTGAATAATATTATTAAAATTATATTAATTATATAAAATTAAAATGTGTATTTATATACACCTCACAAAATAAATAATTTTCATAACATCAACATATGTCCCAATGAATAATAATGTGAGTTTAATATCAATCACAAAGATCATATCAGTGAATTGATAATAAATAAAGGGACACATTATGGGAAAAAAGTTTAAATACATAAAAAAATGGATATATATAACAAATTTATAAATTCATCAATTCAAAGATAATCATATCATTACTGAGTCAATGAAGATGTGTTATAACCCAAGGATAAGAAAATGAGTTTAAAACCCCTTTACCACTTGGTATCATTCATGTAAAACCCCCATAGATGAATTAATTAAAATTGAAACATAAAATACAATTATGTGTTAACAATTTTTTATATCATCTATTTGAGACAATATATATATCTTATAAAATAAACCCGGTTCATAATATTAAAATATATTATAATGTAGGTAAATTGAAATGAAATCCTGTAATTCTTTGGAAATATCATGATGAGAACCTCGTCTAATAGAAAACCTCATAAATACGTATAAATAAATATATTCATTAAAATAGTAATGTAATTAGTTAAAGGGTAATATTTCAACCATAAATAAAAATATGTTGTGAATATGGATCTTTTATCACAAAAACAATAGTGGGGTGATATACTATTACCTCCTATCATCCTTTCATTATTAATGTTTGAACCACTTATATAAGAAATAGTTAATAATTATTTAATTTTATATTAACATTTTACAGATTTAATAAACTACAATTAACCTATTTATTTAATAAAATAATAGTGTCATACTTAAATAAGTAATCAGTTATGTCCATGTCATGTGTTTTGATGACATTTGGTTCATTGTAATAATAAAACTATGTTGTTGTGACCATGGTTAAAGAAGACATTATTTCAAGCTCTTACAAAAAATAATAATGTAATATTAATGATATATATTTATAAAATATACTATCAATAATGATCATGTAAACTGTTTATGGAAAATGAACCACGATATGATCATGGAGACGGAATTTCATACGTATACATGAGTAACATTTCTATTTTTCAATGATCCTTTCGGGAAGAAGGACAACAAAATCGTATCCTTACATAATGGTAAAAAGATCATAAATACCATTTTAACTCTTTTAATATAAATATAATTATCATCCAAGTGTTGTGGGGATGAAAATATAATTTCATCGCTTCGTAGAGGATGTAGTACAAGCATATGCATGAACTGCACTAACATTTTTTAGTGTAAGAAAGAAATGTTTATATTATATATTTATAGTGATAAATATTTCTTATCTATTGTAATAATTTCATTTATATAAAACATATTTCCAACAATTTGATTTTAATTAACAACAATTTAAAGATTAATGGAAAATGATGTTAGGTCGGACAGGGTAATGGGAGATGGTCTAGTGGGGGGGTGAATATACAAGATTAGAAATTTTAATCAAATAAATTAATTATCATAGTTAATTATTAACTATAATTAGCATCGGTGAAATTAAATAACGAAAGGATGTTTTTATTGTAGTTCAGTCCAAAGTGGGCCTACTATACTCTTATACCTCTCTACTCGGCAAGAGATACGTGTGCACTAAAAATTATTTTTAAAGGGATATCATAACCCAATTACAAAATCATTTTCTAGTGGAGGGATAACCACGACACTGACTTTTGTGTGGGGAGTCACAACCCTTATAACCTGACTTTAGATACTGGGAGTCACAACCTAAATAGTCTTGACATTAGATACAGGGAGTCAGAACCCTATGATCCTGACTTTATAATCTAGGAGTCACAACCTGAGAAAAAGAATAACAAATAATGCTTTTGTGTGCAAAAGTATAAACAGAAAAATAAGAGTGTGTGTGAGAGATGGGAAGTAGTGTTACAAACTCAGAACCAGGTGAAAGGGAATATAAAAATTAAAGAACTGGTACTGGTTCTTGAGGTTTAGTTCAGCATGTCTCATTAATGAAATTGTAGTCAATGAAGAATTAATTCTCCGCTTGAGAGACTGAGCAGGTGGTGAAGCAAAGTGTCACAGGTTGTTGCAAATGCACAGTAGATTCAAAGTTCACAGCCCCTTCTATTTGTATTGTGTTTTTCAGTTTTTTGAAAGAGATAACGATATATATAAAGAATAAAAATATCTAGTAGGTGCAGCAACTCTGCTTCCTTAAGATATTCAAAATTAATTAAGTTAAGAGATCCCATAAATATCTCCCTAAAAATAGCAGAACTGTTGCTTCTTTATTCCCGTAGAATAAATAATCGAATTAAAAATACTTTTAATAATTCTTCCAATAAATTATCCATAATAATAAAAGCATTGAATGATTCTAAACAGAATTTTAAAACCATTTAAAATGATTTAAACGAAGTCAAAACAGTTCCTGAAAACTAGCTGCAGATTCTGGAATTAAATCAAGCATGTAAATTTAATCAATCTTGAAATGTCCAAATTTATTTGTTAAATATATTGAAGAACGTTATTAAATTTTCTCTCTTAATATAGTAAAAACAACATTAAAAAAACTTTCATTACGATCCTTATATTTAATGAGGATTTTACAAAATAAAATTGTTAAAAAATAAGCCATATATTTGCAGATAATCAATTTTTAAAAAATTGCACGAAATGAACAGTAACTTTGGAATGAATAGTAACTTTGAAGTGAAAAGTAACATTGGATTGAATAGTAACTTTGGAGTGAATAGTAACTTCGGAGTGAATAGTAACTTCAAAGCTATCAATAACTTCGGAGCAAACAATAAAGAAAAATAGGGTATGAACAGTAACGTAGGGTATGAATAGTAACGTAGGGTATGAACAGTAATGTAGGGTATGAACAGTAATGTAGGGTATGAATAGTAATGTAGGGTATGAGAAGTAGCATAGGGTATGAACAATAACGTATGGTATGAACAGGAACGTAGGGTATGAACATTAACAATACTTTTGTGAGATAAACAAATGAACCATACTTTTGAGATAAAAATGAACCTTACTTTTGATAACAAATGAACCTTAATTTTGATAACAAATGAACCTTACATTTGATAACTAATGAACCGTACTGCTTATAACAAATGAACCTTACTTTTGATAACAAATGAACCATACTTTTGATAACAAATGTACCTTACTTTTGAGATAAAAATGAATCATACTTTTGAAACAAAAAATGAACCTTACTTTTGAGATAAAAATGAACCTTACTTTTGAGGTAAAAATGAACCTTAATTTTGAAAGAAAAATGAACCTTACTTTTGAGATAAAAATGAACCTTACTTTTGAAAGAAATCTGGACATAATGATTTGACAAACTTCAAATAATTTTTAAGGGATCCTAACAGCCGATTCAGACTTCAGTCAAAACTAATAATTTGTAGAAAAACACATTATCTTTCCTACCAAAAAAATAATCAATTAAAACAGACATCTACAGGTCCCGAAATCATCAAAATACATAAGAAAAACAATTCTGGAAAAACTGCTACTTCAAAACAGGATATCATAACTTTAAATAATTAAAATTATATTCAAACGATATTTTTAGAGTTTTATGTAAACCAATGAAATAAATATAATCATTTTATCTTTCCATAGAATCATGTTTCATGCAAATTGGACAACTGTAGAAGTTTCAGTAAAATAAATACATAAATGTTTTAAAATATTGAAATGTAGAGTTTCTAAAAGCATAGTAGCAACTTCATTAAATTTTGTGAGAAATAGATAAGCATTTTCAAACTTCCCCATTAATTAATAAAATATAGATAAATATATTATATTTCCAACGTGATAAAAATCACAAAAATCCAAATAACAAAAATCAAGATATCATCAAAATACATAATAAAAGTAATCAAACAAAATCATATGAAATCAAATTAAAGGAAATATAAACATGCAAAAACAATCTCCCCCATTTTGTTTGATTACAAAACCAAAACATTTAAACCATAAATAGATTTTTAAAATGATTAAAACCAAATTATTTCTCACAAAAACTTCTCTCCAAAACTTCTCCCCCTTCTTGTAAATAAAAAAAAGTGAAAACATGCTCCCCCTAAACAATTGCAGCAAATAAAATTTAAAATTCCAACATACCAAGAGAAAATTGAATTTTCTAAAACTGAGCAGAGTCTAAAGGCTTTGTAAAAATATCTGCAAGCTGATTTTCAGAAGGGATAAATTCTTAACCAATATCACTTTTATTCACATGATCTCGAATTAAATGAAATCTTAGATCAATATGTTTTGTTATAGAATGTTGTAAGGGGTTTTTAGAAATAGAAATTGCAGATGTATTATCACAATAAATAGGTAGTTTAATAAGATAAACACCAAAATCACATAATTTTTACATAATCCATAAACATTGAGCACATCTACTAGCAGAAGAGATATACTCGGATTCTACAGTAGATAAAGCAACAAATAATTGTTTCCTAGATGACCATGATATTATAAATTTTTCCCAAAAAATGACACATACCTGATGTGCTTTTTCGGTTAATTATACATCCTCCAAAATCAGAATCAGAATAAGATGTTAAATCAAAACATTTATATTTTGGATAAAATAAACTAGAATCAACAGTACCTTTAAAATATCTAATTATTATTTTAACAGCTTTAATATCACTTTCTTTAGGATCATCTTGAAATCTAGCACATAAATAAGCACTAAAAATGATATCAGGTCTAGATACTGTTAAATATAGCAAGCTACCTATCATACCTCTATAAACTATTAAATCAACTAATTTACCATATGCATCACTATCTAATTTACCATTAGTAACCACAGAAGTTTTCATGGATTTAAGGGAATCAAGACCAAATCGTTTAACTAAATCTTTAGCATACTTAGATTGATTAAGGAAAATTCCATCTTTCCTTTGATAAATTTTCAGTCCACGAAAGAACGTTAATTCTCCCATTAAACTCATGTCAAATTCAGAAGACATCAATAAAGAAAAATCATTACAAAGTATGTCACTAGATGATCCAAAAACTATATAATAAACATAAATTTGATCAATTAAAATATCATCAGAATATATTTTAATAAAAAGAGTGGTATCAACATTGCCTTTCTTGAATCCATTTTTAAATAAAAATAAAGAATGTCTTTCATACCAAGCACAAGGTGCTTGTTTGATACCATATAAAGCATTAGATAATTTAAAAACATGGTTGGGAAATTTTCCATTTTCGAAACCAGGGGTTGAGAATCATAATCATCGTCAGTAATAAAACCATTTAAGAACGCACTTTTTACATCAATTTGATATAATTTAAAACCTTAAAAATGCGCAAACCCTAAAAAAATCTAATTGCCACTTACCTGGCAACAAGTGAAAATGAATCTTCAAAATATATACCTTTTTCTTGAGAGTATCCTTGAACAACAAGTCTGGCTTTCTTTGTGACAATCTATCCAGATTCATCCAGCTTGTTTCTAAATATCCACTTAGTTCCAATTACCTTCTTATCTTTTTGAAATTTTACTATATTCCAAACATTATTTCTAAAAAACTGATTTAATTCATCTTGCATAGCAATAATCCAGTTTGCATCTTAAGCACCATTAATATTAATAGGAACAAAATTAGAAATAAATGCAGAATGGGCACAATAATTTAAAATGGAATTTCTGGTTTTGACACCAGAATCAACATTTCCAATTACATTTTCAAAAGGATGATATTTTTAAATCTTCCATGATCTTGGGTCAGGTTGATAAGGAGTATGCTTCCCCTCAATTAATTCACTCTTATCTTGAGGAATATCTTCACCAAAATTAAAATATCTAAAGTCATCATCAATAACATTAAAATCATAATTTATTTTATCATTATTTTCCTGAAACATAACATGAACAGACTCTTCAATAACCATCATTCTTTTATTATAAACTCTATAAGCTTTACTGTTATTAGAATATCCATGAAAAATACCTTCATCACTTTTAGCATCAAATTAATCTAAATTATCCTTTGAATTTAAAATAAAAACTTTTCATCCAAAAACTCTAAAATAACCAACTTTAGGCTTTTTATTTTCGAATAATTCATAAGTAGTTTTCTTTAGAAAAGGTCTAATAAGAATTCTATTTTAAATGTAACATGTAGTAAAAACATTCTCAACCCAAAAATATCTAGGCAGATTATATTCACATAACATAGTTCGATCCATTTCAATAAGAGTTCTATTTTTCCTTTCTACAACACCATTTTGTTTTGGTGTTCTAGGAGCAGAGAAATTATGAAAATATCCATTATTTTCAGAGTATTTTTCAAAATATAAATTATGAAATTCACCACCTGTATCCCTATGAATACAAATAATCATACAACCTTTTTCATTTTTAACTAATTTAGAGAAAGCAGTTAATTTAGATAAAGTATCAATTTTATGAGCTAGCAAATATACCTAAGTTAATCTACTATAATCATTAACAATAACTAAAGTATATTTCTTTCCACCAAGGCTATAAATTTGGGTTGGACCAAATAAATCAAGATGTACTAATGGTAAAGGCTTAATAGTACTTATCTGATTGATAGGTCTAAATGAAATTTTGTGTTGCTTCCCTCTCATGAAGGTGTCACAAACATGAAGTTGTTCTTTCTTCAAAAAAGGAAGCTGAAAAAAATTTCATGCTTTGAGAGCTTATGTAACATTATGAAATTAACATGACCTAAATGTTTGTGCCAATGGATGCAGTCATTCTATACAACATTCAAACACTTTAAATGTGGAACAGTTAGTTCAGCAAAATCCATAGTATAAATAATATATTTTTGATTCACATAAAATAATAAAGAATAATATTTAAAAACTAAACATTTATCATTTTGAAATTTTACTTCCATTCCATTATCACATAATTGTGATATAATAATTAAATTGTGTTTTAAACCTTCAACATATACAACTTTTGAAATAAATGTAGAATTTGAAATACCAACTTTACCAAAACCTTTTACTTTTCCTTTGGAATTGTCTCTAAAAGTAAATGTGCCTCCATCACATGTGTTGTATGATGTGAACATTGATGGGTCCCCATTCATATTCCTAGAGCCTCCATTGTCCATGTACCATATGTCGTTCATGATACATCCAAGGCATTTTTCCTACAAAAATCAATTAATTAACAATTTTGGTACCGAAGCTACTTTGGGTCCAATAGGATTAGTAATAAATTTTTTAGGTACCCATATAGAATTTAAACATGTATTGTAAGGTACTCTAGATAACAAGGATTTAGAAATATTAGTTTTTCTAAATCCCAATGATTGTTTAAATATAAGTGAACAGTCATTGGCATAGTGACCATTCATGCCACATTTAAAACATGTAACAGTTGAAGTACAACTATTTTTTACCTTTAACAAAATAGGTTTCATACATTTGAGGTAATCTTTTTCATAACCAAAACAATATTTATTTTTATCAGTTTTAGTCAAACACATAATTTCTTGAAATTTTTCATGACCATGAATAAAAGAAGATAAATTTTGTTTAAGACATTCAACTTTATTTTTCAATTTCTCATTTAGATATTGAGTAGTTTTCAAATTATCATAAACTGTTGAATGAGAAGCAGAAGCAGTGTTTGTTAACCATTTATTTTCTTGAAAAATTAAATTATTTTCAGAAATAAGTATTTCATTATCTTCTTTAAGTTTATTATATAAATCAGCTTCTTTGAAAATATCTTTTCTTAATCTTTCAATTTTTTATATAATTCAAAAACATTGGGGTTTTCAGATTCATATTCAGAATTAGAACATTCAGAATAATAACTAGAATTACAATCCTTATCCAGTGATGCCATGAAACACAAGTAAGTAGATTCTTTGTCATTTCCAGATTGTTCACTAGAATTAGATTCTTCAGTACAACTCAAGCTAGTTGCCAATGCCTTTCTCTCCTTCTTTTTTTATTTGTTTTTATTCTTTAGTTTAGGGAAATCAGGTTTGATATGGACTTTCTTCCTACACTCATAACAAGTTACATCTGAAGAATTGTAATTTGTATCACCCTTCTTATCTCCCTTATATTATTCTTTTTGAGGATTTCTACTAAACTGGTTTTTGAAACATTTCTTTTTAATTCTTTTGTAGACTCCAGTTACAATCTGATCCATGTCTTCCTTTTCAATATATTGTAGATCAAAATCAGAAAAATTATTCGAAATAACATTAATAGAATTAAAAGCTACACCTTTTCTTTTTTTTGTCTCCTCATCAGCTATGTGCTTTAGTTCCAGTTCATATTGGAGTAATGATCCAATCAGTTCATAAAGTGTATACTCTTTGAAGTTCTTACTTTCATCAATGGAAACCTTCTTTGCATTCCATTTCTTTGGAAATTCTCGTCGGACTCTTTCAACAAGTATAGGATTTTACAGAGATTATCCAAGTGAATTCATTCCATCCACAATACTTGTGAATCTATAGAACATTTGATTTAAATTTTCATCTTCACCCATCTTGAAGTCTTGATACTCAGCACGAAGCATTCCAAGTTTGGTTCAGATCAATTTGTCAGAGTCAAGGTGAGTAACATGGAAATGCTTCCAAATCTAATGAGATGTCTTGCATGCAGAAACATAACTAAAAACACTTCTGTTAATAGCACAATATAAAATATTAATGACATTGTAATTTAAGACATATCTAGTAGCATCAATTCATGTAAGAGTATCAGGATCATCTTCAGGAAGTGTGTATTGTTTTGACATGATAGAACAGTGATCAATGCTCAACTGTTTGGGGTATTCCTCTATTCGGGATCTCTAGTATCCATAATAATTGCCATCAAAATGTGGTGGCTTCTGAAGAATCATAGCATCATTCGGGTTTACTCCTGCCATCTTATAAGATCTTTATCCTTATACTGTGAGGTCTAGGAATAGGTTAGAATAATAAAATATAAAAGCAGATAAAAGAAATGATTGGATAAATTCATAAAGGAAAAACCAAGTAAAATGAAATATAAAGATAGAGCAAAACTATTCTTGATAAGGTTATCATCTGATACAAATTGTTAGGTGAGACTAGGTAATGGAAGATGGTCTAGAGGGGGGTAAATAGAACAGATTAAAAAATTTAATCAAATAAATTAATTATCAAAGTTAATTATTAAATTTAATTAGCAGCGGAAAAATTAAATAATGCAAGGATTTTTTTTATAGTAGTTCGGTCCAAAGTGGGCCTACACTACTCTTATACCGCTCTATATGGCTAGAGATACGTGTGCACTAAAAATGATTTTAAAGGGGTATCATAACCCAATTACAAAATACTATTCTAGTGGAGGGATAACCACAACACTGACTTTTGTGTGGGGATTCACAACCCTTACAACCTGACGTTAGATACTGGGAGTCACAACCCAAACAGTCTTGACTTTGATATAGAGAGTCACGACCCTAAGATCCTGACTTTAGAATTCCGGGAGTCACAACCCAAGAAAGAGAATAATAAATAGTAATTTTGTGTGAAAAATCATAAAAATAAAAATAATAGTGTGTGTGAGAGATGGGAAGTAGTGTTACAGACTCAGAACTAGATGAAAGAGAATATAAAAATAAAAGCACAGGTGCTAGTTCTTGAGGTTTAGTTCAGCACGTCTCATCAATGAAATTGTAGTTGAAGCAGAATTAATTCTGCGCTTGAGAGACCGAGAAGGTGGTGATGAAAAGTGTCACAGGACGTTACAAATTCACAGCAGATTCAAAGTTCATACCCCCTTCTCATTGTATTGTGTAGTTTTTTTTGTTTCCTGTAAGAGAGAACGATATATATAGAGAATAAAAATATCTAGCAGGTGCAATAACTCTACTTCCTTAGGATATTAAAAATTAATTAAGTTAAGAGATCCCATAAGTATCTCCCTGAAAATAGAAGAATCGTTGTTCTGTATTCCCATAGAATAAATAAAATAATTCAATATATTTTGAATAAGTCTTCCAATAAAATCTCCAGAATAATAAAAGCATTGAATGATTCAGAATAGAATTTGAAATCCATTTAAAATGATTTAAATGAAGTCAAAATAGTTCCGGAAAACTAGCAGCAGATTCTGGAATTAAATTCAAGCATGTGAATTTTAACAATCTTGAAACGTACAATATTTTTTTTAAAAATACATTGAATAATGTTATTAAATTTTCTCTCTAAATATAGAACCAAAAAATTTAAAAACTATTTCATTACGATCCATATATTTATTGAGGATTTTACAAAAAAAATTGTTAAAAAATAATCCATATATTTATAGAAAATCAATTTTTAAAAAATTGCATGGAATGAACAGTAACTTCGGAATGAACAGTATCTTCAAAGTGAATAGTAACATCGAAGTGAATCATAACTTTCGAGTGAAGAGTAACATCAGAGTTAAAAGTAACATCAGAGCTAACAAAAATTTCAGAGCGAACAATAATGTAACGTAGGGTATGAACAGTAACATAGGGTATAAACAGTAACGTAGGGTATGAACAGTAACGTAGGGTATGAACAATAACGATACTTTTGTGAGATAAACAAATGAACCATACTTTTGAGATAAAAATGAACCTTACTTTTGATAAAAATTAACCTTACATTTGATAACAAATGAACCTTACATTTGATTACAAATGAACCTTACTTTTGATAATAAATGAACCTTACTATTGAAAACAAATGAACCTTACTTTTGATGACAAATGAACCTTACTTTTGATAACAAATGAACCTTACATTTGATAACAAATGAACCATACTTTTGATAACAAATGAACCTTACTTTTAAGATAAAAATGAACCTTACTTTTGAAACAAAAATCAACCTTACTGTTGAGATAAAAATGAACCTTACTTTTGAGGTAAAAATGAACCTTAATTTCGAAAAAAAATGAACCTTACTTTTGAGATAAAAATTTTTCTTTCTTTTGAGATAAAAATGAACCTTAATTTTGAAACAAATCTGGATAGAATGATTTGACAAACTTCAACGAATTGTTAAGGGATCTTAATAGCCAACTCAGACATTGGTAAAAACTAATAATTTGTAGAAAATATCTTAATCTTTCCAATAAAAAAATGAATCAATAGAAACTGACATCTACAGGTAATGAAATCATTAAAAAACATAAGAAAAACAATTCTGAAAAAACTGCTACTTCAAAACAGCATATCATAACTTCAAATAATTAAAAGTCTATTCAAACGATATTTTTAGCTTTTTATGTAATCTAATGCAATAAAGATAAACATTTTATCTTTCCATATAATCACGTTTCATGAAAATCAGACAACTGTATAATTTTCAATAAAAGAAATACATAAATGTTTTAAGATAGTGAAATGTAAAGTTTCCAAAAACATAGTTGCAACTTCATTAAATTTTTTGAGAAATAGATAAGCATTTTAAAACTTCCCCATTAACTAGTAAAAAATATATAAATATATTATATTTCCAACGTGATAATAATCACAAAAATCCAAATAACAGAAATTAAGATATCATCAAAATACATAATAAAAGTAATCAAACAAAATCATATGAAATCAAATTAAAGGAAATATGCACATGCACAAACAAATGAAACTCAGCGATTCCTGAGGTGGTAGTCCACCTTACAGATGAGTGACTCAATCTTATCCCCCATGAAATGGATGGTAATAATTTATATGTTTTATAATAACTGCAGAATTAAAAATATGTGAAAATTATCATTTATGTACAATAAATTATTCTTTATAGAAAACTGTGAGAGGTGATTAAAGAAAATGAATTATATCAGTTGGTGAGGATGTAGTCTTTCCTACAGAAAAATAATGAATACGTATCCCATCGGATATATGAGGAGATGTATTTATGTTTTTATATTAATATAATAATATCTCAATGAATGTAAGATAATTATTATATTAAATTGCCATAATTGATTGTAATTTTATGTTCTTTTAAGTAGAAATAATATAAAACATCTCAGTTATTTATCAAACCTCTTCTCTAATGAACCTCCATAGGTTAGAGAAAAAGCCTCAATCAGATGGATTTTATTTAAAAATAAGATCATTAAGTTATAGAGAAAGTAGTAAGAAATACATTTTTTATGTATTTGTTGAGATAAATGGATTTTATGGAGTAAATAAGAGCAGATATGTGGTAGCCTAATATAATTGAAGTGAGTGTCCCACTAATGAACATTTAAAATAAAATGGTGAACCCATGTTTTCTATGTGGAAAAGGATGAAAATTGGTTCATTATAAATTATTAGACCTGATAAGTACATATTATGTCCATATAATGGATTTAAGGAATGTTTTTAGGACATTTGAACCATTGCAATTTTAGTTTATGCCTACTGGTAAACCTATTTTCACCTTAGTTGTGGTAATCAATATTTTCTATTTTCAATATTAATCATAGTAAAAATTTAATTTTAACATATGATATAATATAAATTAGGATTATTGGATGTATTTTTTACATTATATCAAATTAAATTAACATAATTTAAATATTTTAATTTAAAATTAGACCTGTAGACATGAAAAAAATTTCATTTCCAGAGGAGTGTATTATCATGGAAAATTAGAATTTATGTCCTCAATATAACAAATAATAATCAAAGTATGAATCCAAATTATTATTTATTTATATATAATCTATTAATATAATATAAAAAACTCCATG
Source organism: Viscum album (assembly GCA_963277665.1). Lineage (NCBI taxonomy): Eukaryota > Viridiplantae > Streptophyta > Magnoliopsida > Santalales > Viscaceae > Viscum > Viscum album. The sequence continues at coordinate 143,662,509 of OY728123.1, read as the reverse complement.
TTGGGGATTATCTAAATGAATTAAAAATGATAAACATTATAAACTTTAAAATAGTTTTAAAAACCATTTAAAACCCAAATATAAAATTAGAATTATATAAAATATAATGAAAATTGAAATAAAATTATATTAATTAAGTATAACTAAATAATAGATATGTAATTTGAATCATATTTAAAACAAAATGGATAGTTTATATTTTATTATTTACTAATTAGAAATGACAGTTTTTCAAAACTGGTATTTTTCAATAATCACAAAAAATTTAATATTTTCTAAATAATACTAAAATTTCAGCAATTTGTTTTTGTATATAAATTTAAAAGGTGAATTTAATTTTATCATATATTTTTTCAACTTTTTCAAAAAAATAATTAAAATATGTTTTCACTAATGTAAATAAAATCATTTTAGATGGGATCATATTTTTTTAAGAATTAACTTATGTAATTAAAAATTGATCGAATATTTACAAGAAATATATCAATTATTTTTATTTCATATTTTTTTATATATATATTTCATAAAGTTGTTAATATCTTTTATAACATCTAATTTAATTTTTAGTTAATTATGATTATATATCTCACTGGCTGTGGGACATCGTTATTGTGTGATGAATATGATATTAAACACAATGCAATTATTTTAATTTCATGGAGTATTACCTAAAACAGTTACTAGGTAAAATATTTATGGAAAACTAAAAGAATGGGAAAGCTACCATTGAACTAGAGTATTTAAAGATGTATAAGTATTAAAAATTTAGTTATAGGTGAAAATTCACATTAAGAATGGTATAATGTTTCATCTCAAGATTTTATGAAATATTTTTATTATTAGAATGCATTGCGCACAACATCGAGTTCTAACGAGTCATGATATGATACTAATATTATTATTTAAACATGAAAATTATAACCTAGCAGTTCAATTTACTTGTATGACTATGAATACAATATTTTTAAAATTAGGTATAAAGGTTTTAGATAAATAAAATATATTTATAAATAAGTACTTAATTTTTTGTAAAGTCCTTAAGTGCATTGAAATAAATTTTTTCATAAAAAAACTATTTTATTCATTTTTTAAACAAATAAAATAAATAATTTTGTAAAATTTAATAAAAAATATCATACAACATTATCTTACTTTTTGGATTTGAAGTGTTAAAATTATTTTATGGTGTTTTTTAATAAATTTATGAAAAGATTACATTTTCGGTGAGTAGCGAGAAATTTTAATATTTCATAAAATCTATATTTTGTTTTAATATTTAAAAATACATATAACTTAGTAAAAATTAAACAAATAAAAAGTATTTTACTAAAAAAAAATTTAGATAATTTAGTTCATTGGAATAAATTTTATTTCAAATTTTTATGTTAAACCATTTCTTAATTATGAAACATTTACCATAAAAATAATTATTTTCATTATGTATATTGGTTTAATATAAAATTAATATTCTCACTGATTTTAATAAAATATTTAAAAATGGATTAAAAATTTTGAATTATCAAAATTAATATTATAAAATAATTTTTACATAATAGATTTTAAAATTGAATATTAAAAAATAAAATATTTATTTCCAATGGAAAATATTAAATTGGGGTTCCTTAGGGGTCTGACTAAAAATATAAGGGGTAAAATTACATAATGACTATTAATTCTTAGTGTAGTGGAAGAGCATTGGGATGAGAGATAAACTAATATTTCATTTAATAATTATTTCTTGAATCCCTACGCAAGGATCGTTATTTTAAAATTTATAATTTATTTATTTAATATCATATGAAATAAATACATGAGATTAGTAGAAATATTTTTTTGATTAATGTGGATAATATGAATGGACACTTTTGGATTTCCAATTATGTTCTGCAATGATATATATATAGAAATCAAATAGTGTTTATCCTAACATCCTTTAATTATTTGTGATAAATGGCAGTAGATCGCTGCACTCTCGCATGGTGGGTGAATTGTATTGTGTAGTACATTTTTTATCACTCATTCATGGGTATTAATGAAATTACACTTGTGTTTATTATTTTTAGAAAGATAGATAATTTGTATTCGGTAGAGAATTTGTTGTCCATAACAGTTTTCTATTATTAATTTTTTTATATAATACACAATAGAAATAACTCTTGATTTATAGAGTTATATTTATGTTAAAATATTATTTAATTTAATATTGAAAATTAAATAAAATATAAAAACCTAAATAAACCACATTCCACATAATAATAATAAAAATAATAATAATATTTGGTATGATAACAAGAAAAAATTGATAATTAATATTTACAGACTTGTAAGTAATTATTTAATCAACAGATGTGGCCTTAGTCTGATCAAAACCATCTATATTTATTGAATACCTGAAAAAATATTTCTTTCATAAATAAATCTTCCGCTCACATGTATAAGAATAAATATTTGTAAAATATTCAAAAAAACAAACAAATATATTTATATTCACATGCCAGAAAATATATTTTTATTTCAACATATGCGATCAATATGACATGAACCATAGTATTCCTCAATCATGAGATATATATTTATTCCATTAAGAAAATTTAAATAGAAACTAATCAAGTTTAATTGAAACCCATTTTACATGACTGTCTAGGATTATTTCTTGTTGAAAATAGGTGGGATTTAAAAAAGTAAAAAAATACTATCTACTGCTGGGTCAAATACCATAAGAGAATGAAATAAATACCGTAACGATGATAACTCTATAACAATGATCAATGTGTAATATAATCCCTTTGTTTCTATATCTCGTCAAGAAGGTTTCTCATCCATGTCATGAAAATATAAGACAGATATTTGTTTCTTTGAAAACATTTAATAAACACATCGTTACACTATGGGAATGTAATTTAATGGGACGATTTTATAGCAATAAAAGGGATGAGATATCAAATTCTATAATTATGGAAGGGACAAAAACGTCATCAAAATATTCATCAATGACATGTTACTCAGGACACACCCAACATACCCTCCTTCCCCAAGAACAATTATGTTCATGGTTTATGACATAAATCTATATGTGTGAGATGTAATATTCGTTAATAATAATAGTGAATTCAAAAGAGAATCACACACACTAATAGATAGGAATATCATATGACACACGAAAATGTAGAATTACAACTAGAGATTTTTTTTCATAATCACTCATCTTAGGGATTATAAATTTTAAACTTCATGGGAATAACCATAATTTCATACGATTACTCACACTTGATAGTCTATGAACCGTGTTCCCCATCATAGTATGTTGTCCAACTACAAGACATTATTTATAGAAATATTCATAGAATATCAATGTTATCATCTTACTAGGAAAATAAATGACCTTATTAATTTGACATATACTCTTCAACATTATTATATAAAGGACTTAAATAAAAAACAATATGTAATAGGTAGTTTTATAAATATGTACTAAATTGTAATTATTGTACAAAAAAATTATACCAAGACCAAAAAAACCACCTAGAATATTTTCAATTTACTATATCCTTTAGTCCACCATACATCACATGATATTCATGCTTCTGTTGAGTCAATCATTCTTTCAAGGCTTCCACCACTTTTCTTTCATTTCAAATACAGAAAAATAAAACAACACCTATATGAAAAAATCACTCATGATATGATACATCGGATGTATGTTCATAATCCATAGATGTGTCCTTGTATATTTTACAATAGAAAATATTTAAGTATTATCCCATGATATTATTATTGAATAATTACTTCTAGGTTTCGAGTCAAGATATTGGTACAAATCCCACATCCATACTACTTATTTAGCTGCCTTAGAAATTGCATCACACTTTGATTGTTCATTAAATCTACAAGGATAACACCCATTGATCTCTTACAGTTCACAATATCTCCATTCATTATGAATATGATTCAATTTTAAAACATCATGAAATCATTATCTATTTGAAAATAATAATTTGTATTTCCTCTAATGACATGTTCGGTATCCCCTATATAAACCAGGAACATAACCTTTTTACAACTTATATACGTAGAGATAATCATGAATACCATTTAATGGGAGTAACCCAGATCTAATTTATATCTTCCCACCATACCAAATCCGTAAATAAATATATCCTTGTGCATATTAATGCATGAAATATGGTCCCAATCATCGATTCATATGGAAATCTTTCCACTAGGTTTCATTTCTCAAGTGTCTTATGATACTTTTTCCAAGGATGATTACTTCCAAGTGAAGTTGGAATCCATACATTCTTTTCTTTTTTTACTAAATATCTTTAGTATCATTTTATTTTAAGTACCATTAATTTTGTTGATAGACCAGTTAGATCTATGTCATTAGATTTGGATCCCAATAATATATACTTCCTCACTCAAGCCCTCCATAGTGAATATTTTATTCATGCATCCCTTAACACACTATATGGTTGTTAAATTTTTTCAAATTATTAATATTTGATCAACATATATGATTTAGAAAATAAATATACTCCAACTAAACTATTTATAGGAAAATATATCAAATTAATACTTAATGAAACCAAATTTTTTTATGGCCTTATAAAAATGAATATTTTATGACATGGATTTTTCATTTATTCCATAAATGGATTATTGAACCTTTTATTCCTTGTTGGAATTATTTATATTCACAAAAACTTTTGGTTGAGTCATATATAAAAATTATTGAAGGTTGTCATCATGGAATGATGTTTTGATATCCAATTAACAAATCTCATAAACATTTAATGTCGATAACATAAGTTGAATTTTAATGGATGTTATCCGTGAAAATAGTGAAAAGGATTCATCTTTGTTAATACACTAATGATTGATAATCCCTTTTTCAACATTCTACATTTTATAGATGGTGAATATTCCTTCTAGGACTATTTTCATCATGAATAATAATTTTAATCCAACGGGTGTTACAAAAACTATAGGGTCTACAAAAATATATAAATTGTTAGGAAGGATTGAATCCATTTTAGAAATCACGGAATTTCTAGACATGAAATAATATTTTCTACATACTACTTCACTATGGGTTAATGGATCATTATAATCAAATAATAACGAGCCACTATCCTTGGTGACTATAAAACCACATTGTTATATTTCTCTAACCTCTTTAGTACTCTTATTTAGTAATTGTGCCTCTATAAAATTTTATTCTTCCATATGGATTTATACATGTATTTCCTATACCAATTTTATTTTACCTTGAGCCTGGACTTTATCAATGTCGATCTAACACCCACTGTGTCTTTAGGGTATAAGATCGACCATATGAAATATGGGGCATATTTCAACCAATTCCATTTTTTCTAAACGATTATATAGGTATTCTCTCTTTTATTTTTTAGGATATCTTATAATGATACCCTTAATTCCTTGAGGTGAAAGCGTGTTACATCAAAAGGCTTTAATAAATGATTAAAAATCCCACACATGTAAGTAATACAACATGAGTTTCTTTCAATTTCATACTTGGTATGGTATACCATCTATTAATCTAGTTTTAACTTAGTTTTGTATATATTATTTAGTTTGTAACATATATAAACTAAATGAATATGGATTACTCACATGAATCATTATTGATCACATTATGTATAAAAGGTTTAGTTCCTCCTTTCACATACACAATTCCCATGAGCCATATAAGGATTAATCATTTAAGATAATATCCAAAACACCAGTAAATAATCGATTATGTCTTGATTAAGATATTCTCCACCATGGTCTAAGAGTATTTTCTTACTCTTTATGACATTCTGGCACTCAACTTCATTCTTCTATTCCTATAATTTATCAAAATACTCATACATACACCTCATTAATAATACATATCCATATCATCTAAAAGAGTTTTTAAAATTTTTGTTTTATGAGTAGACACTCATTTCCTCAAAGTTAATGGTCCATATAGATTTGGTATGAACTAATTAAATAATAAATTTTTTCTTTTAAACTTTCCCACTACAGGGGTATTTAGTCCTTTTTCTTTGTATGAATTCATGTCATTCACCATGTTCTTTTTGTGAAAAAATCTGAATATCTATATTTATGTAATTTTGTCAAAAATTATACATTTAGAAGGCCTATTAAGTTATTCCAAAGATGGGTTTGGTATAATTCATGTGATGTAATGTGACTTGCCGAACTGGGTTTAGTTCAACGTTTCCCTAGACCTGATTGGCCACATGGCATCTTGTGTGTCTACCAGTATCCGCTATAATTTTGAATAGGATTGATGTCCATTGATGTGTTTTTGGTGAGGCTATGAACTCATATCAGAGTGGAGTACAATATGTAAAAAATAATATAAAAAGATCACAAATAGAATAATAAAGGAAATAATTTGAAATAAGAATAAACATCCAAGATAAATATAGTAATAAAAATATATAAGAGAATCAAAAACAATATGATAATGTATTTCATCACACTACAAAATTGGAAAATAGGTATACATGAAAGTAGGATGAACATGTTATACAAAAGCACACAAAATAATATAAATTATCCATGAATCATGGTTAGTAGCATGAACATGTGATACTATGTTACATATTAATGAAAGAAACAAAATTATGCTTCCATGGTATCATACTTCCACTTATAAACAACTGGATACATATAATTTTCTTAGGTAAAATCGGTGGAATTTATATGGTGTGAGATAAGTATAATTTTCCCACCACCAACAATTCCAATTAAATTATTGTTTGAAAATTTAGAATAATAATTTTGAATGTTTATATAAAAAATTAAATAAAAGAAAAATTATTTACAAGTACTTATTTCAGCCTCAGCTCTTTCCTGAACATGTAATCATATAATTAATTCATTTAATTTCATCTTATATATAATTGATATTCCAGGTGAAAACTAGACTAGTAATATATCCTTTTAAAAATAATAAAGGATCCACTTTATAAATAAGGAATCCTATAATGATGATAAAATAGAAATCATATCCAATGTGAATCAAATGAATATTTAATATAGGGATTGAGCCAAATCAATAATAACATGTATTCTGGATATAATGGGTTTGATTGTAATACATGTAGGAATTCCTATATAATTCCATTCTATATAATTCTATCCTAGTCCAATGATCTCATCCGATACAATCATAGTGTATGCATGACCGGGCCAAATGGGGTGAATCCACGGAACTACCTATTCAAAGACCTAAATATTTTTCCACGAGGAATATATAAGGCCCCATAATAATATTTAAAAGATATCAGGACAATCATAGTTACTATACCATTAAATTCACATAATAAGTCAACGACGAAGTTTTATGTTGAGTATCGCCCTTGGAATCATGCTCAATGAATCGAAATAGAGTCCTCATAGTACCAATGTAATTCCACTGGGAATCCAAAGATAGCTCAAATATGAATAATCCAATAATTATAAAAAGGATTATATGAAATAAGAACCTCAAAAAAAATTCATTATTCAATTAAGGCCATGTAATACACATTCCATTTAAATTACCCAATTGGTATATTCCATTTATATTCATTAATGTGAGAAGGTAAAAAATGAGAATTAGAATATTAATTACATGAGTTTATATTAAATTATTTGGTTTATCCCATTTAATTTTATAATTCGGAATGGTTAGGTGAAATACATGAAACCATATGTAATTCAATTATATTTAAATAGGCCATGTGATATTAATAAATATATGTTTCATCAAACATTTTAAATGTTAATTATTTATTTCTAATAATTCTCTTAGAAGGGTCATGTGATAACTATTCCTATAATTGAAATTAACAAAATATATTTCACAAAAATTTATGATGGCTTACCAATTGGTGGATCAATACAACACTTAAACGATTACTCAGATAAATCCGCAAGGGCTGCTAGGACATAAAAAAAGAATCAACACACATGGGTCCAATGGTTATTAGGTTTCAACCTCCAAAAACATATAAAAATTTATATAAAGGGGTATATAAGAGGATAACAATGATTATAATCATGTAAGATGAGTTTAATAAATAATTCTTAATGATATTAACATGTGCATAAAGATTAAATTTTATAAAATTGTAATACATTGAGGGATTCATCAGAGAACCCCTATATTAGCCCTATAGTACCCTCCTCATACATTATAAGAACTTATTTTTTATTAGATCAAAATAAAACCATATAACAGATCAATGACTATAAAATAGGGAATATGAGACTATATAGAAATAGCATTATCATAATTATTTCAATTGTTGAATTGACCATACATACTAATGCCCTAACTGAATGGAATAGAAAATGATGATAATATCTAAAATCATAGGATACATCAGTTTTTTACCCAATTACATTGGTTATGACAGTATAGGATCTCCAATTTGAAGAAGGGGAGCCCCATCTGTTGGAAAAGAGAGATAAAGAGTGGGGTGGGGATTTAACTCATTAGGGTCATTCGAGAATTTTTTTTCAAAAAACATGGGGGTCGTACGGTAGAAAAAATCATGCACCAACTAGGGTAATCTCCCATATTCAAAAGGGAACTCACATTGTTTTGCGACGCAGTTTGAAAAATTTTGTACCAACCAAGAAATATGGATTTTCTATACATTAAATGCCACCCACACTGTGGTGTGAACCAAGAGCCCATATAGTTAATGTGAAAATACCTTCTCTTCCATTTGAAATGACACTCATTGTTATGAGAAACCATGCATGCCGGATTAGCCAGTTTCAACTAACCATGTGTCCTAGTAGGTTCTTCCACTAGATTGGGTTTCGAACAATGAACATGTCATGGACAACCCATTAACCTCTTTGATCACATTATGGATCCATAAATATCGAAATAAAATATTCAAAAATATTTTAAATTGTAAAATAAAATATATAAAAACTATTTCCTTACATTTATTTTCTTGTATTGATACAAATCATGGAGTTCAAATTCCTTGGGGGTGATACAGATTCTACGAACAACTCTGACAATTCAGCATGCATTTTAGCCACAATCCAAATTCTCATCTTGAATAAACCATTCTTCCAAAATACCTACAATAAAGTGACATACAATCCTCTGAGATCCTTAGTAATTCTTTAATGAATTTTTCACGTCCCGTCCTCAGGGCCCATGCTGTGACTACCCCAAGCCTACCTTCCATAGTCCAGGGGATGGCGACTAGCACCAAGGCGTAATTCCTGGTAAAAAGGGAAGGAATTGCTTTTGTAAAGTAAACAAACAACATAGAGAAAGCAAGAAGAAGTAAACACTAAGTAAAAACTGGGTACAATAGTAAGTGCGAAAAAGTAAGTGGCCCGGAATACAAACCCAAACTGATAGTAAAGTACAACTGAAAAAGTGGGTACAACAACTGAAAAGTAAAGCCGCAACATCGAGTCGTCCACTGGAAGTCCAACCTGAAGGGTGGGTACAAATAGCCTCCACAGCTCCTCGGGTCAATCCGTCCGCTCTGAGTACGTCCCACCCAGTGGTCCACCTCTAGGTACCGTCCGGCTCTAAAAGCCCCAACCACGATCAGCGTTGTCCGTCATCTGTAACCAACACAACGTAGTGCGAACATAGCTCATGCAGGGGTGAGTATAAGCTACTCAGTAGGTACCCCGAGACCCCCGAAGGTCTCCCAGAATCCACAAAGGATAATACAAAAAGGAGAGATACAATCACGAATTAACATTCGACACTACTTAGGTATATACCCATACATATACCTAAGTCATCAATTCCAGTTCGGCTCCATCATCCGAGCCCAAGTACAACCCAGTCCACATAGGAAATAAAAATGTAATCCACACAGGATAGCACAGCAAAACAAGATTCATCTCACACAGGTATACTTCTTCGTAAAATGATAGAGATGATCAGGTGTAGCCACTGATTCATCTAAGTCATTGGACCCACACAGGATCGATAGGTACTAACCCCCGCAATGACCCACAAAGGATCGATAGGTAACTAACCCCCGCAATGACCCACAAAGGAACGATAGGTAACTATCCCCCGCAATGACCCACACAGGATCTGACCCACATAGGATCTGTAGGCGCCGGCCCACACAGGACCGATGAGCGCTGACCCACACAGGATCTGACCCACACAGGACCGGTATCACGGATCCACGTAGGATCATTGAGTCATGTACTCGTCGCCATCAAATCCACGGAGGATTTCTGCACAGTCATCATTGTCGTCGCAGTCGCAGCCAGCTCTAGGGTTCCCGCACACAGCAAGCTCGTTCAGGAGGGTCCGCTCCACGAGCCGAGGGGATGATACATCAACTGACACATAGTCCGGAGTAGATGTATCAGAATGTTCAGTATCGTCAATATGAACTCAACGTCACAGACGGCGCGTCATTCAGACGCCCAGTCTGAGAGTTATTGGCTTTTTCATCCTAGGGGCCCGGTTGGTTTTTAAGTCCAAACCAACCCGACCATACTCCAACTGTATCCAAACCTCAAGCGGATTAAGAAACAAGGTCTTTCTCACTAAGAGGAATCCAACAATGTTGACGGCACGTCAATCGGATGTCCGGAGCTCAAGTTATAAACGTTTCCGCTCCGAGGGCCCGGTTGGTTTCGAGTACGAACCAACCCGGACGAACCCCAAGTACTGCGAAACCTTGAGTATAATATACTGAAACAACCGTCTCGATCCAAGGATCGCTACTCAACTAACAGTGCGTCGATCGGAGGTCTATAGCCCATGTTATGGGCAAAAGACCGAAAGGGGTCCGGAAGTGGGGGTTTCGGCCCCGGGCTGACCTGGCCTGAGACCCCCTGGGTCGGCCTGAACTGGGTCGACCCGACCTAGGTCTACGTACGACCCACTTGGATGCGGCTCGGCCCGGCCCAACTGGCGTGGCCTGGCCCGGCCTGGGCGCGGCTTAGTCGCCAAGTGGCTCGGCCGTAACGGTCGAGCGGGTGCGCAAGGGGGGCGTCGCCCCCTTGAATGAACCGCGACCCCAAATGGGGGCCACTCCCTGCCAACGGACGCAGCCGACCGCCACATCCCGCCTCTCTCAGTCTCACGCGGTCATGGGACCTGCGGCCTGCCACCGCGGCTGCCCATCCCGGCGGCGCGCCGGGCACCGCCTCCTCCTGGCGGCCGACCGGTGCCGGTCGCCGCCTCTGGCCGCTGGCGGAGAGTTCCGCGGACCACCGGACGAGCTCCGGTGGTCAGTTTTGCCTGTCGTCTTCGCCAACGGACCTCCTGGGACCGGTGCTTCACCGCGAAGACCTCACAACGCCCATGCGGCCTATTTCATCGTTGCCCGCCAATCCGCACACCAAGAACGAAGAGATGGTGGGTTCGGGCTTGTTCGTTGGTCCGCACCCACCGCGTTAGAGTTTTAAAATCTCTTCCAAAAAATTTTAAACACATTTCATCAATATAAATCACACAGATTTTATTGAACCAAAACCCCTACCTCAAGAGTCGTTGAGCGAGGGTTCGTCGCAAAAAAGCACATCGCGGAAGAAGGCGTCGCAGAAGAGGGATCGCCACGTCGAGGAGAAGGAACGTCACGTAAGAAGCATCGTGGAAGAAGCATCGCAGAAGAAGGGTCATTGGTGTCACGGTACATGGCATCACATAGTCAATCTCCGAGGATTCGGCTTTCTTCATTGGAGATCGGTGTGTTCTTCACATTTTCGCGGTCTTCGCATTCTTCGACGAAGAAGATGAAGATCTTCAAGCCTCCCTTCTTTCTCCCAATCCCCTCTCAACACAACTAGACTAATAAAATAAGAGTTGTCTTATTTTATTAACGCACAAGCGAACATTTGAAATTAAAAAAGAAACAATCAATTGATAGAATTAATTGCAACGATTTAACCGCCCAAATTAATGAGGTGCTTATTGACCAGATTAAACGCAAGTGTTGACTTCATTAAAAAGGGGGTGTGGGTGCGTATCTTAATTTAAGGAGGGGGGTTGAAAAAGGTGGTGCTCGTGTGGGCCCCACCCCACAAATATCATACCTAGTGGTGTAGGATATTGTGGGTCCCACTTTAACCCCACTAACTTAGGTTAAACAACATAAAATACAATAAATGGTGCGACCAATTTATTTTATTCATTTACTTAACCCGAAAATTTAAAACCCACACCCGAGAAAACGCAACTCCAGAAATGGTGTTTATAAGCAATTACCGACGCTGTGATTCCATCGTTGGCCTCAGAATTCGATTTCGAGCACCGGTTCAAAAGTTAGAAAAACCCACTCGTTCGTTCACTGAACTTACCTGAGCCAATATTTGGAGAATGATTCCGAGCACACCGGGCCTCGAAATAAGGTGCCGTCAGAAACTACGCTCTTGTAAAATTCTGAAGAAAATTAGGAAAAAACCTTCCTTGAATTGTATAGGTATTTACATCACTCTCACCTCAGGGAATTACGTCCCCGTAAAGATACATCATAAACTAGGGAAACAAATGTGGGTAGTGAGCACGCATCTGAGCCTCCCACTCCCAAGTGCTCTCCTGGAGGTTCCCATGCTCTCATCTGATGCACACTAGAGGAATTTACCGTCCACGTAGGACCTTCTCCTGTTGATCCTCGATCTCCATCAGGACCGCCGCAAAAGTTTCCCCATCATCAATGTCCAGCTCCCCATGGTCAATGATATGTGTCGGGTCATGCACGTATCTCCTCAGCTGGGATACGTGGAAGACGTCGTGCACCCGGTGCAACTAAGGTGGTAGAGCCAGGCGATAAGACACCTCACCTATCCTGATGAGGACCTGGAATGGTACGATGAAGCGCAGAGATAATTTTCCGCCTCGGCCAAATCTCTGTAATCCACGTCGAGGTGAGACCCGCAAGAAGACGTGGTCGCTATCCTCGAACTCCAGTGGCCTCCTCCTCTTTTAAGCATAATACTTATGCGGGCTCTGTGTTGTCCTCATATGCTCCTGGATGACCTAGACCATCTCTGTCATGGCCTGGACCATCTCCGGTCCCACAAGTGCTGACTCCCCAGGATCTGTCCACCACAGCGGTGATCTGCAAGGTCGGATGTACAACGCCTCGTATGGTGCCATCCCGATGGTGGAGTGGTAGCTGTTGTTGTACGTGAACTCCACCAAGGGTAATTTGTCCTCCCAGCTGCGACCAAAGTTGAGGACACATGCACGGAGCATGTCCTCGAGAGTCTGAATGGTCCTCACTTCTGACCATCTTTCTGAGGGTGAAAGGCGGTACTCAGACGTAGTTGCATCACGAATGCCTCCTGTAACCACTTCCAAAGCTTGGAAGTAAATCAAGCATCTCGATCGGAGATGATAGATGATGGAACACTGTGAAGCCGTACAATCTCCCAAAGGTAGAGGTGTTCTAAGCTCTCCACTAAGACCTGCTCTCTGATGGGTAAGAAGTGGGCTGACTTGGTGAGTCGGTTGACAATCACCCATATGGGGTCCTGAACTCTGGAAGTGTGTGGAAGTCCAGTCATAAAGTCCATAGATATCCCATCCCACTTCCACTGCAGGACCTCCAAGGGCTGTACCAAGCCTGCTGGTACCTAGTGCTCTGCCTTCACCTACTGGCAGGTGAGGCATTGAGAAACGAACTCTTCCAAAACCTTCTTCATACTCGGCCACCAGTGCTGTCGTCTGAGGACCTGGTACTTTCTCGCCACTCAAGGATGTACCACTAAAGGGGAAGTGTGAAACTCCCTCAGCACCTCCTCCTATAAGGAATCAGGTACCGTGGTACGTCCTTTGAAAAGGACTTCATGCCCTCCTCCGAAAGAGAAACCATTAGGTGCATGTCCTGAGGATATTTGTGCATGTCGCGTCTCACAGTCAGAGTCCCCACACTGTGCCTCTCTGACCTGCTGCAGTAGTGGAGGAGTGACTGTGAGTGACTGATTAAAGGCTTCTCTATCTCTATCCACGAAGGATATCTGCAAAGTGGCTAGCTGCTCTGTCACCTCCCCAGGAAGCTGAATGCCCGTCCTACTGCTGATGGCATCGGCTACTACGTTCCCATTTCTAGGAGTATATACTAACTCAATGTCATAGTACTGGAGGAAATCAAGCCATCGACGCTATCTCAGGTTCAGGTCCTTCTGTGAGAAGATGTACCTGAGACTCTGATGGTCAGAATAGTCTATAAATCACTCACCCATCAGATTATGTCACCACATCTTCAGAGCAAAGACCACAGCTGCTAACTCCAGTTCATGGGTAGCGTCGTTCTGCTAATGCTGCCTCAACTGACATGATCCGTAGGCGATCACTACCCGCTCCTACATCAAGACACATCTGAGTCCGGTCCCTGATGCATCGCAGTAAACTACGTACCCAACTCCCTCATACGGAAGCCTCAAGATAGCCGCACTGGTCATTCTCTGTCTCAGCTCCTAGAAGATCTGGTGACATCTGTCTGACCACGCAAACGTTTTCCCCTTCATTATCAAAGTTGAGAGTGGTGCCGAAACTCTGTAGAAGTCTGGCACAAACCTCTAATAGTACCCAGCTAGACCCAAGAAACTCTTCACCTCTATCACACTCTTGGGTGGCTCTGAAGCTAGCACTGCCTCGATCATCGCAGGATCCACCGCAACTCCCACCTCAGAGATGACATGCCCCAAGAAGTGGACCTCGCGTAACCAGAACTGACACTTCGAGAGCTTTCCATAAAGCTGGTGCTCTCGGAGTGTGTCTAGTACAACTCGCAAGTGGTAGGCATGCTCCTCCTCAGTCGTCGAGTATATCAAAATGTCATCGATGAAGACCACGACAAATCGATCGAGGTATGGATGAAAGATCCTGTTCATGAGGGTTATGAACACTGCTGGAGCATTGGTTATGCCAAATGGCATAACCAAGAACTCATAGTGGCCATACCAACATCTGAACGCTGTCTTCTGCACGTCCTCGTACCGAACTCTGAGCTGATGATAGCCTGATCTAAGGTCTATTTTCACGAACCACCGTGATCCCTTGAGCTGATCGAAGAGGTCATAAATCCTCAGTAGAGGATACTTGTTCCTCACTATCACCTGGTTCAGGCAACGATAGTCTACAAAATGTGGAAATCTCCCGTCCACCTTCTTGGCGAACAATATCGGGGAAGCCCAGGGTGAAACACTGGGTCGGATGAATCCATTGCCCTGCAAGTCATCCAACAGTACCTGTAGCTCTAGAATCTCATCGGGGGCCATCTGATATGCTGGAGTGGATATCGGGGCTGTCCTGGGGTACATTTCAATATAAAATTCTACCTCTCTAAGAGGAGGTAGTCCAAGAATGTCGTTGGGGAAAACGTCAGCATATCGATCCACCACTGCAGGAAAACTAGGACTTCACACATCAACTACTCCTAGGATGAGGCTAGCCAACTGATGAGTGATGGTATGTCCTCTCCTTTGTGAGAGTCCATCCTATGCTGTGAAGGCTCCCTTCTCACCTGTGAAGGTAGACCTTGTCCCGTCGGTGCGTACACAACGCACCTTGCTCCTAATACAGTCAATCTGATCATGGACTGTAGATAACCAATATATTCCCAAGATGACATCGTAAGGCCTCGACACTGCTATAAGAAGATCCCAGCCGAATCTATCACCCCTTAGAGTAATCTCACACTGCCGGCACCAGTGTGTAATCGTTGAGTCTACTCCCGTAGGAGTCTCTAGCCATAAGGATCGAGCCAACGACTCTGTTGGAATCTCTGAGCTCCGAACAAGGGAAGTGACTATGAAATAATGAATCGATCATGTGTCTATAAGAACAGCATCAAGAGTGGAATAAACACAGATAGTACCTCGAATCATCTCAGTTGTGCCGTGGTCGTAGGCCTCCACTGCCTGAAGTTGTGTCGTTCTCTGCCTGATGGTTCCCTGGGGTCGAGGTGGACCTCCTGGTAGTGGTGGTGGTAGAGTCTGAAAGCGTCGCCCACCACCTGCTGCTCGGCCAGCTCCTCTGCCTCGTCTTCCTACTCCCTGCGGACCTCCACGGTTGACCCTCTGCCTCTGCCTGGGTGGTCCCTCAACCTTCTACTGCTTCTCGGTACAGCAGGTCGGGTAGTCACGAGCCATGTGGCCCTGCCCGCCGCATGTGTAGCACTATCTACCTCTCAAAATACTGGCTCTGTGCTGAGTGCCCCGCACCACTGAGCCAGTGTCTTGAGGACGTCTGCCTGAGGGTCTGGTCTGCCTATACCCATGAGTCATCCGTCGACTGACTGCTGCAGAAGACTCTGCTACGTGCCTCCCTCTGGTGGGTCTCGCTGCGGATGTAGGATCAGCAAGGAAGCTCTCGATGAGAAGGGCTCGCTCAAGTACCTGTTCCTGTGTCGGAATGTTGAGGGATATCAGCGACACCCTAATCTCATGCCTCAATCCCTTCTCAAAGGTCCGGGCCCGGAAGAATGGGTCTCGTACCATATCTGTCGACTAGCGCAACAGATCTGTAAATCTCGTAGAGTACTGGGCGACCGTCAAGCTGCCATGCCGCAGCTGTAGAAGCCCCTGGATGCGCACCGCACGGAGGGTGGCTAGGACGAACTCTCAGTGGAAGAGGCTCTCAAAGTACATCTAGAGGAGAGATGCCACATCGTGCACCTGTAGCATCAAGCTCCACCATCTGCCTGCTGCCGCGTATAGGAGGCTCACTGCGAGGATTACCATGAGGTCTGCTGGTGTCCTCACTAACCTAAAAACTCATACAAATTCCTCCAACCAACCCTTGACTGCTTAAGGGTTCTTCTCTCTGCGGAACCTGGGTGGTCGCTAATGCTGAAACTCATGCAGTGCACTAAGGCGATGTGTATTGTCAGCGGCTGGGGTTGGAAGCATCGGTGGCTCGGTGGGTAGAGGTATCGCCGATGCCTCTGCTATCAAAGGGCCCTGTACCAAGGCCTCATCGCTCGGTGGGCTATCTTACCGCACAACACTCGGAACCCTAGCTGGCTGCCATAGTGGGGCCATCCTGAAAAGAAACAGTTGTGCCACAGTCAAACAGTGTACCTGGTGAGCTGACACAGAGTAATAACAAAGAAAACATGAAACACACATGCATTCAATGTTTTCGTGCATTATGTTGGAAATCAAAAGTCAGGGTCCTGGTGTATGGATACGTCGGCCGCCGCACCAACACTGGACTCCCTAGACAGATAACCACACTCAATACTCTTAACACTATTGCTTCACATAGAAAAAGAGCAGAGTCATGAGTTCTGCGGTAGAACCGAACTCCTCTGATACCAATTTTTCACGACCCGTCCTTGGGCCCGTGTCGTGACTACCCCAAGCCCCCCTTCCATAGGCCAGGGGCTGGTGACTAGCACCAAGGCTTAATTCCAAGTAAAAAGGGAAGGCATTGCCTTTGTAAAGTAAACAAACACCACAGAGAAAGCAAGAAGAAGAAAACACTAAGTAAAAACTGGGTACAACAGTAAGTGCAGAAAAGTAAGTGGGTTGGAATACAAACCCACACTGAAAGTAAAGTACAACTGAAAAAGGGAGTACAACAACTAAAAAGTAAAGCTGCAGCCTCGAGCCGTCCATTGGAAGTCCAACCTAAAGGTTGGGTACAGATAGCCTCCATAGCTCCTCAGGTGCAGTCGTCCGCTCCGAGTACATCCGGCCCAGTGGTCCACCTCCAGGTACCGTCCTTCTCCGCAAGCCTCAACCACAATCAGGGATGTCCGTCGTCTGCAACCAACACAACGTAGTGCGGGCATAGCCCGTGCCGGGGTGAGCATAAGCTACTCAGTAGGGACCCTGAGACCCCCAAAGGTCTCCCAGAATCCACAAAGGATAATCCACAAAGGAGAGATACAATCACGAAGTAACATCCGACACTACTTTGGTATATGACCATACATATACCTAAGTCATCAATTCTAGTTTGGCTCCAATATCTGATCCCAAGTACAACCCAGTCCACACAGGAAAGCAAAAGGTAATCCACATAGTATAGCACAGCAAAACAAGATTCAGCTCACACAGGTATACTTTTTCGTAAGAAGATAGAGATGATCAGGTTTAGCCACTAATTCATCTAATTTGTCGGAACCACACAAGATTGATAGGTAACAACCCCCGCAATGACCCACAAAGGATCGATAAGTAACTAACCCCCGCAATGAACCACACAGGATCGGACCCAGATAGGATCTGTAGTCGCTGGCCCACACAAGACCACTAAGCGCTGACCCACACTGGATCTTACCCACACTGGATCGATAGCACTAATCCATGTAGGATCGTTGAGTGTTGTAGTTGTCGCCGTCAAATCAATGGAGGATTTCTGCACAGTCGTCATCGTCGTCGCAGTCACAACCAGCTCTAGGGTTCTCGCACACAGCAAGCTCATTCGGGAGGGTCTGCTCCACGAGCCGAGGGTCTGATACATCAACTGACACATAGTCTGGAGTTGATGTATCCAAAAGTTCCGTATCGTCAACAGGAATTCAATGTCACAGACGGCACGTCAATCAAACGCCTGGTCCGAGAGTTATTGGCTTTTCGTCCTAGGGGCCCGGTTGGTTTTTATATCAAAAGCAACCCGACCATACTCCAACAGCATCCAAACCTCGAGCGGAGTAAGAGAAAATGTCTATCTCACTAAGAGGAATCCAACAAAGTTGACGGCAAGTCATTCGGACGTCTGGAGCTCGAGTTATAAGTGTTCCCGCTCCGAGGGCCCGGTTGGTTTCGAGTACGAACCAACCCGGATGAACCCCAAGTACTCCTAAACCTTGAGTATAATATACCAAAATGACCGTCTCGATCCATGGATCGCTACGAATCTAACGGTGCATCGATCATAGTTTCATATCCCATGTTATGGGAAAATGACCGAAAGGGGTTCGAAAGTGGGGGTTTCGGGCCCGGGCCGACCCAGCCTGAGACCCCCTAGGTCGGCCCGAACCGGGTCGACCCGACCCGGGTCCGGGTCCGGCCCACTTGGGCGCGGCCCGGACCGGTTGGCGCGGCTCGTCCTGGCCTGGGCGCGGCCTGGTCGCCAGGCAGCTCGGTCGTAACGGCCGAGCGGGTGCACAAGGGGGGCACCACCCCCTTGAATGAACTGCGACCTCGCGTGGGGGATGCTCCCTGCCAAGAGGCACGACCGACCACCATGTCCTTCCTCCCTCGGTCTTGCGCGGTCGTGGGACCAGCAGCCTGTCCCCGTGGCATCAGCCGCGGCTGCCCATCCCGGCGGCGCGCCGGGCGCGGCCACCTCCTGGCTGTCGGCGAGGGGCACCGGCGGAGAGTTCCACGGACCACTGGACGAGCTCCGGTGGTCGGGTTTGCCTGCCGTCTTTGACAACGGCCCTCCCAAGACAGGTTCTTCACCGAGAAGACCTCACAACGCTCGTGCGGCATGCTTCATCATTGCCCGCTGATCCACACACCAAGAACAAAGAGGCGGTGAGTTCGGACTTGTTCGTTGGTCCGTGCCCACCGTGTTAGCTTTTTAAAAAGGTTTCTGACAAATTTTAAACACATGTCATCGATATAAAACACACAGATTTTATGGAACCAAATCCCCTAACTCAAACATCGGCGAGTGAGGGTTTATCACGGAAAATCACGTCGCGGAAGAAGGCGTCACAGAAGGGGGATCATCGCGTCGTGGAGAAGGAACATCACAGAAGAAGCGTCGCGGAAGAACGGTCATTGTCGTCATGGTACACGGTGTCATGTAGTAGATCTCTGAGGATTCGGTGTTGTTTGTCGGAGATCGGTGCGTTCTTTTCATTTTCGCGGTCTTCGCATTGTTTAACGAAGAAGATGAAGATCTTCCAGCCTCCCTTCTTTCTCCCAATCCCCTCTCAACCCAACTAGCCTAATAAGATAAGATTTGTCTTATTTTATTAATTCACAAGCCAACATTTGAAAATCAAAAAAAACAATCAATTGAAAAAATTAATTGCAAAAATTTAACCACCCACATTAATGAGGTGTTTATTGACCAGATTAATTGCAAGGGTTGACTTCATTAAAAAGGGGCTGCAGGTACGTTTCATAATTTAAGGAGGGGGTTGAAAAAGGTGGGTCTCGTATGGGCCCCACCCCACAAATATCCTACCTAGTTGTGTAGGATATTGTGGTTCCTACTTTAACCCCCTTAACATAGGTTAAACAAAATAAAATAAAATAAATGGTGTGACCAATTTATTTTATTCATTTACTTAACCAGAAAATTTAAAAACCACACCCGAGCTAACGCAACTCCGGAAAAGGTGTTTCTAAGAAATCACCAACGTTGTGATTCCATCGGTGCCCTCGGAATTCGATTCCGAGCACCGGTTCAAAAGTTAGAAAAACCCGCTCATTCGTTCACTGAACGTACCCGAGCCAAACTTCGGAAAATGATTTCGTGCACACCGGGCCTCGGAATCAGGTGCCATCAGAAACAGCGCTCTTGTAAAATTTCAAAGAAAATTAAGAAAAAAAATTACCTTGAATTTTAAGGGTCCTTATAGGATTCATATGGGAAATCCCCAAATGAATCATAAACTTCTAATACATCCTCCTCATGTTTAAATTTTTTAGGTGGTTTGGCATGACAATGAGAATTCCATAAAATGTGGAAGACTTCAGGCATGGAATGGTATATCTAAAGAAGTGGAAACTGATAAGACACCATATTGACTCTATCAATGATCTAAAATGACCCAATATAACAAGGAAATAATATAAATTTTCTTTTTATTCTGCTCTACCAATGTATTTGCTACACATATAAGAAAACACAACCATTAACCAAAAACTGTATAGGTCATTGATGATGGTTGGCATTATATTTATGTCTATAATAAGTAGTTTACATACACTTCATGATCAACTATACCTACTAGAAATTTGCAAACATGAGTCAAGGACCTATTAGTGTTTCCACACCTACCTCTAATTAGCACAAGGGTTATGGACAAGACCTACCATACAAGGCTTTGAATAGATCAATTTGAATTATTTCCTAAAAATTATTATTGTAGTTAAATTCAATGAGAGGGTTTTTTTACTATCATAAAATAAAAAAATCTATAATTCATTCACAGAGATTTCCCTCAAATATTTTTATCATCGATCTGGACTAGCCATTGTTCTGAGGTTGAAAATGTATTCTCAATAGCACCCCTGAACCCATATATATCATTAAACCCTTCTAGAAACATTATGTGAAATGAGAATACATATATGAAATGATAGTATGAAGGACACAGTGTAGTCGTATAATCTCATGTATATACATTCCATCCAGTACTTCAACTAAGAAAGTATCCCATATTAGAAGGAATTTACTGCTATTATTAGTTCATCCATGACTACCCAATCTATGATTCTAGATTTAGGTGACATCATTAACATGAATACCAATTATATTTCAACATATTCCCAATTCAATTCTAGGATATGTAATGGATGAAACAAGCTATCAGGGCACTAGTCTACTATATTGACATGCTGAAAAGTGGAACACCTAGTCATATAACCTTATATATGATGGTTCATCCAAGTCCACCATTACTTGTGATTCATATCATGATGCATAATAGAGATTATAGGATATATATACTAATGAGAAAAATGTAACTCTCACATCCTTTCCCCTCACATATTTTTAGGAATATACATATTCTCATGTATACATAGGATTTAGTATCCATTTATAAACACATATGGAGGCTGGTTATCTTCTAAAATACTCTCCTATATATCTAACCAATATTGATGTAAAATTGCCTTATATTTATGTTATCAATGAGGGAATAGGTCTCTATAATGACCAAAAGATAAGTCCACTCATGAATCTCTTGAATCTTGTGATACAAATTAGAAAAAGGTCCATAAGTTTCAATTCATCATTTGATTCCTTTATGGATTGTTCTTATTTTCCCTGACATAGAAATTCAACAACCTCACTTCCATGTTTAGGAATATATGTATGATCAAAGTAAAAATACTAAAGACATTCGACACATATTATCTATATGATATTAAATTATGGTTGTGTAATGATATATTTGAGGCACTTGTGGATTGCACATTCCACAAATAACTCACCCATCAGACAATGTCTCCATTAGTGCAAGGAAAGGAAAAAAATTCCAAGACAAGGTCTTGCATAAGATAATTTATCTTCTGAGGCCTTAACTATTTAGAACATTATACAACCAAGATATCCTCTTTTACCAGTAATTTTACAATGAGGATTCTTGATGCTTCAAAGGAAACTATATAGCTTCATCTAGGATTTAGTATGATCAAAATAATGGTTAATTTAAGTATCCCATTTATATCATGAAAAAATATATCACATGTGCATCATAACTCATGAACATAACAACTTTTTTATAAGAAATTTATGATTGATATAATGAATAATAATTCCTGTATAAAATTCAAAAAATATCCAACTAGACCCAATATACTATATATATCAAAAGAGTTCTTTGAATACTCCACATATACTATAGCACTCAAATTTTATCGGTGAAATGATACTCATGATTATTGGATGAAATTACAAAATAGGTACAAATTTGTGATCTTGAATTGGATCCTTGAATGATTAACATCTACAAAATGCTCTTTTATTTTATTCAAAACAATCTCAAGATGATTATCCTGATGGATTTGTGTATGAAAATACACTAGGATATAAACCGAAAATCACAAAAAACAATATTCTTAAGAGTGGAAAACAAAATTAAAAAAATCCATGAAAATGGAAGTCATGTTCATAAGACTGAATGGCATAGAAATATATGATAAAAATAGTACTAACTATGGAATGTTATATGGGGTACATCTGAAAGTATGACTAAAAACTGATGATAGGATAATATCAAATTGATATTTTAGAATACCCCAGCTTATCAAAGATATAAATATATATCATCTATATGTGGTATTTGATACCATTTATTAACAAAAATAAGGATCAACCATGTGTAATCCACACCTAAACAATGTTCCCCATCCACATTGATGGTAAAATGAACCGGTGAACCCAAAAAAGAAATTCTTTCCTCCTAAAAACCCAGGAATCTAAATCCCCTAACAGTCTCTTGAGATAATGGAGCACAGTAGGTTCCACCATTTTTTGAGGAATGGACAGTGGATCTAATCTTTGTAAAATATCAAACATAAACTCAACCTCTCTTATAAGATGTAATCAATAAAAATATTCCATAAATACATCCCTAAAATGTTCAACCATGGTGGAAAATCTATTTGTGGTAAACCTATGTCATCTATAAAATGTCTCAAAAAATGGACAGTCACATCAAATATCCCATGATAATATGGTCTATATATACTATTTTGAAAATTACATTGATCCTTGTCAATATAATTGCTACCCTATAGTGATGTGAATGACACTAGATGATGATAAAATTCCATGTATGTGTAATATGAAACCATACATCCCTTCATGAAAATGATATCCAATTACATCATCTCAAGGACAAAATGTTCCCATAATAATGGATAACAAACTACCTCTAGTGGGTTTTCCTTACATTGGTTCATTCTCTCTAATCATACTCTGAATGGTGTCTCATGTCATCACACCACAATTATATGAAATTTCTAGGTCGAGATAATCCACTATAGATAAGGAGGTAAAGGAATGGTACTAATCTACACCAAATAAGGAAAATACAATAGTATGGGTAATAGAATAGTACCTTCTACTATAGATGTTCATGCACTCTTATCCTTAGGTATCGACTGTATAGAATTCAACTAGCTTGATCTATGATTCTACTCTAATGATGGACTACCCTAAGTAGTTATTCTCTTCTAACATTGATAATGAGATGTATTTATGTCATGTCCATGAACTAAACCATGTCTCGTACCACTGGTGTTGTCCCAACTCCCTTCCTAATGAGGGAAAATAGATATCTCTCCTAATGGAAGAGCTGTTACAAATATTCTTCCAGAAGATATAGGTGTAATGGTCTAACAGAATATCAAATGATTATAGCTGAGGTTGAAAACAAGGCACTAAATAGGTTCAATACAACATAGAGGATTTATATTTCCAAGCCATTAACACTAATGACATATAATGTAGCTTCCATTGCAAATACTCTGGATTCCACTACTTTGATAAGAAACCTCATGGATACACTTCCTAAAATCAGGACAAATATTTCCCCAAATATACATTGAACATATCTTCCTGGTGATATCAAAATCTCTCACATTACACAAATTAAAAAGTTCTAGATTTACAATCCCAGTAAATTTTTGTAGGTAAAATACAATCACTTCTGAGGGGATGACATAGTTTTTTCCATCCTCAAATTTCAATAGTCATGTTATCTCATCACCAACTAGAGACGATGAAAAAATTGAAACTCAGTAAAATACTCTAAATAGTCTTTGATGAACATATAATTCAACTATAGATGCATGGACTCCCTAACTAGCTCATCACATAGTGTTAGGGGAAAAAATCAATCCTATAATGAAGTCCATATGGAAACACGAGCCATACTAAAATGATGACCAACATGAGTAATCACATCACACAATCATTTGATGGTGTCATGAATCATATATGGGGAATCATTGCCCCCATCATTGGTGGATTCTCCTTATTCTCAAAGAGAGAGAAATTGACCTACACAAAACACACATCAGCCTTCATAGCTTCATCCCTCAAAAATGTGGGAGAATGTTGTTGTTGGGACTGGCGAGTCATATCAACCCGAGATAAAAAAAAGGTCACGGAGAACACTTCACCAACTACATCATATGTAGAAAACTCTTTGTAAAATGAGTGACTACCCTTAGTTAATGGTAGTATGTTTTTTATGTTTCACTACTAAAGGGATAACTAGTGGCTTAGGGGTGACTGCCTACAGAGCATGATCATCTCCACCCTCCTAGAGAATGACTATATGATGTCGTGTTGGAATAAATATTCCAATTCCAACTATACACCTCATATAAATAATTTAATATATATATGTACTAGGAAAATAAACTCATAACAATACATGATATAATGCCCCAACCTTAAACACTACTGATTCTTGAGTTATTTCAAGAATACACATTGAAGATCTTTTCAGGTCTAGTATTTTAGAGAATTATATCATAAATCATGAATTACATCCCACTTGTAAAAAATGTGGTTACATCAAAGACAACATTAATTTTTACATCAAAGGAAACATATTTAAAATAAAACATGGGTTCTTTCTTGAAACTTCCTTGACACTATCATCATATAATGTACCTTTCCCTTGACCTGTGAAAAAACATTTCAAAAACATGGGATGAGCATAAAAGGATCAGTAAGGTATAGAATAATATGGAATGAAAACATTAGTTCATGTTTACATAAGAATAAATGAAATCATACATTAATTATAAAACATAAGCACTTTAAAATACCTCATGAAATAATATGATTTATGAAGAACCCATAGAAATCATAATACATAAAGGTAACTTATGGCATTCATAACATTCTTACGTAGGTATTAACCCTCATGGTTATGTTTGGAATACCCATCACAGTATATTCCATAAATATCTTCAGAGAAACCTTAGAATTTAACTCCTTCACGTTACCCAATGCATTGGAGAGCTATATCGGGCTCACCCTCCCTTAGTTTATCACGGGACCACCCATCTTCATAAACAATTCCCATTAACCATAACATAATCGTATAACATAAAACATGCCTAAAAGAAAACATAACATTTCCACATTTCAATAAAAAGATATCAATACAACACATTGATATAATAATAACTTTATCAAAAACAATTTCAATACCAAAATAAAAAAAAAGTAAAACATGGTATTTATTTTATATTTAAAAAATTTATGGCTTGTAGAGGAAGCCGAAAATGAAATAATGGCCACAGCGGCGGAGAAGTTATTGTCACCCCATACATAAGACAAAACATTCATTTTGTCGTTTAGTAACAATATTCATACAAAAATATTCCATTTGAATAAAAGTAAAAGTAAATGGGTTTTATACACCATATAAAATAAAGTTGTGTATAAAACAAAATATACATCAATGAATGGATATTGAGACGAAGTCCCTTACAAAGACGGTATCCTTGCAATTAGGATAAATCAATTACATAATTAATTGTGAAAAATAAAAATACACCCAATATAAGTGGATATTAATTGTCAATAAATCATAGTTCATCCACACATATACATATAATTACATAATCATGAAGTATAAGTTTTACCGAAATAATCGAAATTGGGTCAATAAGTTCCTTTGCAAAAATTCGATAGCCTAACGGCGTCAAATCAAATTTTAGAAAAATAGTTGATGAGAGAGATAAATTGTATCTAATAACTTGGACATAAAATTTATAGAAATATGGATATATATACGAACATATCCCACTACAAGAAGATGTAAACTAAAATACCTATCAAAAAGAAGTCTTTTAAAAAGGGAAGGGTGAAAGAATCCCTTGCCGATTTGGGTATCTTTCAAAATGTACACCCCATGAAAGAGGGAACATAAATTGCTGATGTAAATACCCATAAATGAGAGTATATTACACAAAGAGTAGAATCATGGTCAGTAAAAACACCACTCAACATAGATAGTGACAAATATGGCCTGAGTCTCACGGGAATAAAAAGTGAGATAAAAACCCCATACCTCATTGTAATCAATCGAGTTGTATGACCAAAAGATAATAAACTCAATATGAATCATAGAATACCATTAATTTAAATATAATAATGATTATATATATCAAATGGTAGAACACAATACACCACATGCTATAAATAAGTGGCGAACAATGGAAATATCACGAAATTAAAAGTGAGATAAGAAATCTCCTTATGAAAATTTGGCAGCCTAACAGTGCAACTTAAAACATCCAGAAATGGATTGATAAGATCAAATAGGGTCTCCAATAATATTAACATAAAAATTACATTAATATTAATATAAAATAACATCTCCCAACATAAGAAATAATATATTAAATGAAGTGACATAAAATAGATTACTTAAAAAAAGAGGTAGGATCCCCTACCTCATGTCCGACTTGACTCGATCGTTATTTAATCTTATGAATAATAAACTTGAGATAATTTAACCTTTCCTAAGAACCTTTTTCAATTTCATAATTCCTTGTTATCACTTATTACCATGTTATGAACATTATGTAATTATTTATTTTAATAACGGTCATTTTGTCGATCATTGGTACATGAGTCAAAAATAAACTTCTTATAATTACAAGTTGTTCATGTGGTAAAATATCCATTATATACAGAATTATATTAATGATTTAGATATCATATTTATCATATATATCTATTATATACATTAATATATAATATTACATAAAATTTAGAGGAAATAAATGAAATACAACATTCATGGAGACGGTAAGTCGTACATACACATGAATGCTACATTCATTACAATTTTGTATTTAATGGAATGAAATCAAAATTATATAAAGATATATTATAATTAAAGTATAATATAAAATATAATATCATTAACTACATCCTTTATATGTCCCACATATGGCATTAACGAATTAAATCACTTTAAGTGGGCGGTAGTCCGCGCTTCCTAAAATGAAGATATCGCGTTAACCCATAATGAAAACCATAAAGGTATGGAATAATTTAGAAATAAAAAAGTATATGGATAACATAAACATAATATATATCATATATAAATATAGTGACATCTTAATGGCCACCATGAAAGTTGTTAGAAGAATATTGAACAATCATCGTTTCATGAGGCAGAAATTCGCAATCCACCGAAACACTGTGTTCTTTAACCATTAGACGGAGGTGTGGGTAAGTGTAGCTCAAATACTTCTCATAACAACATCCTAGTATATTTAAGATACTGTTTTTGTTACAAAATAAAGGAATAAAAAATGTTTAGGGGGTTGGAGATGCTAAATAATACAAAAGAACATAAGAGAGAACATTACAATTAAATCGGGTGACTCCTCTTGGTTTGAACCAAAAGGGTTTCTTGAAGAGCTTTCTGCCTAAGGTAAGGATTCTATGATGAATAGAGGTATTTATATAGATGAAATGAGATTATTTTGGATGAGAAAATGGCTATATAGGTGTGGGTAAGGTGGTATATGTGGGGGCCTTTTATAAGACGGAGGAGGGACACTTTTGGAAAGTCATGAAATGTTACTTTATTTTAAAACGAGTTTCAGATTTAAAAGGTCCCAAAAAGAAATATTTTTAGGATAAGGTGATAAGGGTTTTAAATCCACCCATACAATAGGTTTTTTAAAATCATAATTCTTAGATTTTACATTGTCTTTTCATTTTATTTATATCATTCATTAATGAGATTGGGGTTGCATCATCATGTTATCATAAAAAAATTAATTTATTTAATGTCTAAAAATTAAAAAAAAATACCCTGATGTATGAAATCCTTTTAGATTTGAAATTAATATTTATATTATAATATATCATTTATGTAGAAAAAATTAAATTTGTTTTACATAGGTTTTACATACTTTGGTTACATTTTACTTTCTTTAAAAAAATATCATAAAATGTCACTATCACACTAAAGTGATTCAATGGGGTCCCAAAGCATGGAACAAGGCATAAAATGGTTGGAAAAGACACAACCAGTAGAATTAGGACACATTTTGGGGCCATTTTATAATATTATGATACTATTTTATTACCCTTAACTACCCGATTACTAATTAATCAAGTTAATTAAAGATATTTAATGTCGTTACTATTAATAATGTCCAAAAAAAGTCTCTATTACATAATTTGGACCTTCTGATTCCAAATATGGAATCATTTCTATCAAATTCCAAACACAAAAATTTCAATAATTAATTTAAATTAATTCCTATTGTCAAAACCAAAGACTAGTTTTTAAGAAGAAAAATCAACCAAACGATTGATTTGTTTATACATCCAATTTAAAAGTGAAATTACATCATATGACCGTCATTGTATTAAATGATAAAAAAATAAATAAATTAAACCATAAAACCAATTAAAATTACAATCTAAATATATAAATAAATTGGATGAAAAGGTAGTTTTGAATTAAAATGTTGTATTTCTCACAATTCATTGAAAATGAACATTTGTCTGAAAAATAAAACAAATCACCCAAAGCTATATTTGATATTACAAATTTAATAATGATATAAATTTTAACAAATTAAAAACATATAAGTTGAATTAATTAATTTTATAATAAATTCCCGCTGTCAAAACAAATAGTGTGTTTTTGAGAAACAATATTTGTCAAAATATTGACACTTGTTTATGTCCAATTTCAAAGTGAAATTAATTTAAATGACCACAATTGGATTAAATGGTAAAAGTATATTTTGATTACACTTTAAACCCAATTAAAATGATAATATGACCATATAAATAAATTATACTAAGAGGAGGTTTCAAATTAAAATACATCATTTTCACTATTCATTAAAAAAATGAACTTTATCGAAAAAATAACAAAAATACACACAAAGTAAATTTTGATGTCTTGATTCTAAAGAAGGATTTTATTTTTTCAAATATAACATATATAATTTCCAAAAATTGGATTTAAACAGGGTTCTCTATCAAAAGGCTATTAATCGACCTTTTAATGTATATTAGAATATTTACGCATAAAATTGGATTCATTCACATTTTAAGCCTATAACATTTATTTAATAAATGTAAAAATATTTGACAAGCATATATAATAAATTTTTAGTTAGTTATTTTCATTCCCACCATTACATCGGCCAGGACATTACTACCATTTACAATAATATAATTATATTTTCAGTGTGCATCGTAAAATTTCAAAGAAACTAGTCGTTGCGTATTGGGTACACCATTGATAATAGCATCCCCTTTAAAGTAAAATTAATATTTTATTCACAAATATTAATCAAAACGAAAATTTCTTAGTCTTTATTTAACTGGGATGTTACACATACTATCTTCCCATGGTTCTATCCAATCTATCCAATTAAAAGGATTGGGTTTTCAAGAGTTCTCAAATTTTATTTTAATGTATTCTAATATATAAAAGATCAATTGAAATTCAAGGAATAAAAACTCTTCAAATTACATTTATCATCTCCATTTACTAGAATCCAAATAATTTATAATGAAATGTTTAAATTTTGAGTGTTTAAATAAGTTTCTACATAAGATAAAGGTTATTTAATGAGTTGTGTAATTAAAAAATTCCAATAAAACATTATAAATTGAAATCCACATCATTTTAATTATACCCAACATCCCTTAAATTCAGTCTCATAATGTAACAGGTGGAATATGATGACAAGATTTTAAGGGATTAAAAATAATAATTTATAAGATCCCACACACATTATAACATTCAATTGGTATTAATTGGGTCATAACCAAATTCATGCTCATGTAACCATGGGTACATTACTAATAAGGGAAGAAACAATCTATTTATGATTCCACCAACAACCTAGAGAGGAGTAAAATATTTATATTTTTTTGACACATTATATTATCAAATATGATACCCAATAGATGATTTGGGTAGTATATGATTATATAAAACCCATATCACACTCAATAATCATTGAAACCCTAAAAAATAAATGTATTAAATTACACATATATGGTATAAAATATGCATGGAATATAAATTCATGGTTCAATTTTAGATTCATGTAGCAATAATTTTTGTCATATTAGACTGTGGTAAATATCCTTAATCTACATCAATTACAAATATATCATGTGCATCATAGAATAGTGAAAGTATATCAACTATAATAGGAAAAATACAATTCAATAATTTTCCACTACCTATAATAGATATCTGATACCACATCGTGGCATCCCGACCCAGGTGCCACTCAATGGTTCAAAGTCCCAGTTGGCCACATGGACTCAATCGTCCCACCACATACTCTAGAGTCCTCCAACTATAAGGGATCTCTCAAAGTGTTTATATTGAGAGATTGTGACTTCATTTTAATGTTGAGAATAATGGATAAAATATAATATATAAATAGAATAATTAGTATAATAATAGATATGGAGTGGAAATATGAATAAACATACAATATTAAAACAGTAATAAAATGTGGTAATAGATTCATATATAAGATGATATTGTATACCATTTATCAAGGGAACTAGAAAAAAAGGACTACATGGCAACAAGAAATAGATGCAATAAAAAATGACCAAAATTTCCACATTTTATCCAACCATCTTGAGAATATTCCGTATCATCTAGTACCACGATCAATCCTAAAAAAAGTTTTAAAATCAGGTTTCTAAGGAGAATCAATTACCTAAATCTGCAACTCTATACAAACTACCTTCTTGGGTACCCTTAATGGCATAGAGAGTTTGTGAGAAAGATCTCACTAGGCCACCACCAAAGGTGTCTATAAAAATCCATTCTGTTAAAAAAAACTGAGTTGTGTGCCTGTATATAAAAAAATATTAAGAAATTCAAAAATAATGACCAGTACCTTCTTTACCCTCAGTTAATGTATGTATTCTAATAATTTAATTAATTCATTTATATTCATTTTTTATATATAAGTCTTACGATTTTTAACTATCACTAATAATATTTCATGATAACAATATTAAAGGATCGATGTTATAAACAAAGATACCTATAATGATGATGATAATAAAAAAAGTATCTAATGTGAAACATTGTCATCCTTGACCATAGTGGTCAAGTCAACTTAGTACTAACATTCAGTTTAGCTATAGGTATTCTGAGTGTAATCAAAGTAGAATCACCCATTTAGTTCCATATTAAATATTTCTCATCGAGTCCTCTGATCGCGTCCAAGGTAATCATTGGCCCAGAATGACTGGGCCCAATGAGTTTAATGCATGGAACCACATGTCAAAAGAGATCGTGATGGATCTAAGGATTGTATCAAAGGAATCATATTCATTTAAAAATATATAAATTGAATAATTCGTACTACATTTTGGAATTAACAAACTAAGGAATATACCATGTTTTAAGGTGGATGCCTCCCATGAAAATGGCATAATGATTCAAAATATTTTCTACTGAGTGATGAATACATTTATATAGTAATCCATGGTTAGATCAACAGTTTACATTACAATAAAGATTAATGTGTCCATATAAAATAGACACCTTATAAATAATTCATTATTCATTCTAGGCCATGTAATACTCATTCTTATTAAATTATTCAATTGGTTCATTATGTTTCATTTTATTATTGTTACAAGGTAAAACAAGGACATGTAACAATTTATTACTTGATTCTATATTAAATTTTTATGTTAATTACTTTACCTTTCATATACATGACAAGGTGTTTTAAAGACATTAAACCACATGAAATTTAGTTATAATTAAAAAGGAAAAGTGACACACACACACACAGAGATGTAAATATATATACATTTGTTTTAAAATTCAATCTATTTAAAATTATTATGCATAATTCATTATTTGGAACACATATGTTAGAAGGTTCCAGTGATATCTAAACATTTTATATCCATTAAAAATTATTTATTGATGCAAACTTTTATGGTATTTCTAATAGAAGGGTAAATCCACACACCCAAAAAGTGTCACAGATTACTCTAAATGGGATTTTAAGTCATAAATAAAGAACCACCATACATGGGGTGGGAGAAATTGTGGTATCAACCTCCAACGAAATAAGAACACATGAATAAAGGGATATAGAATATGAGGTAATTCATAATCTAAATGGATTATTTATTTAATAAGAAATATATGATGACAAAAGTGTATGAAAAATGATGTTATTTTATAAAATGGAGAGACATTGATGGTTGATTCGTTGACTATATTCATAAGGAATGTTGTGAACTCCTCATCCAAAATCGACCCATAGTTTATCCTAGATTAGTTGAAAATGGATTAATAGATCAACACCATAAAAATAGGCCAAATTTCATAGCATAAAAATAGAACTTTTAAGAGGAATAAAAACAAAAAAACTAAGCATGTGGACTTAATCAATTTATGAGAGAAATCAAATGTGAGGATATAATATAAATTTGAGTCCATTTAAAAAATTGCTTCATGAAAAAACTGTAATGGCTTATATTTTCTATGGTTTTTCTTTTATAAATTAATTATGAAAAATTATTAGACTGGGAATATAGACGACGTGTCATACTGAGGTCTGTTATGCCCAAAAAAAATTCTCTGAATAATAATAATTTTCTAATAAATCCTAAAGACATTTTATTCTTTAATTTTAGATTAAATCTTGAACATGTACCTAAATTGAAATTCTAGGGCATCATTCCATTCAAAACATCATATTTACCATAGGCGGGCATAACATCGACCAGTGTAGGATGACCATGAATGTTAACCATTTGATGTATTTTTCATTAAAATATTTAATAGAAATAGTTTATTTTGAAGCAATGTTAGTTTTATTCGAAATGTTGAATATTTTAAGGAATCTAGGGTTATCACCATAACCATAGAATTCCCTTGATTCATGGGGAAGGAATTTTCACTTAATGGAAGTGGAATATAAGAGATCAAAACTCGGATCGATAATCAATGAATCAAAGAATAACAATGCTGAGGCTTCTCACTTTATCAATAACATATCCCAACACTGGGTATGATGTTTTCTCATTTTTATTTTTCCTATTATTAAATTTTAAAAAGATGGTTGAAAACCAAATTAATAGGTTGATCTATTTATTGATCTATTGTGGGTTGGGTTAATGCTTGGCGGTTTAAAATGAGAATAAGATCTCAGTGATTTATTCCTCTTCATTCTTCCTTATAACAATAATGAATCATGGCCAACATGAAAAAAGGCCCAGATCCATTCATTGGGATTTCATTAGATTTATTTCTATCCCGTAAATATAACTAATTATTTTTTTGTTCATCACCATTGAACCCCCCAATTAAAATGACCCACCACTATGCCCCTGATCTATAGTGCAGCAATCCGAGATCGAAGGATTCAACCCCATGAAGTCATAGTGGAGGTGCGAAAGAGGTGTGGTATGATTCAAAAAAGGTACTGGATTTCGGAGGCACAAGACAGTGGTGAATAGTAGAGACTTTTACTAGTTCAGACAAGGTGTTGTCATATTATTTCAGATGACAAATCATAAGGGTGAGGTCTCTAGTGAGGAGGCAGGCCAAGGTGAATCATGATATGTGGTCGCAAGAGGGCTAGATTGGCTAAAGGGAAAGGCTCTCCTGACAAGGCCACAATGAGGAATGCAGGCTGCAGAAGGGGGAAGAAAAATTGAACTCATAAGAGGTAGTGATCAGGGATGCATCTCGGTGCCGTATTGGAGGAAGTCACGATAAAGAGGCTGCGGGGAAGGAGGTTGGGCAGTTGGCAACATAGAATGTACAATTGCACCGTGTCAAAACGTGAAGCACATGGTCAGGACAGACTGAATGTGGTGTAGAGAACTAGAACATAGCATGGGACGAACCAGGAGAAGCCTAGTTGTAGTCTAGTAGGCCTAGTGGGTTGGGCTGGGTCGGTTGGCTGGCGGGTTGGGTCTGGTCTGTTGGGTCAAGTCATTTCATATTTTATTATAAAAATGGTTGTATTATTCATGCATTGAGTCCATTTGATGAGCCGTTTTTTTGATTTGGGACCCTTTCAATGAAACATTCATTATAAGATAATCTATGTGAGTTTTTTCGATGTTTTAATTCAGACTAATGGTTTTAGTATTAGGTTTTCCCAAGAACAATCATTCTCTAAGAAGAATCCATGGTTGGATGTGACCAGGATGTTGTGTAACCCTAAAGTTGTGTGAATTACATGGAAACAGAATCTGTTACCGAGATTATGTGTCTTACCAAGACTATGTTACTCATAATGATTGTGCACCTCAATGGATTGATTTTATCATGATATTCTTTGAATATGTGTTGTAGACATATACCTATGTGAGCCAATTGAAGATCGTGTTTTTACATTGTGGAGTAGTTCAGGTAATTCATTTTTGGTTTTCTTAGTGTAATTACTTTGTGTTTTACTTATTGTATTTACTTTGTGGTGTACATTTTGTAATTATTTTATGGTGTACATTGTGGGATTAATTTATGGAATATATCATGTAATTCCTTTGAGGCATACTTTGTATATGTCATTTATCGTATACATCTTGGAATTCCTCTTTGGTGAATTTCGTGTATTTATTAATGATATTACTTGGTGGTTTTGTGGTGTCCTAATGATATTTTGATTTACTCACCCCTATAGGGGCTTTTCGCACACATGTCATGTCTTCTGTAGCTGATCGCCCCTTTTACGAATTTTAAGGTTGAACAGGACCAGGTTGTGCTTAGAGAGATAAGATAGATGAGTTGTGATCCTAAAACATCATAATTTTTTCCTATAAGTACCCTTTAGGTAGGGTTTTCTATGGATGAGGTTTACGAACTTGTTATTTCACTGTTTTAGACACTTTATTTTGGTTATATTATATTATGGCCCTGTTCAATTTCTATTTTTTTTATTGTTTTATTATGTGGATTCTATCTTAGTGTATACATGCATTGTCTACATAGTGGATTAAAATTTTATCATATTGGGATTGGATATGTGTGCGCCTGTATAGGTACATAGACTAATTCCTCCCATTTCTGGGATATGCCTACTTGGTTCTAGTCTATAGCCTTTATCCTATCGAAGGGGGGCTTGGGGTAGTCATGACATGGGACCCTCTCGAAGGGGTTGTGATAGAATGGTATCAGAGTGGTTTAGATCTACCTCAGGACCACGAGTCTGTGAGGTTGGATTATTGAAATAGTGTCGATTCTTTCATGTTCAGATTTTAGGCTAGGGAATCTAGTGTTTGTGTGCCCACTGATGTATCCATAATCTAGGACTCTGGAAACATTATTTTCAAATCGATTAATGGATACACTAGTTGCAGTGATGTTAACGATACATCAATCAATGAGGATTTGGATATTTTCTCATGTCCTTTTTTAGTCAACTCACCAGGTATAGTATATTGAATGTGATACATCTGGTTTAATTTTTGGATTCCCCCACATTGATATCCAAATAGGATTACAGTGTGTTATCATGAGGATGATTCATCTAGTGATGAGGCATCGATAAAGGGAACATTACCATAGATAGCGCGTCCGGGTGTGTTACCAGCAATACCACCACCAGTAGACCAGAAGTTACTACCAAAACAACCGTTTGGGTATGCACACATGCTCAGTGCATTACATGTGGTCCAGATGCACTGACCTCCTAGGTTTCTGGGGGACATAGACCCCTATGTACTGAAGGACTAGATGGAGGTAGTGACATGTGTAGTCCTCCTTGTGAGGATTCCTAACAAGTAGATTGAAGTCCTAGATGTGAGTCTTATTTAGGTCTCAATGGGGAGATGGTGTATCTTAGTGACACATACACATGATTAGAAGACTCTCTCTTTGTAATACTTCGAGTGTCTATTTATAGAGGAGTTCTTTCCATCTACGTTATGCTCAGTGCACATCAAGGAGCTCTTATATCTATAATAGTGTAGTCAGACAATAGCAAAGTACCCTATGAGGTTTACTAATAATTCTATCTAATCCATAGATATGGTAGAAGACATGTTACTCAGAGACCGGACCTTTGATCAGGGATTACACGAAGAGATTAGGGTATCCATGATATCCCTTATCATTTTTACACTTGCTTGGGCAAATATCTAGCTCTGGTATTGGAGAGATATCTGGAGGAGTAAACGCCAATAGTGGGTGCTACCAACAGAGAATAGGTAGATGAGTCATCAAAAATTAGTATATGAAATAAGTTGGAGGGACCCAACAGGGTTATGAACACCATGGGCAGACACCAGGAGACATGATTAGTAGAGAGAGAGATATGAGGGCCAATCATGACTGATGATAGATAGCTTGTGGTAATCATTTTTATGTCATGGTCATATGGCTCGATATTTACCCACTCGACGTACATATGATCCAGAGACAGTCGAGGGACCGCTTAGGAAGACAAGGAGGCAAGATAATGGTGGTCCATAGGAGGGAGATTCAAAATATGAGTAGGTAGGGAAGAATGAGGTGGAATGAGGTTTGACGTATTACAGGCACCACCCCCAGTTGGTATACATTAGGCTTTGTAGCTGGTGGGAAGGAATCAGGATAGTAGCAGGTGATAGTGGCATATGACCCCAGTTCTCCAGGAATGATTAGATGTATGATCTGTATCCTTTACACCATAGATATAGTATTGATTGAAACATGTTCCAGTCATTCTATTCATTCCATAAACCTTTTTTGGGGATAATAGATTCTGGTAGAAATGTTTCATCAACCATAATATTTAGAGACTCGTATGAGAGGGGATTCTATGAGCCCACATTCGTTCAGAAATTGTGACTATACTTCATGAGGAGAGAGTTTTAGTTGAGATCTCATAGTTGTGGAATAGTTCGCTTACAATGCCATTATTGGTATGTATTGGTTATCAAAATTTCATGCTCCGATAGATAATTTTAGAGGAATAATTTGGTGTGAACATATTGGATGAACATGGTCTTTCATTGGTGGTGAAAATGAAGCCCAGGAGGTAGAGAATGGACTCTGACAATGGAGGGTGCAGCTGATTTAAAATCAATTGGTTGTCCTAACCCTTGATGTATTTGGCGTTATGAGTCTTCAGTTTCCTATAGTGGTGGTGGAGTTGTAGTGGATCCATCAATGGTTGAGATAGATTCATTGTCTAGAGTTCCTCTTAGATTAGGACTTTGATATTGTTCAAAATCATGGCTAGGGGGAATGTGGAGGAAGATTATCCTTGTATTAGATCCATATTGCAGTTTCTAAGTTAGGCGTCATATAAGTTGGCCATAGTGCATATACCCTTTGTGGATGCAGATGGAGCAGCTTACCTCTAGTTGATGGTTGTCACCCATCCACTATTACTATGAGTTAGGGAGGCATATCTTCGAGATATCAACTATGATATTAGACATGTTTAGTTGTCCATAAGGCATTCTGATGATGGATATTCGGTATGTGGGGACCACATTATTCTTTTCTGATGGTGCACTGTTGTACTAGTGGTGTTGCGTGAGGAGGTTCTGAGGGAGGTCCACATATCCAATTTAGAGGTACATCTGTCTGAAGAGAAGATATACTAGATCGTATGACATTAGTTTTACTGGCCATGGAAGAAGAATGCAGTGAAAGAGTTTGGTTCTTGATGTCCCACATGCCTAAATGTGATAGATGAGCACCAGGTTCCAGTGGGATTGACCCAGCCTCTTGAGATGATAGAGTGGAATTGGGATGGGATATTGATATACATCATAACAAGTTTACCATGAATGTATAAGAGACATTATACAATCTAGATGTTTATTTACCAACTCATCATGTCGGCCCATTTCCAACCGATTCAGGAGCAGTCTCCAGTAGAGAGATTGGAATACCTCTAAATGAATGAGATTTTTTAACATCACGGAGTTCCAATGATGATCATTTTAGATCGTGATGGTAATTTCACATCATTTCTTTGTATGTGATTCATTAGGTGTTTGGGAATTAGTTACACATGGTCACTATGTTTCATCACCATAATGATGTCTAGAATGAGTGGACCATTCATGTTTTATAGGATCTGTTACAGGATTGCATCTTGGACTTCTTTCATAGCTATGAGGATCACCTACCACTAGTTGAGATTGTGTAGAACAATATCTACCACTCCACCATTGTTATTAAACACTATGAGTCCATGTACCTGTGACCATATAGGTCACCACATTGCTGGATGAAACACGAAGAGTAAAAAATCATGGGCCCATAGTCAATGATAACTACAATGAAGGAGGTTCAAATCAAACAAGAGCAGATAAGTATTGCATTTAGTTGGATGAAGAAATTTCATGATAGGATATATAGGCCTCAAGATATTGGGTATGGAGGCCATGTGTTTTTTCAGTTCTCACCTCCATGAAGATTGTAAAGATTTAGCTATGGTGATAATTTATCTATGAGATAGATGGAACTTTTTCATATTTTTAGTATATTTGGAGAGGTGAAATACTACCTATATCTACCCCATCAAATGCAACAAGTACATCATTTGTTCTACGTGTTGTAGCTTAGGAGGTATTGGAATGACCCATCACATTTCATCGACCATGATGAGATAGAAATTTACGATGGGAAGACTTTTCCAATGTACCAGGTAGAGATTGAGGATCCAAAGGAGAGGATCTTTCATGGAAAACTAATACCTTTGGTGTGCATTTCATGGCAGGATAGGAATCTCCCTGAGATATCTTGGGAGAGGGAGTCTCAAATTCATCCTTATTACCCTCATCATTTTGTTTTAGTAGTCCTTGTTTTGGATTTCGTTCATGTAAATCGCATTGGTGGGGAGAATGTAATGCCTCCAATTAAATTTAGACTTATTTTTATAAAATAATTGGGAAATGTATGAGTCTAGGTATTGAGAAGGAGTCTGATTCCGAGCCTTAGTGTGCCAAGGAAAATTTGTCAGATAATATTTTGTATTTAATGATGTGTGTTTTTATTTTTCTTCATTAAAAGTATAATAATTCAAACTAAAGTGTCTTCATCTAATATATGGGGGAATCATTGAATTGAGATATTGAAAATTACATCGTTAAGGGACTAAATCAACTAGTGTGAGTTGTTTGTGAATGATATATTTTCAACATAAATGACATTAGAATATTTATTAAAAAAATTATTTTGACATAGTGTTAGTTTTCTTTTAAATGTTTCTAATTCTGGAGAATCAAATGATATTATTCCACATACCATGATGGATCCTCGACCTTATTAATTGACCAATAAAACCCCTATGTAGTGTGTTTTTTCATTGTTAATATTTTATTTTTCAAAAATTCAATGACGAATGTCGACCAACCCAAGAACAGGTTGATTCACAGTTTGATCACTTGTGGGATGGGTTAATTCTTGAGGGGTTTTAAATTGGAATTAGATCCATGTGATAGCTTCCTCTCCATTCTTCCTTCTAAAAAGAACAAATCGAGTCCAACAAAAAATGTCTATGATCTATACTTTGGTAATTCATGTACATTATTTTCATCCCCTCGATCTCTCACAATCTCTGTGTGTTCATTTCCCTTGAAAGAACCATGAGAATGATCATCCATTTCACTTATTATCCATGGGGAAATGATTCAATATCAATGCATTTGACAAAGTTAAGGAATAATGGACGAGTAGAAAATGTGTGGTATGATTCTGCCAAGGTGGTGGCATACATTTTCACAAGGAGGAAGTGCATGGAAGAATCTTCGGAGAGTTCAAGAGTGGTGGCACGGGTCCTTGGTGGATGTTGAACTAGCAAGGCGAGGTCACTAGAGGGGTGGTCAGTAATGGTGGAACATGTAAGGGGGATGCATTGGGGATGACGTGGCTATTCGGTATGGCCTACCTTATGAATATGTGAAGAGGACTGGGGACCATGATAGGAGGACTTGACATTGATCGTGTAGGTGATAGTATGTGGGGATGTAGATTGGTGAAATGTTAGAGTATAACATGGAAGAGAATCTGTGGAATTTGTAGTGTGGTATGCTAACCATGTGGAACATGGCACATAATAATTGTAGCATGGGATTCAAACAGTCGGGGGTTGCCTACCAGTGGTGCAACGAACCAACCCGCAACACAGGCCCGACCATGATGATCTGGTCGACTCCAGCATCCCATTTTCCTTGACATAGTAGCCTAATGGGAAATGGTCTTTTAAGCCCATTGGGATGGGCCAGTTTGGGTTGGAACAAACTGGCATAGTTTGGGTCTGTCAAACCGGGTCAGGTCGGGTCAACCTAACATGATCAGGTCAACTAGTGGGTTGGGTCGGGATAGACCTGGACAAAACAATGTTAGAATTTTTTTTATAAAAAATAGTCGTATCATTCAATTGGTGTGCCCATTTTATGATCTATTTTTGTTTTTCTGGCCCTTATGATGCTGTACATTTCAGATACATTAATGGAGTTTTAGTGGAGGTTTTAATTTAGGCTAATGGCTTGAGTTGTAGGTTCTCCTGATACAATCATTATATGAGGAGAATCTTATGGGTGAATATGATCTGAATACTATGGAACCTTGAAGCTATGTGACCTTTAAGATGTTTGAATTACCTAGAGACTGTGGGTCTAACTTAGATCGTGTTTCTTACCAAGACTATGTTTCTTACTTACATTTTTTATCTTACCAAGACTGTTGGACTCATAGTGATGGTTTGCCTAATTGGAATGAGTATAACATGACTCTCATAGAATAAGTGCGATATACATATACCTAGGTTAGCTAACTGTGTATCATTTATTCCATTTTTTTTACTATGTGTAATTACATTGTGTTGTACTTCGGGTAATTACATTATCGTGTACTTTATGTATATCCTTTATGGTCTACTTTGTGTAATTACATTTTTTTTTAACTTCTTGAAATTCCATTGTGGTTTAATTTGTTTAATTACTTTGGTTTGTAATTCATGTAATTTCTTTGTGCTATAATTTTTGTAATTTTTTTGTGTTTAATTAGTGTATTTCTTAGTAGAATTCCATTGTATTTTCAGGGCATGCTTCTGAGTGCTGTTTTACTCACCCATGCATCGACATCACCAGAAGATGACGTCTCATGGGATGATGATCAACAATTTTTTAGAGTTTTAGGTAGACCAATTCTAGTTAGTGCTTAGAGATATTAGAAAAATGAGTGTTGATCTTATGATTTTAGAATGTGGTCTTAGATATATCCTTCTGGTAGGGTTTTAGCATATGATTTTCAGGAACATGTAGATTCACTATTATAGACACATTCTTTTGGTGTTGTTATATTCTGGACATGTTCAGTTTCCAATTTCCTGCTTCTATATTCATTGGTTTCTATATTAGTTTATGCATACATTTTCTACTTAGTGTCTTTATATTTCATCATCTTGGGCAAGTATATGTGTGCATGTATATAGGTACATACATGAATGCCTCCCATTTTATGGATATGCATACTCAGTACTAGTTTCCATCACATTTCCTATCAGAGGAAGGCATGAATTAGTCATGGAATAGGCCCCTCTGGGCTGGGTGGTGACACATTGGTTAGTCTAGGCTGGGAGATATATCATGAATAAGGGGTACCATGTGCACCTCACATCATCAAGAGGGAACTCGCATGGTATGATAAAATATTTTACTGTTGTGTAATTTAGCTCTTCTAAACACTACAAACCACTCATACAGGCACTCGTCCTGGAATGTACTATATGGAAAATTAATGAACCCTTCTATACCTTAAGAATTACTAAAAAAGAAGGATAAATAGTGTGGAACATTTCTTATTATTTCTATATATTTTGAGGCCCAATGGTATCTTCCATTTGATGGGTTTCTGATATCAAAACAATCCTTGAACACCCCCAAAACCTCTATGATGTCATTATTCATCCATTAATGATCCAAAGAAAGTATTTAGAGTAAATAGAAATATATTTTTACCTCATAAAAAATAAGTTACATACAGGTAACCTCATCATCCTTTTCTTCTACATTGTTTGTGTAATCCAACATATAAAGACTATAATATATATGTGCCTTACCTTAAAAATGATTTCATTATAAATGAACAAAAATATATTCCAAATTATAAAAATAAATCCATATGTATATAGTATGGAATAGAAATAATTTTTCTGGTAAATGAAGGGAAAAATAAAAACAATTTAAAAACAATAACATTATGATCGTTAATGTGATGTGTTAGTCTCTGATATCTAAACTAGGATATTTTTCCCTATTTGATACTCTTAAATCTACCTCCCCTTAATCAATCATTAAAAATAGTCATTGTTCCTATAATTGAATACTATTTTTACAAAAAAATGTTGTATTTAATAACAAATTT
This sequence comes from Viscum album, assembly GCA_963277665.1. Classification (NCBI taxonomy): domain Eukaryota; kingdom Viridiplantae; phylum Streptophyta; class Magnoliopsida; order Santalales; family Viscaceae; genus Viscum; species Viscum album. Next base: position 143,619,505 of record OY728123.1, on the reverse strand, counting down.
GTATAAAAAGATAAATGCTCTCATTAATAAAAGGATTAAAATATTCCCCTTTCTTATTTGGATGGGTGTATTTTTTCCTACTGTGTCCCTTATATCCACATGATAAATACATATAATCATTTTCCCTTGATTTCCCATTTATATTTCACTCCCTGGAAGGGTGTGACAAAGAATTTCACTTAGATCTCTTCACTTTCCCATTACATTTGTTCACCTTATGGATAAATGGATTTTAACCCTATATAGACTTATCGAATTGGATAATAATAATGGGATTATTAGGTGGAGTCATCTTATTGTGGTTCATATTAAAATTCACATTAATATTGGAGAATCTATAAGGGAGTGATTCTATAATGATATTGATTCTCATTTATTTGTGAGTTTAAAAACTAGAAATTCTATGATATCAATATAGGCCTTTGGATTACTACATGAGGTCCGGTTATGGTACCCTTTCAAATATTTATGTAAATAAGGGACATGGAAATATCAAATCATACTGATCTATCACTCAAAGAATAATGTCTATAATGATTATCAAAAAATCTATACACATATATGTTATAATGAGACCTCATTAGTTCCCTAAAAACATTGAAAGCATCAAAAATTAAATTGAAACAACATTTCTCATAAAATTTATAGAGATAAATAACTCTTCATATCTCCCCCTATAAACGGTTTGTTCAGAAATTCAGGATTCTAGCACATAATATTTTTATTCCTGGGGTAGCACATTTCAAAGACATGTAAACAACTCTTAGATATTACTGTCATTTGTGATGTATTCCTTTTCCAATATTGATCATAGAAAAATTAAAAATGATGATTATTATTTTTTCCCTACAAATAAAAGATAATATTGTTATTAAATTATATTTATTAATTTTTTTTTTGAAATAAGAAATAAGTAAATAAATTTTATACAATATTGTAATATTTCATCATGCCCCAATATTGATCACCATTGAACTCAAAATGTCTAGTTTCATTGAAATTTTAGTGGAAATTATCTAAATTATGATTAATAATAATAATGACTTTAGCCATGAAAATCATAAGAATTTAATTTAGAAATTCAATCATGCCAATAACAAGATTACAACTCTTGGATATTTTAAGTGGATTCTCTTATCTTGAAATCCAATATTTCATTTCCTCAACACATATATCTAAATTTTTATTCAAAAGACTATCTAAATTAATATCAATAAAATTTAGATTAAGTGACTACTTATCTTTTATTATTACTCCCCAATAAAATTATGTGTGTATAATTTGGAAATGAACTACTTATATTTCTATGGTTTATTCCCAATCATGTATAGAAAGGCTTAGTATAAATTAATATTATATTGAGAGATTTAAATTAATTTTTTCACATTTTTTTATTTTCCATTTCTTTACATGTATTGTTAATATTAAGTGGATAATTTATAATTAATTATAAATTTTGTATAAGAAATGTACTCATATTTCATTTATATAATTTCTATCTTTTTATTTTTATTCATTCATTTATGTGACTCCATTTATATAAAAATAAAATAAATAATTCATTGATAAAAATAAATAAATAATAAAAATGATCGGATCATGAGATCATGTAATAATTTATTGAATTTGGATACATTAAATAAACATATTACATGGGGGAATAAATATATTTTCTTATTATGAAATGAGTAATTGAATCTGAACTATATATCTTTGCATCATCGGGTTAGAATCCCCATGGTTTTGTCTTGAACTTCTTCCAAGAACCAATGGATGATACAATGATAACAAGTTTTTGTTCATCACACATAGGTGAGTAGTACCAAAGGATTGTTTAAAGGGTAATACATCAATATCCTAGTTACAGACCTCTTATTTAATAATGTATCTTGGGATGACTCACAATCCATAATTATTTTAACAATAAATAAATGAAAAAAAACATATAATAAATTAAATAAAATAAATTCTAACATATACATATGTACTGGTCATTCAGTTGGGGATTCATACATGTAATTAATATTCAAAAACTAATAGTCTAGAATTCAATTCATTATTCAGTCTTTCTTATTTAGATAAATAGACTTGCGTTAATTAACTAATTAATTTATAATTTACCTTTCTTCGAAATTATCACCAAACTTATTTGGAGATACACATCATTAATGTTATTAATTTTAAAAAGGTGGCATAACCAATAATGAAATATTAATTATAATAAATTAATTGGGCATTAAAACATATTTAAAGTAATTATTAAATTATGAAACCCAAAAATATGTGTCAAACTATAAATTAATAATGCAATGATATGATTTTAAATATCTAGTAATTTATTGATACAATTAATTAGGATACTACCCTTCATGTTTAATCAATCTATATTCCTTTTATCTTAGTTATCATGTATCTGAGTCACACACATAGGGATTACATGTGTTTTCAGGGATAGACTATAGGGAAATTACCTTCCATCCATAGACGATGTATCATATTTCCATGTTCTATCTAATCCTAATCAATACGTGGTGTGCAATAAATTCACTATGTGTAATAAAAAATGTTTTTCACCAAGGTAAATAATGCTAGTTAATTGTGGGTACTCTGAAAACGCATAGTGTAACCCAATTTAAATAGCAACTGATTTAGTACTTCCAAACGAAACCTCTGCTCATTTTTCATCTTTTAAAAATCCATTTAGAAAATTTAGTAATTAATAAACATGATTAATATGTCAAATAAATTTTAATTAAAATCAAATTAAATAAATAAAACATGAAATGTATATCCTCCCAAATTTTCACATATAACAATTAGAAAATAAATAAATATAATTTTAAATATGACCTTTCTAAAACCAATTTTTTGTTCTGGATGTAATGGATAAATGAGGTAGTGTTAGATATATTAAACAATTATTTAATAATCATTACATGGAACCATAAATGAGGATAATTCATTTCAAATTTATATCTAATTGATTTAATATAAAAAATACATACTTGGAATTAATATCTCATTTCTTTGATGAATTTTGATCATCCAAAAAGACCATTTCAGATATCCTTAATTTCAGTATGATGACCCAATGATAGAGTCAATCAACAAATTCTCCAACAATCTTCAAGAGACACCACTGGATCATTAGGTGATATAATGGAGAAGCTAATGTCTTTTTTTATGCTGTCAGGATCACTAGTTCCTCAATATGAATGAAATATCCCTTATTTTTGGTGTTCCTATTATGTATAGATAATGAATTTTAGATAGAGAACTCTTTGTGAATTACAATTTTCTATTCTCAATTACTGGATGCAATAAACAATATAAATAAATATCAATTATAGAGTTATAGATTATGTTAAAATGATATTTAATTTCATGTTGGACATTAGATAACATTTAACACATTTATAAAACCCTATTACACATTATAATATTATTATTATTTGGTGATGCACTAACATGAGTAAATGGAAACATAATTTTCTCCAACTTGTAAATAATTATTTTATCAATGGATTAAATCTTAGTCTGTTTTATCAAATATGAATTTATTAAAGACCTGAGTAAATATTTCATTCATAAATAACAATTTCATTCATATACTGAAAAATAAATATTCATTAAACATTCACTACAAGAATAAAATATTTTTTATCATAAGATGGAAAATAAATATTTAATTAATTTATGTTATAAATATAACATTAGTAAAATTATTCCTTAATCATGAGAATAATATAAATTAAAATAATTCAATTCAAATTGAATTTAATTTTGGACTATTCATGCAATTATTATGTGACCCTATAGGTTTATTTCTCATTGGAAATATATATACTTGCCTAAATTCGATGATTGAATTCTAGAAAAAGGGCCAAGTAACTCAAAATAATGGACTTAATTCCAAAATTTAGAGAACCTCATATGAATGATAATTTCATTATATAATGAATTTAACACAACATATCAATAAGATGATTTCACATATATCTCACCAACCAATATTCATGATATTTATTTGATTGATTATAAGATATTAATTCGTTGTTACACAATTTCTAATGAAAAAAATGTGATGGTTTTTTTCAATCAATGGGCTAAGATATCAGCTTCTATAAACATGGAAGGGAAAAATCCTTCTTCAACATATAAATTATTCAAATGTTACACCTGAAGAACCCAACATATAAAATCTCACATTATACTATTATCATCATGGTTTATGAAATTTATATGACTACAAGAGTTCTAAAATTCATTACTAATAATATTAATTTCTATATACCATTATTGATGCTCAAAGATAGGAATATCTAATGACACCAAAACATGTGGAATTCTTAATGAAAATTTTATTCAGATAATTTACCCATATTGAGATTACAATGTGGTAACTTCATTTGAATAATCCTCATCTGATTTTGAGTAATAACACTTGACATTCTATTTTTTATGTCTCAATAGAGTATGATATCCAACCACAAAATATTTTTTAAGAATGTTGTTATATCACATCAAGGTTCTCATCATATCCGGAAACTATTATGAACATATCAATGGGGCTAATAATTTGGGAAATATTACTATCAATTCAGGAATTATAATGAAAAATATGTATTATGTAATATTACTAATATTTAATACATAGAATATACATTAATCAATATACAAAAAATTAATCATTGGATAGAAACTTCAAAAAAATAATTTCCATTTCGCATTTTATGGTATTATTATAAACATAAAAACTATATAGATGTTTAATAATCCTTTTTTGTTACTTTTGGAATGTCATAAAATTGGTTCCAATACATTCTATTAGAAAATATCATATGTGTCTTCTCCCGTACTTATAAAAGGCCACTGGCCCTCCTCCTTTCTTCACAGTACCTAAAACCATTGGTCCTGAAATGTCATACCCAAAAAAAATTCCTAAATCCATCATAATATCTCATACTACTTATTATGAATATTAATTCATCATATATTAGATTTAGAGGTGAACGTAATGATGGTAATTGAAGAAGAGATAAAATTATTACACTTCTGTTTTTGTTTCATTTCTTCTAAAAAATAAATAAATAAATAAATAATGATGACATAAAAAAAATATATTAAATGAACTAATATTTTATTTGGTTAATGGAATAAACAAAATATGTCTCTGCATCCATCTAATTGGAAAAATCATCGACCGTGTATATGGAAGTCTACCACCTCATGAAATGATGTTATTATTTTTCCATCACCACCTATAAATGATTGATGTAATTGTAGATTTAACATTTTATTTATTAATAAATAATAAATATGGAATTAATAATAACATAAAACTTCTTACATTCATTTTTTTGGAATATAATAACATTTCTCAAGTGTACGGCAGACTACCACCTCGTTAAGCGATAAAATTCATTCATTGCTTATTCATTACATGGGATGTAATATGGATATGTTGAATAAAAATATGTGATAGGTATTAAATTTAAATTATTATTAAAATTTAATATATTATTTACCTATATTTCATTTAATGCATTTATATAATAAAATTAACACTCACGCATACATATGGCCTACCATTTTAAGGAACGGTTTAATTCATTTTCTTTCTCTATATTATATATATTATTAAAAATAAAAATATAATTAATATATATATGTGATATTTATCCCAGGATTAAAATTTTTAATATGATGAAACCATGATATTAATATAAGTAATAATAATTACCAACAAAAACATACCAGGGAAATGATGAAGTTATTATTGGAAACATGATTATTATAATGACTTGTTGATAAATATGTTATAAAGGTCCCATCTATATCATATATTATATGATATATATAAATATGGTTCTATAATATATTTATAATTAATTAATATTTATTTTACAGTTATTTTTAATGTGTATGAACAAATTTGATACTTAAACTCAGATAACTTCATCACATATTGTCTTCTATGGGATATATATTATTATATACACCTATCATATTTTAGGTTGTGTATATACAAACAATTTTACTTTTTATATAATTAATTTACAAATTTTTCAATACATTTAATGGTAAATTTATATTTATTAATTCATAGGGCCTACGATTCAAAACATCCCCCAGAATGTAAGGGATTTTTAGTCTCTCTTTTTTTTCAGGAAGATATATGTCATATTCACCACATGTTTATTTTGTTTATTATATATTCTATCCAATAATTAATTTTCTGAATATTATAATGAAAATTATGTGTCATACAGATCCATATATGGTTCCCTTTTTCAAGGGTATTTATATTTAATAATTACCAAGGTGGATAATGTTTTATGTCACAATCTCATTATTTATCAGGGTTGTTTAAAATTATGAATCTAGTGATTAGATATAATGATCAACATATAATTAAACTAATGAATAATATTCCCCTATACTTATTTCCTGAGAATAAATTCCATCTTCTTTCCTTTCCTCTATCTTTTTTCTCAAGAGTCCAAAAGTATATTTTCTGTAAAATTTAACTAATTTCTCTCTTTGGTCGAAAATCATTTTTCTTCCATGTCCATGATATCTATAAAATATTTAACAATTTTTTTAATATTTAAAAATTATTTTTTAAATTCATTTTATCATTTATTTATTTTTAGAAAATTATTTTTATATTTATCTTCCTCTCATTTTATTAAGGATGATCTTTTAAAAAATTTATAGTCAATGTAATGTGAATCATTTTTAAAATGTATGAAATGACATAAATATTCAAAATTCATGAACACCAAATGTTTTTATACACCCCTTATAAATTTAAATAATTATATTCATTTAATAATTTTTATAATGTTATTATTGAACATTTTGTTTTGAAATGTGTTTTTTAAAGGGAATAGTACATTTCCACAATAAATGTACTATGCAATTTTTCAAAATAATTCTACATAAATATGATATCATTTTATGATGTATGCAATTAATCATGGATAGAATAAAATTATACTATTATTATTAGTTATCCATTTTTTATTAGGATGATAAGATATTTATGAAACCCGTTTCCACTCCACAGGTTACACTATGATAAAATGTTTATGAAAAACTTTGAATTTTATGGTTTGAGATGAGATAAATTTATTATGAATCCCATTTAATTTAATTGATTATTATATGATGAATGTATTATAATATTAGGGAACACATATATATGATTTTCATTTTGTGATAGGTGGGACCAACATCTCTCTCCAATGCAGTGGGTGATGATGGAGAAATCATGAGTTAATTATGTAATGTGTTTAAGAGTTTTCATTATCATAATGTTATGTGTGAACATGATTTCATGTACATAAAGTTATGTGTCATCTGGATTTCATTCCAAAAAAGTTATTCATGTACATAATTTAATGTTTAAATTTTCATTCGTATAATTCCTCTCATGCCCACATATTTACGCGAGGGCCTGCTTTCATGTCCCTATATAAATGAGTAAACATGTATAAATTTAAAAATGTTCAAAATATTGTAATTTTAGGTATATTCTAAAACTATGTTTCTAATTATGATGTAATGTTCATAGGGGTTACATTATTTGATTCCATTATGATTCATGAATTATGAACATCCATAATTAATACCAATACACTTATTTATGATCTATGATATAAATGGTTTTGAACATTGAATGTTTTATCCATGATATATTACCTTTACACATGTCTTCCACCTTTATATTATCATTTATTCATATCTATAAGGATTATCCATACTGAGCTACTATGCTCATCTTTTCTTCTTTTTTCCTTCCATAGGTTTTAATGAATGGTTTTATTTATTGTATGTTTATAAATAGTAATAAATGGGGAGATATATTTTGGAGATGTTGAATATGTTACATCAAAGAAGCGGATTTATTATCTAATATCCAAAATTACAAAAACCTATATGGTCCAATGGAATGTATTTTTAAAATGTAATAAATGTTCATCTAAAAAGTGGTAATATATGTTTGAATGTCCAGTTTCATTGTGTAAATGAAATGTAAATTTTGAATAGAATAAAATATACCCACATTTTACAAACATAAAATGGATTCAAAATGTAGTATTCTGAGTTTATAAATGTGATAATGTATAAATATGGCCATCCTATAGAAGATTGATTTTTTTTTCATTTTAATCATTATTTTTTTACTTAGGAACATGTTAAACCCCATTTATCCTTCATAGTGGGAAATTATTTTTACTATATTAAAATATTCATTATGGTCAAAAATTTAGTTTACAAAATTATATAATATAAATTATTCTTATTCATGATATAGATTCCATTTTATCAAATTCAATTAAATGAAAAGGTATAATTTAAATAAAAAATATACTTTTATATGTGATGATAAAAGTATTTTCCAATAATAAAGAATTCATAAGTATAAAAAGTGTTAATATAAAAATAAAATTGGAAATTTAATAATAAAATTTTAATAGGAAAAATACTATGATAATTGATCTATATTTAAATTCAAAAAAAATAATGAAATATAATTTAAATTGTAAATATATCAAATTAAATATAATTTTGGAATAAAAACATTATTTTTAAAAATTAATCATAAATTTAATATTTCCTAGTAATTATCTAAAATAAAATATAAGATAAAATTATAATGATGATTTCATAAATGATGATAATATTTTAAAAAAATTTATATTGTTCCCAAAATTAATTATAAAATATTTTCAAAAAACGAGAGGAATATACTTTTCAATAAACATAATTATAAATAATAATGTAATATTTATTCTTATATGATTTGTAGAAAATTATTATATGAATGTTTAAATATTTAACCGAATGCATAAAATATAAATTTCATTAATATAAATCATCAATAATAATTTAGTTTATTTATTAATATAAAAAACATTCCATGCATTCTTTTTTTCAGAAAACCATTTTGTTTCATTCCAAAATGTTATTTATTTTTATTTTTAATCAATATGTATAAATAGAATTTATGTTATAAATGCTATAATTATATATTTTTAATTATTTATTTATTTCTAGTCATACCATCTAGTTTAATTTCTAGGTTATTATGTTAAAATATATAATGGTTCATTAAAACTCGGTGCTCCAAGTGTTGTACGATATGAACAAAATCATATATATTTGAGAAAAAAATTATAAATAAAATCTTTAGGTGTTACTAGAGATCAATTTACCATATTGGTGAAGGGTAAAATATTAATATTTCTACTTATAAAACCCATAAATTACCAATACCCTATGATTGAACAAACCCAAACCCTAAAGTGAAATTTAATAATGAATAAGGTTCCATGGAGGAAGGAATACCCTAGAGAAATTTTAAAATGGAAAGAGGTGAAGAAAATGGGGGATGAATGAAAATATAAACATTAATAAAACTCTTAGAATATGAATCACATATGATCATTATATATTTTATGGTAATCGATACTCTCCCATGCATACATAGAGGTAAACTATAGTAAATGTGAGTTGAAAGGGATATAGAAGACTAAAAATCCTATAATGGAAATAAATTTGATTATATTTTTATGTGAATCATGGATGGATATATGTTTTTATCATGTTATAAAAAAATCATGCACTAACCATGAGGGATACTATTAACTCAACAATGATGCTTTAAATGTTTCTTTTATATAGTTCTCCCTAATAATCCAACAGTCATGTCAGTTACTTATAATCACGAAACTGAGTCACATATTCCTCTTCACACCCTACATAATTTGACAAAATATGTGTCAATCATAATAGATTTATTGTTAAAAATAGTGTCACTATGCACATTTTATTTTTTTTTATTTTCACCTAAACAAATGGGAACCATAATATAGAGAAAAGTATTTTAAAATAACAAATATTATATCCAAATACTGAAAAATTAAAAAATAAACTATAAATTATTAATATTTAAAATAATTGTGTCATTGGGTTGTTACACTATCATGTACTATAGAGACGCTTACTCTAGAAACTCTGATCCAGTGACTTAATTTATTACATTGACATATAATAAAAGGAATAAAATCCTAAAGAATTGGGAATTTTATAAGTCTTGGTATAATAGGTAATGACATGATTTAAATTTTAACACTTAATACCAAAATTACAATATTGTTTTTCTATAAAATATCAATATTACATACCCCATATCCTTTAAAATCAATCATAATACACTTCAAGGATTCCAAACAAATTATGAAACACACGGTTGAGATTAAAATCAAAATAATGGTTGGGTATAATGGACGGTATCATCTATCAATAAGAATAATAAATATGTAAATGTGAATAATTGAACACACAAGCCATTTAAATGAAATTACTATCAGGATAAGATATGTCTTAATAAATATGGAAATGTAAATATGAGAACACACATTCAATTTAATCAATAACATTAATATCATAAATAGAAAAGGAATATCTAATATAGAAATGAAAATAACTAAATCAATATTCCATTTAATATATAATTGGGAATGAAATTAATACAACGATGATATCATTCAAATGATATCATTGATAATAATAACTGGATTCATAATGAAGAAAATTATTAATCATTGGATCTAAAATTCTCAAGTACATGATACCTCTACCATGAAAACCATTTACATTATAGTTTGAAACCAATAGTAGTACTACATGGACTTACCTTTAGAGAATAATGATACATTATTGTTCTATATAATTTCAGGTAAAACCCGTTGATATTTGTCCAAAAAATTTATAATGTATCAAATGATCCATTCAATGAATGATTAACATTATTTATCATAAAATATCCATATTTATTAAGAAATATAGATTAATCAGTATTTTAGATAATTAAAAAATAACATTCAATGAAAATTATATTATGCAAAAAATATATATGTTTTAAGAAATAAATATATTGATTATAAATAATAAGTATATTTATGGAATATTTAATTTCCAATGATCATAGGAAAGATAATATTTCAATGTTAATTTAATGACTACAATATTGAATCAGTAATGTTAATGTAAATGCTTTATATTTTCAAGAAGATCACAAACTAGTAATAAAATCAATACGGGTGATATCTAAACTATATATCCATATAGGAAAAAAATTATAACAAGGGTTGCTGTGGTTGATGGATAAATGTTACATGAAAACTACTTTTATAAAATTCCTATGAAAAGTATAATTTTCACTTTTAAAAACACCTTTTAAAACAAAATGATCACAATAAATAATAAAAATATTTCTTTTTAAAAACAATTTGATAATTATATAATAATGTTTAAAAAATTGATTTTATGTGATGATTTTAAATTATGTTATTGCCTAACATATTTAAATAATGATTCATTTCACATTTTTCATAAAATTGAAATGGGAACTACATGGAAAATAACATAAATGTTTCAAAGAAAACATCTAACAAAATAAAAAAGGGGTTAATATTTATTTGATAAATATTGTTTAAAATATAGAAAACTCTTTTTGAGCAATTCTTCAGAAAACAAGAATTTTTATATAGAAAAAATATTCAATTTACTAAAGATATAATTTTTTATTTTCTTGAAATCATTTACACTCAAATTTTATAAACCAATGTCTAGAGAAATTATACCATTAAAGGAAATATTAATGAATAAAAATTGTGAAATTGAAATAAGAGTGTTTATTATAAAAATATTAAAAAATTCTTTTCATGGAAATTCAATCACAAAAAATCACTTTTAAAATGACATTTTTTATGTAAGCCCTTACAAAGATTATAATGTTTTGGTGAGAGGTAACTAATGAATTGAGTATGTATATAAAATTCAAATTCAAATAAAAAAAATTTACAACATTACATAGTAAAAAAAAATTATACACATATTCAAATAATTTCAATGATAATGATGAAGTAACATAACCAAATGAAATGAAATTGAGTAATTAAATTCATTATAACATCATTAAAATTACATTAAATCCCCATGGATGAGTTAATTAAAATTGAAACCTAAAATAACATGAAATATTAATGAATGATGATATTAAATTTTCATTGTGATGTTTATATTCCAATAAAAATTAATTATGTGCATAAATTATTTTATTCCTCTATGAAGGGAAATTTAGATGAAATGATATTATTATTTTTATTATTATATATAATCCATTCATAAAATATGGTCACTATTTCATTAATAATCCTACATTATTTTCATGGATTCGAGTGTAAATTTTCCTATTTTATCAATCATACATTATCATGAATAAACTATTTATTATAAATATTATATATTTATATAATATATAGAATAATAATATATAAATAATATTATTAATTTTAGATATATTTTAATTTTAATACCATTCATGATTGTTGGTTTTGAGAATTTAAGTATATACGATCTAGGCGGTGGTAGGTTGTACGTACGCATAAGTAATGTTTCCATTTTTCGAAGATCATTATGGAAACTAGGTAAGTAATATATTATCATAAAAATGATCACAATATCATAAATAATATATTATTTCATTAAATATACAAATATATATATATAATCCAAGTGCTCTAGAGATGAAAATAGAGTCACAACACATTGTGAAAACCGTAGTCCACCTACACATGGATGTTGTTATCATCATTTAATGAGTGAAAATGAAATCAAAATATGATATATTTTATTTCTATAAGGATAAATATTTCATTAATTTCATCATAATTTCATTAATATCACATATATCAATTAAAATTATCCTTTAGACTTTCCACATAAAGCGTTAGTGAAAGACGATTCTCATCGCTTCGCGATGTGGTGGTCCACCATACACACCAGAATGTTATCGTATCCCAAAAGTAATGGAAGTGTAAACATATATAATATATAATAAATAAAAACATGTAATTATGTTATAAATATCAGATAGATACATTATATCCTTCATCATTCTCAACTATGAGATGTGTTTATGGAAAACATATCTCATTGGTTGGATAGGCTGTAGTACGTCAAACACCCTTGCATTGTTATCATTTCCAAATTTTGGGATGTGGATATGGATATAGGTCATACTATTAATAAAATAAAAACTAAATATATTATAGATACATTTATTATTATATATCCATAAATGATGTATATTTTAATGAGTTTGAAGAAGAAATTAATCAAAACCCCAAAGTTATGATGTATACCACTTCTTGGACCACATCTTTATGATTAACCCAAATGAATTAGTATAATGGATTTAGGAAAAAACATGTATAGAAAATTATTTTTTGAAATTAGTTATGTGATTTGGTTTGGTATTTTTTGAACACAATTAGTTTCATGATTTGAATAAGAGTGTAGAGGGTGGGGCCATTAGTAAGTGGGGTGGGTGGCACACTTGTAATGTTTTAAAAGAAAAATGATTACTGATGTTTTACACATGAAAAAACGGTCCAAAATGGATTATTAGGTCTAAATATATATTATAAGGTACAAATATGTACAAAATATAAATTTTATCAATGTTTCACGTAATTTCATAAGTCATCCTTTTACTAAACCCTATTTTCACCTTAAACATTGTAATTAAATTTTATTCTTTCCATAATTCATTTTAATAAGAAATTTATTTTAAACTATTTATAAAATATATATTATTATAATTACAAATATTTAATCCATTTAATAAATTTATATTTAAATATTTTAAATATTTAAATTTAAAAAATATCGCAATCATGATGAAAAAATGGTTTTCAAAGAGAAATCATTCATAAATAGAGAATGTTTTAATATTGAAATTGAATATAAAATTTATCCCAATCAGATAAATTAGATAAATTATACTATAATTTTTATTTTTCAAATTTGAAAGAAATATATTAATTAATTTAACTTTGTTCATAATAAATACAAAAAATTTAGTTATCAATACAAAACAGTATGTTTCACTATTCCTCAAAATTTGATTTTTTTAGGAAAATATGAAAAATTTACCCCATGAAAATATTGATATGATAATTACAAAAATAAAAAAATTTTATTCAAAAAAATTATATAATTGATAAAAACTAATTTGAAATTATGCGCGAAAAGCAAGACTAAACCATCCTTCAGATAAAATACATTTTTCGAGAATGAATCCATTTTTCTATATACTGATCCTCATATCATTTATAAAAACTATATTAATAATATTTTTTAAATATGTGTATACTATATAAGATTTATAATATATTTTTACAATTTATACAAACAAATTTACATGTTTGGATGTTAATGTATACTATAATACACATTGTTTAGACTCAAGGTTGAAAGTTGGACAAGCTATCAAATATAATAAATTTTATAAAATATATTTCAATTGATTATTAGGATTAGAGTTGGGTGGTAAATATTCTATATAATACTTTGTTATTGTTTTGTAATTTTTTATATAATATTATCCTCATATTAAATAATAATTTCCATAAAATGTGATCTTGTTCCTAGAAATCAGGGATTTGATATTTCAAATTTTCATTCATGAAAACCCACATTGTAAGAGGTTTAATAAAAATTTATCATGATATGAGAGACAAGGAAATACAATCGTAATATGAGATAACAAATAACGATGTTTCTATTTAGGTGAAAATTGTTGAAAAATGATGTTATATACAAGGAATAAAATTGTAAATGATTATAGAGAGTGATAAATTTTGTTGATCACAATTTAGTGATCGATCAATGTATTGTTAATGTCCATGAAACCCTAATTTTGTGATTATTTAAAAGGCTATTCGATTCCCAATCCATGAAGGTAATAAGATAAATTTTTTTAGGATTAGTTTCCTAAGGTTGAGGAATTCATTTAAATTCTATGAATATTATGAAATATAATTATTAGATATATATCTCTTTTATTATCCCAATAAAATCCTTGGGTTGTTCTTCTATATATTTATAATTTTTCTCTTACATTATGAAATTTACATCGAAAAAATATTTTTTTTATTCATGAAGCACTAATATTCAATTTTTACATATCCTATGATACATAACGTAGTAAATAGTATTTTAGTCTATCACATAGTATTTTTGAAAACCAATAAGGTTAGAACACATTTCCTATTAGAATAAATTTATATATAAAGATCAATAGAAACTCCAATAGATCATCATTTTTATTTATTCATAATACCATTTAACATAAAATAATGGCATAATCAACAAGAAATCATGTAATATAGTGGAAGTAACTAAACACTTATCATACATTAGATTGAGGTTCAAGCCTCCGGGCCTTTCTGGATGAGATGTGTTGTCACCAATTATACTAGATTCCCTTTTTTCTCGAATTAATTTAATATAATTCTTATAATATTATAAAATTTTGATAACCCGTGTTTTAAAAAAATCAATGATAATATAAACCATAAATGATATCAATACCATTACACATAATTTCAAAAATAATATAGAGTTATTATTCATTAGATTAATTTTTCATATACTAAACAAATTGGTTTTATTCCCATGATATTGTCCAAAAAAATATCATTAATCATGTTATATTCCTAGAACACAAATTTTCAAAATGGTTTTTTATGGTATTAAAATTATGTTCAACCTTAAACTTATAAATATATGATGGTATCCATAAAAAAAATTAATCAGTACATATATTCTTATTATATTATACAAATTACAAAGATGTCTCATTAATCTTATAATAAGAACAACTTTTTTATAAATAATTTTACATTTAAATTCTTCAATTAAAACACATTAGTACATTATCCTTATTATATAAACATGGTTCCTTACTTGATCTACGGTTTATCCTTGAGAGGAGGGAACTGAATTTGATAATTTCCCTGAACCCCAAATTTATGACAGTGAACTATAAATGAATCTCGTAGATGATATTTAGTTCATTCTATCATACACAACATTTTCCTTCTCAATTAATTACTTTATGAACATTTTTTAACACATGAATATATTACCATTTTTTAGAGTGATTCTTTTCTATCTAGGACACCATTAGTTAAACCTATTCCAATAATTGTCATCATCTAAATAAATATTTCATAATGATTTATAATGAAAATGAAAATTATTCACATCATATATGACAATAGTGTCAAAACATGTGCATATTAATTACTATCTTCATGCACTATGTGATGATTGTGTTAGTCCCAATACACACTTTTCATATTTATTACCCTTATAACCACATTCGAAAAACTAGTTTAACATATAGAATCCATACATGGATGTATTCAAAAGAAACAACTATAATGTATTACTTATCTATATATAAAATGTACATCTGTGATAGTCTATGAATATTATCATAGGTTCATGTACCCAATTATAAGTTTTCATAATTCCAGTTCCCAAAGATTCTACTGAAAATCCTCTAATACCAAATTTAGCATCCCCGATTTCAATAACCGAGAGTTGTTTTATTACATTATTATATTGGAAAAACATACTAGAAATTAAATTCCAGTGGAAAAAATAATTAATATGTCTTGGTAAACAAGAAACACACATGATTCCTATATTTTATTTGAATAAAAAATGACATCCTAATTATTTTATATAATATAACTCTTCCATATAGGATTTATTTTTCTATAAATCATAGTAAATATCATAGATTCCTGGAAAATTAATAAAATAAGGGTGTTATCAAATTCTCAATTACTATCATGTACTTAAGATGAAATCCTAAACCAATAATAATTATCAACATTAGAAGGAATATAACTCAATAATAAATACCATAAAATAACATTACTATAATGATATGATAAGGAATAAACAATATACATGGTAAATATCAGAAAATATGTTCCATTTTATCAATAAATTGACTATTATAACTTGGTATTTCCTAAAAAAATTCGAATGGTAAATAATAGGAAAAACCTTCAATTTATTCAAAAACTGGGAATTAAATACATATTAATACATTATTATCAGGAAAATACCATAGACAAAAATAACTTGAAGCTTAATGATAAAATGTATTAAATCATTGAACATCATATTCTTGGAAACATGATACCTTTAGCATCCATGCCATTCACAATACAGTTTAAATCCATAAGTAGAAAATTTTAATAATATCTTACTAATTATCCTTAGGATATTTTCGTTGCATTAATAGGATACCTAATTAATGGTCACCCCCATCAACGAATGTTAAAATAATTCGTTATATATTGAAAAACTGATTTAATTTAGGAAAAACATACACTATCATCAAATATCTATAGCGATTAAATATTAATTATTCCATAATATTTCCCAAGATAAATAAAAAATGTTCAATTTTGAACATTAAATGTAAAAATGATATTTATATTAATAAATAAACATATAAATTATAAATAACACAGTAATTTAGGGTACATTTAACATCCAATGAACATAGGAATGTGAATTTTTATTGGGAGAGTAAATTAAAACAAAAATTAATCTAAAATATGAATGTAAATAATTTATGTGGTAAAAATGATAATAAAACATCCATAAAAGGAAAAATGTTGATATTAATACAATATAACACTAGTTTCTCTTAAGTATAATAAGTGTTGTTTTTTCTGATGAATATAAATTACATGGAAAGATCCTTCAAAAAAATTTGATAAAAAGATACATTGTACATTGAAAACCACTTTCTAAAAGTGAAATATCACATAAATATTTAAGATAATTTCTGTTGATTTTTTTAAAACATGTATACTAATATTTAAAATATTTAATATTCATAGTAGTTAGAAATTTCACTTGTTTTTTTCATGTTGAAATAAATATTAAATTCAATTTTTTGGACAATTTAAAAAAATCTTTATTTATAAAATATTAATATTTATTTTAAAATATTTATTAAAACATGAAATGTGTAAACATTTATATCATAAATATATCCGAAAATATTTATAAATATTTTGTAATTTATTTTTAGAAAAAACATATTTTGATGAAAAATTAATTTCTATCGATGAGAGAAATAATGTGGGATTTTGTTAAAAATATTTCTTAATAAATTTTATAAAAATTTACTAGAGAAATGGTACAATTACATCAAAAATTATTTAATAACCAGTCGATAAGATAATAATAGTTGTTTATTATCCAATGGTAAAACAATTTACATCAATATAAATTCAACCATAATAAATCCCTCTTAAAATAAGATTTTTATGTAAACCCTAACAAAGATTATACCGTTAAACTGGGTATTAAAAAATTTATTGAATATTTGTGTAAAATGTAAATCCAAAAAAATATTCAAAAAAAACAAATAGTGTAATTTAATTACAATCACAATCTTATAATATCAAATACAATGAAAATATAATATAACACAATGAAAAGAAATTTAGTTACAAAATTATTTATCACATGGTAAATTTTAATTCAATTCCTCATAGAATAAATAATTAATATTGAAACATAAAATACAATTAATTATTTTTTAATCATGATATTACAAGTCAATTGTTTATTATACAAAAATATAAAATAAATTAGTTTCATAACATTAAAATATTCTAAAATTAATGAAAATTTTGACAATGACTCTTACCTCAGACTTCCTTTTTCATGTGATTTGGACTATTGTGTAGTGGGTTTTAACATATTATTATATTTCAAAAGATCCAAATATATGTTTATAATCTCATATATGATCCCTTTATGAAATCCTACATTCCATTAATTAATAATCATTTATTATTTTCATTGTAACTCTATCACAATCCCCTCACCACATGGTGTACCCCTCTGGGGCCGGCATTGTGAGAAGTGAGATAACCTTCCCTGAGTCCCTCCTCTAGTTGGCCTCAGGTTGGTTGACTGACAACAAGGGTATGATAAACCAAAAAACAGGAGGAATTATCCTCTAAGAGAACACATGCGAAATAGAGAGATAATATAGAACATAACTAAGTCCAACAAAGACTAAAATACAAAATAAATACCATGTACACCTATGTAATGTCATTCAAAACATCTACAACTGAAAGGGGAACTATGAAAGTACCAATGAAAAGTAAAAAACAACAGCAACCACAAGACCAAATAGCTCCTATAACCCAAATCTAGTAGAAACCAGCTGGATCTCCATCCTACTCCAAGTGATGTAAAAACATTTTTTATATACATAGGGTGAGTATAACAGTATACTCAGTAAGATTCTCCCCAGAGCCTCTCATTAAAAAGTAATGAACAAATGCTAAAGCATAGTGAATAATAAGTGAAACTAACTCATCACCAAAATAGGTATACTATGTTCCCAACCTCACAATGTCTACTCTCACCAAGTATCTCATACAAGAGTATATAATATAATAAATAATATCAAAGGTACCCCACTACTACTTCCCAACAAGTTATCTGCTTTTTTCCAATGTCACATGGCCTAAGAATCTCTCTCTAAAATTTCCTTCCTTCTTACAACTGAGAGAAGCACCACAACATGAACCTCATGCAAAAAAACCACCACGACGATATAATAAATGTTACTATATAGTTTTCTAGATCCAAAAAATCTTTCAGAACTTGTATAATACAACAGGAATTGTACATCAAGCCATTACAACCCACACACCGAGTAAGGATCCTCACCCCATCATAGCGTATACACATTAGACCTATTGTATTCCATAGGAAACTACATCCAGAGTATATGTGTGTCAATAACGATAAGCAATTACATTCCTCTACAATCATATATGGGTAAAACTAACCACTGTGCTTACTAGCAGAAGTAACTACCAGGATAATAGATCATGGACAAAGGGGGTAGTCATCTATCTAGCCTCCCACTAGAATGCTGGGGAAAACACCCCCAAGGGCTCAGAATCATCAGGGTGTCAATTTTCATAACTAATGGGGTGGATTTTCGTATATGAACTCAAAAGGTAAATAATATACAATAGCTCACAACCACACTATGGGATAACCTAGTCATAGACTCAACTCCAGCTAACATTTCCCAGACACCAGGCTACCACTTGTAATACTAGGTATTCTATAAGCACACAACCATTTAAATATCTTCATTACATGCCTTCATTCAATTTTTTTCAGTTTCACATTACATTCATTAATTCTTTAAACAATAATTAACTATTAATGATTTTAAAATTTCATATCATTAACATCACACCCAAAGTAAATTGTTTCATTAAATTGTAACCTCATAATTGTGCCCCAGATTGCTCCAACCCAAGGGGTTGACATAATTTATTCAATAATTTATTAAAAACAGTATTACGATTCGATATTCCCTAGCATTATAGAAAAAACTTCTATGCTACTAAACTCGAGGGGCTCAACATGGTGAGTAGGTGAACTACCCATCTAGTCTTTTCCACCTATAGTAAGAGCATAAAATAATCCTCCCTAGAGAAAATAAACATAGAAAGCACGTGGAATACCTTGTTCATCTTTACCCCTTTTGGAAGAATGGTAAGTAAGACTAGCTTCCTTGTGTAGTGGTGAATTTAAAGCAGATAAACAACCAATAAGAAACAACAAGCATCAAAAAATTCTCATCCAACCAGTTCCATCATCTCCAGTTTCCACCCCTAAACCCACATGCATAAACTGGTGCATCTATCCAATCTAGGAATCAACTATTTCAATAATCAATAGGCCTCCTTACCCCCCCCCCCCTCATATCACAATAGTTATTCAGGCTCACATCACAACACATTCAGTAGGAAAACAATCATCATATCAACTGGGATATTAGCCCTTAATCAAGCAATAGGCTATCTCAGAACCCTACAAAAAATTAACTATTATCAAACAAATAGTTCATTAATCCATCTTGAATTAACCAATTTATTATTCTTAGGTCCAAATTCCGGAAACGTAAACAGTATGCAATCAAAAATTGATTAAAATTTATTAATGCATAAAATTTATTAACCTCAAATTACAATATAAACAACCACGTTCATTTAAATTCCTCATTATCTTTATCCAAAAAATTATTAATTAATTCAAGCTTTATGTTCATTACCAGTTTCCATAATGAATGATAACCTAACAAATAATGCATAAATAAAACACTATCTAGAAAAAACAATATGCAATAACATACGATCGATATAAATTAATTTATCTAGTTCAAATATTTAATATGCCAATTCTATTATGATCCAGTGGGATAAAATAAGATAACTCTATATTTGTACAAAAAAAATATAGAAAATATGAATACCCAACCTCAAATGGTTCTGGATGTTCTTTATATGAAAATGAGCCACACAATGGGTTATAATCTCCCCCCCCCCCCACGACAACTATATCCACCCAAGGATTTAGAGACACCACCGCACCGGTCGACTCCCATGAAAAGTCCATTAGGAACATAATTATAGAATCCCATAAAAGAGAAATTAGAAACAGAAGAAGATCAACCCAAAAGAATGATGATAAATCATACCTTATATTGATGATTGTTCTATACTGCATGGTTACATCAAAAGTAGAGGGGAACCAATCCAAGGAGGAATGATTAGTCTCACATATCCTATGGGAATGAATGGATTGTTTGAGCATCTCACACCATAGAACAACGAAGAAGAACTTTGGAGGATGATATATAGTCCCATTAGAATATTTAATGGACCATCGGTTTAAGATACGTTGGATTTCCCATTAAAATAAGATCCCATTAAACCATGCAGTTTGACAATGTAATAGCTTATCGAGCCATAAGAAAATTTATATATGAGTTATGGACATTTAATCTAACATAGATTCTTTAATAGGAGGATTTAAATTAATTTTACATCAAAGTAAATGTCAAAGGGTAGAAACCGTAGGAAGCTGTAAACACTAATCCTGAATATGAAATTTGGAAAAGGAAGTAGAGGCTACCATTGGAACCTCACCATTTAGATAACACTATTCGTGAACTTGAAATTTGGAAAAGGAAATAGAGGCTACCATTGGAACCTCACCATTATGGAAACACTATTTATGAACTCAGAATATTTAAATGGAAATAGAGGCTACTGTTAGAACGTCACCATTCTAGAAACACTGTTCATGAACATGAAATTTGGAAATGTTAATAGAGGATACTATTCGATCCTTGCTGTTCTGGAAACACGGTTCATGAAATCAAAATTTGGAAATGAAATAGAGGATACTATTGAAATCTAACTATTCTAGAAACCCTATTCATGAACCCAAAATTTGGAAAAGGAAATAGAGGCTACCATTGGAACATGACCATTCTAGAAAAACAATACAGGAAATCGAAATTTGGAAAAGGAAATTGGGGATACCATGGGATCCTTACCATTCTGGAAACATTGTTCCTGAACTCAAAATTTGGAAAAGGAAATAGAGGCAACCATTGGAACCTCACCATTCTAGAAACACTATTCACAAACTCAAAATTTTGAAATTGAATTATAGGCGACCATTGAAACCTCATTGTTCTGAAAACACTGTTCATGAACTCATAATTTGGTATAGGAAATAGAGGCTACCGTTGGAACCTCACCGTTCAAAAAACACTATTCCAGAACTCAAAATATGGAAAAGGAAATAGAGGCTACCATTATAAAATCACCATTCTAGAAAGATTATTCACATAATGCTACTGTTGTAAATGTTCACATAAGCCTACCAATTACACTGTTTTCATAAGGCTATATTTTTTATTGTTTACATAAGCCTACCAATGGCATTGTTCACATAATGATACTGTTCACATAAGCCTACCAATGAAACTATTCACATAAAGCTTCTGTTGAAGTTGTTCACATTAGCCTATTGATGACACTATTCACATAAGGCATCCATTGGAACTGTTCACATAAGCCGACTGATGACACTATTCACAAAAGGCTACTATTTCAACTGTTTTCCTAAGACTACTGATGACACTGTTCACATAAGGCTATCGTTTATACATTTCACATAAGCCTACTAATGACACTGTTCACATAAGGATAACTTTGGATCTATTCATAGAAGCCTACTTATAACACTATTCACATAAGGCTACCATTGGAATTGTTCACATATGATTACCAATGACATTATTCACATAAAGCTATCATTGGAACTGTTCACAGAAGACAACTGATGACACTATTCACATAACTAGAAATTTGAAAATGTGTTGTGGATATGTCACCTTGACCTCCCAGAAGCCTTCAGACATCAAATTTTAACAATGGAATATACCTAAGAGGTCTGGCCCATTATATCATATACCTCTCAAAACATTCTCATCCTAGAGAATTCAAAACCCACCAAAAGGGAAACCAAAACAGGGCCTGAAAAAATACCCATCGATATAGCTTTTAAAAGAGAGCAAGCCACCGGAAGCAACCAAAGAAAGACATCTCTAAAAATGAATGTTCCAAAACCACAAAGTGACAATTGTTACACAAAAGGGGTTAAACATAAACAACACTGGGTACTGAGCATGTATAAGTGACTCACATTACCATGTACTCTCCACAACACCACCGTGTCGCCACCAGACATGAACCAAGGGAATTGAATGCCACACAACACCTTCTCCTTTCAATCCTTGATCTTTACCGGTGCTCCATGAAGGTCAAATCATCATTAAAATATATCTCTCTCCAACAGATGACATTTGAGTCGTCATGATGATAACGACAGAGCTATGATAAAGGGAAAACATCATGTATATGAATCACCTACGGGGGAAGTGCTATCTCATACGCCACAGCTCCAACATGATCCAAAACATTGAAAGGACCAACGAAAATGGAGAGAAAGCATACTCTTACAACCCAGCCTTCACCTAACATGATGGGTATTCACCTTCAAAAACATGGGATCCCAAAAATCAAACTCCAATGGTCTCCTCCATTGATCAACATATGATTTATGACGATCCTACGCAGTCTTCATTCTCTAACAAATCACCTGAACTATCTCTGTTGTATTCTATACTAGTTCCAGTCCAAGAATTACTGACTCTCCAAACCCATTCTTTCATAAAAAATAATGGCATGGTTATCCATACAATGCTTCAAATGGTTCCATACTTATTCTTGACTAAAAACTATTTCAGTGTGCGAACTCCACCAAGGGTCAGTGCCTCTTCCACTATCCTCCAAAATCCAGGACACTAGAGCATAACATGTCTTCAAGAGTCTGGTTAGTCCAATCTTTCTGGACATCCAAATAAGGATAAAAATAAGTGTGAAGGAATAAGAGATAACCAAAATCATGTTAGATACATCTCTACTCTATGAAGGTAAAACAAGGATCTCGGTCGAAAACGATTGTGTTCGGGTGTCTGTGGAGTCTCACTACCTCTTCTATATACATCCTTGAAAAAAATCCCCTAATATCGACTCATTTATTGTTATAATGTGGGTTGATTTCATTAAATGGTCCTCTACACCCCAAATAACATCATGTCCTCATGGAGATTGAGAAAATCTAGTAAAAAACTCCATTGAGATGTACCACTACCTACATGGAAGAACATCTAACAGCTAGAGTAGACCATGAGGAACACAGTGTTCATGATTCACCTTCTGGAAGACCAAACATTGAGACATAAACTCGGCATCCACACACATCAATCCTAGCCACCAAAACAGACTCTTTAATTCTTGATACATCTTTTTCACCCGAGGATGAACCACTAAAGGCGAACAATGGAACTCTTTGAGAACTGTCTCATGCATGGCCAAGGGAAAAAATAGTCTTCCATGATACAACACTTGGTGTTTTTCATCCTCAAACAAATCATCAGGGGCCTCCTAATAATCAACTCAGTCTCTTCGGACCTACATCTCAAGATCCCCTCACTGGGACAATTCCACTTGCTACAAAAGAGATGATTGAACCATCATCTAAAAATGACAACCATTACCCCCAACTTCTCCCATATCAAGATGTAATGTCGAATGTTCTTCCATAACATTCCAAGAATCACTAGATTCATGCAGTGCGTCACTAAAGGAATCCCTAATCAGTGAATTAGAAAAAACATTCCCCTTTCAAGGGGTGTATGATATTTTGAAGTCGTATTCTTGTAAGAACTCCATCAACTGACATTGTCACATGTTTAAATCGTGCTGATTGAATATATTCCTAATGATATTATGATTG
Organism: Viscum album; assembly: GCA_963277665.1. NCBI lineage: Eukaryota > Viridiplantae > Streptophyta > Magnoliopsida > Santalales > Viscaceae > Viscum > Viscum album. The sequence goes on along the minus strand of OY728123.1, from coordinate 143,594,347 downwards.
ATGAAAACCACAATGCACTCTTCAATGACGTAATGTCTCTATAACACCAGAGAAAAGACCACAGATACCAACTCAAGATCATGGGTAGCATAGTTACGTCCATGGAGACACAACTTCTAAGACCCATAATAAACAACTGATATCTGATATATCAGAACGCACCCAAATCCCAGATGTGAAGCATCATAGAAATCATTAAACAGAACCCCCTCTTCTATAAGACAATGAAATGGATCCCTTAATAAATTCTATATTAGAATCTCAAAAGCATCCTAACAATAATCAGTCCATATGATCATCTGATCCTTCCTAGTCAATGATGTCAGGGGAGTCACAACACGAGAGAAATATATTACGAACCTCCTATAGAAGCTAGAAAGACCAAGGAAACTTTGCACCTCTACCATTTTCATGGGGGCTTCCTAAGTCACAATTTCTTCTATCATCAATGATCCATAACCACTCCCTATTCGTACACAATATTCCCTAATAAATGGACTTCTCGAGCCCAAAACTCACACTTCAACAACTTCTCGAATAGCTGATGTTGACTATGAACTCGAAAAATGGAGAGTAGATGCTCTGCATGATCTCCTCATACATGGATTAGACAAGAATTTTGTTTAATTAAATCCCCATTAATTTATCAAGGAACTCACAGAACTTCGCGTTCATCAATCCCATAAACATGGTTGTATCATTCATCACACCACACAACATTATGACAAACTCATAAAGCCCATGATGGCAACGGAAATATGACATTGGGATTTCCTCATCTTTCCTAGATAACTGATGATATCCTGATAGAAATTAGATCATTGAGAACCAATAGCACCCTTCAGTTGATTCAGTAAATCATAAATCTTTGGAAGAGGATAGTGATTCATCACTATCACATTGTTTATGTGATGATAATCGATACAAAACTGCAAACTGCCATCAACCATCTCCTCAAAAAAATCCAGTTCACCCCATGGTGACACACTCGTCTAAAAAAATTCAATGTAACAGAGTATATTTCTATATATGTAGTTCCTGTAACTCAGAAGGGGATATACTATATGGAGATATAGGGATCGCATACACTCCTGGTAGTAACTCGATCTCTCATCGAGGGGGTAATGCTGCAACCTCCTCTGGAATTACATTAGGGAACTCTGTTATGACCCTAAGAAATTCAAACTACTAATCCTCTGAAAAAATCAGCATTAGCACAACCAACATGGATGATAATGAAGAAACACTCCTCTAACCCATATGAGTGTCTTCATCACCAACATACACACTTGTCTCTATATATTAATAAAAGATCACAACCTACCTCCTCAACCAATCCACAATTGCCTACAATGAATATAACCAACCGATGATGAGGATGACATCATATGGTTTTATCTGTAAAGAAAAGAAATCTACCCAAGAGTGGTGTTTCCCCAACACTAGCTCACAGTCTCTACATACTTCATACAAGTTATCTCAACCTCCAACATGCGTACTCAACACCATAGGAAATGGAATCATCTCAAACTCAATTCTAGAAGCACAGATAGGGGTTGGTGATATGAAAGAGTGTGTCAAAACTAAATAAAAAAAGGCATACACCATGGTGGAAACCAAGAAAAGGGTACCTTGAATGAAATCTGGATCACTTGGTGCTGGAAATGCTAAATTATGAAGCTGACCATGACCGCCTTTATGGCCTCTATGACAGTGATGATGACCACCAGCATGGATGATTTCAGATATCTGAGGATAGGTAGCATAATGGGGATGTCCTCTACATGTTCCATATACCATATTTTGATCTAAAGCTGGTTCAACCCGTTGCAGCTGGCTTGGCTGGAACTGCCTTAATGGAGGAATCTGGAGCCGAGAACCTGGTGCATGATGACTGCTCTAAAGGTAAATCTCTTTATTGATGACCATGACCAATACAAAAAAAGAAGCGTTATATCCCATGGCATAGGCCTAAGAGATGCTCCCCTTTAGAATCAAGATATTTAGGGTTGTGAGCTACCCCCAGTCGAATGGAAACTCTTCATCCCTAGAAAATGGGAACCGCAGACCACATCTATTCTTTCTGGGGAATCATGATGACTCCCCTCTTATGATGATATTTATCTAGCCAATTTCCTCTCAAAGACCTCTTAATTAGCCATCACATCAATATATATCTTCAGCATAAATGGGGTGACCATGTGTTGGATCTCTGGATGAAAATCCTCTTCTAATTGCCTCGCATTGGACTCCACATCATGAAACAGGTCAGAAGAATATCGTAAAAGGTTCCAAAAATGGATTCCAAACTCTCTTACACTATATCCCTCTTGTTGATGGGTAAGAAGCTTTTGGGGAATGGATGCCTTCATAGTTGAAGAATGAAACTTGTCTCTAAATTTAACTCAAAAATCCTCCCACAAGATCATCGACTCCTCGAAATAACTGAGAAATAAGAACCACAACTACCTCCCTACACCACACAACAACATCACAACCATGGACAAACAGTGATCTATTGGAGCTCAGATCACACTAAAGCCTCTCTCGACCACCTCCAAATAGTATTTCGTGACTGCATCTGAAACGGTTCCCTCATACTTCTACAGACTCTGGCGTTGGAACTCTCAGAGTGTCCCCCTCCAAGAGTCATCTTCATCAAACCCCTATCCTACGATGATCTGCTATCATAGCCTACAGGACATCTTCTATGTGATACTGATGAGGACGTCGACCTAGATCCATACATATAAAATAAAAAATAGTTAAATCACCAAAACATAGAATATTGAAAACTCAACATTAATTGATTAATTATTTCTTTTATTAATTTTTAGACAACATATCCCAATGTATACCCATTAAAATAGTGTCAAATACAAGAATGATGCATGATCATTTCCTTAGTCTCTACCATGAAATAGTATTAACTACTTTAAAAGACACAATTAACTTAATTGATCATGCATCATATCATAGGGGTCTCTAAACACCTATGTCTCAGCCAGTCTTAAGTGTTCACATCACTTGCTAAACACGACAGACACTTTTTCCCTACCAACCCATGCAACCTCACCTGTTCCTAACACCAAAATCCATCTTATCCCTCAACCAGAACTTTGCTACAACTCTGTCACAACTCCCTCACCATGATGTGTACCCCTCTGGGGCCAGTAATATGGGAATGGAGATAATTACCCATGTTTCCTGCCTCTAGTAGACCCCGGGTTGGTGACTAGCATAATTGTTATAGTGAACACATAAATGAGATGAATTAACCTCTCAGAGAACAGATGTGACAGAGAGAGATAAGATAGACACCAACCAACTCCAACTCATACTGAAATATAAATGAAATACCAAGTACAGATATGTAATGTCATGAAAAACTACTAGAACTGAAAGTTGAAAACATCAAGTACAAAAAGAAAGTAAAAAAAGTATCCATGACATCCAAGAACATCTCCTTCAACACCAAGCTAGTATAAATTAGCTGGATCTCCAACCTACTACATGTGACCTGAGAAACATTTTATATATGCATAAGTTGAGTATAATAGTATACAAATTTGGATCTTCCCCTGAGACTCTCATCCAAATGTAATGAAAACAAAACAAGCATTGAGAACAACATGAGAAGCTAACACGTCACCTAAAAATTTATATTATGTTCCCAACCTCACCATGGATACTCTCCCATAGTCTCTTATAAAAGAGTATATAATATAATAATGAATATCAAGGGTACCCCACTACTACTTAACCATTTGCTTTCCACTTTTACCCATTGTTGCATGTACTAAGTAACTATCTCTAAAAAGAATTTCCCTCAGGCACCTGGGTGAAGCACCACAACATGCACCTTGTGCATCCAAACCAAAATGTCCACATCAAGAAAGTAACCAAGTATTTTACAGGATCCACCACAGCTTTCATAACATGTTTCATACATTGGGCATTATACCTCAAGCCATTACAACCCACACACTGGGTAGTGATCCTCACTCCATTGAAGCCAATACCTGTTACACTTATAGTAATCCAGAGGAATCTATATCCAGAATATTTTTGTGTGAATAACCACAAGCCATTACAACCCTATACACACATATATGGGGAAAAACATCTTTGCCTACCAGCACAAGTAACTACCAAGAGAAGTGAGCAGGCCCAAAGGGGGTAGTCCTCCATCCATCATCCCATTAGAATGTTGGATAAAATAGACCCAGGGGTTAGAATACATGGGGTTTCTGTTTCACTAACAGACAGGGTGGATTAGAATATAAAACCAAAAAATTATTGAATATACTATAGATCACAAACACGCAGTGGGCATAACATAGTCTTAGACTGAAATTCAGCTAAAATATTTCAAACTCTCTACTGCCACTTCTATGACTAGGAATTCAATAACACAAAACCATTAAATTATCTTAATTACATTACTTCTTTATCTTTTTATCAGTTTCACTTTACGTTCATTAATTATTTAAACATTAATTTAATGTTAATGATTTCCACATTATACGTTATTAGAATAACACCCAAAGTCCAATATTCCTATAAATTTAAACGTCATCATATTTCCCCAACAAGCTCCAACCCCTTGGGTTAACATCATTTATTCAATAATTTATTAAAAAAATTATTACTTTCCCATAATCCCAGTAATTCAAGAATAATATTCTGTGCTACTAAACAAAAGGGGATCAACATGGTGAGTAGGTGAACTACCCATCAAGTCTTTTCCACCTATAAAAAGTGCATAGACTGATCCCCCTAGAGAAGTTAAACATGAATAGAATGTATAATAACCCATGTGTCTTCATCCCTTTTGTATGAAGGGTATGCATGACCAGATTCCATGAGAAGTGGGGAAAGTAAAGCAGAAACACATCCAACAAGAAACCACAAACATCCAAACATTCACATCTGACTGATTTCATCATCTCCATTGTCCTCTATGACACTCACATGCATAAATTGATGCATCTAGCCACTCTAGGAATAAAATTATACCACAATCAATAGGCCTTCATGCCCCCATCTATCACAATATCATTCTAGGATCACATCACATCATAAGTAGCAGGAAAACAGATATCATATGAACTATGATCTTGGACCTTAAATAAGCAAGTGGGAAACTCAAAACCCTACAAATAATTATCTAGTATCAAAAAAACAGTTATTTAATCCATATTGAATTAACCGATTTATAATTCTAAGGATCTAACTTCAAGAAACATAAGAATTAAGCTATCACAAATTGATTAAACATGCTTACTTAATCAATTTTATTAACAGGAAATTACAACTGCAACAACAAAGTTCATTTACATTCCTCTTTATCTTTATCCAAACAATTATCAATGAATTATAGATTTACATTCATTACCAATTTATTAGAAACACAAAAATATAACAAACAAGAATAAATAACGCACAATCTACAAAAAAGATGCAATAACATATGATCAAAATAAATTTATTTATCTCGTTCAAATATTTAATATGTAAATTACATTATGATCTAGTGGTATAAAACATGTTAAATCTATAGTTTCACATAAATGAATATAGAAGCAAATAATCCCTAACCTCAAGCAGTTCATGGTGTTCTTTATAAGAGAATGATCAACACAATTTGTTACAATCTCGTTCCCCCGCGACAACTGTATCCACCTAAGGATGCAGAGACACCACCATGCCAGTAAACACTGAAGAAAACTCCATTATGAACAAGGAGTTTTCATCCCATAAAATAACAAGGAGAAATAGATAGATATGAACACAAAAGAATGACAATAGATCATTCCTTATATCAAAGATTGATAGATACTACGTGGTTACATCAAAAACAGAGGGGAACCAATCCAAGGAGGAAATTTTGATCACAAAACTCATACGGGATGGAATGGAAGGTTCAAGCATCATACACTATAGAACAGGGAAGAAAATATCTCGTCCCATTAGAATATTTAATGGGTAAGTGGTTTAAGATACAACGGATTTCCCATTAAAAGATGATCACATTGAACCACACAGTTTGACCAAGTAAATGAATCTAGAACATTAAGAAAATTAATATTGGAGTTATGGCCTTTGAATCAGCCACAAAGTCCTTAAAATGAGGATTTAAATGCATTTTACATCAATGGAAATGTCAAAGGGGTGAAAATGTAGGAAACTAGAACCACTCGTCATGAACATGATATTTTGAAAAAGAAATAATGGCTACTATTGGAACCTCACCATTATAGAAACACTAGTCAGGCACTCAAAATTTGGAAAAGGATATACGGGCTACCATTGGAACCTCACAATTCTGGAAGCATTTTTCATGAACTCAAATTTGGGAAAAGGAAATAGAGGCTATAGGTGGAACCAAACCATTCTGGAAACACTATTCATGAACTAAAAATTTGGAAAAGGAAATAGAGGCTACCATTGGAACCTCACCATTTTAGAAACACTGTTCATGAAATCAAAATTTGGAAAAATGAAACTGATGCTACCATTGGCACTACACAGTTCTGCATACGTTGTTCATGAACTCCAAATTTGACAAAGGAAATAGAGGCTACCGTTAGAACCACAACTTTTTTTAAAAGCTATTCATGAAGTTGAAATTTTGTAATGGAAATAGAGGATATCATCGGAACCTCACCATTTTGGTAACACTGTTCCTAAACTCAACATTTGGAACTGGAATTAGAGGCTACCATTGGAACCTTACAGTTATGGAATCACTATTAATAAACTCAAAATTTGGAAAAGGATATATAGCCTACATTTGGAACCTCACTATTCTGGAAACACTATTCATGAACCCCACTATTCTGGAAATATTGTTCACATAATCCTATTGATGAAACTATTCAAATAAGGCTACAGTTGGAACTGTTCACAAAAACCAACCGATGACACTATTCACATAAGGATACCATTGGAATTGGTCACATCAGCCGACCGATGACACAACACACATAAAGATTCCGTTGGAACTCTTCACATAAGCCTACTGATGACACAGTTAACATAAGGCTACCATTGGAACTATTCACATAAGCTGACCATTTACACTGTTCACATAAGGCAACTATTAGAATTGTTTATATAAGACTTCTGATGAGACTATTCTCATAAGGCTACCATTGGATCTATTCACATAAGCCAACCAATGACATAGTTCACATAACTGGAAATGTGGAAAAGTGTTGGGGATATGTCACTTTGTCCTCCAAGAACACCTCAAACACCAGATTTCAGAAAAGGAATGGACCAAAGAGGTTCGGACCATTACATCAGATTCATCTCAAAACATTTTCATCCTCAAGAATTCAAAACCCACCTAAAGGAAAACCAATATGGGGTTAGAACAACCACCCATAAATATACATGTCATAACAGATAAAAAAAGAAACCAAAGAAAGACACCTCATAAACAAGAATTGTCTAAAACCACAAAGAGAACATTGTTACTTGAAAAGAGTTAAACATCAGAAAAATCTAGGTACTGAGCATGTGTCTATGACTAACATTCCCAAGTACACTCCTCAACACCACCATGTGACCAGAATTCATGAACCAATGGAATAGAACACCCATGAAACACCTTCTACTTGCGGTCCTATATATCTACCGGCCACTCATCGAAGGTCACATCATCATCAAACTTGATCTTACTGTAATAGATGACATGTGAGTTGTAATGAAGATAATGATGGATATGTGATAAATGGAAAACATCATGTATCTGGATCATCTGCATGGGATGTGCTGTCTGATAGACCACTTCTCTAACAAGATCCAAATCCTCGAAAGGACCAACAAACAGGGGAGAAAGCTTACTCTTGTGATGAAAACATATCTTCCAATGACATGGAGTCACCTTCAAAAACACATTTTCCCCAAAATCACAATCCATTGGTCTCCCCCTTTGATCGATATATGATTTATGGCAATCATGTGCTATCTTCATCCTCTCATGAATCAGCTAAACCATCTCTATTGTATTCTACACTAGTTCTGGTCAGAGAATTGCCAACTCTCTACTCCAGTCTAGTACAACAGATAAGGGAAAGGTCATCTATAAAAGGGTTCAAATAACGCCATACCATTGGTGGAGTTAAAACTATTGTTTTAAGTGAACTCCAACAAGGGTAGGTGCATCATCCAAGAATGTTCAAAATTTAGGACACAAGAGCATAATATGTCTTCATGAATCTAGATAGTCCACTATGTATGATAATCCGTATGAGGATGAAAATAAGTTCTAAGGCATAGCTATGAACCAAAAGAATGATGGAGACCTCTCCACACCCTAGAGGTAAATTGAGGATCTCAATCAGAAATGATTTCCTTCGGAACTCCGCAGAGTCTCACAACCTTTTATGGATACTTCCTTAACAAAACATCCACGGATCTCGACTCCTTGATTGATATAATGTGGGATGACTCTGTTAAACTTTCCACTATGACCCAAATAGATTCATTTTCTCATTGATATCGAGGTAAACCAGTAACAATGTATATTGAGATGTCCTACAACTTCCACTGAGGAACATCTAACAGATGGAGTAAGCCACTAGGAACACGGTGTTCGGCATTCACCTTATGGAAGACCAAACATTGAATCCCAAACTCTACCACTACACGCGTCATCCCAGGCCATTAAAACTAACTCCTAAATATTGGTCCATCTTTTAAACCCCATGGTGCACCACTAAAGGCAAACTATGGAACTCTCTGAGAACTATCTCACACATGGACAAAGGAACAAATAGTATTTTGTGATAAAATACTTGGTGATGTTCATCCATAGACTAACCATTACGGTTCTCTACACAAACTACTTGGTCTCTCCAGACCTCCACCTCATGATCCCCCAACTACGAATCATCCACCTACTACACCAGAGATGACAACATCATCATCTGAAAAAGACAACCTCATCCCCCATCTTATCCCATATCAATATGTAATGCCGAAGGTCTTCCATAACAATCTAAAAATCACCACATTCAGGAACTGCATCACTATGTGGATTCCTGCTCAGCGCATCAGCTACAACATTCCCATTTATTATGGTATATGATATTTTGAAGTTGTATTAATTTAAGAACTCCATCCACTGATATTGTTTCATGTTTATGTCACATTAATAGAAAACATAACTCAGGCTATTATGATCGGTAAAAACCACAAAGCACATTCAAATGAGGTAATATATCCATAACATCATAGGAAACATCACGGATTCCAACTCAAGATCATGGGTGGCATAGTTGCATTCATGGGGATGCAACTATAGAGACACATAAAAAATAATTGATCTCTGCTGAATCCGAACACATCCTAATCCAAGATGCAAATCATCGGATAAAATATCAAACTGAACCCTCTCTACTGGAAGAAATAGAATTGGATCACTTATTAACTCCTTCTTTAGATTTAGGAATGCTACCTGCCATTGATCAGTCCATATGAACTCTAGAAATTTATTGGTAAATGTTGTTAGAGGAGACGCAACCCAAGATAAATCGGCTACGAACCTCATGTAGTGGCCTAAAATACCATTGAAACATCGTACCTCTGCCATTGTCTTGGGAGATTCCAAAGACCCAACTTCATCAAGCATTGATGGAACACAACTATTCCCTGTTGGGACACAAAATCCCCCATGATACATAATTCTCGAGCTGAAAATTCACACTTCAAAAACATCCCGAATAGATGATGTTGACGATGAAATCCCAAAATGGAATGTATATGATCTCCATACTCCTCCTCAGACATGATTTACACAAGGATTATGTCGATGAAAACCACCAAGAAATTATCCTAGAAATCACAGAACACAACGTTCAATAATCCCATGAACACAACTAGAGCATTCATCCCACTGAATGACATTACAACAACTCAAAATGCCCAAGATAAAAAAATAAAGTTGTCTTCAGGATAACCTCATCCTTCACACGCATCTAATGATATCCTCACCACAATTTATTCATCGAGAACCAACTTTCCCCCTTTATTTGATTGAATAAATAATCAATCCTTGGAAGAGGATGACGATTCTTAGCTATGACATTATTTAAGTGATGATAATTGATTCACAACAGCAAACTATCATCAGCCTTCTTCATGAACAAAACCGGTGCACGCCACGATGACACACTCCTCCAAATAAAAACACACTATAACAGACCATAATTCTATATACATAGCTCTCATTACTCTGAATGGTCCATCTTATATGGATACATAGATATAGGTTATGCTTCTGGTTGTTGCTCAATCCCCAACGCGATCTCCTGTCGAGGGGGTAATGCTACATCCTCTTCTGGAAAGACATCAGGGTTCTATTCTATGACCCTAGGAAAATCCAACTACTAAACCTATGAATAACTCAGTATCATATCATCGATCAAAGATGATCAGGATGGAATACGCCTTTGACACATCTGAGTGTCTCGCAGACCAAAAAACAGCGCTGGCTCTCCATCTGCATTGAAGAACCCAAACTGCCTCCTGAAGAGATCCTCGATATCATATACCGAATACAACCAATCCAATCAAAGGATGACATCATATGGTTTTATCCATAATCATAGAAAATCCTCATAAGAGAATTTCTTCCCCAACATTATCTCATAGTCTCTACATACTTCAAACATGTCATCTAGACACCCAACTGGCGTAGTCAACGCCAAGGGAAATGGAAGCCTCTCTACCTCAAGTACCAAAAATGGAAAAGGGTCGGTGATATGAAAGTGTTTGTCACTCCTAAATCAAGTAATTCATAGAACATGGTAGAAAACAATCAAAGGGTTCCATGAACAACGTCTGGCTCGCATGGTGCTGGAAACACTAAAGCATGAAGCTGATTATAACATCCTCCATAACTTCCCTTACCCAGATGACCACCACCACCATAGATGAATTTTTCTCTCAGAGGACATGGATCATCATGGGTATATCCTCTACCTTCTCCATCTACCCTCAACTGATCCAATAATGGTGAACCTTCTACTGGTGTATCGGTAGGAACTGTCGCAATAGAGGAATCTCGACCGGAACAATTGGTGCACGATGACTGCTCTGAAAGGTCGGGAACTCTTGCTACGGATGACATCAACCACCACATAAAAAACAAGTTCTTGATCCTATGGAATAATCCCAAGACCTACTGACCTAAGATAAATAAGATGCGAAAGGAAGGGACCCACCCCCAGCTGAAATAAAACTCTTCTACCATGAATATAGAGAACCCTTAACCACAACTATACTTTGTGAGGAATCATGAAGACTCCCATCCTCATAATATCCAATTCTAGTCAATTTACTCTCAATGATCTCTATCCTATCTAAAACCTCAATATGTGCCTTCAACATAAATGGGGTGACTTGACGCTATATCTCTTGATGCATAGCCCCCTCAAAATGCCTTGCCCTGGCCTCCTCATCTGACAACAGTTCTGAAGCATATCGTAAAAGGATTCTGAAATAGATTCCAAAATCTCGGACACTATAGATCCCCTATCTATGGGTAATAATCACTTACTGACTGGACACAATCGTGGTTGAAGAAAGAAACTAGACTCCAAAATTGTCTCAGAACTCCTCATATGACATTTTCGACTCCTCGAGATCCCTGATGAACAGGAACTGTCACTGCCTCGCTGCTCCACTCAATATCATCAAAACCAAGGACACCCAGTGATCCTTCTGAGCATTGATCAAACTGAATCCTATCACAACCTCCTTCAACCAATATTCTATGACTGTATCTGAAACAAAGATTTCTTACTTCTACAGACTCTGGAACTAGAATTCTCTCAGTTTACTCCTCCATGTTTCATCATTTTCATCCTCTATCCTTCGGTGATTAGCTAGCGTAGCCTGCTAGAAATCATCTTTGTTATCCTGATGAGAACATCGACAAGAATACATACATGTAAAATAATGTATAGTTAGTGCTCATAAACCTAGAATATAGTTGACTAAAAATTAATTGATTAATTTTTTTCTTTTATTAATTTTAGGTTGACATATCCCATGGTCTACCCATTCAAACACAGGCATTATAAAGAATGATTGATGATCCATTCCTACGTATCTACCCATCTACTAATATCACCTATTTTTAAACCCATTGTAAAATTAATGGTAATTCATCAGATCATAGGGGGGCCTCAACGCCTATGTTTCAGCTGGTATCTAGTTTTTACATCACCTTCTAAACATGACTGGCACTCTTTCCCTACCAACCAAGGAAACCTCACCTATGCCTAAGAACAAAGACCATCCTATCCCTCAACCAAACCTCAAATACCACTCTATCATGACCCCCTCCCAAAAGGTGTACCCCTCTTATGCCGACTTTGTGAGAAGGGAGATAATGACCCCCGAGTCCTACCTCCAGTAAGCCCCGAGTAGGCGACTAGCACCGAGGGTATAGTAAACACAAAAATTGGAGGCATTACCCTCTATGAGAACACATGCTAAAGATAGTGATATGATATACACCAAACAACTCCATCTTAGACTGAAATATAAATGAAATCCCAAGTACACATATATAATGTCATGGATAACTACTATAACTGAAAGGGGAAAACTGAAAATATCAATGAATGTAAAAATAGCAGCAACCACATGCCCGAACAACTCCTATAACCTAGAGCATGGAAAAACTAACTGGATCTCTAACCTCCTCTATGTTATCTAAAAATATCAAAGGAATGTAAAAACAGCAGCAACCACATTCCCGAACAGCTCCTGCAACCCGGAGCTTTTAAACACTAACTAGATCTCCAACCTACTCTATGTTATCTGAAAAGAAATTATATATACATATTATTAGTATAATAGTATAATCAGAAAGATCCTCCCTAGAGCCTGTCATGCAAATTTAAATAAATCACGCTAAAGCACAGTGATCAAAAAAGTGAAACTAACTCCTGAACTAAACAGGTATACTAATTTTCTAGGCCCACCATGGATCTTATTCCCATATATTGCATAAAAGAGTATATAATATAATAAAAAATATCAAGGTTACCCCTCTACTACCTACCCACATGTTTTCCACATTTCCCCAACATCGCACATCCTATGCATCTCTCTCCAAATATGATCTCCCATTGACAGCTAGGTGAAGCTCCACAACATGCACCTCGTGTAACAAAACCACCACGTCCACATAAGCAAAGCAAACAGTTATTTTCTGAGAGCCTCCACAGCTCGCATAATGTGTATCATACATTGGGGATTATAACTCATGCCATTACAGCCCACACAATGAGTAATGATCCTCAAGCCATCATAGCCTATACACGTTACAACTATATTATTCCACAGGAAACTATATCCAAATTAAATGTGTATGAATAACTGCAAGCCATTACAACCCTCTAATGACTTATATAAGGAAAACAGACCTATGTAACTACTAGCACTTGTAACTGCCAAGAGAAGGGAGCAAGGACAAAAGGGTAGTAATCCATATTTACTCCCACCAGAATGTTAGGGAAAACACTCCACCTAGGATCAGAATCCCTAGGGTGTCAGTTTCCATATCTAATGGGGTGGGTAGCATATAGAAACCCAAAAACTGCAAAATATCTTATATCTCAGAACCACATAATGGTCATAAACATGTCATATACACAACTATATCTAATGTCTCTCAAAATCCCAACTGTAGCTTCTAAGACTATATATCATATAATCACAAAACCATTTAATGTACTGGATTACATTTCTTCATTAACTTTTTATTGGTTTCACATTACGTTCAATATTTATTGAAACATTAATTAAATATTAATGATTTATACATTATATTTCATTATAATCACACCCAAAGTCCATTGTTAAATTAAATTGAAACCATAGAATTATCCCCCCACAAGCTCCAAACCCAGAGGTAAATATCATTTATTCAATCATTTATTAACAACATTATTTCATTCCCATTTTCCTAGGAATTCAAGAAAAATATTCTACACTACTAAACACAAGGGTATCAACATGGTGATTAGATAAACAAACCATCAAGACTTTTCCACCTCTACCATGATCCTAGAACCATCTTCCCTAGATAATATAAACACATAATGCACTTAGAATACCTTGCACGTCTTCAACCCTTTTGAAAAAAGGGTAAGAAATACCCACTTCCTTGAGCAGTGGGGAAAGGTAGATAAACAACCCAAAAGAAACAGCAAGCATCCAAACATTCACATAAAACCATTTCCATCATCTCAAGTGTCCTCCCCAACAACCACATGCATAAACCGATGTCTCTTAACACTCTAGGCATCAACTGCTGCCATAATCAATAGGACTCCATGCCCCCACATATCACAACATCCTTCCAGGATCACTTCACAACACAAGTAGTAGGAAAACAATCATCAAATCAACTGGGATCTTGGCCATTAAATAAGAAATACGGTCACTCACTACCTAATAAGGAATTATCTACTATCATGCAAGTGGTTCATTAATCCATCACAAATGAATCGATTTATTATTCATAGTACACAAAATTGATAAACCTAAATAGTAAGATAAAAAAATTGAGCAAACATGCTTATTATATTAATATGATTTAAACCAAATCATAAAAGTAATAACCAAACTCATTTACATGTCTCTTTATCTATATCCAAACAATTTTCAATTTATTACATCTTTACATTCCTTAAGAATTTACATCCAGAACGAAAATATAATAAAGAAAGAAATGCTAAAACACAATCTAGAAAAAAAAGAGACAATAACATCTGACCAATATCAACTTATTTATCTTGGTAAAATATTTAATAAGTCATTCAATTATGATCTTGTGGGATAAAACAAGCTAACTCTATAGTTTCACATAAATGAATAGAGAAGAAACAAATCCATTACCTCCAATGGTTCGTGAAATACTTTAAAAAACAATGATCCACACAATGGGTTATAGTCCCCTGCCCCTGCGACAACTGTATACACCTGACGATGCAGAGACAACACCACATCCTTCAACATCCTTGAAAAGTTGATTATGAACATGGAAATAGAATCCCATAAAAGATAAAGGAGAAATAGAAGGAGATGAAACCAAAATAATGGAGATAGATCATACCATATATCGAAGATTGATCTATACTGCTTGGTTACCTCAAAAATAGAGGGGAACCAAACCAAGGTGTCAATTTTGATCACATAACTCTTATAGGAAGGAATGGAAGGTTCTAGCATCTCACACCAGAGAATATGGAGGAAGAACTAGGGAGGAAGATATCACATCAAATTAGAAGATTTAATGGATAAACGGTTCAAGATACACTGTATTTTCATTTAAAATTGGATTTCATTAAACCCTGTGGTTTGACCAAGTAAAAGAATCTTGAGCCTGTGGAAAATTAATTTTGGATTTATGGCCTTGATTTGGCCATAGATTCCTTAAAATGAGCCTTCAAATGAATTTTATGTCAAAGGAAACGTCAAAGGGATGAAACTATTGGATGTTGGAAACATTGTTCATGAACCTAAAATTTGGAAAAGGAAATAGGGGCTTCTATTGGAACCTCCCCATTAGGTAAGAACTATTTATGGACTAAAAATTTGGAAAATGGAAATTTATGCTACCACTGGTACCTCACAGTTCTAGAAACACTATTCTGGAACTCAAAATTTTATAAAGAAAATATATGCTATTGTTGTAACCACACCATTTTAGAAACACTATTGAGGAAATTGAAATTTTCCAAAGAAACTAGAGGATGCTGTTAGAACCTCACCATTCTGGAAACACTATTCATGAGCTAAAATTTTTGGAAAGGCAATAGAGGCTATCATTGGAGCCTCACAGTTCTGGAAACACTGTTCATGAACTCAAAATTTGGAAATGTATATAGAAGCTACTGTTGGAACATCACTATCCTGGAGACATTGTTTATAAATCTAAAATTTGGCAACAAAAATAGAGGCTACCATTGGAACCTCACCATTCTAGAAACACTATTCCTGAACTCAAAATTTTTCTAAGGAAATAGAGGCTATCATTGGAACCTCACAATTCTGGAAACACTATTTCTGAACTCAAAATTTGGAAAAGTAAATAAAGGCTACTGTTGGAAACTCAACGTTATGGAAACACTATTCATGAACTTGAAATTTAAAAAAGGAAATAGAGGATACCATTAGAACCTCACCATTCAAGAAAAACTGTTCATGATCTCTAAATTTGAAAACAGAAATAGAGGCTACCATTGGAACCTCACCATTCTAGAAACACTATTCTGAGACCTCAAAATTTAGAAAAGAAAATAGAGGCTATCATTAGAACCTCATTGTTTAAGGAACACTGTTCATGAATTCAAAATTTAGAAATTGAAATAAAGGCTAATGTTGGAACCTCAGCGTTCTAGAAAAAATGTTCATGAACTCAATATTTGTAAAATGAAATAGGGGATACTTTTGGATCCTCACTGTTTTGGGAACACTGTTCATGAACACAAAATTTGGAAAAAGAAAATAGAGGCTACCATTTGAACCTCACAGATCTAAAAACTTTGTTCAGGAACACGAAATTTGGCAAAGGAAATAGAGGCTACCATTAGAACCTCACTACTATGAGAACACTATTCACATAAGTCTACCATCAAAACTATTCACATAAGCCTACCGATGACAGTATTCACATAAGGACACCATTGGGACTGTTCACATAAGCCTACTAATGGCATTGTTCCCATAAGGATACCCTTGAAACTATTCACATAAGCCTACCAATGATATTGTTCACATAAGGATACCGTTGGAACTATTCACAAAAGCCTACCAATGAAATTGTTCACATAAGGTTACTGTTGGAACTATTCACATTAGCCAACTGATGATACTGTTCACCTATGGTTACCATTGGAACTGTTCACATACACCTACCAATGACAGTGTACACATAAGGCAATTATTAGAACTGTTCACATAAGCCTACCAATGAAATTGTTCACATAATGCTACATTTTTAACTATTCACATAAGAATACTGATAGCAATGTTCACATAAGCCTACCGATAACACTGTTCATATAAGGCTACCATTGGAACTGTTCACATAAGCCTAAAAATGACACTATTCACATATCTAGAAATATGGAAAATTGTTAGGGATATGCCACCTTGAACTCTCGAAACACCTCAGACACCATATTTCTACAAATGAATGGACCAGAGAGGTCTAGGCCATTATAATCTCGTGTTACCTGTGTTGTATTCTCATTCATGATTTGTCATGAAATATCATGTTATTTTTAATATTATAAAGTAAAATCATATCTATAATTATAATAATTTAATATTTATCATATTTATTAACATATAATACAATTATGACCAATAATGATATATGGTTTTTGGAAATCTTGTATCTTACGATAATGGGGATAGTTGGTCATATGTACGTATGAGTAACATTTTTCTTTTACAATATTACTTTTAAAATGATGAAATGTAATGTGTTATGGTTACATAATATTCATTATTTAAAAAGTATCATATTATTTCATTAAATATAATTATATATATCTACATCATATATTATGGTGATGAATATAGAGTCATATCGCTTCATGAAGTCAGTAATCCACACATTCCCAAATGGCATTATTATATTCTAGAAATTGAAAATCTATAAAATAAAATTATATATTGTATTATAATAATGAATGATATGTCAGTAATTTCATAATTATTTCATTTAAATCCAATATATTAATTAAAATTATCCTTACTGCCTCTCCTGTAAAGTGTCAGTGAAAAATGAATAACATCTATTTGTGATGCAATAGTCTGTTATACAGACATGAAACATTATTGTATCCCCTTTGACATGTATATTATAAATGTATAAATGATATAATTTCTCCCATGGTTAAATTAT
Source organism: Viscum album (assembly GCA_963277665.1). Taxonomy (NCBI): domain Eukaryota; kingdom Viridiplantae; phylum Streptophyta; class Magnoliopsida; order Santalales; family Viscaceae; genus Viscum; species Viscum album. Next base: position 143,576,400 of record OY728123.1, on the reverse strand, counting down.
GCTCAAAATAATATATATATAATTTATTAAATTCATCATAACCAACTTTTAGTGGTGTTGATGAAAATTGTGTCACATTGGTCTGTGTGGCGGTAGTATTTGACACACATTAGAGATGTTATCATTTCCAATTTGAGGGAAGTAGGGATGGATATAAATCATTATGTTAATATAAAAAATATTATTATAACCTAGATAATGGTGTTTTTATGTAAATTTATTTGAATAATATTTTAATTATTTTGAAGAAGAAAAAATAAAAAAAATCATAGTTGGGAATTTTAACTATTCTTAGACTACACCATTATGATTATAACTATGGAATTTATATGGTTGAATTATGACTGAAAAAATGCTTATTTGATTATGGTATGGATGTTAGGAAGTTAATTTTTTGGTCATGGATGAAACAGAACTGTTTGATGGTGTAATTAATAATGGATAGGTGTGGGCTTTTATATTTGAGGTGAGTGGGATACTTCTGATTTTTTAGAAGAAAAAGGGGTTTCAAAATTATTCCCATTTAAAAATTATCAAATGAAGTATTAAATAATATTATACATTTTTTGCTAGATATGTGGATATAAAATTTATTTTAGAATATTTTTAGGTCATTTTAACTATTATCATTTCTGTTTAACCCCTCGTTAACTATTTTTAACTAAACCATTATAATTATTATTTATTATTTTCACTATAAATTACGTTAAAAAATATTTTGAAATTATTATATGAAATAAATTTTATAAATTACAAATATAGAATTTATTTTATGAAATTAAATTAATAAAAGTGGATAAATTAAATATAAAACATTGCCTGATAGATGTCCGGAAAATGAGGGGTTTCAAAGAGAATATTTTCTTTAGTATGGAATGTTTTTAAATTAAAATTTAACATAAAATATATAAAACATACATAAATTAGTTAAAAATTAATATATTATGTAATATTTTATGTTAAAAAAGTTTGAATGAAAAGAAAATATTAAATAGAATTTATTATTGTTTAATTCAGTGAAAAATGAAACATTTAAGATAAATCCCAAAAATTCAACAAATAATAATTTTTATGTTATTATTTCATAAAATAATCCCACCTTATAGAATAAATTTTCTAAAATTGGAAAAATTTATTTTTAGATTATGTGTGTAAAGCATGACTAGACCGTCATTTATAAAATAATACATGTTTATCAGACAATATTTATTTTTATTTAAAATGGATATTTTTTTATTCCATATATAACCAATTACTTTATGTTACTTCAAAAATCATTATAATTTTCATAATTTTGTTAATACTATTCATTGATGCTAATTTACACCTAGGATATAATATAATATTATATGACTTCTTATTTACACTTAGGGCTGCGAGTTCCAAAATCTATTGATGATATTAAATATAATGATTTTTTTTAATATATTTGGTTTTTTGTTGCATATTATATCAAATTAATATTTTTTATTTTTCAATTTATGGGTGTAACATCCCCAAACCCCAGTATCCTAGAGCCCATGCCTTATTCTATTTAATTTTCATAAATACAATGTGTCAAATCCCAAAATACTGATCAGTTCAGTTGTTTTATAAAACCATATTCATATATGATAGAAATTTTATATATTTAATAGAGAATAAAACATAGTACAAAAAAGATTCTCAAAATCCTTGAAAACTCATGCAAAGGATTTATCATCATAACATTAGGAAAGTATCCAAAAAAAGTGTGAAAAAAATTATCAAAATGTCACGACCCATCCTCGGGGCCCATGTCGTGACTACCCAAAGCCCGCCTTCCATAGGCCAGGGGCTGGCGACTAGCACCAAAGGCATAAATCCAGATAACTAGGAAGGCATTGCCATTATAAAAGTAAACAAAACACCACAGAGTACAAGCGGAAGTAAACACTAAGTACAAAGAGAAGTGCTGAAAAGTAAATGGGCCGGAATACAAACCCAACTGAAAGTACAACTACAACTGAACAAAAGTACAATAGAAAAAGACAATAGATGGAAGAACGGAAGCGGCTCCTGGGACGTCCTCCTCAGATCCTACCTGAACGGTAGGTACAGATGGCGCAACTCTTGGATTGTAACACCCTAGGTAAATAAAGAATATGAAATCTTTATATTTATCCATATTTTTGAATAAAATATTAATATTACTATAAAGGGGATTCTATTCTCGATGGTGTACCCAATACGCAACAATGAGTTTCTTGGGAATCTTACGTTGCACTCTAATAATAAAATAATATTACTTTAAATGGTAGTTAACACCTAGCCATTGTAATGGAAGGAATGAACAGAACTAACTACAAAATGATTATATATGTTTCTCAAATATTTTTAATCTTTAAGATTAATGTTAGAGGATTAAAAATGCAATTGAATCCAGTTTTTAAGCGTAAACATTCTGATATTCTTTAAAAGGTCGATTAACTGCCTTTTGATGGCGAACCCCTTTTAAATCAACTTTTTTAAAATTTTATAATCTCTATTTTTCAAAATAAACATATTATTTATTATTGGGACATTAAAATTTACTACCTTGGGTTAATTTTGGGCATTTTTCTGACAATGTTCATTTTTCAATGAATAGTAAAAAATACTGCCTTTTACATCAAAACTTCTTTTTCATATAATTTAACTATATGGTTATATTATATTTTTAATTTGTTTCAAATTTTAATTAGAATATATTTTTACCATTTAATTCCATGATGGTCATTGGGATTAATTTCACTTTGGAATTAGGCATAAACAAGTGCAAAACGTTTCATAAATATTGTTTCTAAAAAACCCGCTATTTGTTTTGATAACAGGAAGTTTTTTTAAATTAATTATTGTAATTCATGTGTTTGTAATTTGGTAAAATTAATTAAATATTTGTAATCAGAAGGTCCAAATTATTTATTTAAGACTTTTTTGTTTTTGGACATTATGAATAGTAATGACGGTAATTATCTTTAATTATCTTGATTAATGAGTAATCGGGTTGTTAAAGATAATAAGATAATATCATAATAATACAGAAATGACCATAAAATGTTTCCTAAGGATACTTTTTGTCTCATGGCTGACCATTGGATGCCTTGTTCCAAGCTTGGGGGCCCCATGGAATCACTTTTGTGAGAAAGTGTCTTTTTATCATTTTGTTTTTAAAGAATGTTAAATGTAACAAAGAATGTATCACCTAAGTAAAATATTTTTAATTTTATCTAAATAAATAATATTTTGGACTATAAATATTCATTGGAAATCTAAAATGATTTCATACATCATATTATTATTTTTAATAATCTTTAGACATTAAATAAATTAAATTATTTATGACATCATGGTGATGCAGCAATGACCTCGTTATTTAATGATTTAAATAAAATGGAAATAAAATGTAAAATCTAAGTCCTACACATGTCAAAAACCTATTGGATGGGTTTATTTATAACCCTTATCACCTTATACTTGAAACACATCAATGTGGGACCATTAAAATCCAAAACTCATTTGAAAATAAAGTTACATTTTATATCTTTCCAAGAGTGCCCCTCCTCTCCTATTATAAAAGGCCCCCACCTATACCACCTTACCCACACTTACAAAGCCTTTGGCTTGGCCAACACCTGCCCATTCAGCCTCTCCACATCCTTATATAACTCCTTGAAGCCACACATTGGGCAGAAGTCTTCCCAAGGAAGCCTTTGAGCTCAAATCAAAAGGAGTTACCCAATTTAAAGGTAATGTCTTCACTTGTGTCCTTTTGTTTATTTTGCTCCTCCAACCCCCTAAAATATTTTTATTTATTTATTTTTTAACAAATAAAGTATCTTAAATATAATAGGATGTTGTTATAAGAAGGATTCGAGCTACACTTACACACACCTACATCTAATGGTTAAAAAACGTACTGTTTCTGTGGATGGAGAATTTCGGCCTCGAGAAATGATGATTGTTCAACATTCTTTTAACACCTTCAAAGGTGAACATTAAGATGTCAATATATTTATATATGATATATAATATTTTTATGCTTTCCTTAAGATTCTTTATTTTCCATTTATGGCATACATTTATTGTTTCCATTATGGGTAAACGTGATATCTTCATTTTAGGAAGTGCGGACTACCGCCCCCTCAACGTGATTTGATTCGTTAATACCATATGTGGGACGTATAAAGGATGGAATTAATGTTATTACATATGTTATCCTATTGGAATTATAAAATAACTTTATATATTTATTATTTAATTCAATTTAATACAAAAACAAAAGAAATGAAAGTAGCATTCACGCGTACGTACGGCTTACCATCTCCATGAACGGTACATTTCATTTCTTATCTCCAAATTTTATGTACTATTATAAGTACATATACATAATGGATATATATATAATATATTACATCTAAATTATGGGTATCATTCTGGAATTATAATATATATATCTCTCATTTTGTTTTAATTCCATTAATATGGAAAAAATGAAAGTAGCGTTCATGTGTACGTACGACCTACCGTCTCCATAAATGGTGATTTTAAATATTTCTCTCCAAATGGTATGGAATAGTATAAAATGAATATATACTGGATATATATGATATTGAAAACATAAATACTATTCTGGAGATGATGTACCTATAACTACATGGAAAATTCTTTCCGAACATGTTCAATTTTTACTCATGTACTGAACATCGACAAAAACGTCTGATACGAACTCACTTTATTAACCAATTATTATAACATTATAATATGTGATATGAACTTAATTATAATATTTAAAGTAGGTCCTTAAGAAATTATAAATTGACCAAATTTTATTATTCATGAGATTAAAGAACGATCGAGTCATGTCGGACACGAGCTAAGGGATCCTACTCCTCTCTTTCTTTTTAAATACACTCTTTTATGTCATTCCTTCTAAGCTCATCTTTCTTGTGATTTGGATGTTCTTTTATATTATTCATACTGTAATTTTTATGTTAATATGATGAGAGACCCTATTCTCTCTCATCAATCCATTTTGGAAGTTTTGAATGGCGCCATTAGGCTGCCGAATTTTCGTAAGAGATCTAACCTCTCTCTTTCTCTTTATGTACTCTCCTTCATGTCACTTCTTTTAAGATCCTCTTTGATATGATGGGGGACGTTATTTTATATTCATATTGCTGTAAATTTTATTTTAATGTGATGAGATACCCTATTTTTTCTCATCAATCCATTTTTTGGAAGTATTAAGTGGCGCAGATAGGCTCCCGAGTTTTCGTAAGTGATTTTTCATCTCACTTTTATTCCCGTGAGATTTATGCTACATTTTCCACCATTTCCATTTATTGGTGTATGTACTTCCAATTATTATATACTTTGTGTAATATAATTTCATTTATGGGTACTTACATATTCATTGTATGACCCTTCTTCAATGGGGTGTACATTTCGAAAGTTACCCAAGTCGGTAAGGGAACCTTTCCCCCTCCTCTTTTTAAAAAACTTATTTTGTTATGTCTTTTAATTCACATACTATTATGTTGGGATATTTTCTTATATATCCTTATTAATGTAAATTTTATGTACAAGTGATGAGATACCCTTTTTATCTCTCATCAACTCATTTTATGAGTTTTGAAGTGATGTCGTTAGGTAGTCGAATTTCTGTAAGGGAACTTCTTAACCCACTTTCAATTCATTGGGTTAAACCTATAATTCTTGATTTTATTATGCCAAGATTATGTGTGGAATCTCTATGTTTTAGTTTCGAAAAACCTTTGTGTGGATATACTATTTCTACACATAATCATCTCTTTGATAAATTCTTATGTCATTTAGACGGACTTGTATCGGAAATCAGAACTCAATGTCATTTCATTGAGTTAAATATCTATGTCATTGGGTTTTTTCCATGATTATGTGTGAATGACCTCTGATTTTTTTACACTTAATATCCACTTATATTTTGTGTATTCTTATTTTTCACACATAATCATATAATTGATTTATCTTTAATCTAAGGATACCTACTTTGTAAGGGACTTCGTCTCAATCTCCTTTAATTGAGGCATATTTCGTTTTATACACAACTTTCATTTAGATGTGTATAAGCCCATTTGACTTTTACTTTTATACAAGATGAATCTTTTTCTACGAATCATTTTACTAAACGACAAAAAGGAGTGTTTCTTTTAACGTACGCGGTGACAACGACCATTTCCGCCGCCGTGAGTATTTTTTGATCTTTGGCTTCCTCAACAACTCGTGATGTTTTTTAAAATGAAATAAATATAATATACTATTTTATGTATTTTGGTATTGAAAATGGTTTTTATAATAGATTTATTATGTCAATGTATTTAAGTGATATATTGTGATCAAAGTGTGGAAATTTTTTCTTTCCATTATATTTGTTTTATGTATTTTGATTTTTTATAATTGTACTTGGACATTTGATGGGTGGTTACGTCATAACCCATATGACGGGTGGTGCCGTGAATACCAGGACAGGAGGTTATGTTATGACGTCCAATGCATTGGGTATGGAAGTCAGTCGTATGGCTATTCCATTAAGTATGTGTGGAAGTCGGCAGTATGGCTATTCCATTAAGTATGTGTGGAAGTCGACCGTATGGTTATTCCATTCAAGTATGTTTATGTCCCAAGTTACCTTTTTATGTTATGTGTTCTTTATATGGGTTTTATGGTAATATTTTGGTTACAAAAGGGTAAGTAATGATCTTTTATTCATTGAAGAGTTTTTTTACTACTTCGAAAAGGTGAAAGGTATTACTTTGATAAAGTATACATGGCTTACTTGTTGTTTTGAAAAACTAACAGTTTTTATTATTTGTGTATCCCTTACTGAGCATTTTATGATCATCCCAGGTTTTTGAAATGTTTTTCATAGGACTTAACGCATAATAGGGTCAAGGATCTGATCAAGGGAAAGTCATGCTACCAAAAACATGGAACAAGACATGTTTCTTTTTAAGAGTTTTTATTTTATGGAAACTTAATATAAGTTTCTACATTGTAATATTTTGAGATGTAATAGTCATGTCCTAATTCTCTAAAACTATAAACCTGAAAAGATCCTCAATGTGAATTATTAATTTAATTCAATATTAAGTAAGGTTTAAGGACGGGGCCTTATAGTTGGTATCAAAGGTCGGATTAGATTACTTTAAAGGTTAGGGTATCCTCTAAGCATAAGTGACATTACCATAATGGTTAGGATTTCAGAAAGAGTCCTAGTTTAAGATAAAGTGAATGAGTAATTATATATTAGTGTTTATCTTCCTCATTAGTACATGATGGTTTTGTTGATATACTCACACTGAAATTTCTGTTTTTAGTGAATGGATGGATCTAGCAGGCACCAAAGAGACAACAGGTTTGAAGGAAACTGTGGTGGTTCTCTGATTAGGATACTAGATAAAATGGGGGATTCAATGAGGAAACTCGTGGTTGTTCTAAACCAACTATCAAGGAGTAATGATCAACTACTTGAACCTTGGTATGATCTATAATGCATCATGTACGAGATGACCAATCGATGTGGATGTTCAGGTAATAATTATAAAGGTATCCATTAGAGTTTATATGATCCTTACTTTTGAGGTAATTATGGGTTATTATATGTTATGATGGAAGTGAAAGGCATGAGATAAAATTGATGTTAAAATATGTTATGATTATTTTTAAAGATTTTATCTTGTTTTGGGGAATGTTTTGAGAATTATATAGTTTTGGACAAAGGACAACACGCAGACCTTGTAACAACCCGTCGCGTCGGACAAAGCTGTGGGAATCGAACCCACAACCAAAGTGCAACTGGTATTTATCACCTACCACTAGACTACGTGAAGTCCCTGGTTAGTTTGACTAATTATTTTTAGTTATATGATTTTATGAATTAAGATTAAGTTGAATTTGGGTTATCTATGGATATTTATTAACCTATCATGGAGGATATGTGATTAGTTTAATGACGTTTCAATACGAGACATTAATAGAAACTGATGTTGTTTGGAGATAAATGTTAAGATTTAACATGGAAGACTATGTGACTAAATCATTAAAATATTTTGGTTTCAATCTTAGTTTGGTTTACTTTGAATAATTTTATGGACAAATTGATTATCGAATGGTCCTCGTTGAACTTTGGGTTTTGTTGGACACATTTTGGAGATTAAGAATAGATTTTCTTTTTATACAGGATTATACTTTTGTGGATTATCTGACCTTATACTAACAATTTTTGTTGTGTATTTTTTCTAAAGACATGGGAAATATATATTTCTCTTTTGTGGATTTTTTGATTCTCTATATATTGATTATAGAACTCTTAATGTGAACAAGTCTTCCTAAATACTCGTCTTTTGGAGAAAATATGACTTTGTGTGAGGAATCTAATAAAATATTAAAGTCAACATGATAAGTGATTATGTTTCCTTATGAATAAATTCATCAATAAAAAGTACCTTAAAATAAAAATACTGTCTATTAACTTTTCCTACTAGGGAATCGAATACCGTTTAACCCATCACAAGTTTGTCATTTTCTTATGGTTAACTTCCTCCTATACATGTTTACTATCACTCTCCATCAGAACATGACCCTTTGTTTTTTTCTTCCATGTCCATATTTTTATACTTATAATCCTAGTATGGGTTAACTCAGGTGACCTTTTTACTTATCTTTCTTTATTTTAAAGTGATTGTTTTACCAACTCTTGTTCCGATGTGGGACGTTCAAGGATGTTTCCAAGCTCAATTTTAAAATTGCGAGGACGCAATTCCCAAAAGGGGGAAGGATGTAACACACCAGGTAAATAAAGAATATGACATCTTTATATTTATCAATATTTGTGAATAAAATATTAATATTACTTTAAAGGGGATGCTATTCTCGATGGCGTACCCAATACGCAACAAAGAGTTTCGTGGGAATCTTACATTGCACTCTAATAATAAAATAATATTATTTTAAATGGTATCTAACGCCTTCCGTTGTAATGGAGGGAATGAACATAACTAACTACAAAATTATTATATATGTTTGTCAAATATTTTTACTCTTTACGATAAATTTTATGGTATTAAAATTCAAATGAATCCAGTTTTTAAGTGTAAACATTCTAATATTCTTTAAAAGGTCTATTAACCGCCTTTTGATGGAGAACCCCTTTTAAATCCACTTTTTGAAAATTTTATAAGCTCTATTTTTCAAAATAAACATATTATTTATTATTGGGACATTGAAATTTACCTTGGGTTAATTTTTGGTATTTTTCTGACAATGTTCATTTTTTAATGAATAGTGAAAAATTCTGCATTTGACATCAAAACTGCTTTTTCATATAATTTAACTATATGGTTATATTATATTTTTAATGTATTTTAAAGCTTAATTAGAATATATTTTTCCATGTAATTCAATTATGGTCATTGGGATTAATTTCACTTTGGAATTAGTCATAAACAAGTGCAAAACTTTTCATAAATATTATTTCTAAAAAACACGCTATTTGTTTTGACAACGGGAAGTTTTTTTAAATTAATTATTGTAATTTATGTGTTTGGAATTTGTTAAAATAAATTAAATATTTGTAATCAGAAGGTCCAAATTATGTAATTAAAACTCTTGTTTTTGGACATTATGAATAGTAACGATGGTAATTATCTTTAATTATCTTGATTAATGAGTAATCGGGTAGTTAAAGATAATAAGATAATATCATAATAATAAACAAAATGACCAAAAAATGTGTCCTAAGGCTACTTTTTGTATCATGGCCGACCATGGGATTCCTTGTGCCAAACTTGGGGGCCCCATGGAATCACTTTTGTGAGAAAGTGTCTTTTTATCTTTTTATTTTTAAGGAATGTTAAATGTAACTATCACCTAAGTAAAATATTTTTACTTTTGTCTAAATAAATGATCTTTTGGACTATAAATAATCATTGGAAAGATAAAAAGATATCATACACCATATTATTTTTTTATAATTTTTAGACCTTAAATAAATTAAATTATTTATGACATCATGATGATGCAGTGATGACCTCATTATTTAACGATTTAAATAAAATGGAATGATAATGTAAAATCTAAGACCTAAACATGTCCAAAACCTATTGGATGGGTGGATTTCGAACCCTTATCAGGTTATCCTAGAAACACATCAATGTGGGACCATTAAAATACGAAACTCATTTGAAAATAAAGTTACATTTTATATATTTCCAAGAGTGCCCATCCTCTCCTCTTATAAAAGGCCCCCACCTCTACCACCTTACCCACACATTCAAAGCCTTTGGATCGGCCAAACCCTGCCCATTTGGCCTGTACACATACCTATATAACTCCTTGAAGCCTCACGTTGGGCAGAAGTCTTCCCAAGGAAGCCTTTGATCTCAAATCAAAAGGAGTTAACCAATTTAAAGGTAATATCTTCACTTGTGTCCTTTTGTTTTATTTTTCTTCTCCAACCCCCTAAGCTCTTTTGATTCATTTATTTTGTAACAAATCCAGTATATTAAATATACTAGGATGTTGTTATAATAATTATTCGAGCTACAATTACACACACCTACATCTAATTGTTAAAGAACATACTCTTTCTGTGGATGGCGAATTTCTGCCTCACGAAATGATGATTGTTCAACATTTTTTTAACACCTTAAAAGGTGGCCATTAATATGTCACTATATTTATATATGATATATAATATGTTTATTTTTTCCTTAATATTCTGTATTTTTCATTTATGGAATACATTTATGGTTTCCATTATGGGTAAACGCAATATCTTCATTTTAGGAAGTGCGAACTACCGCCCCCTCAAAGTGATTTGATTCACTAATACCATATGTGAGACGTATAAAGGATGGAATTAATGGTATTACATATTTTATCCAAATGTAATTATAATATACCATTATATCATTATTATTTCATTCAATTTAATACAAAAAAAAAAGAAATGAAAGTAGCGTTCATGCGTACGTATGGCTTTCCGTCTCCATGAACAGTACATTTCATTTCTGATCTCCAAATGTTATGTACTATTATATGTAAATATATATAATGGATATATATGTAATATATTACATCTAAATTATGGGTATCATTCTGGAATTATAATATATATATATATCTCATTTTGTTTTAATTTCATTAATATGGAAAAAAATGAAAGTAGCATTCATGCGTACGTACGGCCTACCATCTCCATGAACGGTGCTTTTAAATTTTTATCTCCAAATGCTATGGAATAGTATAAAATGAATATATAATGGATATATATGATATTTTTAACATAAATACTATTCTGGAGATTATGTACCTATAACGACATGGAAAATTCTTTTCTAACAAGTTCAATTTTTACTCATGTACTGAACATCGACAAAAACGTCTGATACGAACTAACATTATTAACCAATTATTATAACATTATAATATGTGATATGAACTGAATAATAATATTTAATGGAAATCCTTAAGAAATTATAAATTGACCAAATTTTATTATTCATGAGATTAAAGAACGATCGAGTCATGTCAGACACGAGGTAAGGGATCCTACTCCTCTCTTTCTTTTTAAGTACACTATTTTATGTTATTCCTTCTAAGCTCATATTTCATGTTATTGGGATGTTATTTTATATTACTATTACTGTAATTTTTATTTTCATATGATGAGAGACCATATTCTCTCTCATCAATCCATTTTGGAAGTTTTGAGTGGCACTGTTAGGCTGCCGAATTTTCGTAAAAGATCTAACCTCTCTCTTTCTCTTTAAGTACTCTCATTTATGTCACTTCAATTAATATCCTCATTGTTATGATGGGGGATGTTCTTTTATATTCCTCTTGATGTAAATTTTATTGTAATGTGATGAGATACCCTATTTGATCTCATCAATACATTTTTTGTAAGTTTTAAGTGGCGCGGTTAGGCTGCCGAGTTTTCGTAAGGTATTTTTCATCTCACTTTTATTCTCGTGAGATTTATTCTACATTTGACACCATTTCCTTTGAGTGGTGTATGTAATTCCAATTATTATACACTTTTTGTAATATAATTTCATTTATGGGTACTTACATATTCATTGTATGACCCTTCTTCAATGGGGTGTATGTTTCGAAAGTTACCGAAGTCGGTAAGGGAACCTTTCACCCTCCTCTTATTAAAAGACTTATTTTGTTATGTATTTTAATTCACATACTATTATGTTGGGATATGATCTTCTATATCCTTATTAATGTAAATTTTATGTCCAAGTGATGAGATACCTTTTTTATCTCTCATCAACTCATTTTATGAGTTTTTATGTGACGTTGTTAGGCAGTCGGATTTCTGTAAGGGAACTTCTTAACCCACTTTCAATTCTTTGGGTTAAACCTAAAATTCTTGATTTTATTATGCCAGGATTATGTGTGGAATCTCTATGTTGTATTTTCCACAAAAATTTTTGTGTATATACTATTTCTACACATAATCATCTCTTTGATAAATTCTTATGTCATTTAGACGGACTTGTATCAGAAATCATAACTCAATATCATTTCATTGAGTTAAATATCTATGTCATTGGTTTAGTTTTTTTTCATGATTATGTGTGAATGAACTCTGATTGTTTTACACTTAATATCCACTTGTATTTTGTGTATTCGTATTTGTCACACCTAATCATATAATTGATTTATCCTTAATCTAAGGATACCGACTTTGTAAGGGACTTCGTCTCAATCTCCTATCATTGAGGCATATTTAGTTTTATACACAACTTTCATTTATATGGTGTATAAACCCCTTTGACTTTTACTTTTATACAAAATGAATCTTTTTCTATGAAGAATTTTACTAAACGACAAAAATTAATGTTTCTTTTAACGTATGCGGTGACAACGACCATTTCCGCCAGCACGAGTATTTTTTGATCTTTGGCTTCCTCAGCAAGCCGTGATGTTTTTTAAAATTAAATAAATACCATATACTCTTTTATGTATTTTGGTATTGAAAATGGTTTTTATAATGGATTTGTTATGTCAATATATTTAAGTGATATATTGTGATCGAAGTGTGGAAATGTTTTCTTTCCATTATATTTTATTTATGTCTTATGATATTTTATAATGGTACTTGGACATTTGACGGGTGGTTACATGATAAACCATATGACGGGTGGTGTCGTGAATACTAGGATGAGTGGTTACATTATAACCTCCAATTCATTGGGTATGGAAGTTGGCCGTATGGCTATTCCATTAAGTATGTGTGGAAATCGGTCGTATGGCTATTCCATTAAGTATGTGTGGAAGTCGACCGTATGGTCATTCCATTCAAGTATGTTTATGTCCCAAGTTACCTTTTTATGTTATGTGTTCTTTATATGGGTTTTATGGAAATCTTTTGGTTACAAAAGGGTAAGTAATGATCCTTTATTCATTGAAGAATTTTTTTTACTACTTCAAAAAGGTGAAAGGTATTACTTTGATAAAGTATACATGGTTTACTTGTTGTTTTGAAAAACTAACATTTTTCATTCTTTTTGTATCCCTTACTGTGCATTTTATGCTCATCCCATGTTTTTGAAATGTTTTTCATAGGACTTAACGCATAATAGGGTCAAGGATGGGATCAAGGGAAAGTCATGCTACCTAAAACATGGAAGAAGACATGTTTATTTTTAAGTGTTTTTATTTTATGGAAACATAGTAGAAGTTTCTACATTGTAATCTTTTGAGATGTAATAGTCATGTCCTAATTCTCTAAAAATATAAACCTAAAAAGATCCTCAATGTGAATTATTCATTTAAATCAATATTATGTAAGGATTAAGGTCGAGGCCTTATATGGATCGTCCACCATGGATCCTACCTGAAGGGTAGGTACAGATAGCCTCCACAGCGCTCTCACCCGTCAACCTCCTCCAAGTGTCGTCTAACCATGAAGTCCACCTCCGGATACTGACTCGTCATGTAGTCCACCTCCGGGTACCGTCCAGTCCTCGAACACTCTGCCTCCATCAGCACTGCCCGTCGTCTGCAACCAACACAATTAGGTGTGGGCATAGCCCGTGAAGGGGTGAGTATTACGATACTCAGTATGGACCCCGAGACCCTCAAGGTCTCACTAAAACCAACAAGGATAACCACAATGAAGATCTCAACAGATAACCTCTACTTAGGTATAAGCCCGTACATATACCTAAGTTATCAAGTAACCCATATCAATCATGAGGAAACAAAAAGATTATGAAATCAAAGGATAACCACTACCCAGGTATATGCCCATACATATACCTAAGTTATCAAGTGACCCATCTCAATCACGAGGCAAACACAAGGTCATAGACTCAGCTCAGACCAGGATTTTCATTATCAAAACTATAACTGCTGAAGAGCCCCGTCTCTAGAGTGTATAGTGGTCCTGTAACGACTCTGAGGTATTGCACACTAATCCAAGTCTCTGAGGTACTCCTCCTATCGAGTTCCGCGGGTCTGCTACCAAATACTGGGCGCTTCGTCCGCTGTGGGTCTACCGCCAAATACTGGGCACTCCGCCTAATAGCCTATAGAGGTACTCCTCCGGTCGAGTACTGCCGGTATGCTGCCAACTACCAGGCGCACCATCCGCCGTGGGTCTGCCGCCAAATACCGGGCGCTCCGTCCACTGGGCTAGTCGACTCACTCTATGTCAAGTCGGTCAAGCAGTCGTCAGGTCTTAGTCGTCTACACGGTCTCCGTACTCCGCACGCTCGTCTCTGGGAGGGTCCGCTCCACGAGCTACAGTTTGATACTCCAGGTATCTCAAAGTCCCACGAAAAAGTATCTCAAAGGACTGCCTCGTCATAGGGGTCTCAACGTAACAGACAACGCGTCAATTGGACGCCCGGTCTGTGAGTTTTTAGCCTTTTCGTTCCAGGGGACCGGTTGGTTTCGTGAACGAACCAACCCAGCCGTATCTCAACTGTACCCCGAACTCTCATAGGGTATACTCATATGGACCATTTCTAAATGTGATCACCAACGCCGCTGACGGTTCGTCAAACGGACGTCCGGTCTGAAAGATATCAGCTTATTCGTTCCAGGGGCCCGGTTGGATTTCGGGTACGATCCAACCCGGCCACTATCCAACAGAAACCAAAACTCAGGAGATGTATGCCAAAAGTTCTGCCTCATCAAGAGTAATTCAACGAGACAGACGGTGCGTCAATCGGACGCCCGGTCTGGGAGTTATTGGCTTTTTCGTTCAGGGGCCCGGTTGGTTTCGTGAGCAATCCAACCCGACTGCACTCTGACGGCATCCAAACCTCGAGCGGAGTTAGACAAAAGATCCGTCTCACTTATAGGAATCCATTAAATTCCACGGCACGTCAATCGGACGTCCGGAGCTCAAGATATAAGTGTTTCCGCTCCGAAGGCCTGGTTGGTTTCGTATCCGAACCAACCTGGCCGAACCCAAAGTATTCCGAAACCTTGCGTGAAATATACCTAAACGACCGACTCGATCCAGGGATCGCATCGCTGCTGACGGTGCGTCGATCGGAGGTCTACAGCTCAATATATGGGCGAAAGACCGTGAGGGGACCGAAAATGGGGGTTTTGGGCCCGCACTGACCCGGCCCGAGACCCCCTGGGCCGGCCCGAACCGGGTTGACCCACCCCGGGAGCGGGCCGACCCGGCAGGCGCGGCCCGTCCCGGCCTGGTCTGCCCAAGCCGGCCCGGCTCGGCCGGGGGTTCGGCCAAACGGCCGAAACATGCGGGGGGCACTGCCCCCCGTGTGAAGAGTCGCGGCCCCGCGTGGGGCCGCCCGTGCTAGCGGACGCGGCAGCTGGCCGCGTCCCGCCGCTCCCCTCATGTCCCACGCTGTCGCAGGACCACGCTTCGCAGTCGCGGCTTCAGCCACGGCAGATTCTTCCGACACCACTCCTGGCGCCGCCGCCCCCGACCGCCGGCGCCGCCGCACCGGCATAGCGCACCGGCAGGGGCTTCCGCAAACCACCGGACACGCTCCGTTGATCCGATTCACCTGCGGTCTTCGCCACTCATCATCCCAGGACCCTACCTTCGCTGCAAAGATCCCACAATGCCCGTGCAGCTTCGTTTTTCATTTTCCAGCACGGCGCGACGGCGCCGTGGTTTGTTCAACTTCATCGACGCGGCGCGACGGCGCCACGCTTCTTAGCCCTTCCTCATAATTTCCGTGCGGTGCAACGGCACCACGCCGCCTTTCACATACCGCAGCAAATTAAAACAACAAGGGGGGAGGAGGGTCGGCTATGTTCATGTGGTCCGACCTCCTCCCATTATAATGATAGAAAGAGGCCATCTAATAGAAGTTGACGTACAACAAGAAATAATTCACGGACAAAAACAATAATCCTCAACATCATTCCACATGAATGAACGATCCGCGGTTCAACCTGGAATTGGTTGTTCCACGCTCGTCGTTCGTTTCTCAAAAGATAATAGAACACCAAAATAAATTCTCCTACCTCAATTCAATGTTCGTTCGTCATTGGGGCGGAAATCGGTGTCGCGAGAATGACGTCGCGGGGTCGGACGTAGATTCTGTGGACGTCGGGGTGCATCCTAGGAGGAAACAATGTCTCCTCACTTGTTTCTATGGAAGAAGATTAAGGAGAACCATGTATGCTGAGTCATTCTACGTTGAAGGGAAGGTGTTCTTAATCGATGAAGAACCATTCTTCGTCGAAGGAAAGTTCTCTTCTTCTTCACACCAAAGCTCTCCCAAAAACTCTAGGATTTTGGTAAAGTTTTCTCCCACACCAAAAGCTCTAACTCAAAATAATACCCCATGATATTATTTTTATTCACACCAAAAAGATTTAAAATTCAAACCAAACCACTTAATTAAACAAATGAAGAGACTAATCTCATTAATTAAGGCATGTTGTCATGAATTAATTGTGGAAGGAAAAGGTGAAGAGTTACACAAAATAAGAGGAGTTAACAAACTTAATGGAAGAGGAGATTAATGGGGAGTTGACACATTAAAAGAAAGGGAGTTTAAGGGGGGTTGTAGAGCTATAAATTTAAACAAAAGGGGTGTTAAATGGGGGAATGTTTGTGGGGGTTAAAGGGAAGGTGAAGTGTTGTGGTTTCGTGCGGACCCCACCACCCTTGGTCATACCCTCTAATGGGAAGGTAGGTGGGGTGTGGCCCCACCTCCAACTTCTCAATGAAGAAATTAACTTCCACATAAAATAAATTGTAACACTACAATTTATTTAAGAATTATCGAATACCCAAAAATTAACCACCTCATGTGAAAGAAACACAACTGCGCTTAAGGTCCCCTAATGCAATTATCGGCGCTGCGAGTTCATCGGTGCCCTCGGATTTCAATTCCAAGTACCGGTTCAAAACATAGAAGAACTCACTCATTCGTTCACTGAACATACCCAAGCCAAACTTTGGAAAATGATTCTGGGCACACCAGGCCTCGGAATCAGACGCCGTCAGAAACTGCATTCTTGTAAAATTCCAATGAAAATTAAGAAAAAATTTTCCTTGAAATTTTCGGGTATTTACATTACTCCCACCTCAGGGATTTACGTCCCCGTAAAGCTTCAACACAAAATGGGGATAAAAAATCGGTACTGAGCACGAATCTAAGCCTCCTTCTCTCATGTGCTCACCTGGAGGTTCCCATACTGCCAGTGAATGCGCACCCAAGGAATCGTCCATCCTCATAGGATACGCTCATGTCGATCCTCGATTCCCACTCGAACCTCCGTGAAAGTCACGCCATTTCCAAAGTCCATCTCTCCATGGTCGATGATATGCGAAGGGTCAAGAACGTATCTCCTCAGTTGAGATACGTGGAAGTTTTCATGCACCTAGTGAAACTGAGGTAGATGCCTCAAGTGGTAAACAAATTCACCTACCCAGCTGAGGACCTAAGAAGGTCGACTGAACCTCTGGGATAACTTGCCGCCTTGGCCATATCTCCATAAACCTCGTCGAGGTGAAACTCGTATAAGTACGTGATCGTCATCCTCAAACTCTATAGGCCTCCAAATACTATCAGCATAAGGTTTATGTCATCCTTGTTCTGTCCTCATCCGCTTTTGGATGACCTGGACCTTCTCTAGTCTCACAAGAGCTGCTATGATTTCTTCTTTGCCAATAAGAGAAATCTGGTCTCATCTCCTGGATGAACCACATTCATTGCCTAATACAGTCAATCCTGACATGAATGATGCTTTCATGCCATGGATGACGTCGTAAGGCCTCGACGTAACTACCAAGAGATCTAACTATCACTCTCGCCTCCAAGGTTCGAGTCACACTGTCGGCATCAGTGTGAGGTCACTAGGTCTCCTCCAGTAGAAATCTCGAATGTGAGGGTCAAGTCAACAGTCTTAACCGGGACCACTCAGTATCCACCAAACAAAAGGACAGGAAAGAAAACTTTACAAACATAAGTGTCTTTTCATTATTGCAGCTCATAGTACAAAGACACAAATGTAACAACAACATAACTAGAAGAAACAAGATCAATAGCCTCCAGGTCTGGAGCTAGTCCCGATCCTATACATCTGATTCCGGATCTCCATCACCATAGGCCTCAACTGAAAACCACACTCAATACTCTTAAAACTATTGATTCACAGAAAAAAATATCAGAGTTATAAGTTCTGATGTAGAACCGACTCCGTTGATACCAATTTTTACAACCCATCCTCGGGGCCCGTGCCGTGACAACCACACGCCCACCTTCCATAGGCCAGGGGCTGGCGACTAGCACCGAAAGCGTAAATCCCGATAACTGGGAAGGCATTGCCTTTATAAAAGTAAAAAAAAACACTACAGAGTACAAGCGGAAGTAAACACTAAGTACAATGCGAAGTGCTAAAAATTAAATGGGCCAGAATACAAACCCAACTGAAAGTACAACTACAACTGAACAAAATTACAACAGAAAAAGGCAACAGCTGGAAGAACGGAAGCGGATCCTGGGACGTCCTCCTCGGATCCTACCTGAAGGGTAGGTACAGATAGCCTCCACAACGATCTCACCCGTCAACCTCCTCTGAGTGTCGTCTCACCGTGAATTCCACCTCCAGATACTGACTCGTCTTGTAGTCCACCTCCGGGTACCGTCCAGTCCTCAAACACTCGGCCTCCGTCAGCACTGCCTGTCATCTGCAACCAATACAACGAGGTGCGGGCATAGCTCGTGTAGGGGTGAGTATAACGATACTCAGTAGGGACCCTGAGACCCTCAAGGTCTCTCTAAAACCAACAAGGATAACCACAAAGAAGATATCAAAAGATAACCTCTACTTAGGTATAACCACATACATATACCTAAGTTATCAAGTAACCCATCTCAATAATGAGGAAACACAAAGATTATGAAATCAATAGATAACCACTACCCAGGTATATGCCCACACATATACCTAATTTATCAAGTGACTCATCTCAATCATGATGAAAACACAAGGTCATAGACTTAGCTCGAACCAGGATTTTCAATATCGAAACCGTAATTGTTGAAGAGCCCCGTCTCAGGAGTGTACAGTGGTCATGTCACGACTCTGAGGTACTTCTCACTAATCCAAGTCTCTGAGGTACTCCACCTGTCGAGTACCGCAGGTCTGCTTCCAAATACTGGGTGCTCCGTCTGTTGTGGGTATGTCGCCAAATATCGGGCGCTCCCCCTAATAGCATACAGAGGTACTCCTCCAGTCGAGTATCGCGGGTCTGCTGCCAACTACTAGGCGCTCCGTCTGCCATGGGTCTGCCGCCAAATACCGGGTGCTCCGTCCACTGGGCTAGTCGACTCACTCCTAGTCGAGTCGGTCAAGGAGTCGTCGGGTCTCAGTCGTCTACATGGTCTCTGTACTCCACACGCTCGTCTCTGGGAGGGTCCGCTCCATGAGCTACTGGTTGATACTCGAAGTATCTCAAGGACCCACGAAGAAGTATCTCAAAGGACCGCCTCGTCATAGAGGTCTCAACGCAACAGACGACGCGTTAATCGGACGCCCGGTCTGTGAGTTATTAGCCTTTTCGTCCCAGGGGCCCGGTTGGTTTCGTGAGCGAACCAACCCGGTCGTAGCTCAACTGTACCCCAAACTCTCATAGGGTATACTCATAGAGACCGTTTCTCAACGTGATCACCAATGCCGCTGACGGTTCGTCAAACGGACGTCCGGTCTGAAAGATATCAGCTTTTCCATTCCAGGGGCCCGGTTGGATTTCAGGTACAATCCAACCCGGCCACTATCCAACAGAAACCAAAACTCAGGCGAAGTATGCCAAAAGTTCCATCTCATTAAGAGGAATTCAACGAGATAGTCAGTGCGTCAATCAAACGCCCGGTCTAGGAGTTATTGTCTTTTTCGTTCCAGGAGCCCGGTTGGTTTCGTGAGCGAACCACTCAAATAGACTCCGACGGCATCCAAACCTCGAGCGGAGTAAGCCAAAAGATCCGTCTCACTTAGAGGAATCCATCAAAGTCAACGACACGTCAACCGGACGTCCGGAGCTCAAGATATAAGCATTTCCGCTCCGAGGGCCTGGTTGGATTCGTATCCGAACCAACCCGGCCGAACCCAAAGTATTCCAAAACGTTGAGTGCGATATACCGAAAGGACTGTCTCGATCCAAGGATCGCATCGCCGCTGGCAGTGCATCGATCGGATGTCTAAAACTCAAGATATGGGTAAAAGACCGTGAGGGGTCCGAAAATGGGGGTTTCGGGCCCGGCCCGAGACCCCCTGGGCCGGCCCGAACCGGTTCGACCCGACCCGGGTGCGGGTCTGACCCGGCCGGTGCGGCCCGACCAGGCCCGGTCTGCCCAAGCCGACCTGGCTTGGCTGGGGGTTCGGCCGAAAGACCGAACCATGCGGGTGGCACTGCCCCCGTGTGAAGAGTCGTGACCCCGCGCGGTCGCCGGACCGCGCTCCGCGACCACGTCGGATTCTTCCGGCGGCACTTTGGGCGCCGCCGCACCAGTGGGGCACACCGACATGGGCTTCCGCGGACCACCAGACGCGCTCCGGTGGTCCGATTCGCCTGTGGTCTTCGCCAGTCATCATCCCGGGACCCGACCTTCCCTGCAAAGATCCCACAACGCCTGTGCGGTTTCGTTTGTCATTTTCCGGCGCGGCGCGACGACGCCGTGGCTTCTTCAACTTCATCGGTGCGGCGCGACGGCGCCGCGCTTCTTAGCCCTTCCTCATAATTTTCGTGCGGTGTAACGACACCGCACCGCATTTCACGTGCTGCAAAAAATGCAAACAACAAGGGGGAAGGAGGGTCAGCCGTGTTCGTGTGGTCCGACATCCTCCTGTTATAATGATAGCAATCGGCCATCTAATAGATGTTGACGTACGACAAGAAATAATTCACGGAAAAAAACAATAATCCTCAACATCAATCCGCATGAACGAACGATCCGCAGATCAACCTGTAATTGGTTGGTCCACGCCCGTCGTTCTTTTCTCAAAAGATAAGAGAACACCAAAATAAATTCCCCTACCTCGATTCATGGTTTGTTCCTCGTTGGCGCGGAAATCGGTGTCGCGAGAATGACGTCGCAGGGTCGGACGTAGATTCTGTGGACGTTGGGGTGTGTCCAGGGAGGAAACGACGTCTCCTCAATTGTTGCTATGGAAGAAGAGGATGGAGAACTGTGGACGCCGAGTCATTCTACGATAAAGGGAAGGTTTTTTTAATCGAAGAAGAACCGTTCTTTGTTGAAGGAATGTTCTCCTCTTCTTCACACCAAAGATCTCCCAAAAACTCTATGTCTTTTGTAAAGTTTTCTCCCACACCAAAAGCTCTAACTCAAAATAATATCCCATGATATTATTTTTATTCACACCACAAAGATTTAAAATTCAAAACAAACCACTTAATTAAACAAATGAAGCGACTCATCTCATTAATTAATGCATGTTTTCATGAATTAATGGTGGAAGGAAAAGGTGAATAGTTTCAAAAAATAAGAGGAGTTAACAAACATAATGGAAGAGGAGATTAATGGGGAGTTGACACATTAAAATCATGGGAGTTTAAGGGGGGTTGTAGAGTTATACATTTAAACACAAGGGGTGTTAAATGGGGGAATGTTCATGGAGGTTAAAGGGAAGGTGAAGGGTTGGGGTTTCATGCGGACCCCACCACCCTTGGTCATACCCTCTCATGGAAAGTTAGGTGGGGTGTGGCCCCACCTCCAACTTCTCTTTGAAGAAATTAACTTCCACATAAAATAAATTGTAACACTACAATTTATTTAAGACTTATCGAATCCCCAAAATGTAACCACCTCATATGACAAAAACGCAACTGCGCTTAAGGTCCCCTTAAACAATTATCGGTGCTGCGATTTCATCGGTGCCCTCAGATTTCAATTCCGAGTATCGGTTCAAAAGATAGAAAAACGCGCTCATTCGTTCACTGAACGTACCCGAGCTAAACATCGGAAAATGATTCCAGGCACACCGGGCCTCGGAATCAGATGCCGTCAAAAACTGCGTTCTTGTAAAATTCAAAGAAAATTAAGAAAAAATTTCCCTTGAAATTTCTGGGTCTTTACACAGAAAAGGTAAAGTAAAAAAGAATATATTATGAGTCAACAATCATAATAAAGAATATTAATTAAATATATAATCACAAATTCCAATCAAACAACTTGATTTCATGAATAGATAATGTATAATCAATATAGCAAGGAAAATAACAGAAAACTTTATCCATTTAAATAATAAAATGAGAATGATATGTATAAATAGATTATATCATAGAAAAAATATTCGGGATAATAATAATTTAACTCTTAAGGAATGAAATTATTAATTATTTGACATCATTCCTCAAGAATATTCCACAACTGTAATCAATACCATTAACAAAACAGTTTGAACTACATGTATTACTAAATTTAATATGTCCAATTAATTTGTCTCATGAGACATACCTTTAGATCGAGGGACTATATAATTCAATCAACTACAAATAATTATATAACTAATGAATTCATCATATATTTAATAATAAATTAAATCCATGAATCAATATTCCTTATCATTCAATATTCATATTGACTAAAATATTCATATTTATCAATATTTCATAGTTGATAAAATAAAATTCAATGTATAAAACTTTTGTAAATATGTTATATGGTTTATAAAATAATCATAAAAATAATTCATGAATATTTATATTAAAATAAAATAAAATTTATAATGGAATTGTATTACATAAATTTTATTCTTTTAATAGAAAGTAAATAATCTAAAGAAATAGATACTATTCAACAACATGGTAATTTCCATGTCAAATATACAAGGATAAAATTACTCAATGTGAAACACAATGTATCATGAAGTATGAATAAGTCAGGATATAAAATTTCATATGGGTAGTATATATCGCACATTAAATTGTATTAGTTTATAATAACAAGTCACCATGAAAGTTTAATTATGACAAAATCTCTACCGCACATGTCTTTTTTGGTATCTATTCTTTATAATCCTATATAATTTTCATAAATATGTTATTACCTTAAAAAATTATAGTATTTTTATAACTTATATTTACCTTTTATAATATCACACCTCCTATTCATTAAGAATCATTCATTAGTTTCCTAATTTGGGGTGTCAAATGACAGGTTTTCTCATTCATGTGTTATTGTCTATATTCTAGTTCATGGTAATATTATATAGTTCTATCATCTCCATAGTAAAAAATTTACATAAATATAATATTTTTAAATCACTTTTACACATAAAATAGTACATAAGTTATGATTATGAAAAATAATGTATGTTGTGATCATTGGGATGATAGGTCATATATTTTCATGAGTAAAGTTTCCATTTTCAAATAATCATTATGGAAGGATAGAATGTAATATATAATTTTTACATTATAAAACTAATATAATATATTCCATATTATATAATTTTATATATCACCCATGATTTTTTATGACTAAAATTTTGTCACGATAATTTATAAAAGTAGTGGTCTCCACGTACATGAATGATGTTATCATATTTACATGAGTAAAAAACAACATTAAAAATGATGTATATAATATTTAAAAACGAAAAATATATCATAAATATATTATTTACTTAATTTATGTAACAAAAAATAATTAACATTATCTTTCTCACCTTCCAAGTGAATTGTTGCTGAAAGACAAATCATATCACATAGAGAGGCAGTAGTCCGACGTACAGATGATTGACGTTTTCATATTTCCTACAGAATGGAAGGAAAAATAATCATATGATATAATGATTAAATGGTTATAAATAATTTATATATACCATATATTTAATTTATATCCATCGTCATACAAAACCTGGAAACGTGGTTGTGTAAAAATGAATGACATCAATTTGCGAGGTGGTAGTTTGTTGTGCAGCCAAATAATGATTTCATAACCCATTTTATAGATATAGATATGTTTTTAATTGATTACTTTTTTTTAAAGAACCATATTATATGTATTATAATTTTGATTTTATATCATCATGGTTAAAAAAATGTATAATGTGTACAAATAAGTAAAATAGTTATCTTTTTTTAAGAACATTTCTTCTTCTTTGAGTATCATCCTTAGGTTTTCCCTAAAACATTAAAAATAAGAATTTATACATATAATAATGCTATGAAGATAATGGTAGGTATTTTGGAATGTGATTTGGGTAGGTATTTTAGTAAATAATATTTTTTGAAGGTTTGAGGTAGATAGGAGAAGTGATGACCTTTTATTAGTGGGGGAGGGGTCACACTTTGTATTTTTAAATGAATAGAGTTCTCCAACATTTTCCATATGTCAAAAGGGATTATAATGGAAGATTTTTTTATCCTTAATGTTGTAGGTGTATAAATAAGGACATAAAATAGTTTTTTTAAATCATAATAAGTCATTTTGTCTATTTTATTTTTATATTAACCCCGATAAACCCATTCTTCCCTTAGCCATAGTAATTAATTATTACTGAATTCACTATTCATATTGGGGAATAATTAGCTGGACTATATTAGATATTTTTTTTATCAAAATATATATTCCAATTTTTCAAAACATAATTCATATAATTGTAAATTTTTTATTTAATATTAATCGTCCATATGTGAGGAGAAGGTGGGTTTCTAAATATAAAATATAAAAAAGTACCCAATGTTTTTACATTTCAATTCAATATAAAATCTATTACAATGACCTAAATTGGATTAATTGATATAAAATTGAAAAAAAAATATTTAAATTCAATTAAAATTGTAAATTTACATTATTAATTATTTATGTGAAAATGCAGTTTTCAATTATAATCTAGTATTTTACATTATTCATAAAAAATGAAATGTTTTAGAAAAATACAAAATATTAATATTATGATTATTTTCATATTCATATTTAAAAAATTATCTATAGTTTGGAGAATAAATTTTCTATATGTGCTAGAATTCTATTTTAAATTATGCATTCAAATCATGACAAAACTATATTTTTTTATACCCAGTGTGCTTTAAAAGCTAGCAATGAAATTAAAACTATTCTAAAAAAATTCGGTTTTAACGTATTGTGGGGTTATATTATAACCTCATAAAAACTTATAACCCAAAAATTATTATGAATATTAAATTAAAAAAATATGATTGTATTTATTCTTCATAAAATCAAATGTTTCCCGTGATTCTTCCTCTATTTTTTTATTTCTCTAGAGTAACTTTACTATAAACGACATATGATTCCGAAATAAATTATCTCTAATTTCGTGAATATAGATTGGTATTTCATATTATGATAGATATTGTTCCAATTAAATCCCATAATAAGTCCGAATTTCTTATGGGTTTGAAATATATTTCCATAAAAATGATACGTGAAACACATTATGTAATTTTTCTAGATATGGAGGAATTACCAAAAAATATGAAACCACTAAAATTATTACAATAATTTCAAAGGGTCTATTGTACCTTCAACTCAATTTCTATTTCCTAAAAATCCTTATAAAAAAATTCATTAAATATACTTTCAAGGAATCAAAACCTCCCACTTATAATTGAAAATCATTTCTCCCATTATTAGCATAACAATTTTTCATATTTTGAGATGATTTAATATGAGCCTAAATAGGTAGTAATTTGTTATTTTCTCCTCAATAGGTACAAGTACTAAAATATTTTATCAATTTATTTATCCAAATAATTTTATGTATGAAATATCAATCTATATAATGGTTTATACGGTTCCATGTGAATACATGAATGGAAACTATGGTCATAGAAAAATAATACCAAAGTAAAAATGACCCATATAACATAAAAGTTGAGTTATATTTACATCAACATTTATTACATTTTTTTTAATTTCCCTTTTTACTATCCACCAATTTGAGGATGGTTGTAATTTCTCAAATAAATATCCTCATTAATATCCTTATAATTATTTTCAATAATATCAATGTAAAATGGAGATCATTATCAAAATCAATTGATAGGGGAGTTCCATGAATTTTTTAAAATTCATTAATATAGATTCCTACAAAAATATAAAGCGCTAATTTTTCTCATATATAATGGAAATGTTATTATATTATAAAGTAATCAATGATATACAATATTTTATCATTGTTTCTTATAGTGTTTTATTGTCTTGTAAAAAATAAAATACCAATTTCATTACATTTACATATAGTAATAAGAATATGTTTCATGACTCTTCAAGGATTCCATCTTAAAACATTAACTAGATTAAAACCAAACATCCAGAAACAAAATCAGTAATTTTTTCCTTCATTTTATCCCAAAAAAATTACCTTCAAATACATTTACAACATTGAGATACCAAGATATATAGAATAATTTTATTTATGATAATCATCCATTAATTACCTTTTTACATATTATATGGGTGAAACACATAATCTCATTATATATTTTTGAATATCATCTTCAAAAGAATTATCAATTATGATCCCATCAATCATATCATTATTTCTCCTATGGAAGACCTCATAATTAGATCAATAATTATTTATCATAATAAATAATTATAGTTTTCAATCATTTGAAAAATGATAAGCTAATACCCTTTATAATTAGCTCTTGTATCCATATTTACTATATTTGTGAATATATGGTCCATGTCAATCGTTATTTATGTTAAAACTATATAATATTTTATAATTAATACATATGATAACTAATTCTAATTCCCTAAGAGGAAGAGTTTTGAGAAATAATTGTCTAAGATTTGTTTGAGCCATCTACATTGTCTCATATTGAGATATTAATGTGAAATGATTTATTTTTTTATTATCTTTTAATAACTCACATGATTCACATTAGATATAATTTCATCATATCTTCTATGAAAATATTACATTTTCAAACTCCATATCATCGGTTGGATTGTCCATTTATAGTGTCTTTAACTTCTTTTATTTATATTAAATAATAGTATTATTGTACATTAGGTGACAACAAAACTCCCTTATTTAAATAATCCCTATATATCACAAACCCACTACTTCTGGATGGTGGATTCTATATTGGAGCTTTGAAAATTATCAGATTCAGCTCAATAACGAACTATTCACATTCCATTATCCATAAAAAATAACCCTATTACATTTTATTCCCTTAAATTAATAGATAATCGAGAAAAAGGTAGATACAATCACTAATAGTATCATTCTGTCCAAATGAAACAACATACCGCAGTTGTATTCATTGGTATAAGCCATTCTATGACAACCTTTTTCATTGTAGGATAAACTATATTTTCCTCCGTGGTAAAAATATAGCCATGAAAATAAACTTCTTGATTCCTTAAATCAAACAATTAAAATTTACCAAATAACTATTTCATTTTACGGGTATTATAAATGATCTCTGTGCCTTTTAACTGTTGTCATAGAATTTAAAATACACCAAAATGTCATCAATTAATACCATAACAATAACATCCAGATATAAATTCAATAATATATTCATGTGATCCATAAAAATAGAGGGTGCATTATAAAATCCGTATGGAATTATGGTAAACTCATAATATATATACCCAATTAAAAAATCTTTTTCTTGAATGTATTCCTTCATTAATAGATGATACCCATAATGAAATATTATAAATATAATAATGGGAACCATTAATTTGATTGAGTAAGTCATCATTGTGAGGTGGAAGAATATTTTTCATTGTCATAATATTTCTAATTTACCGATATTTATTATATTTCCTCTGGGATGCATCAATATTATTAAAGAAAAAATATGGAATCCCCTTCGATAAAAACTAGGTAAAATTAATAAATTATCACCCAAGCCATATGGTTCTTTCATAAACTCAACTACATCCATAATGGACAGTAAATTGGGAGTCTTCAAAAATCATCATGCATCATCGATAAATTAAATTAAAAAATAAACTTCACACTCTGTGGAATGTCCAACTAATACATAAATAAATACATCAATGTATTCTTATAATATAGATATGTCTTTAATTTAAAAATTTGTTCTCAATATTAACAATTTTTCTTCCCTTATTCCAAAGTAATAATATTTATTTTTCTTACTAGGAAGTATCAATATATGATTTGGATAAATATGCCTCTAATTTAAATATAAGGAATTTAATATTTTCCTAAAAAAACTATAATTTCTTTCTTCATTATACAAATTTTTTCACCATATTTTGGAAGGATGCTCAAAACAGGGATTATATCGAAATCAAACATAGGTGCGATAATAAGTTTATAAAATAATATATATTTATGTGTAATAATGGGACATTCAACTATATACTTATTGCAATGACACTACCTTTAGGTGTTTTTAAATACAAATATATTCATAAGTTAAAAGGAAATTGACTGATTTCCCTCTAAAATTGGATATAAATAAATGATTATGAGAATCTGCAATAGAATAAATAAATATTTAAATTGGAAAAAGTGATTAAAGTACTTTCCTCCACATCATTGGGTACTTCCACCTCAGCTGTAGTGATTGAAGAAGTTTGGCATTCAACCCTTGACCTCTTTTATTTTAGATTCCATGCATACATGTGGCATTGCTCATAATAATACATCATTTATCTACAACTAAAAAACTAGAAATAATTATTTTTTACATCTCCTTTTATTCATGAGATAGATTCCCATAATTATCACAATTTTAATATACTCCCATCTCATTCATGCATTTCTCAAGGTGATTTATTCCATAATTTTCAGATGATGGAAATTTATTTGTCTTTCTATTCTTCTTTGACTGAGTACTTTTTACATAGTGATTAGAGTACATATTATTATATTTTTATCCCTTTAAATATGTATTATCAATATAATTCTTTATTCATTTTTATGGACCATTTAACTATTTTATCATATGAAGAAAATGTTTAGGAGACTAATTCCCTTTTGAATAACTAATTAAGGCAATCAATGATATGGTCACTTAGGGACTTCATGTTGTGTTTGTAAACTATATGACACTAACCTATCGTTGTAAAGGGATCCTTATTCCCCACAATAAATTCTTATTAATTTTTCCTTAATATGTTGATTTTTACATCTTTTTAAAATGATGTTTATGTGGGAAATACTTTTTGAAGTATGAAAATATAAAATATTTCAATTACATATACTCAATTTTATTTTCTACACAAGTATTCTATATAAAATACCACCATTTATCAGAATCACATTTGAAACAATATACTAAAAGTGCATCTCATTCCTTTTCACTCTATCCCAATATTATAAATATATTCTTTAGAAACTAGTTTTATTGACCAGTTAAAATTATATTAGTATTCCTACTAAATGATGTGGTATTTTGTTTCATAATTAGATCCAACAAAAGAGAACCTCATGTTAGAACATGTTTCTATATTCTGGATAAGTTATTTTTCATAACTTAGCTAAATAACACTAATATATAAATAATATTCTCTGTTCTAATTCAATCTAAATTGACATCAAAGGTATGAAATTACCTACATTTTTTATATGTTTTTACACCCTTATTCAATCCTTGTGCCCCTTATAATAATTAGAATAATCTATATTTGTTCATAAAATAAAAAATTATAAATCATAATATTTATCTCCAAATATGGTGAACCACTTAGCATGAACTAAATTTTTTGAATTATAAATCTCATAATCATAAACGTTGTTTTTGTGTGGATATTGTTATATTAAAATCCTTTAAAATTGTTTATAAAGTAAATTTATATTACCCTACTCATTTATTATTGGAGTGACAAAATATATATTCATTAAATATTGTTTCCTTATACAATGTCATTCTCAAGTCATTCTTGATGTTATTTTTTAGAGTTATTACCACTTGTTACCTATTTGTCAGTTCTATATCCACTTTTAATATCCAAAGAGTGACACATTAAATAGAATAACCACATATTATATTCCTTACCAAAACATTGGGATATAATTCTATTCTTTTCCTCAAATTCAATCATAGGGTTATCCTATAAATTGCTATTTTACAAAATATAGTTCCCGATGTTTCTACTAAACTTATTATGTTACGAAAAATATAGACCCCAAATCCCATAGCATGGAGTCGATGCATTGTTATATTATAATGGATTTTTTTTCATTGGGTCGAATCCAGATGGACCAAATAATATAGTTGTTTTGGAGAACTGGATAATACATGATAACCATTTGATATTGTTAAGAGAAAATACAACATTTAATATAAAAAAATATAAAATTCCCAAAATCCTTGAAAACTCATTCAAAGGATTCATCTTCATACCATGATTAAATAGGCATAATAATGGTGATCTCAAATTTTCAATAATGGTTATGTAATGTGAATAATATAATGAATCTATAATAATAATAAACACCTGAAGGTTAAATAAATAGAAAAATATTCTATTTAAATAACATCATTTAATAGACTGATATAGAATAATTAATATAGAATGATAAATAGCAGAAAACTCATTCCATAAAAACAATTAACTATAAATGAAATGCATATAAGGAAAATATCACAATGAAAATATATGGGTTGATAATAATTGAACTCATAAATAAATTAATTCATATTATTGGATTTCATTTCTCATTATCATCAATATTCTACCATCATGATATCTCATGAGAAGGATTAACACATATATATTACACCATTAATTTGTTCAAGTAATTTGTCTCATGAGACCCAATGATAAATCAAAGAGCTATAAATATTAAATTACCACCCATCATTTCTTCTATAAATCATTCATTATATGTTGAATAATCTTTTTTATTCATGTATCTCTATGACTTATCATAAAATATCTATATTGAGTATGAGATATACAATTATCAATATTTCCCAAAAATATCAAATAATAATGAAAACAAATATTGAATTTAAAAATGGTATATAGTTTTATAAATAATAATTTCTAAAATTCAATAATATACATATATAATTGAAATTCAATTTATAATTAAATATAATTTTATTAATTTTATTGTTTCATGGGAATGTTAACAATCACACAGGAAATATATTTCTTACAACTAGTTGGTAGTTTTCATGTCAAATAAATTTTTTTCAAAATAACTCATAATAATAAAACGCACACTGAATTATGAATACATCCTGATATTATAGAAAAAATGGGTTGTATAGCCACACCATAAAAGTTAATTTTTTCATTATCACAAGTCTCAATGGAATGTAAATTTAGATGAAATCCCTTACCTCACATGTCTTTTTGGTTTAATGTGCTATAGAATCATGTATAGTTGTTTTAAAAATGTTATTAACTT
Organism: Viscum album; assembly: GCA_963277665.1. NCBI lineage: Eukaryota > Viridiplantae > Streptophyta > Magnoliopsida > Santalales > Viscaceae > Viscum > Viscum album. Next base: position 143,544,552 of record OY728123.1, on the reverse strand, counting down.
AATGTATAACTATATTAGTATTAATGATATCATATATCATCATTTTATAATGTATCATCACCCATTATTTAATAAACATTAATTATTTTCATTGTTTTAGGAGATAATTGATGAGTTTTCTCATTTGTCCATTATTTTAAAAGTTTCTCTTCCTTTACATATGATATTGTTCAATAAATTAAATAATGATAATCAGGAAATTATTATCACATTTTTAAATAAATTTTATTTTAAAACCAATCGTGAAATATGATTATGAAAAATGATGTATGTTATAGTAAAAAATATTGTAGGTCATATATACGCACGAGAATCATTTTCATTTTCCAATGATTATTACTGAAAGAATGTAAGAAATATGAAAATATTTTTGAAAATAATATTAATGACATATATACTATATTATATATATATATATCATCCATGTGTTGATGCGATTATAATAGAGTCACTGCTCTGTGAAGGCGGTAGTCCGCATGTACACGAATTCTAGTATCATCTTTACGTGAATAAAAAGGAATAAAACCAATGATTTACATTCTTTTCATAGAATTATAAATAATCCCCAAATAAAAAAATTATATTATTTATATATCATATATTCATTATCATTATCATCTTCACATTTCATATAAAACATTAGTGAAAGTCGAATAACATCGCTTTTAGAATCGGTAGTCTACTATAAATAATAGAGATGTTGTCTTATCTACTACGCAATGTAAGATTAATATATATTTATATATGTATATATATATATTAAATTATGAAACAATATTTATATATAAGTTATAAAAATCATATATATATATATAGTTTATATATAGTTTATATCCTTCTTCATACCAAACATTTAGCGGTGGAAATGGAAGAATTAACTATAACAGTTAGTGAGGTGGTGATCCTCCCTACACAAAAATAATGATTTTGTAAAACATTTTATGGAAGTAGAGATGGCTTTCATACCAATACATTTAATTACATAATTCAAGTATATTTAATGTAATTAGATTATTATCTCATCATGTATTAAAATATTGAAGTAGCTGGATAATGAAGTAAAATAAAGACGTTCATTGAAGAACATTGCCTCATATTCAAGTATCCTACATAGGTTTTCACAAAATAAATTAATGGTTTTATTTATGAAAAAATAAGTATTTTAGGATGTTTTGAGGTTTTTTGGGATGTTATTTTTTCAGGTTAATGTGGAAACAATGTGGTTTTATATTGTTAAGAAAAGATGATATTGTGTGGCATATTATATGTGGGGGAGAGGGCACAGTTGGTATTTTCAAAAGGAATTGAGTTCCTCCAAGTTTTTCATTGATCAAAATGGGATACAATTTGAAATTATAAAACCCTTTATGTTTAATGGTTGAAATATGGATAAATAAATGTTTTTATATAATATTTTATGTCAGTTTAACCATATATTTTTTCTTTTACCCGTAGTAAACCCATTTCACCTTTTGAGTGGTAATTAATATATAATATATTCAGAATTTATTTTATGAAAAACATAAATTAAACATATTAGATATTATAAATTATTCATGTTAAAAATATAGAATCCATTTTTATAATTTCAATCTACAAAATCAATAAATTTTATTGTAATAATAAACAGGTATATGTGACGAAAAAGATGAGATTTAAAGAGAAAATGTTTAAATTATAGCAATGTTTTTATATAAAAATTCAATATGAAATTGATTCCAATGACCCAAATTGAATTAATTTCTAAAATAATGAACAAATTTTACATTAAAACATATTAAAAAATAATTCATCATTATTAATTATCTGTGTGAAAATTCAGTTTTCAACCAATATCTATTATTTTCACACTATTCATCCAAAATTGATATAATTTATAAATTTACCAAAAGTACACCCATATATATGTTTTATATTATGATTTGAAAAATTTGGTTTTTTAACATAAACTATCAAGAAATCTTCAAATTTAATTTTATGTTAACAATTCAAAGTGTAAGTACACAATTTTTTTATACAAGGTGTGCATTGTTAGCAATCGATCAAATTAAATTTATTCACAATGAAATACCTTGTAAAATCATGGGGTATTTTATAGGGTTTCATAATAGCTATGGGTTGTGATAATTAAAAAATTTATATTTTTTTCACGGGAAGTCAGGTTGACTTTTTACTAGAAATGTTAATCATGAAATATATAAATATATATATTTTAAAAACTATAAAATAATATAATAAAATTTATTTCATATATATTTAATAATTAAATTTATTATAAATTTTTTATGTATTGTGATTATATAATAATAATAATAAATATTATTGTAAAGGGTTATAAATATGGGTTACCCCTTCATTAATTTTCTATCCTTTGAAAAAGGATTAATGTCTTCCTGAATTAGAGTGGGATTATAAAATAAATTTTCTTATTATTTGTAGAAGTATTATGAGGATATATATTATAATATTTTAGGAACTATATGATATTTAATTAGTTTTTTCATTATGTTATGATATTGGGTACTTATAATTGAATGAGAAATGTATTTTGAGTTGAAAAAATTAATTTAAATCTAATTAATGATTAATTTATTAAATAATGAGGTTTAATATGACTATGAATAGTATTCAACACCACTTTCTCCAAGACTAACTTCTACATACATTATATATGATGTTTTTTCATTATGATGTCATTGTTACATAAATTTTGAAACATTTCTTCCTATTTAATTTCATATTTTAATATTTTTTATGGATATGAGAAAAATCAATTTCTATAAAATTTTATACTATATTAATGATCATATTTCTTGAACTAAACATTTCTTATCCCCATCATTATATTCTAATGGACATGAAAATTTTATTTAAATATTTTAGGAATCATATTTAATATTTTCATATTTGTTATTCAAAAAATAAATCCTAATATTATTCTATATATAATCTAATTGAAAATATAGAATTATGTATATTTCCATTAATTTAAATTTAATATATATAAAAAAATTTAAAAATTAACCTCAAACTAATTTATTCATCAAAATTAAACTACATGATCCATTTTTTCATAATAAATTTTAAATTCAATTAAATTCGTTTTTTTATATTAAAATATTATAGATTTATTACTAAGAATAAAGTACATTAATAAAATAAATTATCTATTTACATCAGTTGAATTGTATATTTTTTATTTAATTCAAAAAATATTAATTTATGTTATGATTTTGTTCTTTTGTTGGTGTTTTAATTTCATTCGTTATTTTACAATACTAATGGCCATGTCATTATTCTAGTAGTCATGCTACTTTTCAATCCATCAAGTTAATATTTTAACCACCATATTTCCAATTATTATAATAACTTTTATAATGATATATATACATATTAAATCCTAAATTTTCCATTCAATTATTTTCTTTCAATATTTATATATTTTATTTTTAATATTATAATAATATTATTAATAGTTTTTCCATATTAATTTTATGTTCATTAATTTAAAATTTATGTGAGACCATAGTCTTATGGATTTTCAAATATTATAATTATTATAACCTTTTTATCCCATAATATTATTGTAAAATGTAATGCTATTATTTAAAATTTGTATATAATATTTATTATTGATGAAATATAATATAATTTACTTATATTTTGTGATGAATGTAATATATATTTTTATAGATATATATATTATACCTTATATTATCTTATTAAGTAATATTTATCTTTAGTATGGTAAAAATATATGTTATAAATTGTTTTTAAAAACAAAAAATTAATGGTCATTTAATTATTACACCATTTGTAAATTTCACCCTCTAAATGTTAATTCATATCCTCAGTTTAGACTATATAAGTGTACATTTCCTTCATTCCACCCTGGGGATTCCATGTTTCTTATTTAAACATATTCTTTAACATAATTAACATGGAAATGTGATTTTATTTATTTCATAAGACCTTGCCTCTTTGATCTTATATTTTCACCACACCCTCAAACCAAAGATACTCCTCCTGGGATGGAAATGAATAAAGGGAGATAATTACCACCTGAGTCCTAACTCTAGTAGGTCCTGGGTTAGAGAGTAGTATCATGAGTGTAAAAACCTCAAATTATAGGAGGCATTACCCTTTAAAATATAAATCGGATTGGGGGAAAGAATTTATCATTCAAAAACATCTCCAGGACATAATATAAAATAAAAACCCAAACCACTCCACATGCTTGTAAATATAACACCGATACAAGAAAATTATCCAGTCTAAACACCCAAAAGTAATGCAAATGTCACGTCACATCAACAATCCATAGGCATAAGAGAGTAACTCCAAAAAAATTTCTTTGTAATCCTCATGGATAGCTAAAAACAGTTTCATATACATTGGGTGAGTGTAATGGTATACTCGACAAGAAAATGAAAGTCTCTCATGAACATGTGATAAAAGTATACTAATTCCTCATTGAGAAAATAGTAGGACCAAAAATAACAAATCATGGTATACTAACCATCCCATCCTCACTAAGTCACTCCCCCCATGTAATACAAGTCATGTTATATAATATAATGAAATGAACATCAAGGATTATGTACTCTGCGCCACTTTTTGATTGTTATTCCACTATCTCCCAATATCAAACATCTTGGAGCTCACATCCATTCCATTTACCACATCACATCCCACCATCACATAGTTAGGCCTCACAAAACACCCCTTCCCCCACACACATGTGCCTCACAAAAAATCCTTCAAACACACCTGGGCCCCATCACACATCCCACCCACACACACCTAGGCCTCACAACAAAAAAAATCATATCACATCTCATTTCATTCCAAATAACCTAGGAAAGAACATCCCAACTCATCCTAAAGACACATTGGACACAAATTTACTTGCCCAAAACCACCAAGTCTATCACATCATTCATGATGAAACCTTGGTCATCACAATCAATATCTAAATCACAAAAATGAATTTTTCCATCACTTCATATTCCATAACTGTATTGACTAGAACAGATAGTGGAACTTATTTGGTACCCATCTATATGAACTCCTCCCCATATGTTGAAAAAATAAATCAATGCATGACTGTGTTAGTGTTTGAAACATAGTACTCTATAAGGGCGGGGTGTGTATAGATATCAGAAGAATGTACAGTGTATACTTAAATATAAGGAAAATCACACATGACCAAACTATTTGTTTACAAACAAACAAACTCACATCATCGTCACATGGGATGAAACATTTAAATTCTTTAAATAGTATTGTAAATATTCATTTATGAGGCTATAGATCATATACAAGTGTCCTCACATGTCCCCTCCATTTAACTCTCATTTTCTTTGTTATTTAGCATCATAGAATATTAATCACACAACCCATCATTAAATTATTTATTATCAATTGGAAGCCCATTTACCAAACTAACCAATTCCATTTCAAAAATTATTTAATAATCATTATTCATTCCACCACTACATTAAAATATAGTATAAAGTAACCAGGTTCCAAAAATAGATCAACATTACGAACAACCTCAACTCTCCTACCTACAACAAATACCAAACATACCATCACCTCACATCCCCAAATGAAAAAACTACATACTTTCAGCCCCAAAAGACCCAACCTCACATTATTTTCCCAAAATAATGAACTCTAATAACAACACATCAAGATCCATTTATATATTTACAAATGGGATTTAATCACATTCTAAATTATATTAGGGGCATTATCACAGAAGAAAAATCATGGGGGAATCATTCATTAGCCCAATATATGAAATTAAATAACTACCAATTATTGTGATATCTAAATATTCAAAATCAAAGAAGAAAATTATAGTAGATATGTCTAGTTAAGGCATGGATCTGAACTACCAGAATTAGTAAAGGGGTATCAGGCCCAAACAATCCAAAATAATACAATCAAACCAAGGCTAAAAAAACCTGAAAATAAACCCAATTTCCCCTTTCAATTGCATGAAAAATATTTTCATTATTAATTAATCCACCAACTCAATAATCCATAGGTAAACAAAAGAAACCCATCCAAAATGGTGAAAAATAATGATAAATGAAGGAAAATCGACCTCAATGATGTTTTGCATAATGAAGGTAGAGGAATAACACTTGAAAGCCACATCCAGACCATTAGGAACCATTTATCAACCTACAAAACATCCCAATAGAATCAAATACAACCTAAAAGAAACCTTAAACCAATTAAATAGAACTAAAATGAATCCATTGTAGAATAACAGATTATAACCAACCAAGGAAGGGTAAAGAACATACAAATGATCAAAAACAGATCACTGATTAAGGTCTACCATGGCCGATTGATAAAAGGCAGAGGAAGAATAGATCAATGAACACTTAGGGTTACCATGGGTTTTCCCAACAAGAGAGGAATAAGAGATAATTTTTAGATGAATAATAGTATTCCCAGAAATGAATTTTAAACAACAATATATTGAGTTATTACACAATTTGTAATCCCATTTCACATCATGAAATATCTGATCTTTGGTTTAAACATGAAATTATGTTGTCTCTTCATTTTATTATTTATTTCTAAAAATCGTCATATTACACATCCCAAAACCATCTTTGACGACATGTAAAATGTCTACACATCATGAAACCATATGGATGTGTTGTGAAAGAGAAGTTCAAATCATGTAATCCACTTACATGATATATGATCTCTATATATCTAGACACTAGAAATTAAACATCTCCATAATCCCTCTACGCCTCTTCTAAACACCACCAATAAAAAATCGTCAATATAATAGATAAGGAAGGCATTTACCGTAACATTAGATACCTATGAAATAATTCTATCCCTCAAGAATCCAAATCCAATCCTAGATAAAATAGGGGTCCGAATAACACCTCGTGAGATTCCTCCCAAGGTTCTCATCATACATAAAACACTACAAACATCCAAAGACCCCAAAAAATGCAACCACAAAACACTACAATTCCACATCACCATAACCAGAAGACATCTCTTTTGAAACAAAAACACTTCCAGACAACAAATACAAGTAATGAAGCACACTGTCCCAAAAAAATGAATCAAATAATTCCATCTTCCATGTAAACATACTATCATCTCTATGTTGATCTAACTCACATGCATTGGTTTAATATCATTGTAGATATTGTTTCTCATTCATGAATATGGACCTCCACTTCTCATATATCTAGAAATTATCACACATCTGAGACCAAGGGAAAACATCTCATCTCATAATCTACAGGTTTCAAACATCACATCACAATGAAACAAATAAAAAATCAAAAAATTAACAACTTTGATTATAAAGAAAACATCTACATATCTCTCCCCCAATTACTCTCATCCTATCCACCATACTACATCCACAACACACAATCCAATGGAATTGCCCATTCATAAAATAGCTTCTCCTAGTGAACTTGAAAAAACTACTAACTACTCCACAAATTCCACTTCCTCCTTTATGTCTAACACTCCCCATTCAATGAAATGGGAGTCATTGTGAACAGATCGACAAATTTGAGTGATGTAAAAGATTTTGTGGATCCCCTCCAACTTCGGTGAAAATTCCAATTTTTATTCCACCTCTAAAACTCTCCCCCCAAACAAAAAAGGGTCCAAAAAACCAAGGAGAAAGCTTACTCACTTTTTAATAATTCTTCTTCCCATGTCGAGGTGAAACCATAATAACATATTGTCCCTATACTCAAAATCAAAAAGGACTCATTATATGATAATCATAATACTTTTATAGTTTATAAAATACTTTAATCCTCTATAAAACAAAATTAAATTTCTTTGTCATACTCTAAACCACATCATTCCAAGAACGACTATCTCTCAAACCTATATCCAGAAAAATAGATGATGAAATGGTCTCCCATAAAAATCCTATAATGGGGCCATGTTTAGGGAATAATGTACTTAAGGTTTTCTACAAATCATAGTAATATCTATTATTATAAACAATCTCTACTGAAGAATGTTTCGTTCATAAGATCCACTAATGTACAAGATGCATGCTCGAAACATATCCTTCAACATCTGGATTGTTTGTTCGATCTACCTATATGTATGAGGGTAGAATATATCTCTAAGGCATATATTATTTCCAAAAGAATGATGCAATCCCCTCCAGAATCAGGAATTAATCCTTGTGTACTGATCTGATAGAGTTTTCATTGGATCTCTAGGAAGCCACACAACAGTATCTACATACATTTAAGCTGATTAATCCACTAGGATTTAATCCGTGATCAATAGGATGTGGTTAATTTCTTCAACTGATCCATAATCACCCATGTAAAATCACAACAACCCAGTTTTTTTTTGAAAACCTATGATGAAATCTTTGGGATGTCAACCCATTTCTAATTGGGAACATAATGGCTTCAAAAAATCACATGGAATACGATACTCGACCTTTACCATATGGGAAGCCAATAATTTTCCCACAAACCCCACCACTACTGGCTTTATCCAATGACACAAATCCTACATCATTATTCCATGTTAAATCTTAAAAACGTCTTGTTCAACCACCAAATGTGAGATATGAAACTCATGATGAATTCCATTATGCATTGCCACTAGAAAAAACAACATTCCTTGAAACAAAATATGGTTATCTCCATCCACCAACCTTACCCACTACTATAAATTTTGGTTATTTCCACAATTTTGAATCATTCCTATAAGACCCAAAACCATGGATATAGGTTATAAACATTGATCAAAGAAAAGTGGCTATAAGTCTTTAACCATGGTTCAAACCATGGATATTGGGCTATAGCCATGGTTTGAAACACTGGCTATAGCCCTTCCCATTTCATAAAACCCCCTAGACAGACCGCCTTCCCTCACCCCTAAACAGCCTCCCCCCGAAGAGACCCCTTCCCCCTATAGAACCCCTTGCACCCCTGGACAGACCCCCTCACTGGAACACCCCATGCCCATCACCCCTTTATAACACCTAAAAACCCCACTACATCCCTGGAAAACCCCACATGCACCCTTGGATAGACCCTCCTTGCACCCTGGATAGACCCCCCTACACCCCTACAGAACACCCTTTCACCCCTGGCGACCACACTTTCACCCCTAGATAGACCCCCCCCCCCTGGACAGACCCACATCCCCTCCTACCCCCCTTAACACCCCCAATACCTGGGACATACCCCCCACCCCTAGACAGACTCCTGTGAACCCCTGGACAAACCCCCTTTCACCCTGGACATACCCCCTAGCTAACCTACAGAACCCCCTTTCATCCCTGAGACAACCCACCTGGAAAACTAGACAGACACCATTTCACCCCCAGCACAACCATGCTGCCTTGAACACCCTTACAAAACCCCATTGCACCCACATACACACACCTTACACCCCCCTTTCACACCCCATATCCCATTTCACACACCCCCTTGCACTCCATCACACCCCTGATCGACACACCCACTACACCCCCCCCCCCCCCATATAGAACCACCCCTCCCCTCATGGACACACCCTGGATAGACCCCCCTCCATTCCAAGATAGACACCCCCCTGAACAGTAGCCCCCCACCCCCTAGACAGACACCCCCACTTCTAGACACCCCCTGGACAGACCCCCTCCACCCTGGATAGACACACCCCCTGGAAAAAATCCCCCACCACCTAGATAGACACCACCCTAAATAGTAGCCCCCCACCCCAGGACAGACACCCCCAATTCTGGAAACCACCTAGAAAGTCCCCATCCATAGTGGACAAACACACCCCCTGGACAACATCACCCCACCCCCAGGATTGACACCCCAACATTTAACCTCTTAAACATCTCATGAACAACCCTTGTAAACCCCAGTCCACTTGCACACCCCCCTGACACCCACTTGCGCACCTGGACACCCCCATTGCACACTAATCCCCCAGTTCTGGACCCCCATGCCCTACCACTACTAGACCCCCCCCCCCCGCCACACTTCACCCTTTCCCCATTTGGCCCCACCCCCTGGACAGACACCCCCCATGGATAGAACCCCCCCCCCCACCACATAGATAGACACAACCTGTAAAGCAGCCCCCTCCCCCTAGACAGACACCCACCCCCCTTGACAGAAATCTCACCCCCATTCCCTGGACATCCCCCTCACCCCATGGACAAAAAATCCCCCTACACACCCATACCTCAATTCCCCCATTCTCCCTACCCCCTCCACATCCTCACTTACATACCCCTGTCCCATTGCACACACACCCCAACACACCCTTGCTGATACCCCTTGCACCACCCTTACTTGACACCCCTCCTGCACATCCATGTCGCCCTGCATATCCCCCTTGCACCCCACCCATACACTACCCCCTCACACCCCCCTTAAACATCCCTTGCACCCCCACACAACCACATATCCCCTTTCACACAAAACATATGTGTTCAGGTGCGAAATCATGGGTTTTACACCTATACATGCAGAGTAATGTGGTTTAAAAAACACAGTATGTGTCCCATAGGTACACACCATTTAATATTAAAAAGATAATCCTTCAACAATGATGAGTATAAATTTATTCCAAATAAAAAAAACATTACAATAAATAAGAAAAATGATTTAGTTATATTTTGTCCCTTTCGGGTTTATGGGCATGGAAAGAACACGTCCCAAATGGAACCCATTTTATTATGATCAAAAAAATGTTTCAAGATACAAATCATTAGTATGAACAATAAGAATATAGAAATGAAAAAAATATTATATTTTCAACTCATACATTAACGTCTTTCGACATAAACTTATGTTTGATGGTTATTGGTGTTTACCCATTGATGAAAATAAATCTATTTTAAAATCTCAACACCTCGAGTAGCACAAGCATGAAAACACTTTTTTGGATACATAATGATTACAAGCAATTGGTTGCATTATCATAGCCACATGGAGAATTTTTTTTTTAATTTCAGGACTTGTACCCTAATAATGAATGTTTTCACCAACAAGGTACCATGTAATGCAAAACATATTCTTGGAATGAACAAAAGATACCTGATGGTCACCATTTCAAGCCACATCAGATTCGACTTGATTAACAAAATCATGAACAAGTGGTCATACAATAAAATTTCAGCTTGATTTCAAATTTTTTAGAGCATGTGGTATGGGATATATCCCATGTATTTAATTTCAGTTACCATGCAGGAAAATGCCAGATTCAAAGGTGAATGGTCAAAAGATCAAAGTAATCAACAAATGTTTAATCCAAATACATGATCAGCTTAATTATTTCATCCTGGAAAATTGTAGATGATATGTTTTAAGAAATATCTCCAAATAACATTAATAAAGAAGACATATAATATAAGAAAAAGAATAATATTTGAATGATGTTTTTCTGTAAAATGAATTGGAATGATGGAAGAACTGTCATAACAACATCATCTGGAATTTTCAGACCTGTTAACCCTACACAAGATTGGTTGAAGAAGTTGTTATTAGGATAATAAATTTAAGGTGAAAAAAATAGTTACAAATACTTTACATAAAAGATAAATTATTAATCTACAAGTGAGCACAATGATACACACTCTGTATATGGACACTGCTATATCAATAGAATGAAATGAAAATTTGAGCTATAGATAAATTCATATTTTCCACATTAGAGTATAAAACACTTCTTATATTATTGGATATTAAGCTTTCAATGATCAATGTCTTTAAAACAAACATTAATGTTTTGGGTGACTGTAGATGTCAAAGATACTTAAAATTTCTGAAAATAAGTCAAAAGTGTTGAACAGTCAGGTTAGAACTAGACCCACAACAATTTATATATTCAAGTTATGAATCTCAGGTTAAATTTTCACTATGATGGAAAATTAAAAAAACCTCTCTCTTTGTATCCATCCTAGCCATCCACTACGCCTAACCCTTTAGGCTTCATGCAGCCTTAAGCCACAAAAATCTGATTTCAGCCTCCTAGGACACAACCCATCCCAAAGACCACTTCCTCCTCAGCGCGTCCTATAGTCATGCATCCTCTTAGAGGCATGAACCTTACCCTAACCCCTGCACCCCCTATCCCCACCCTTTCCCTATCCCCCTTACCCCCATGCACCCCCACCTCCCCATGTAGAATATTATCCCCTAATGGAGTCCTCTCCCACGAAAACCATCCCATGCACCCCCTACACCACCACACCCCTTAGCATGCACTAGACCCAACCTCCCTAGCCTATACACGACCCCCAAATCCCACCTCGACACCACCCCTACCCCCCAACCACACCACCACCCCTTCCCATGTACTAGCCTCCCCAAAATCTAGTCCCCTCCCCCTAAAACTAGTCCCCTCCCCCTCCCCCTACCCTAGCCCACAACCCCCTAGCCTACACTAGCCCGCAAACCCCCCCCCCCCCAACCTGCACCATCCCCCCAAGCCACCCACACCACCCCACAAATGTCCCCTACACTTGCCTCCCCCCAAACCAGTCCCCTCTCACACAACCATCCACTAACCCCCCCCCCCCCCCCACCCATCTCCCCCTAGAATAAATCATCCCCTTGACCCCCCCCCCCCTACACTAATACCTCCAAGTAATAGACTCCCCCATAAACCATCCACCTCCCCCACAAACCAGTCCCCATCCCCACAATTATCCTTGACCCCCCACCCCAATACCATCGCATCCCACTAGTATACACCATCCCCGGTAATTAAAAGGAGTTATAATATTCATCTCCTTTTATCCTTATTTTTGTAGTATTGTAACAATAATCTATCATTAACCAAACCATCCATAAAAAAGTATAATACTGATAATGTTACCCAATTTATATAATGTAATCAATCACTAAGGGAAAATCACAACCATTATTTTTCTTCTAAAATATAGAAAAAAACAATTCAATATAGGTATTATTCTGTAAATAGATGATAGTTTAATTAATACTTGAATAATTCCAATCCTGAAATTATTATAATAAAATGTAATCTATAAATATTGATTCAAAAATATAAACTCACAAGAATAATTATTTACAAAGAATAGATTCATGTAATAGTTATAGCATATTAACATACAAAACAGAAACTAAAATAACCATTTTGATAAACACTAAATCAAAAATCATTATTAGTGTTATAAAACAAGATCAAATAGAAGAGATCTCCAACAAAACTAATCAATATAAATCAGTATAGAAATCATGAAATGGACACTGATATTTTTATGTGGTTAAAAAAATTTCAATGGAAGAATCCCCATAACTTGGTTTCTCCAAACATAGTATAGAAAAGATGTTAACCTTATGGACCCTTAGTGGATTTGTTGTTCCACTTCCTCTAATCATTCTAGTAATCAACAACTCATAATTTATCATCAATTATGGTTTGGGATTAACAATATATCAATTAAAATGTTGATCATGTATAGTTATATTATCAAGAAGTCAAATTTCCCCTTCTAAAGCCAGCAATGTAAACCGTACACCACATGCTGCACAACACCCATATAAACCTCACTATTTCTAATACTAAAATATTCAATGAAAAACAAACACACTAAAATAGTTAGAAAATGAGTCAGTCTTCCAACCCATACCCTGAGAAAAAATTTATGGTTCAAGATATAGTGAAAACATAAGGGGAAATTAGAAAGAACCATCAAGTAATTGAAAGAGAATATAATCATGAATTATAAAAAAACATCATATAATGTGGAAAAGTATTCACCGTATGAGACATTAATTGTACCAAAACTCTATACAATAAAATCATGTTGTAATATACACCTTTTCTACTCTTCCATAATTATAAGTGTTTCACCTCATCAAAATATTTCTTCATATTCATCTCACACCAACCTGATATTCATGTAAACAAGCATCATCCCACCCTCCTTACATGTTAATTAATTGTAGATTCAAAAAATAATGATTATATGAAATAGAAATATAAATCATTCTATCTGATATTAATTAATAGATTGTCATCAATAAAAATGTCATTAAACAAAATCTTGATTCTAATAGGATGATCAAAGTGAAGCTTGTAAAAAATGAGTGATTTCCAATTCAAAAGTTAGAGCTATTTATGACCTCAAAAAATTATTTTAACTAATTTTAAACTCAAATAGAGAAATTTAATATAATATAAAATTTACAAAATACTACTTTTTATGCAGAAAATATATAGGGAACCATAAGTTCATGGAAGTAAATAATCATTCATTCTCCTCACACCTACACTAATATGACTCTATTAATTTTAAAATAATGAAATAATGAAGGAGTGGAACCACAAGTGCTTGGAAAAAATAAAATTAATGTGAAAATGATGAAAATAATATACGGTGACCATATATAATTATCTTATTTATTATATAATAATTTCTTGTAAAATGAATTCACCCCTATATATTACCCTGGAATAAACTATAATCTCAATACATTCACTCTCTCTTATGAGTGTTATGTTAGGTGGTGAAAAAAATGATTTTTGATACCCTACATTCACCTACCCATGGTAATTGAGAATTTTTAATCAATCTTTTATCACCCATCACTCCCATGCATACCATTGGAAATGATTGAAAATCGTGTTATTATTATATGTAAACAAAATTAATCGATAAAATCATGAAAAAAAATTATGAGGTGTGGATAATAATCTACTACACATATGGAAAGAATCTAATTTCATGAAATTCACACTAGAGAGATGAAAATACAAATTCATTTAAATCCATGGATTATGATGGGAAAATGTCTCCTCAACCACACCATAGTAGTCTAATAAATATCACCATATAAAAAATTTTACTAATCAAAATCCATTATGATATATTATAATTTTTTTGAGATCAATATACTTATAATTTTCAATGAGATTATTTATCTAATGGTCACATGAAGGAAATATTCCACCTATTATTTCAGTGCTGATATATCAATCTCATTATTCCTTGGATAGGTTTCATGGGTCTATCATTGAGGGTTGTTATGTCATTATTGAAACTCATGAATATTTTATATTTTCTTGACAGTCACCAATATATATTACGATAATATTTAATAAAATCATTCTGAGATTTCATTTTTCTCAGTTTTTAATATAGAAAATCAATTTTCTCTAGATTTTAACACCCATCAACAATTTTCCCATGTTCATCTAGTTGAATTTCAACATTCCCAAACAAATTTACTCATTATCCATCTCTGATATTTCCATTAATAATGTTGGATATTCATATTTTCTTATGATTTTTAAGACACTAATGGTTTAGGAATCAATGTTTTAGGATTTAAAATAGTTTTTCCACTATTTGGAATTGTCACAACATTGAGTTATTCAGGAGAGATTTGTGTGAGACAAGATTCTTCTATGATATTGAGGAAGGGTAAACCTGAGTTGGAATGGATTCCTTACCTATTTCAATGTTTTATAAATCAAATATCTGTGATGAAATTGAATAATTCCTTTCGCATTTTTTAAATATTATTCTAATAATTTATATAGAAAATATTGGATTCCATATTGAGATTTTTGGGATTGAAATTGATCATGGTATGGAAAATTATCCAGATGGTTAAGATTTAGAAAATACAATTGATTGGTTAATTGATTATCCAACCAATTGAATTTAGTATTTTCATTGTACAAGTGATGAAAATTGTTTTATTCATAATTATATTGATTATTCAGATCATTCACCTTCATTAATGGTATCCCTCTAAGAACTTCCTTGATTTATGTAATAGTTGGGAAATTATCTGTCACTCTAGAAGAACCTTTTTTTGGATAATCATGCACATGGGGAGTCAAAAGTTGTTAGTAATGAGGGTTTCAACACATACAATAATTTCTTAGTAATATGGAAGATCCCCTATAATATGATAGATAACAAGAACCTCATATGATATCTATTTACTCAATTGATTTTATGAAGAACATTTCTCCTCCTTCCATGTATGAAATATATTTTTCCTTGATTGATGGGGTACCTACACTTCCAAAAATTGTAAAATGAATATCCAGAAGCACTTTAATCATTATGTAAGACTCTTAATAGAATGTTAGAGTTCTACTCAACCGTACAAATATTGTGGTTATCTATCCTCCAAATATAAAGGCCGATGAGTAAATATCATTTCTCCACCCAGGTAGAATTACATTAACCATAAAAGGAACTATATTCTAAAACCATATTTCCCCAAATATCATTCACAATCTCTCTTCATAACTCCATATTTACAGGACCCATTCTCATTATGTTTTATTCCAACACTGGTGAGTATCAACATGATCCACCACCATAGAGGGGATCTATCCTTTGTAATCACATCCCTAGGGAGGATCCCCTTACTAGTAGACATTCCAGTTTCAATAAGAAGAAGGGAACCTTGTTTTTTCAAGAGAAAGAGAGAACATGAACTTGAATAAATAGTGGGATCTATGATAGCCATTACAACCCTTGTTCATCATCTCTAAAATTACCCAACACACCACTGAGAAATCTATTACATGAATATTAACAATTTCTGAATATTTATTAATACATAGAAATAATGTACACCAAAATTCAGAGATGTATCCCACCTAAAATTTAAATCCCAAAAGTTTTCCCACAAGGGGCCAAGAATAGCGGGACCATATACATCAACAAATAAGTTCTAGATTAACTTAGATTTTAACCTCTAACAACACATACAAGGTGAGGTTATCTAACTTTTTTTCTGGTGATATTAGTTTCAGTTGGTATGCCCTTATTACTAAAGCTCCAGAAATGCATTTCCAACACAACTGGGAAGTATTTAGATAAAACATTGCTCATCCATTCATCATGCTCATGGTTGGATCTTAATAACATGTGAAACACTAAAGAATTATATTATCCTAATGTATAATTTTAGAATGGGAATATATATAATTCATCATGAATAAAAATCCATTCAAAAAAATCATATGATCCTCATCGAGGGATCCTGATATAATCCTAGGTTTTATACTGACATTCCTAATGTGAATGTGAGGGATCGGAAATCCCAGGATGAAGTGAAAATGAACTAATAAAATTTATTTCAAGTAATTGATATTACACCACCTGAAAACCAACAAACCAAATGTGGGGTCTTCTCTGCAATTTTTTGGAATAGTTGGAATGGGAATTGATTTTAGGATGACTATTTCAATTTTTGGGATTTCGAGATCTTAATACCCCTGGTCAACCATTTCTAGAAACTTTTCTAAGTGTGGGATCAAACCTTAATAGCGTAACAATTAAATAAATAGTAGATAAGTGAACCTTATTCATGGATCCATCACATGTATGAAGATGATCTCAGGAGTGTGGTGGATGCATATAAGGAGAAGGATCCTCATAGGTGGGGTGGCTGTATCGGAAATGTGCCAGAGCCGCATTGGAGAAGGAGGCTTACACAGTGGTGGGGTTGTCGTGTCATAGATGTTAGGACAGGAGGAGGGCATCTAAGGAGAGGTGGACACATCTAAACTGTGTAAGAGCCACGTCAAATAATGAGGGTCCTGGGGAGGTTGGGTGGTCATGTCAGAGATGTCGGTAGAGGAGGAGGATCGTAGGGGGTAGAGTAGATGACCACATCAGAACTGTGTCAGAGCTATGTTAGAATTGTGCATGGGCCGTTTTGGTGAAGGAGGGTGGTGGGGAGGTGGTGTGGTTGTGTTTCATATATCGGGAGACGAGGAGGATCATTGGAGGGAGGAGGATCGTGGTGGCATTAGGGATGGGAAACTCATGAGGGTGGGGGAAGGGATCACGTGGGGTGCTAGTGCCACAAACAACAAAACAAGAATGGTTATAAGTGACCTTTAGACATGGTTTTTATTGTATATGGAAACCTATATCTGGATATATGTCCAAATTCTAGTACTATTTCCATAAAAATATTATTATTTTAATGGTTATTATTTTTGGTTTGATGGTTATATACATACAGATGTCTACTATGCCACTAGTGTGCAAAGATATGTGACTCTTGAGACCCATAAATGAGTATATCAGTGTATTAAATCATCGTCCAACACATATAAATATTTTTTTAAAATTTTTTATAATTAAAGGGATTATTTTGGAAAAAAATTTCATCATAAGTTTCAAACATTATAATAAGTTCTCAATCATCATAGAAGAAGATAAAACTGTGTCATAAATAAAATATATCTAATTTCTCTCTGATTGATATATACATCTCCATTTTTTTGGATAGAATATATACCTCACACAAGACCTAATAAAAAATATTATTACAGATATCAAACATGATAAGGATGGATTGGTTCTTTATTATAGTGATTTATAAATCCATATCCAAAAACTACTTCTTTTAAATAATTCAACAAGTTCTATGAAGGTACGAAACAATTTTAGAAAAAAATCAATCAAATGGGAAGACAAAAAACTCTAACATGTAGAATTATGATGGCTTGTAATGGTGATGATCTGGAAAATTTGTGATTTCCATCATTTCCCCAACCCCTGAAAGGGATCTGGGACTTGAGAACAGAGTAAACTCTTATTCATAATTCACTATTGAACCTAGAAATTCCGCCATAGTGTTCCTTTCATTATAAAAATGATGATGCTCCATGTTTTAATTCATAAAACTTTTTCTTCTACATATGTTTCATTTAATATTCAATGGTGTGAGACTGCATTTGAGAAGGGAATTGATGACCAATAGAGAATCAGTATCAATGAAATTTTGAGAGATATACTTCTCCCTACAAATGGTGAGACTCTTGAGTAGAGAATTAGCCCTGTCATGTATTGAATCATGAATTCCTAACTGAATTGATAATTCCAACTAAATTTATCACCAAGTATTCCTGTCAACACCCCCCACTCTTATATAACCAAAAATACATGAACTATTTGTGTTTATCTTCAATCCTGAACTGTGTGGAATCCATTTGATCTATCTGGACAACGTTGCACTGTCTTCACTAATAGGGATATTAGTGACTTTGATAAATGGCCTCATAGAATGAGAAGTGTTGTTATACTTACATAATTGTATTATATCAATCAAAAATATGTTTTTTTAGATATCTACATTTTGTGTGACTTGTGTTGCCATTGAATGACAATAGTTCGATAGAAATAATGATTGTTTCGCCTATAGTGATCTATTGTGACAACATTACTTTTATTGAAATCATAAATAAACCCATAAAATATCATGGATGGAGGATATGATTAGAATCATCAGTGTTGAGGGCACAATGAAGAAAAATGAATTCAGGGAGGAGGGTGTCGTGGTGAGAGGGGTCTATGGGGGGAGGGTGCCTCTTTGAGAGTGTTCATCGAGGAGGTGGTTTCTGATGTGACATAGGTTGTCGGGGAGGTGGGAGCCACTATAAGAGAGTTATTTGGGGAAGAGGATGAG
Organism: Viscum album; assembly: GCA_963277665.1. Classification (NCBI taxonomy): domain Eukaryota; kingdom Viridiplantae; phylum Streptophyta; class Magnoliopsida; order Santalales; family Viscaceae; genus Viscum; species Viscum album. The sequence goes on along the minus strand of OY728123.1, from coordinate 143,525,092 downwards.
TCATCGGGGAGGAGGGTTGCGCGGTGATAGGGTTACAGATCGAGGGAGGAGGAGGTTCCTGATATATATTAAAAAATTAAATCCATGATATATAATTGATTTATCCATAGAGTATTATTTAATCCACTGAAATAAAAAATCTATAGCTACATTCCTATAAAACTGTGGCTATAGGTCTGTGGCTATAGACTAAATTTCTAGTAGATTCCTCTAAAGCATCATCATAGCCAAAAATATTCTGCATCACCACTCCCTCCGAGTCTCCCCATTGAGACTCCTAAACCTACTGACTCATAGAATATGACACTATCATGTAAAAAATATCCTATTCCACAACCACTATTGTGTCTATGTGGAAGTATTCTAAAACCTCAATAACCCTCCACGCTTATGTACATTTCCCAAACATCCTATTTCTATATATTTCTTATCAATGTATCATCCATGACAGTTCCCTTTCATGAGGTGATGGTGATCTAAAAATAATAACCCTACAGAAACTCCATCCACCTTTGTTTTCATAGATTTATGTCACTCTGGTAAAAGATCTACCTAAATCTTTTGAGACCTGTGAATACTATAAGGAACTCGCAAATGAGTTAAAGCATCCAGAACATCAATGAAAACACAACTGATGACAGATCTAGGGCATGGGAGGCATAATAATCCTCATGGGGATGTAACTTCCTATACCCATAAGAGATCACTGATCACTAAAACATCAACACACATCCATTAGATATATGGGAGGAATAACAAAACACCTAAAAAATTAATACTTACATAGGAAACTGGTACACTGAATATGAAACCATTAAAGAAACTGAACACTTATGGACAATGATCACACCTTGAAAATGATTGTACCTTCCGTTTCAAATATTTCAACAGGGCTAAAAAACAAGTGAAATTGGGTACAAACCACATATAATATCTGATGATGGCAATTAAATTGTGAACCTCTATGAGATTATTGGGTTCTTCCCATGAAAAAACAACCTCAACATTTGATTGGACTACTTCCACTTCCTTATGAGACACCACATGCTTCAAGGTAGTTATCCTCCCATGAACAGAACATACACATATAAAACATTCCAAAGAGTTGTTGGGGTCAATGAAAATGCAAGATAGTTTTGAGATTCTCAACATGATCCTCCTCTATATTTTGGTAGATTAATAAATAATCGATGAATATAATGAAGAATAGATATATATAATAAGGAAAAACAGATTTCATATTCCCCATCCACATGTATTGTACATTCTAAACACTGAATGACATTACTAGAACTCAAATTTTTATACGTATATCTATAGATTTTATTCATGATATCACTATCATTCATCATCAATTGGTGGTATCCGGACTGTAGATTGATCTTAGAAAACTAACTCTACAATATTCATTTTATAAAAAAATTTCCTATACATGGAAGAGGATAATTGTTTTTCACCATCAACAAAAACATGCTCTAGTACTCTACAGAAAACCTCAGGCCATTATCTTCTTCTTTTGTGAACAACACAGGAAAACCAACAGTGACTCACTATGCTAGATAAAACCCTATCATATTTTATCATCTATTTGAATCCTCGCCTCATGTAATTCATAAGGTTCCATCAGATAATGAGTAATAAATATTGCAGAAGCATTGGGAATAAATTCTATCCCTAACTCATCATCTTGTCATGGGGTAGCATCAAAACATCCATAGAAAGACTCTATGAACTCAACAAAAACTCTAGGAATATCTAAAATCCACGCATCCACTAATTATACTAACAATTCACCCAACATGGAAAGAAGGGTATCCACCCAATGACTTCCAATTTGACTTATCTACTCTCCAATGAAAACCACACTCTGGCCATAAATGTCTGAAAACATGACTCCCCTACGATTGTACTCAATAAATGAATGTAATGAATACCGTTAATTTATTTTGAGAGTAACATCATATGGATTCATCTATAATATGAAAGGATACCCATGGGACTCATGTGGCCACATTATCAGTCTAAACCCCTGACACACATCAATCAAATTTATAGGACCTATGACTAGAATATTAAATATTATGGGTACATGATGTATCTTGATGTCATGTCCCAAATCATTGGAATGTATAGGTGAACCAATAAAGTGTGTAGCACCTGAATAAAAAAATCCAAAAAACCATACTAAACAAAATTGATCATGCCGATGAAGATCTCTCAACTCTTTGTATCTATAGAGTCCACTGCATGAAACAGACCGCCCCTAACTCTTCTACCACTCTTATGATGACCACCTCCATGACCACACTCAAGATGTGATCCCAGAACACCATGAACATCATGAGTTTGACTTAAAACTAGTTCATATCCCCCCATTGGAGTATAATATTTCTACCCCTAGAGTTGAAACATCATCACTAGTAACTGGTGCTGAGGATGATAATAAAAAAGTCCACCTCCACCCAAATTATTTTAGGAAACCTCTTGGAACTGGCTCAAGAAATGGCTATGAACCCCATAACCATAACACACTGGTGAAAATATCTCAATGAATGTATCAAAATCCATAGCACCAAAAATATGAAAAGGATGATTTTGAAGTCAAATCCCTATTGTTTGAGACATTAAATGTCCTGGAACATGGGAACTATCAAAGACAACATTCCCCCTTGAAGAACCCTTATAGCACCATTATTACTTTTATCCTCATAGTTAGTGCATCCACCCAATAACCTCTACCTTCTTGTGTTCCATAAAATACATTGTATATGTAAAATGAGTAATTGAATATTGGATATATGGACATAGTACCACCTCAAGACATCTCAAACTGGGATCCACATTTGGAAAATGATCTAGGAAAAAATATAGACGATCTGTGAACTTTATTCGAAGCTCCCACACTAACATGATCCCTTGATGAAGAGAAATAATCTCTTCCTTATTCACTTCCTTCATAGCCGAGGAAAAGAACATTTCTCGAAACTCTTTATGGAATTTGATCCACAAAACATCTTACTCATTTCAGTCTCCCAAATAGTGAATCCATTAATGATAGGTAGATCCCCACATCTGAATGACAAGTGAAGGGATTCAGTACTCTATCGGGTTCAAGATCAAACTAAAACCAATCTCAATATCCTCTAACCCGATCTCTGTCTCCATGTTTGAAACACCTAACTTTTATTTTCCCAAAACCTATGACTAGAAATTGTTCAATTCCCCATACTGTTAATCAACCTCCTCAACTGGATCAACCAAAAACTGATCAACCATATCATCTTTCTAATCCCAAAATGCATGAGCAACCAACAAAAGAGGACCGAGATCTATATATAAATGGAAAACAAGGACTTTGTAAGACCAAGTGGTTTGGAAATTTTATAAAGATTTATTTTAACTAATTTAAATTATTTTTTAATCATTTCATCTTTCCCAGAAAAACAATTCAAACAAGAACAAAATTCATTATGATGAATGTACCTTTCAATGGATTTTACCCTAGAAGAATGTCCATCTCAATTGGTCATTCAAGAGGCTCATATTTCATGCACTGGATCATGAGGGGTTATAAAATCCCATGACCTAGAAGATTTCTCTAGCCTATGTCACTCTACAACGTCAATAAGAACTATTTCCATATCAACCAATGTAATTCTTTCTATAACTAAAAACCTCTATCATATCTTTCAACCATCACAACTGATACCTCTCAGTCATGACCCCTACCTCAAATTATACCCCTCATGGGATTATAATAAAGAAAGGGTAATAATGACCATTGAGTCTTGCCTCCAGTAGACCCTAGGATAGAAAATATCTGTAAGGGAGTACAAATCTAACAATATTGGCAGCATTTCCCTTTATAATATAAATAGGATTGGGAGAAAGACTGTATCATCCACAAAAATCTCCAGGAAATAATATAAAATAGAAACCCCTACCATTACACATGCATGTACAAGTAATACTGATATAAGGAAAGTCTCTATTGTAAATACCCAGTAGTAATTCTGAAGCAGCGACTTAACAACTATCCAAAGGCCTGAGACAGTAACGGCTAGCATGTTTATGTAATCATCCTGGAAACCTATAATTATTTTTATATAAATGGGGTGATCATAATGGTACACTTAGTAGAAAACAAATACGTTCATGCAAATATTAATGAATCATAATAATGTCCCTATAATAAAATAGATGAACCAAATGTACCCTATCATGGTATTCTAACCATCCCAACCTCACCGAGGCACACTCACCATGTAACTTAAGTCATGTTATATAATATAATGTAAATCACATCGATGGTTGGGTAACACATAACACTTTACCCCTATAATAAAATTCCCACCCAACATCATACTACATATAATTTCCACCCCTTCCATATACCACATCACATCATGATCGCACACATCTAGGCCTCACAATACCAAACATCTCATATGATATAATATGATCCCAAAGACACATGGGAAATCACTTCAAAACTTATCCTGAAGAAAATTGTAACAGAAACCACTTCACTCGAAAACACCTAGGCTATCACATCTCCAACAAAGACACATAGGCTATCAAAACCACCATATAAAGAATTGACAGACCTTCGGCCATCAAAACCGGTGCTATACCAATCTATCCTGGATGAGAGGGATGATAAGATGATGTTCCCATTTATCTATAATCCTCACCCAATGTTGGGAAAACACCCTCACATGACTATGTGGGAATTCTGCAAATTGTACTCAACATGGGTGGGGTGAGTATAGAAATCACGAGAATGTTGAGTGTATACATAAATATAGTAAAAAGTACAGAAGACCAACCTATGGGTTTACAAAAAAACTAACACACATCACCATAATGTTTTCTTCGACCTTTAAATTCATTTAATAGTATTTTCAATACACTTTTGAAAAGGTAAAGAGATCTAACATGTGGCTTTACATTTTATCTTTATTTAACACTGATTTGATTCATTATTTAACATCAACAACCTTAAATAAAAAAACCCATAATAAATTACATATTAATAATTCTCACCCCACTAAACAAACTAGCATATTCCATTTAAAACATTATTTAATATTTATTTATTCCTTCAATCACTACTCGGGCATCTTGAAAAATAAAACCACATTCCACAAATAACTCAACATTATGAAAAATCTCAACAATACTCCCTACAATAACAATCATATAAACCATCACTTCACTACCCACAAATCATGATCAACAATATATTATCACCATAAGATCCAACAAAAAGTCATCGGCCCATGCGAAGGAACTCACATCACAACACATAAAAATCCATTTATATATTTATAAAGGGGATTTTTATCACATTCTACTTTATTATAGGAGAATTATCACACATGAAGAATCATAGTGAAACTGTTTTAGTAGAGAATTATCAGTAATTAACCAATTTATATTTTCAATCATATATCAAAAATTACAACCAAAGAAGAAAATCATAGCTGATATATCCAGTGAAAAGAATGCCACTGATGGAAATAATTATCACATGGGAATCACACCCATACATTCGACAATAACAAAATCATTTTGAGGATATAAAAAAATGAAAATCAACCCCATTTTCATTTTCAATTTGAATAATAGAATCTTAATCATTAATTTATATATCATTGAAAAAATACATTGTTAAAAAATCATCCCATCCTGAATGATGAACCAATAAATAGAAATAAAGGAAATCATACCTCAATGAATCATTTTCCCGTGTAGGGTGAGGGAGAATGTCTGGAATCCACAACCACATCATGAGGATATATAGATTAACCTACACCTCCAGACAAGACCATAAAATGAAAAACAACACATAACCTAAACCAAAGAAGCAAAACATGAACATATCCTTGTGAGATGAATGGTTGAAACACAGCCAAGGAATGAAGAATAACTTACCAAATATCAACCATGAATCACTGAAAAATAACCACTAGGATAAAAGGATAAAAGGGAAATGAATAAAGAATAAATGAACACATTAGAAACCTTGGGTTATCCCAAAATGAGAAGAATAATAGAGGAAAAAGAATGAATAAATTTACGTCCAAAAAAGAAGTATAAAACTACTCTAGATCAGGGTAATTCATGATGTGTAATCCCATTTCATGTTGTGGAATTAATGGGGTACAGTTTTTGCTGAAAAATTCATGTCCTCTTCATATTGTTATTTATTTTTAAATCTATATATATTAGATATCGTGAACTCATCATTCATGTTGTTTAAAATGAATACACATTGTGAAAACCATTGTATAATCCATAAAAGAAACTTTTATATTATGTAATACTTTTAAACATTGATTAATCTCCCTAATACAATGCTTTATAAACTAAACTAACATAGACTCCCTTTAAGACTCCCCTATACTCCTCTGAAAACCATAATAAAAAATTTAATAGAACAAAAAGTCACATACCCTTAAAAGTATATTCACAAGATTCTCTTCCTTTGATTGGTCATGCTATTGTTAAATTATCATAGTATTCATTAAATGTGAGATAAAAAGTATATAACTCTTCTGGGTAGATAATTAAAACAAAAAATGAACTTGATCTATGTTTAGATTAAGTTCTATTTGACATTTCATAACTCCTAGATGTTTATGATTATTTATTGGGTCAATATTTTAGTGTTAATAATTAACTTCATTAAAAAATACATAACTCTCCACTAGTCAGATATTGAAAGTAACAATTTATCTAAAGTATTTATCTATGTGAATATTTAAAATTTTGAAAAAGTTCATTTTTGATATTTTTGTCCCTCTAATGTGATATTGAAGAACATTATCCTTCTCATAAATCTCATCCAAATGTCTGGTTCTGAGAATATTTCATTCACCAACTTCATGCAAATATAATGTATTTATACTTATTTCTTCTGATAAGTATTCATATGGATACATTTAAATAAATGTTTGGAAATTGTTGTCATGTGGAAACTAAACCAAAGGATGATATTTATACAAATCTCCATTGAAATCCATTGAGTAACCTCTGAAAATGTTTCCATGTGCATTTATTGACTTTTCATGTTGAAAATATTAATGGAGTAATTATAAAAGTTTATTGAACATTATGTAGATGGAATTTTAAATATTAATCCTTTATAATAGGGTATACATAGACTATAAAATTAAATGCCTGAAATTCATCCACTTGAAACCTCACCCCATATATAAAATATATTATTTCAAGATGACAAATCCAGGAATGTTCATAAATTGTAATGAAATGAGTATTCTTTGAATTCTAACCTGCCACTACCAATTTTTCATTTCTTCTTTAATAATACATATGAAACAATTCATAGTGATGTTCTCCAATTTCAGTGTTCCTATGCTAAACTGTGGTATAAAGATCATTAATATTATATTCTCTTCTTTAAAATACATATATTACAAGAGTATTGAAGTTTACTTTAAAATTTACCTATTTATGTTTTCTTCTAACACGTTTTCCTGTTGATCTCAGTATATTCAGGTTCTGTTTGTGTATATTAAAAAAAGATAAAGATTATGCACAATCAAATAAAAAATTCATTACGATTTTTTTTTATAAAACATAACATGATTTTATAAATATAATGGATCTATATTTTTAGATAGTGAATTCATAAATATTTCCTTAATTGGTTTCTCTCACAATATTTTTGGGTTTGGAATAATTCCTCAGTTATTTATTGATATTATTATAGATAGATAGTTGGGATATCATATGGCCAAGGACTAATGGAATCCAAACCATCAAGATTTCAATATATACCATTTAAATGTATATAAAGATAGTTGCATTATAAATTATTATCAAAGATATTGAATAGAGTTCCATTCGACTAAGATAATCACCCATCATATATTCTTTATTAGGGTTCTAATGTATTAAAAAATTAAAGTCCCAAATAAACTACAATAATCATCATTGTGACATGTTTTTCTCTATCTATTGAATATATACCTTAAACTATTATTGTTTTTATATATCTCAAAGGCCTCTATATCTAGGTTTATCTTCCATATCATTATAGAAAATATTACAGTTGTAAAATTATTTATCCTAATTTGGAAATTTATATTTAGAGTACATAAATCATTAGGTTTTATATTATATCACATAATCAGTTTCAATGACGATGCAATTTAGAAACATCTTTTAAGAATTTATTTATATTAGAAACCATTCCACCAATGAGATTGGTGTGAGTACAAGTGTAGACATTAACATATTCGAAATATCATATAATTTCTCTTCACCTTCATCTAATTATACTTAATATACTACATTCTGTGTTAACATAGTAATTATGATAGAAAATAGAGGACAATTTTTTTATAAATCATTGTTATTACTGAGAAATTCGATAATAATTATGTATATTTATAAAAATAATTAGAATTGGGATTTCCACCAAAACAATTAATTTTTGATGATGAATAGAAATCAACCCATCATTGATAATATTCAATAATAATATGAATACATTTTCTAAATGTGACAATTTTTGAATTTAGCACACTGAATATCTTTCCATAATGTTATCAACACAACTCACATATGTTACTAATGTTCTTATATTCACATAGATTTTATAAGAATATAACTAAAAAAATTCAGAAATTTATCTTTGTTGTTTCTAAATACACTACTCAATATGTGCATGAATATTTTTTGTGTAAAGAAGAAGGATAGTTGAACTCAACACCAAATGTGACCATACAATCCACATGGCCAAAAGGGAATTCTAGAACCGAAATGGGTCAAAACTAGAGTCTATTCATCAGTGATAGTATTAATGGGAATTATTTAACTCCAAAATAATATGTAATAGTATAAATATAACTATTACTATTGAGTACATTTCTCAGTTCCACACAATCTCAAGTCCATAATTAAATAGCACTACTTTACAATAATTTTATACTCTATAAATATAATAACATGTAAATCATTAATATAATACTCAAATAACAATATAGTAAATCCAATTATTCCTCTTCATCTTCGATAGAATCATAAATTGATTGTTATCCAATAGCATCATTTGGGGTATATTCTGATGATTTGGACATTGATTCACACAGTGTCCCAACTCAATGCAAATGAAGCATTGTACACCTGAAATCATTTTCTTACCCTTGATATCACATACATGGTGTCCTTTTTCTTCATACTTATATCAATCTCATATTCCCTTCAAGAATTTACCAAGTTGGTTCTTTCCACATTTGTCACATTTGGGAATGACCTTTTATCCACTCTTTTCATTAACTATCTTTTTTATTCCATCCTTTTATTATCTTTCTTCCCTTCAAATCCAAAATACTCAATTAATTATTTACTTTTTATATTGACACATGATTCTATTTATTTATATGATAAGAATATGTGGGAGACTATTTCCCTTTTAAATGATTAATTAATACCATGAATGATATGATCGTTTTTAATCATTTGATCATGAATATTTCTGGAAATATCTTTCCTTCTACTAGGCCCCAGTTATAATCAATGGAATACACTAGGTTAGTTTATGAATCGCAATGGATAATTCCAAACTTGTAAAATAGCTAACGTAAATTGAAAATATTATGCATATAAACAATAATCATAAAATTATTTCTTTGAGAAAGTATTTACTCTTAAATCCTTTATAATGGCATGTAATGAAGATGTGAATTATCTAAGGCATATCCCCCAGAAGTGTTATAACCTAGAGTGCAGCAAGACCCATATCCATGTACCAGGATACCCCATGTCATTCCTGAAACTCTTTTTCAGAGTTTTCACTACTAGGTACATCTGTGCTAGAGCCACCTCTATCTGTTCATACCGAGACATGGATGTATTGTTTGGAAAATTCACAAAATTTCTATGTTACCAAAATTAAAGGATATTCTTATATACTAAACCATTAGGTTTATCTAAGGGTAATGTTCTCTAATCAGAGTTTTTCTAAATATATTTTCTATGTTTATTTCTAAAATTCCACTAATACCAACTATAACGCCCTAACCCTGTTTACCCAGAGTCGGTGCATTGTTTTAATACATTGGCATGATTACAAGGAATCATGTCACAAAGGATCGATAAGATTAGATGTATTGAAAAATAATTTACATACATAAATGTTACATTAGAATATAAAATGAAAAAAAAGAAAAACATTTCCCCCATTTTAACACATTCATATCCCTTATCCTATCCCTACAGGTCAACCATAAAATATTTCTTCACTTCCCAAGAACATAAATCATTGAAATGTGAGATCTTAGATGCTCAGTAATGATAACAATATAGTAGAATCATTGTTAGATAAGAATAAACATTTAAGGAAATGTATAAGACAAAAACAAAAGCCTTTTAAACATAAACATCATAATAATATGGAAAGGATAAAATCAACTAATTCTATTTACTTATTCACATGGATATTTTACTAGTCGAATAATCACATGAAATATCAGTATCCAATTTCATTATGATGGAATTCATAATGCCAGACTTCCTAACCACATAGTCAAGTCCTTGTGTCAGTACTACAAATATGTTTTTGTCATGGCCTTGTTCCAAGACACTAGTTTCACTAATGATACCTACCAATTCATCGAGGAGCTATAATATGCTCAACCCATTACATACTAAGACCAATTCATTCCTCATATGAAAAGGATTAAACATAACATAAACATTCGTATTAAAACTAACATACGAAATGTCAATACATTATGTATAAAACAAGAATGGTATAAAAATAAAACATCAACTTTCAAACATATCACAAAAACTTCAATACAATATGGAAGATTTTATCATAATAAATCAACCTCAATCAAGAATAATACACTATAAAGGATGTTGACATAGTTGAAAATGATCAGGAAATATATTTGAAAGAAATATCTATTTTTCAGGAAATAATTTAAAAGTCATATAAAGTAAGTCATTTAAAAGATAGTTTTTACTAAATTTTTCCCATATCTCATAGAAACTTTTGAAATGAATTAACTTTTTAAAATATTCTTATCCATATAAATATATCTTTAAAACAATTTTGAAAACATGGACATTAACGAGAAAAGTTTAGAATAATAAATCATTAAAACATTTAAAATGATGTTTTAGTAAAATTTACATTAAAAATAATCCCATTAAAGACAATATTAAGATACATTGACATGGATAATAAATAAGTCTCAGTAGATACTTACGTGAAAAAACCTCGGATAATAATGTGATTTTGAAAATAACCAATACCTTGCACTTTCCTTTAAACAAGGGTACGTTTAACCTCTTGTATAATGACCATAGTTTGTTATTAAATTATACAAGAACCCTATTCATATTTATTATATAATACATGATTCACTTATGACTTTATAATACCCATTTCATAATTATTTCTATATTAAATTAACATTTTTTTAATACTCGCTTTCTTTATCGTACGTGTTTTAACATGTTATTATCGATCCTATAATATAGATCATTATTTAAATACATACATAATATAAACCTTGATTTATATATCATATAAATTTAGAATTTAAATACTTATAATATATAGTTATATGGAATGGAAGGTACCATTTATGGAGATAGCAGGTCGTACGTACACATAAACATTGTTTTCTTTTTCATATCGTATTGAACGAAATTATGTGAATAAGATACATATAAGTAAAAACATACATACATACATATATATATATATATATCTGCAAAAGAATTATTGTGTCATATATTATATACTTATTAATAATATATATTTTTATAATCATCGTTGAATGGTGAACTTGGGAATGAATCTCATCACGTCGTGGAGATGGTAATCTGTATGCACACACGAGGGACAATATCATTATATTGATGGTGAAGTAATATGAAATTGTATGGTATATCAAATATAAATAATCATTAACATGTTATATTTATTATTGACATCAGTTATACTCATTATTATATCCATCCAAATATTGAAGTGTTTGAATAACAAACTATAGGACGATGTGGAGACGGTAAGCCGTACGCATGCACATATGGGGACTTCGTCATTTATAGGATGGGTAGAATAACGAATATGATTATACCATATTTATAATAAAATTACAGTATATAGGAGGTACTGGAGTAATTATTTTAATGTGGAAGAAAAAAATAAAGAGTAAGTGGATAAAGAAAAAAACATATAAGATGATCGTGATATTATTGCATCTTTTACGGGTGTTTCCTATTTAGTTGATCAAAGGGATCCTTAGGTTTCATTTATGATCATTATAAGGCCTCTAATATTAACATAGGAAATTTTGGTGGAAATTTGGGCATGGTACGGCTGTTCAAAATGGCTTTCGAGGTGTGAAATTAAGAGAAGGGGAGGTACCCTATTATAAGAGAGGTGAGGGTCACTTTAGGAAATGATTGAAATATTATTTTATAATAAACACATTTTCGGTTTCTAATGAATCCAAAATGATTAATTTAGAAGATAAGGTGGTTATGGGTTTAAAATCACTCAATAAAATGGTTTTATATAGGATTAAGTCACCGTATTGACCTTATCTTCAAGATTTAACACTTCGTTAAAGAGTTTGGAATTTACCATGTATCTTTGTATTTTTATATTATACAGTTAATAATCTAAATATAATAATCCAAGAGAACCCCAAGTTGTTCTTTATTAATATATATAACCCTATCTATGTCCTTTGGCCAAACCTTATATTTTTAAGAATATTATATCAATTAATAATATATGATTTGTTTTAAGAAATCAATTATGACAATTTTTACACTATTTAGTACTTAGTTTTTGTGAAAATAATAACAGCCTGATTACTTTGAAAAAAATATTTAATTAACCATAACCTATCATATTTACATATAAATTTTTTGGAATTCATAAAAAGTCTCAAATTACATATATTTGGATATTTATAATATCAATTATTTTAATCTTTCATTAATAAGGTAACTACTGCATCATCATTGTGTCATAAATAAAATTATTTATATAATTTCTAAATATTATAAATAAAATACCATTATATAGGAAATATTTGGAGCTTTCTAATTAATATTTATAGTTTCATTTTTCCTATGTATAACACTATATTAAAAATGGTTTATTTATTAAACATTGAATTAAAAACTTTTAACCAAGGGGGATTATATTTTATTCCTAAGGTTATTTTTTGTCTAATTACACTTATCTAATAGAATTAAGACGTGTGTTAGGTAATTATAATATCATTTTTACCCTCAATTACCCTATTAACTTATAATTGTGGTAAATAAAAGTCAAAAGTTAATATTCACCAAAAAATTATTTTCATCCTATTGAACCAAATTATATATACTACTGTCAACAGTGTCTTTCTGATTTTTGAAAATCAATTCACAAAAGCGGTAAAATTATTTTTTATGCAAATTTTCTAACGTGCCAAGAATGTGGGTAAAAGGGGTTAGAAAGTTCAAAAAACTTTTATAAATCTATTTTTATTATAAAATTCATAAATAAATTAAGTTGAACTTATATTGGTATTATATATATTTTTTGACTAAAAATAAATTTAAAAAAATAAATAATTATTTAAATAAAAAGTCAGTTTAAAATAATAACTCATTCTTTCAATATTCATAAAAAATTTAATGTTTTCAAAAAAATACCAAAAATTCACCCTAAAATAATTTTGATATTCCTAATTCAAAAATGAAGAATATTTTACCAAATTCAAAACATAGAGGTTGCACTTATCATTTTAATATTAATTCCCATTGTGAAAACCAAAAAGTGGGTTTTTAAAAAGTAAAAACAATCAATTGATTGACATGTGTTTATGTCTAATTTAAATTTTAAATTAAATATAATTACCTAAACTATATTAAATGATAAAAATATAATATAATTATACTTCAAGAAATTTAAAATTCATAATTATACATTATAAATTATTTTTATTAAAAAAGTTTTTTTAAATTAAAACATTGTATTTTTCACTATTTTCCAAAAATATGTAACTTATCAAAAAACTACAAAAAATTTATCCAAAATAAATTATTATGTACCACTTCTAAAGAATAATTTAATTCCATTAAATTTTTTATATAAAATTGTAAAATATTGGTGTTAAAAGAGGTTCGTCATTAAAAGGCAGTAAAATTGCATTTTTTTTAAAAATACTTCTTTTGTCTGAAAAAATGAATTTGTTTTTATATTATGTCTAAGAAACACATAATATGTATGTTTAAATTATATAGAGTTTATAGGATTCAAAATGCAATTAATAATATTCATAACCACATTTTGAACAGCTAGTTTGAGAAGTTAGGGTGCGCTCGAACTTGGTGTTGTGTGTAGGGAAAGCTATTGAATTAATTTAATGAGATAACATACTATGAAATATTTGGGTGTTACATAAGCATAAGATTTTCCAATACAAGTTTTTTTCCATTTCCATCCCACATTATTTTTGATTGAGTCCATGGAGGACCTGTGATAGGAAGAGATGAGTGAGCGAGAGAGACCGAGGTGTTTATTAGAGCTTGGTTGAGGGGAATTCCAGAAATTCAAGATGATATTGATCCCCTCCATTTGAGAAGGATGGATGTTTTCACATTTTATTTGGTGGTTTTTGTTTTTAATTTTTATTCATTTAGTTTTTTTGAATGCTAGTTTTGGAATATTTATGTATGAATACTTTTTTCCTTGTTTTTTTACATTTCATCAATTTATAAACATGGATATGTGTGTGGGATCACAGATATATAGGAAATGACTCCCATTTTAGTGATATTATTTCCCTATGGTAGTCTCTAGACCTTAAACTATTGAATGAAAACATTGGGAGTTGCAGCCTGAGCCCCTTCATGTCAGGTCCAGATAGAGTGGAATCAGATGTGGTCGGTTCCCCATTGGGACCGCAGTGTCATGATCCTGGTTTGGGTTTCATAGAGACTGTGTTATGATATTTCATGTTTTGATATTAGGATAGTGATTCTTGTTTCAATGTAGTAGCTGGCATATCCATTTCCCATACTTCTGATAAACTGATTTCTTACTTGATATGTTATGATACTGGATGATTGGAAATAATATGTTTGTGAATCATATAGGACTGGGCTCTAGTTTTTCTTTTCCATCATTAGTTCTATCCCTATATATACTCTTTAACATTGGTACATCTTGATTATTTTCCAAGATCCCTCCTCAATGATAGCCAGTCATGATTCTATGGCATGATTCTGATGATGATATACCCTATAATGAGGCTTCCATGCATGGAACTTATTCTGAGGCATTTCTTTAGGGTGGTTTGACGGTGGTTCCACTGCTAATAGTGAAAATTATTTTAAATATAGTTCATGATTATGATGCACATAATATTAGTGTAATACTTGGGTTATAATGGAAGTGAAATCTAAGATATTGGGGGTGATCCAGACCCCCTGGTGGAAGATGACTAGCTCAAGGTAGTCACGATATTTTTTTATATTGTGACAATAAAATTCAGATTATATGGTTGTCCATTAAGGAATCCTTATTTAGGGATCCACCAAGAGATGGTGTAATCTGGTGATATAGACTCATGATGAAGAAATTCTCACTTGGGGGAGTTATAGAGAAACATTCGAGAAGGGGTTTACCCTACCACCTTGATATATCAGTGTATCTACGTGCATCTACTACATCGGTAGGGTATCAAGACAATGGAATAGTTTTCAGAGAAGTTCATAGAAATTTTGAAATACACATTGGGTATGATTTGGGATCAATTATTTATATAATGATTCTTCAAGTATGGATTGCATAGGAATATAAGGGAACATGTGAACACTTTTTGCATAGCCACCCACACAAGAGTACTGGAGTGAGATGTTTTTATGGAATGTTTCCCGGATTAGGATCATGGGGAAGTGACCAATAATAGTGACCATGAGGCTGATTACTCTATAATAGTTAGAATATAACATGTAATAGGGTCATTGTGCATGAGGCATTATCATTCCTATACAATGATCGATGGGTCTGTGGTGTAGGAGCATCATTGGGGATCATATCATCCATAGGAGAGGAGGTGTTATGTGTGTGATGGATAACCAAATATGGCTCGATATTGTCATTCCTAATGTGATTCCAAGAGGGATTCAAATGATGATCAAACATCATAGAGGAAACACATTCAGAAATGAGTTCCAAAATGTGAAGGATGAGGAAGATGATCTTGAATAGCATGTGGAGATAACATGTAGTTCAGGGTGTTTCCACCACCACCCCTAGGTGGTCCGCACCAGGCTCAGTGAAATGGAGGATGACAAAGAGGACACCTACATTCCATTGATACCTTTGTCAATAACTCTATAATGATGAATATAGTTATGTATAGTGTCCATTATAAATTATACCATATAAATTGTTATACACTAGGTGGGTACAATTTTGTTTCCTCTCTTTCTTATGGTTTAACATGGGTGACACATGGAATCGATAAAACCCCATTTGAGTAGTTAAAACAGAGGGCCTAATAATATCCAATGCATGTTTGGGATTCCCATTGATTTTTATGGGTACCCTTGTATGTTTGGAATTGGTTTCTACACAACATGCTCGACGAGGAGGTAGTGCGGTATGATGATTATTTTAACACACTATTGATGGTGGATAATATCCGCATAGAGACACATTTTGGTGTCGTGATCAGAATCATTTTAGGGAGTTACTGTCACAGAAGGAGAATAGTATCGAGGTGTGGTGGATGAGTTCCTTAGACACATGTGTTCAGGGAGAAGTTATGCGAGGAAGTGTTAAAGAAGGTCCATGCCTTTCCTGCATTATTTTCATGCTCGACCCCCATTTTCTTGGTGGCCCTAGGAGAGGGAGAGCCATGCTTAGAATCATTCTGTAGTGACAAAGCAGCACCCTATGATGTTTTCCTAGAATGGATTGGTTTCCTACCATGAATACTCACCTGGGATACCACTAGTGGGTGTTGTATTATTTCTATTCTGGTCAGATATGTTACAGATGGAGTTCTACAGACAAAAGTCCTTGTAAGACCTTTTGTTTACTCTAGGGAATCAAGGTTTTGTTCATGAATACACTAGAATGTTTATAATTAAACATAAATGAAATATTATTGAGTACGATATTGTATATTCCATCCAAGAGTGGATTTAAACTATTGGGTTCTATCAGTTTTTGCATCCGGTTAATGAGGTGGTGTTCCACTAGACCCCATGACTGCAGATGTACCATGGTGCATAGTGTTTTCCCAGCCGTCATAGTTAAGGAGCCATGGGGTAATTTTGGCATGATGTTGGCCTACCAGAATCTATATATATAGAGTTTTTATATCTTCATTGTTCATCTTTGTGTGTTTCTTGTAAGTTGGGCATGAATTGTTGGTGAGCATGCATGCCTGTGAGTATAATGGGGAGCTATGTTTCATCCCTTGTTCACAAAATTTGTCTTTTTGGGGGATGAATATAGATAATGTGGGAAGAATTTAACGAATATGGTTTTGAACCGAATTAATTCAAAAGGTTTCAGAAAATATTTTCAAATCTAGGTGTTGAGTCAATGTGGGATGCCAGGGAATGAGGATCCTATGTGTAGCGATATTAAAAATATAATTTTTATTTTTCTGCTCACAATTTTGGCTAGAACATTTATTACTCCCATTCAGGTACTTGGGTCGTATTTCATAGGATAATTTTATTCTCGAATGTAGTGTTTACCATATTCACCAAATCAAACTATCCACATCAGAAAAAAGGTGATTTGGTTTGTCAGTTTATGGTGGATTAATGTCTTTCATTAATTAATATACTTAATCCAATCCTAAATCTAAATTTCCCATGTTGTGGGTTCATATGAAAAGGGATTTTGACCCCCCCCCCCCAATATATTCCATTCATTATCCTTTATTCCTCTTTGTGATGAAGGAATCCACCAACGAATCACCAAAGTGCGGTGTCATTGATCCCTATTTTTTATGTAGATCATCATCATATCGAGAACTAGAATGATCCAGGAAATGTTGTTCAACTAATTCTATTGAATTTCACCATTAAGGTATGAATATTTTATTTTTGGTCTAGATCACTTTTTTTGCATTGTTCTATGGTTCTGAGGACCTATTACAATTGTTGTTGATCCTTTCTTGGAAGATAAATTGGTTTAGGAACGAATCATGGTGAATCAGGTGATTTTTAGGTGATTCTAGACTAGAATCACAACATACACAGTGTGTATTTTATGAAACATTCTATGTAGAACATCCCATTCGTGGATGATTTTCTTTTAGGACAACACTCTGTGTATAGGGGTTACATGTTTTTTTGTACCCTAGACCGTGTTCCCATGGGACATGGCCTGGGATATGCATGAGAAAAAACATGTTCATGTACAAACACAGGACCATGTTACATGGACACTAGTCTAGTACAAGGACACATGAATACTACACATGCATTAGTTCATTTATCTGAACATTCCATGTTGTATGGGATACATGGCGTGTGATGGACAGAACTGGTCAGTCCGTGTAGAAGAGGAACACAACCAGGGGCGAAGAGATAGGGGACACAATGTTCACCTCGTATACATTCCTTACACCCCAACATGGTTTGGAACCCCTATGGATCAGCTCTATAAGAAGGTTCTCAGGTAGGCTCACCCAACATGTTTTCCTTGGTGGATATAGTGTACTACTATGAGATCCTTCAGGATATGCAACCTTCTCTATCTTTTTCATTGGGATATAGATTTATGATTGTGGGTATTCTATACCACGCAGTTTTCTGTGCAGGACAAGAGGGTATCCCCCATTACAGATTGGATGATAAGAGGTCGTATGAATCAAGAAAGTTGCTTGTTGAGAGGTGCTTAACCGATGTCTGATATTGGTGAGGATTGTATTGGGATATGCATATACTTCTACTCCCCTGATGGTATAGGGAATGACTTTTAAATACCTTTATTCATAGGTAGATATGACACTCCCCACATCATGTTCATGGGTTTTTTACCTTTTGGTAGTATCCTCTGAGGGTGTTACATCCCTGATGGACTAGGGTATGTGTTTCCCCATGATGTTCGTGATGGTATAGTAGTTACTCTCCTATTGGAATAGGGAGTGGGACCTATATTCATCGATTCAATACTCTCCTTTTGAAATGGGGCATGGGTACAATATATATGAAAAATAAATAGAGTGGTCACTCACCTATCAGGTAGGGTGAAGGTCCTCTATTATTGGATTCAATACTCCCCTATCATTCTAGTGTGTGGGTCTACTATACAAGTTGTTCCAGAAGAGTCGGTACTCCCCTGCCATGTCAGGGAGTGGGTCCTTAGGGATGGGGTTTATACTCCCCTGTTATTTCATTGTACATATCTCCCATAGTGAATGATTTGGTAAAGTTATTACTTCCCTATTGTTATGTGTTTCAGGTCACCTATCCACTATGTGGTACTCCAATACCAGATTAGGATGTGTGTCCTCAATCATTGAAGTGGTACTCCTCTATCATATCATGTATTGGGTCCTCCATGATTAGTAATCCCTAATAGGATCAGAGTGTAGGTCATCACTTAGAGAGTTGAAATCCCTCTATCTCTGAGTAGCCATAGGGTGTAAGTCTTCCATTGTAGTATGATTTCCCTTGAATGTGGGATAGAGTGTAGAGGAGCATACCCCACCACTTCATTTGAAAAATATTTGTATAGGTGCTAGTGATCTCTTAACGGACAGGGGTGTGGGCCACTCCTTAAAAGAGCAAAAATTGATTCACTGGTCAGTTAGGTGTAATATTACATCAACTGCATGCATTTTGAGAGGTATGGGTCCCTCCAATATATCTGGATAGAGAGGATGCATGTTCTGCATACTCTGGAGAAGTACTCTCTAAACTATATGTAGTATTCCACTGTGTGACACTTCACTTTGGTTACATTAGATAACAATGGGAACGAGGTAAAAATGATAAGACCTCTACTGTTGTGCTCTAGAGCCGGACCAAGTAAGATTCTACAAAATGGTGCATTTTTTGTAAAACATACCATTTTAAATGGTCGTGTTCTTATCAAAAGATTAAATATATCATATGGGTTTCATCTTGGATGGCATAACTTGTGGAGTGTATTCTCGTGGTTTTTTGTTAGAGTTATATCCCCTGAAGAAAATAATTTTCCTAGCTATGTGGTTGGAACCTCCTGAGACTTAATATCTTAGATGAGTATAACTTTGATGTTTTCTAGGAGTATTTGGGTATTTTCATATTTTGGGGTTGCACATCCTATAGACCGAGCTGATATGTCATCTACATCTAAGGATTTCTCGGGATGGATTCTCACTCTAAATTGGGTTTCCCTCGATCTAGGTCAAGGTGAAGGTTTCATTTTATTTGATCAATTTTTTTTGGTATTTTTGGGCCACCTACTGAGTATTTTTACCCAAACCCATGTATGGGATTTCCCCACAATTATTTTTGTCTTGTGAAGACTATATGCCTTTTAATGGAGTCCACAACAAACCCGAGACTGGTGGAGCATAGGGCTTTAAATAGATCAAGGTTTTTATCAAACCATGAATGAGGATATTTCTGATAGATATAGTTAACTATGTTCTCCTCCTGCTGAGGTGATTGGAAACTTAAAGATTTCATTATAGGAAGTTGTTTTCACATTTATATTTTTAGTAAATAATTTGTTCCCTTGTTGTGGGATATTGATTTATACATGCAATTGTTGCTATTGGATTTTGCATTTCATAATTTTTGGAGCTTTGAGATGTGTGTGGTCATTATGGTAAATAAGAAAAACATCCATTTTAGTTGTATGACTTCTTAGTGCTTGTCTCCCGACCCTAACCTATTAGAGGAAGTATTGGGGAGTTGCATATTGGGCCCTGTCATGTCACATCATGAAAAGTTAAAAATATTATTATTTGTGATATCCTATATCTTAACATGTACTTGATAATTCCTTAAAGAAAGATATACCTTAGGGAAGTAATAAGCTTCATTTTATAGATTGAGCATTTAAACAATATATTAAACAGTATTTTCATTATCTATCATGTTCTTATTATGATTATGATAATCTATGCATATACACATTGACCCATCCTTACTCTCAGTGAAAAGGTCCGATACACCCCATGATAAAGCACCTGAGCAAATAAACCATTTTTTCAGATTCTATAATAGTTTAATCGTAACCATCTAAAATTATATAATGGGATTGTTTTATAGAGACATTGATATTGTAAAATCATAGAGTATGAGTATGATTGAGGAATCAAACACATGGCTTTGGGAAGACATGGCAATTCATCAAGAAATATGTGACCGTATATCCTCACAATGGGCATATCATCATTGGTGATTTTTTTATAGTCTCACTAATTTGAGATATATATTCCTAATAGTATGGTAATAATATCAATTTTATAGATGATGATTCCAAAGGATATTCATCGTATTCATTGAATTTTTATAGAATTAGATGGTCATTCATGATTCCTAGTGATAATCTATTCACTCGGTAATTTATTTTCCTCAATATATGGAAATATAATCTATTCATAGATTTTCTTTTAATTCTATTAAAGGGAGTTTTCAATGATTCAATGGGATTTTCAGACCATAAAAATTTATATGGGAGAAGCAATATACTAGTGATGCAAAAATTTCCCCCTTTTTTTATTTTCACTTTTATCTCCACTTACATGTTTTGTGGTGGATTTTGAATAGATCATTATTACATGTGTAGAATAAAGGTAGTAATGTTACCAAAATAAATAGGTATTTTATTTGTAATTGAATGAATATCTAACTTAATAATCACCGTATCACTGTCAGGATCAACCTCAGTTGCGTTGATGTCATAATATCTTGCTTTCTCCCTATTCCTTGGACGTTTTTGTTGTTATTTATCATCAATAACCCTTGGATAAGTGCATAGATTCACATATTTCTCCATATTCATTGTATTTGAAAAATTGGATTGTTGCTAGAGGTTTTACAATATAATTTACTAATTCCATAAAATTAGTGTGTTTCTCCCCTTGCAAATCACTCACTAGGTACCCCTCCTTCCCAAACTAATATAATTTCCCTATCCACTTCTTTTAATTTAAGGGATGATTCTCCCAACATAAATCATAATTGGAGTGTTGGAATTTATTAACATAATTATATATCTTCATTTCTACACTATAATTAAATTCAATTCTACACTTTCTATCTATAGACCCATGAGCCCCATGGACATTAATAATCTCCATTTTTGGATTTTGGGAACAAAAAAATCAAATCTCTTTTGTCTTCAAACTATAAAATCACCCAAAATTTTCATAGTCATAGATTTATCCAACTAATGAAGAGGTATAAATTTATTTTCAAATCTATGGAAACAAGTGAGGCATATCATAAATGTATTATGATGTTCTCCTCATATGACCTCATGGATTCGTCATACTTTTTATAGTGGCCAAGGAAATCCCTCTCTATTTTATGTAATAAATTGTGAGGAATATATTTTTTGTAGAAACTTGTTTTTGGAATTGTCTCCACTTTATCACTTCAATATCTTACCCAATCTTCATATTTTAATCGATATCAACCATTGATCAGGTTCTTAATCGATAAGATAAATAGCATGAGAGAATATATTTTTCTCATTGAATTGATGAATAGAGTTGTTAATTTAGAGGAATTTGGTCAATTTTTACATTATTAATGGATCAGAAGATACACTAATACATGTAATTATCAAATTATGGTCTCAGTGGAAAATTAATATTTCTAATGGGTTTTGGGGATTCTTTCTAACTCATGATTCTATTAAAAAATTGATATAATTGAGATATTATTTTAATGAATTTATTGAATCATTATCATATTGGGTTGGGTATCTCATTTGGGTGTGTACAATAACATTTTTTCTCAGTTAATCCATTTTACTATCATTAACAAAAATAATTGGTAAATTATGTATGTGAATTTGTAAACTATTAAAAATATAAAAGGGAAAATATAAACATAGAATGGATAACTCATAGATGACACAAATTCATTAAACTATGAATTTATAGTTTACAATTAACGTATTCCATGGCCTATTTCATAACACAACTTTTTGGATATTTTTTCCTATCAAGATTGTTCATTGATATATTTTGAATTTTCAATGTAATAATGATAGTTTTTGCAATCATTGTGTGAGTAACAAATTCTATATATTTCACCATGTGATAATTGATTCAATTATTAATATTCGATTTTTAGGGTTGTTACCCTTAGGTTTAATTGTTTCAGATACTCATTTACTTGTAATATATTGACCTAGTTTTTTTCATAGAAACCAATACCTCTATATGTGACAAAAAGTTTGTATTAATTGTCAGTATTTTATTATCCATAAGAACATCACTAATTTTCTCTATTCCTAATCTTAAAAATAAAAATTCCATTCTTTGATACCATCTATGATAACCAATATATCTGAAAAACCACAATTAATTAATTATTCCATAAGGATTCACATAATAAAATCTCATATGTTCATGAGTCCATGTTTTTTGTGGTAAGTAGTATCATAATATAATATATTGAATCTTGGAAAAAACATAATTATTTAAAAACATTAATATATGACAATATATTCTATTGGTCATATAATACTTCATGAGACATCACGGGGTTATACATAAGAGAGGTGTGAATTTTAATGTTGAGAATGGGAAAATAAAAATATAATATAAAAAATTTAATTCATGGTTGTAAATGTCAATAACCGTCCCTCGGGGCTCATATCATGACTTCCCCAAGCCCACCTTTCATAGGCCAGGGGCTGTCGACTAGCACCAAAGTTGTAAATCCCTATAACTGAGAAGGCATACACCTTATAAAACGTAATAACATACAACCAGAGTACAAGAGGAAGCAAACACTAAGTAAAAACTGTATAACAAAATATGTGATAGAAAGTAAAAGGGGGCGGAAATACAAGCCCAATAATAAAGTACAAGGAAAAGACAAAACAAGTACAACTAAAATACAAACCATTTTAAGGTGTTTAGAAGCTCCTGGATCATCCTCCATGGATCCTACCTGAAGGGTAGGTACAAAGATCCTCCTCAGTGCTCCATGTCCATTCGTCTCCTCCAGGTACCATCTCGTCATGAGGTCCACCTCTGGGTACCGTCCAATCCTCACACACTCTGCCTCAGTCTGCGATGTCCATCGTCTTCATCCAATAAAACAAGATTCGGGCATAGTCCATGTAGGGGTGAGTATAACAATACTTAATAGAGACCTCGAGACCCTCAAGGTCTCACAAAATCCAACATGGATAAACCAAAATGTATGATTTCAACGGATAATCATTACATAGGTATATGCCCTTATATATACCTAATTTATCAAATAAACCATCTCAATCATGAGGAAAATAAAAAGGTAAAATAAAGTTTTATATTTAACATTATTCAATTTAATTAAAACCCCCAAAAACCAACTTCTACTCTCGATAAAACGCAATTGCGGTAAAGGTCTCACTAAGAAAACACAGATGATGCGAGTTCAACGGTGCCCTCATATTTCAATTCCGAGAAATGGATTAAATGTTATAAAATTACAAATCTACGTTTACTAAACTTACCCAAAAAAAATTCAAATTTTGATTCCTGGCACACTAGGCCTTGGAATCAAGTGCCGTCAGAAACTGTAGACCCGTAAAATTCCAAGGTATTTAAGAAAAACATTTACTTGGAAATTACAGGTCCTTACAGTCTCCCCACCTTAGGGCATTATGTCCTCATTAGCTATAACGTGAACTAAGGGAACAAAAGAGGGAAATGGACACACAACTGAGCTTCCCGCTCCCATGTGCTCCCCTAGAGGTTTCCATGCAACCAGCAAACATACACTAGAGGTATTGACCATCCACATAGGACCCACTCCTGTCAATCCTCAATCTCCACTAGAACCTCTGTGAAAGTCTCCCCATCATCGATGTCCAGCTATCCATGGTCGATGATGTGGGAAGGGTCGTGCACATATCTCCTCAGTTGAGATATGTAGCAGACGTTGTGAACCCGGTGCAACTGAGGTGGAAGAGCTAAGTAGAATGACACCTCACCTACTCCGCTGAGGATCTAGAATGATCTAATGAATCGAAGAGATAACTTGATTTCTTGTCCAAATCTCTGTAGACCTCATAGAGGTGAGACACGTGGGAACACGTGGTATCCCTCCTCCAACTACATATGTCTATGTCTCCTGTTAGCATACATCTTATGCCTACTCTGTGCAGTCTTCATCCGCTCCTGGATGATATGCATCTTCCCAGTGGTATCCCATACCATCCCAGGTCCTACAAGTGCTGAATCCCCTATGTCTTTCTAACACATTTTTGATTTTAAAGTTCATCCTTAAAGGCCTCTAAAGGTTCCATACCGATGGTGGAGTGATAACTGTTTTTTAGGAAAACTCCACCAAAGGTAGGTGATCCTACCAGCTACGACCAAAGTCAAGGACACATGCACGGAGCATGTCCTTGAGGGTATGGATGGTCCTCCTGGTCTGACCATCCATCTGAAGATGGAAGGTATTGATCAAGATTAGTTGTGTCCTGAAAGATTCTAGAAACCCCTTCCATATCCGAGAATTAAATCGTGCATCACATTTGGAGACAATAAAATAAGGTACTCCATGTAAACTCACAATCTCCAACACATAGAGTTGTCTGAATCTCTTAACTGATCCCTACTCACTGATCGGTGTGAAGTGGGCCGACTTGGTTAGTCGGTCGACAATCACCCAAATCGATTCATGACACAAGGATGTACGTGGAAGACCCATCACGAAGTCCATGGATATCCCATCCCACTACCACTAAGGGACTTCTAAGGGCTGAACCAAGCCTGACGGTACCTGGTTCTCTGCATTCACTTACTGACAAGTGAGGCATTATGAGAAAAACTCCGCTAATGCCTTATTCATTCATGGCCACCTGTGTTGTCGTCTGAGGTCCTAGTATATCTTTTCCACTCTTGGATGTACTACTAGAGGGGAAGTGTGGAACACTCTCAACACCACCTCCTGATGTGAAACTGGTACCTTGGTAAGTCCTCTTAAGAGGATGATGTGCTCCCCACCTTCAAAAAATCCATCATGTGCCTACCCTATGGTTATCCTAGAACGTCCTATCTCACAATCAACATCTACATGTTGTGACTCCCTAACTCATTGAAGAATTGGAGGGGTGACTATAAGCGACTGAATAAAGGCTACTCCATCTCTATCCACAAAGGATATATGCAAGGCAGCCAGCTGCTATGTCGCCTCTCCTACCAGCTGAATGCCAGTTCTCCTACTGAGCACATATGTAACAATGTATCCCTTCCTAGAAGTATAGACTATCTCGAAGTCATATTCCTGGAGGAAGTCAAACCATCGTCGTTGTCTCAGGTTTAGGTCCTTCTGAGAGAAGATGTACCTCAGACTGTTGTGATAAGAGTACACTGTAAAACGTTCTCCCATCAGATAGTACCACCACATCTTCACATCGAAAACCACTGTTTCTAACTCCAGGTCATGGGTACCGTAGTCTTGCTCGTGTTGTCTCAACTACCGAGAGCCATACGCGATCACTGCTACCTCTAGCATCAGGACACACCCAATTCCGATCACTGATGCATTGTAGTAAACTACATACCCTATGTCCCCCTCTAGAAGCCTCAATATGGGGGCACTGGTCAACCTATTCCTTAGAACTTGAATGCTTTTCGGGCGTCTCTACAAGCACAATAAGGGTTCCCCCTTATTCGTCAAGTCTTATAGTGGTGTTGTAACTCTGGAGAAATATGGAATGAATAACTGGTAGTAGCTAGCCAAACCCAGGAATCTTTGTACCTCTATCACACTCTTGGGTGGCTCCCACGCAATTACTGCCTCGTTCTTTGCTGGATCCACTGCAATACTAGTCTCTAAGATAACGTGTCCCAAAAAGTTACCCTCTCGAATCCAAAACTGGAACTTCGAGAGCTTACCATAAATCTGGTGCTCTCTAAATGTATCTAGTACTACCTGTAAGTGATTGGCATGATCCTCCTCGGTAGACGATTAGATCAGTATCTTTTCGATTAAGACTATGACAAAGCGATCGAGGTATGGTTGGAAGAACTTTTTCATGAGATTCATGAACACCTCTGGGGTGTTGGTTACGCCTAATGGAATAACCACGAACTCTTAGTGGCCATAACTACACCTAAATTCCATATTATACACATCATCTTCTCTAACTCGGAGATGGTGATAGCCTGATCTGAGGTCTATCTTCGAGAGCCATCATATTACCTTGAGCTGATCAAAGAGGTTTTCAATCCTCAGGAGTGGTTACGTATTCTTCACGGCCACCTAGTTCAGGTGACAGTAGTCGACACAGAGCCAAATTCTCTTTTCTGCCTTCTTGGTGAACAAAATTGGGGCTGCCCAGGGAGAAACACTGGGCCTGATGAATCCCTTCCCCTATAAGTCCCCATGTTTTACCATTATCTTGCGAATATCAGAAGGATCCATCTGATATGCTGGAGTAGATATCAGTGTTTTCTTCGGGTACATGTCAATCTATATGTCTACATCTTTGTGAGGAGTAAGTCTTGGAACATCGTCAGGGAAAAAATCTACTTACTGGTCCACCACTACAGGATATATCAAACTCTCTAGATATTAAGCTCTGAGGGTAAGGCAAACCAACTGGTGAGTGATTGACCACACCCTCCTCCGATTAAGTCTATTATGCGCTGTAAAGGTTCCCTTCTTGCTGGTGAAGGTGAACCTAGTCCCATCTGTGCAGACACACCGCACTTTGTGCCTAATACAGTACATATGAGCATGGAATATAGATAACAATTCCATACCCAAGATGACGTCATAAGGCCTCGACATCACTATGACGAGATCCCAGCTGAAGCTCTCACCTCCTAGAGTAAGCTCACACTACCAATACTAGTGCGTAATCATCGTGTCTGCCCCCGTAGGAGTCTCTAGCTGGGAGGATCGAGCCAACGGATCTGTCGGAATCACCGAGCTCCGAATGAGGGTAGTGGCAATGAAAGAGTGACTAGAACCTCTTTCTATAAGAACAAAAACTATGGTGGAGTAGACACAGATCGTACCTCATATCATCTCTGGAGTGCCATGGTCATAGACCTCATCTGTTTGAAGTTGAGATCTCCCCTGACCACCCACACCATGTGGTCAGAGTGGACCTCCTGGTGGGGGTGGAGGAAGCACCTCGAATCGTCGTCCACCCCTAACTGTAAGTACAGATCCTCTACCATGATCGCCTTCACCCTGCAGACCGCCTAGACCAACCTTTGCCACTGCTTGGTAGGTCATTCAACTGTATACTGATCATCAGAGCAGTAGGTCGGTTTGTCATGAGCCATGTAACCAAGCCCTCCGCAGTAGTAACACTATAGGATCCTATCATGTCTAGCTCTGTCTCCACTATGGGTGCCCTACACAACATATCCTAAGTCGTGAAGTCAACCACCTGTGGGTCTGGTCCTCTTGGTCCACTACATCATCAGTCTACTAACAGCTGTAGAAAACTATGCTGAAAGTCAACCAGTGGTGGGTCTCAATGCTGGAGACTACTCAGTAAGGAAACTCTCCACTTGGAGGGATCTCTCCAACACCCCTGTCTATGTCAAGATGCTGTGGGAGAGAACTGAAGCTATGATCTCTCACCTGAGTCCCTTCTCAAAGGTTTGGGCCCTGAATAATGGGTCTTGTACCATATCAGTGGATTAGCATGAGAGGTCGGTAAACCTTACTGAGTACTGAGATACACTAATGTTTCCCTACTATAGATGTAGTATCTCTTGTATCTGCACAGCTCGAAGGGTGGCTGGAACAAACTCCTCCTGGAACAGGCTCTCGAAGTCTGCCCATTGAAGTGTCACCTCATCATGCATCTGGAGCATCAGGATCCACCATCTGCTTGTTGCTGCCTAAAGGAGGCTGGCAGCAAGGATCACCATGAAGTCAGTTAGTGTCCATACTAGTCTAAATAATCTCACTATAGCCTCCAGTCAATCCTCAAACGCCTATGGGTCCATCTCCCCCTGGAACCTGGGTGGCCTCTAGCGCTGAAACTCGTGCAGCGCACTCAAGAGGCGTGAACTATCTACTGCTGGGGCTAGTGTTATCGGTGTCCCAACATGGAGTAGTACCACAGGTTCCTCTACTGGTGCCTCAACTAGAAGAGGGCCCTGTACTAAGGCCTCATCTCTCGGTGGGATGTTAGTACGTACGACTCTCGGGTCTGTAGTTGGTCATTCGCGAGGAGGCATCTTGAATGAAAAAAATGTGACACAGTCAAAAGACTATACCTGGTGAGATGACCTGGTTTGAGCTGACATAAAGAAATATTTTGAAAACACACACGCAATCAATGTATTTGTGCACTAAGTAGGAAATCAGTAGTCAGGTTCCTGGTGTATGGATACGTCATCCGCCGCACCAAAATAGGGCTCCCTGAATTGAAAACAACACTCAGTACCCTTACCAATATTGCTTGACATTATAAAAATATCAGAGTCCTATGTTCTGTGGTATAACCAACTCCTCTGATACCAGTTTTTCACAACCCACCCCCCGGGGCTCGTATCGTGACTACCCCAAACCCGCCTTCCATAGGCTAGGTGTTGGCGACTAGAACTAAAGGCGTAAATCCCTATAACTGGGAAGGCATTGCCATTATAAGATGTAAACACATACAACCAGAGTATAAGAAGAAGAAAACACAATGTAAACACTGTATAAAAAAATATTTGATGGAAAGTAAAAGGGGCCGGAAATACAAGCCCAGCAGTATTGTACAAGGAAAAGACAAAACAGGTACAACTAAAAGACTAATAGTTGGAAGGTGTCTTGCAGCTCCTGGATCATCCACCAGAGATCCTAACTGAACGGTTGGTATGGATAGCCTCCTCAGTGCTCCACATCTGTCCATCTCCACCAGGTACCTCCTCATCGTGAGGTCCACCTCTGGGTACCATCTAGTCCTCACACACTCCGCCTCGGTCAGTCTTGTCTGTCATCTACATCCAACACAATGAGGTACGGGCATAGCTCATGCAGGTTTGAGTAAAAAAATACTCAGTAGGGACCCTAAGACCCTCAAGGTCTCTCAAAATCCAACAAGGATAAACCGCAAATTATTATTTCAACAGATAACCATTACATAGTCATATGCCCATACCTATACCTAAGTTATCCAATAATCCATCTCAATAATGATGAAAACACAAAGGTCATTGACTCGGCTCAAACCAGGTGTTTAATTATCAAAACCATGACTGCTGGAGAACTCCTCCTCTATCGTGTACAGTGGGCATGTCGTGACACTGAGGCGCTTCACACTAAACTTAAACTGCTGAGGTACTCTTACTATAGTGTACCGCGGGTCTTCTGCCAACTACCAGGCGCCCCGTCCGATGTGGGTCTGCTGCCAAATACCGGGTGCTCCCCCAAATAGCCTACATATGTACTCCTCCTGTCGAGTATTGATGGTCTGCTGCCAACTACCCGGAACTCCGTCCGACATGGTTCTGCCGCCACATATCAGGCGCTCCCCACTGGGCTTGTATAATCACTTCGAGTCGAATCGGTCAAGCAGTCGTCAAGTCTGTCTGATACTAGGTCTCTGCACTCTGTACGCTCATGTCTGGGAGAATCTGCTCCACGAGCTTCTGGTCGATAATCCAAGTGTCACGAAGTCTCAGTGTAAGAATATCAAAGGACCACCATGACATATGGGTCTCAACATAATAGACTGCGCATCAATCAGACACACGATCTGTGAGTTATTATCCTTTTAGTCCCGGGGGCCCTGTTGGTTTCGTGTACAAACTAACCTATCAGTATCTCAACTATACCTCGAACTCCTGTGGGGTATTTTCAAAGGGACAACTTCATTCCAAGAATAATGGTTCCACTAGAAGATGGTCAAATGGACGCCCATAGAACAATTTATGGGTGAATAGCTGTATATGGGTCTGATGGGTCTGGGTCCGGTCCGACCCAGTCGGACCGCCCTGAATTGACCCAGATATGGAACTGTGTCCGACCAGGTACGTGATTTGGACTCAGTCTGAAGGGGAGGCACACCCCATCCCAATGGCATGGCCCACTTGAAGACGCGGCCCAACCCGAAGGCGTGGCTCGACCCGATGGCGCGGCCCGTCCCGACCCGAAGGCTTGGCCGATTCAAAGGAACGTTTTGGCTCGAAGGCACGACCTAGCACAAAGGATTTTCCCGGCCCGATGGCATGGTATGTCCCGGTTGGCTGGCCATGGGGCTTAGTCTGGCTAGCCATGTAGCACGGCTGGCCCTAGGGCCTGGGCCGGCCGGCCCTGTGGCTCGGCCCGGCCGGGCTAGACGTCTGGTGCTCAGATCGCTGTGTGGCCTAGCCCGACCTGCTGGACTGGGTGTCTAGCTGGCCCCGTAATGGGGGGTGTTAGACCCCCCCAAGGTCATGAAATGGCTAGCGCAAGGCACCATCTCTTGTAACCATGGGACATGAAGGGTCCCGCATGGCACTCACTGGTGGCCAGCTCAGCCAGCCGCCCTCCCCTGTCCACTGCGGCCTTAGGCCGTAGGTCTTCTTTGGTGCGGTGCGCTGGTGCCGCACCCCTTCTCTCCCTCCATGTTCTGCCCTGGCAGCGGTCCTACACCTCCAGCACGGCGCGATGACGCCACACCTCTCCGCCGCGACCTGCCTTGGTCGTGGCCTCCTGTTTCCCTCCGCGTAATGCAAACGCTCCACGTTCCTCTTCTGCAGCCCGACATGGATGCGGCTCTCATTTCCTCTATGTGGCATGGAAATTTTGTGCCTTTCCAGTGTTATGGAAGTCTTGCGCCTCCGGTTTCCTCGCAGACAGCCAGACACCGGCAGCTATTGTCCACTTCCATCGTCAACAATAAAAAAGATCAAAGGGGAAGGGTCGGTCGTGTTGGTGTGGTCTGAACACCTCCATGTTATGTTGATTACATATTTCATAACGTATACCAAAATATTGAACAATGTGGAATGGTAACAAGTCATCTCAAACTGCTAATTTTCTTGTCTGTGTTGTTGGATGGAGTCGTGGGAATCCAGCGTCGTTCCATCAACATCAGAAGAGGAAGAGAGGTGCTCGTCATTGGCGGATAGGCGTTCGAAGGTGACGATGTCGAATATGGCATCAGCGTTCTTTATTGGCGTCTCTTCCCTTTCCTTACCTCGTATGAGGAAGGAAGAAGATGACATTGATTTTTGGTGGAAGGAGTATTCTTCACGTTCTTCATTGAGAGGATGAAGTTCTCTCTCATGTTTCCACCCAAAAGAATTGCCAGCCCAAATAATGGGTTAAGCCAACCCATTACTTAATTGTGGGAAAAAGAATTCAAAAATATATTAATTAAAAGAAACAATAAAATTAATTAATGGGTGAATATTTAGAAATTAAATGGTGGGGGAAAGTAGAGAGGCACCCCCTCTTTATAGAGAGTTTTTCAAAATTTAATTGGGGGTTAGAGGGGGTTTAATTGGAGTTAGAGAGGTTGGGTGGGCCCCACCTAACAATCCTCTCACGGGAGGTTATGGTGTGGTGGCCCCCCATCTCCAAACTCCCCTTGGAGGTTTTACCCACCAACAGTAAATAATGTTAAATCTTTAACTATATTCAATTTAAATAAAAACCCCCCAAAAACTATCTTCTAATCACATGAAAACGCAAATATAGTAAAGGTTTCACTAAGAAATCACTGACACTACAACTTCAACAGTGTCCTCTGATTTCAATTATGAACATCGTTTTGAAAGTGTTATAATTCTGAATGTATGTTTAGAGAATGTACCTGAACAAAACTTCGGAATTTGGTTCTAGGAACACTGGGCCTCAGAATCAAGCGTCGTTAGAAACTGTGAACCTATAAAATTCCGTTGTTGCTATAAAAAAAACATCCATAGAAATTTTGGGTCTTTACCATAAATATGAATATCTAGTTGCAATACATTTTTTGGAATCATAAACATGAACAATGATGTATTATATTATATGATAACTTCAAGGGAACAAAGGATTGTGGGAACAACATAAAACATTACTTTATAATCATAAGTCATGGTAAATAGAGAGGACATAATAATATATTTTTATTGGATAAACTCCAATGAATTATATATGTTATCTCATGAGATAAAATAAAAAATTAATTTTAGGGATATTTAATTTTAGATCCATCCATCACATTCATATATTATATTTGAATTTTTGTCCCATATAGATCGTAATACATATGAAAATATTTCATCAAATTGAATACCATGATTTAGTAGTGAGGGTAATATAAATATATATACCTTATAATTGTAGGATAAATCCCTCTAGTTTAATTACCTTGATTGGAAAAGGGGATGTGTGTTCACTACACAAATTTATGTCACGAAAAGTAAAATAAAAATTTAGACAGCCAAAGAGGATTACATAAGGATAGATGAAATGATTTAATGAGATTGAAAAGTGGTTTATAATTACATGATAATCACATGTATAGTAATGGTATGGGTAATAACATATTACAAAATAACCAATTGTTTATAAATGTTTTTAACAAAGTTGATATTCAGGAATATAGATTATGAGATAATCACCTCACCAGGAGTTGGTTCTTCTAAATTTTTTACATGGTTGGATAAAGTGTATAGAAACACATTGGAAGTTATTTGGAGAGAGAAATATAGAGAAAAATAAAAATTAATGGGGTTTCGGTAAAGATAAATTAGAGGATTTGTGGAAATTATAGATAAAGATTTTAGAATTATTTACTAATTTCTTAATAATGATTTTGTACTCTATATGATAAAATAATCAAAAACGAGAACCATCCCCTTGTTTTTTCCATTGTATCAACCAAAAATGAGTGTTTATAAATATTTTATATGTATAATAACCAATAATAATTACATTATTTATTTTTTATGTGGATGTGAATCATGTTAATAAAATATTGATTTTAAAACAGTAAAATATAATATTATTTTTACAAGATTCACTATAGTGTGATAAAATTAATAAAATCACTTCAAAAATACATTTATTTAAATGGTAAATAACTATTTTATAATGTATTCATATTATTCCCTTTATTACATGAATTTTGGTCATTGTGATCACATAATACATAATATATATTTATATCAAATTTAATTTTCAACCAGTAAATTCACAATCTACACAAATTATGAAACATTCACCAATAGATAACTACAATATAAATATATCTAGAAAATATTTATTTTAACAAAATAATTTACTAAATTGGTTAATTATAACTTTAAATAAATAAACATATATATTTAAAAAACGTTTTTACATTATTAATCGCTATCATATCCTTATAAAAAGTCTATTACACTTCACTAAATTTTATTATTATTTATTTTTAAATTATTATTATTTGATAATAATATTTTTTTAATATATCATTTAAATAAAAAATGAATTAAACAAAAATTTTTCTTAATTGAAACTATATTTTTCCCAAAAAATAAAAATTTTATTTGTTTTTCTATAAAAATATTTTGATCCAAATCATTATATATTAATTGATATCATAATAATAGGAAGGTGGAATAAAATAATTTCCTCATTAAAATAAAATATAAAAATTTATATTGTAACATGAAAGGTAATGATAAATAATTATTTTTTATTTTTATTAAAATTTATGAATAATAAGTTAATTTTACTTTAAAATGGGATTTTATGTCCAATATAATACACAACATGCATCAGTGAGTTTCTTTGAAATCTTTTGATGCACATAAGGGATATTTATATCGAAACACTATATGTTATTAATATTATTATATGGTTGTAATATAATAGAAATTTAATCAAAATGATTCAATACTGCAAAATATATTATGTTTATAAATGTTAATAAAATATTTTTACATTCATCCAAAATAATTTATAAGATTAAAATAATAATAAATCCAATATTAGTCAACAAAAACTGTATATTTTTTATGGTTAATTTTACAACATTTTAATAGAGAACCTATATTATATCTAATTTTGGACACTTTCAAAAAATTTATATGAGAATATAAACTCAATTTTTAAACAATAAATATCAAAATATACAATTGGTGAATTTTTGATATTTTTCTAAGAACATTCAAATTTTGATGAATAGTGAATAATACAGAATTATAGATCAAAACTAAATTTTATTCTAATTTATTTATATATAGTGTTGTTATTTTTTGAAAAATGGTTTAAAAGAATATTTTAATCACTTATATATCACACAAACAATATTTGGTCAATGTAATAAATTTCAGATTGAAATTATATATAAAAACATAGTATGAATCTGAACATCTTTATATTAAAAACTCGCTTTGGGGTCCCATCTGTTGAATTAATTTTAAATTATTTTCTTTCACATCTAGGATAAAAATTTGAATAATTTATACAATATTTTGTATCATAAAATTTTATAATTTCTATTGATTTTACATATCTTGTAAAATACATAATATTGAACGTGATTAAAATTAATTACAATGGTTAATATTAAATTGGATTAGTATGGTGGTTAAACCATAATATTTAGATCCTAATGACATCAAATCCTATAAAAAAAATTTATGGATATTATTCTATATTATTACATACTATAATGAATTTTTCCCATTATTGGAGAAACATTATTTATGTGATACCTCCTGATAATATATACCATTTTATATTTACAGAAATGCCAATCAACATCCACAATAAAATGGAAGTCACACTTATAATTTTTTCACACCTCCAAATCCCATTTGACTCAAAAAAAACCTAAAAATTAATCTCTAAACTTCCCTACATTTACCATAGTCGAATTAATTTGGGCATAAAGGGAACTAAAAATCATTTTAGTGGAAACCAAAAGGAGTTACTTGAAAGAGAGGTAACATTCTTCAATGTGAAATTTTGTTTTAGTTAATTAGCCACCCTTAATATATATACAATCAATGATTATGTAATAAAGTAAAAATATTAAATGAAATTTTATGTTTTTATCTTATATTTTATTTAAATAACTAAAAAATCCCATCAAATGGGAAATGAAATTACAGTTCAGGTGAAGAGAACTACCACCTCCTAAAATGATGTAATTAGTTTTTCCTTTGAAACCTCTCATATTTAGGAAAAATGATACAAATAATTTATTTATATGAAATATGTATTCTACTTAGGATTTATTCAGACATCTGTAGTTGTTATATTCGTATAAATTTAGGATGTTATTTTATTTTTAAACAAAATTACAACATTTGTGGATGTATAGAATACCAACTCCTCAAAGCGATGTTATATGTTCACACAATACATGGAATATATTTAGAATGGGTTAATTTTGAATTAAGTAAAATAAATAATATCTATATTTTATTCATGAAATAATTACTTTTAAATATATATAATATATCATTTTCATTATTACCCATTCACACACTAAAAAAGTGATAACATCATTGGTTGATGTGTGGAATACCGCCTCCTCGACGTAATGTAATTCCTTTTAAATAAAATGAATTTTATATATATATAAGTATATAGGATTAAATAAAATTCTATAGATAATATAATTATCATTATTTAACGATAAATGTTACTTACCATCTTTTTATAAAGATATTTTAAAAATGATAATATTTCTCATGTGTAGTTACAACCTACCATCTCCATGATAGTAACATCATATCATTTTTTATAAAAATATACCATTATTGGATTAAAAAGTGTAATTTATGTATAAAAATGATAATTAGGTAGATATTATTATTCTATCAATGTTTATATAATGACCCCTTTGACTAAATTTTGTGTACAAAAATTTTTTTTAACACCTAAATTATATAACTTCAAAATAACAAACATAAACCAAAAATTTGAATTATTTGTTTAAAAAAATTAATTTGTTAAATAAATATAATTATAAACATGATAATGGATCATAAGTATTTCTATTATTATCCTAGGATTATTATTTTATATGATAACATCACACATGACAATTCAAACTCAACGTATAGTATTTTGCCTCAATCTCCTTCCATTGACACATTTATTGATGATGCGAACCTTTATTAATTTATAAGGTGTATATACAAAACCTTGAAATTATATTTCTTTATTTTACATATTCTGATGTTAATTAATCTTTTTCTAAACATTAATCAATCATATTGATTATCATTTTAATTTTCTAATATTTATTAGAAACTTTGATTATATAATGATTTAATTTCGAAATCTTTTATCCCTGTTAATATTCTTGATATTATTTTACATTTTTATTTATATGTTTATAAAAGGATTACAAAGGAAATTTTATTTATATATTAAATTTCAGTCAATTATTTTTAAAATGGAATTTTTTTACATGATTTATATAGATCTTTTTTAAAATTGATATAAGGAATGTTCAATTACTAATCATCACAGTGATAATGTATTTCTTGAAATTGTGGAAATTATATTACTTTTTTATATTCCGTTGAATTATTTAATTTTTTCTTTAGTTAAAATCATTGTTTCCCTTTTTTGTGTATTTCGGTATTGTAAATAAGTTCAAAATTAATGTTTATTTTTTATAAGAAATATTGTTTTTAGATAAAATTTTATTTTAATATCTTATTGTGATTTACATATGAGTTTAAAAGAGTTTCAAAAATGATAAAATGATTTATTTAATATTGTGGTTCATGGATATGATAATTAATTGATGCACCCAGATACATTGGTTGAGCCTGTTCAATATTAAATAATGGATTTTCCAGGATAGTTCTCAAATGTGTTGGGTAATTATTATATTCCCAGGATAATTATATTTGATGTTTGTTGTATGGGTTTTCCAATATATAAGTGTCATATAATGGTTTTATAGGGGATCAATGTGATGATGTCTAAAGGTACCTACATGAATTTTTTATATTTGTAAATGAGTATTCATGGAAATAATTTTGTTTAAAATATAAATATAAATTATACTTATTAAATATTAACAAATCCCATTTGGGATAAATAATATTTTATGAGGAATTTTTTTATGAGCCTTAATTTTTAAAAATGGAATAACAATTTATTTATTATTATGTCACTTCCTGATGTTTTTATGATCATCTCACATTTTTTAGCAAAATTTCATAGGACATAACGATTAGTAAGTGTTTGAAAGAATTTAGGTTTAATGTCATGATTATTTTTCATATAAGGTAATATTATTTATTTATAAAAAAATTATATGGTGAAGAAAATAGATAATGATCAGATGATTCCATAATGTATTTTATAATAATTTAATATTCTATAACATTTATATATTACTGTGTCGGCTCACATAAAATTATATGTCCAGAATAGTTTTTCATAGAGGAAACATGAATGTGATAGTGGGAATGAATTGATAGAACAATATCATTCCAAATTAGCATCCGGAGATAGTCAAAATTTGAATAGAATAGTTTTTTTAATAATTGATGAGTTGATTAAGGAAATAATTGGTGGTGGTGTTAGTGATTGTGAGGAACACAATCTTCCCCAATGGAACGTTTATTTTGTAGGGATGTTTATGGGGTAATATCTGATATTATGTAGTGGATCTTAAGACCAAGTGGATAACAAAATATGTATCAACCCTCGAGAAAAGATATTTATTGAAAAGTAACTTTTATAATGTCAAAAGATAACACATTCCATTTATCATTTTGAGGTGACTATTATTTATGGTGAACTTTTTACAATAATATTATAGAAAATGATGGTCTTCATAACATTAATGTAAATTTTCTTTGTGGAATATTATCTTAATATTTATATAATTTTAATAAAACAGAAATATCTTGAATTGTGGAAAAATATGAAGATATTATTGTTGTATATGAGGTAAAAATCACAAGATATTTTATGTATATGATATATTTTATTTGGGAAATTGAATGAAAAATCAATCGTATTTTCTCAATATTTAAACAATTTTTAGGAAGATCCTTATCTACATGATATATTAAAAGATTTGAGAAATTTTTTGGTTGTACTAAAAATGTAATGGAATATAATATATTAATTATAATTGAATTGAAAAAACACATTCATTTGGTAAATGATAGAGAAATTACTCTAGAGAAAACTTTTTTAAAAATTCATAAAAAGTTTATTCAGAAAAAAATTATTAAAATTACTTTTAAGACCATTATAAATAATATATAATATAGTGAAATTTTAATTCAAACAGTCACTAAAATATAAAAAATATAAATATTTTACAAATTTAATGAACATAGAATTGGAGGAATATGATTTGTGACCCAAAAAGATAAAAAAATGACATATTTAAAAAAAACATCCCTATCCCGGTATGTTATAAAGATAGGAAACTATAAGGAGAAAAGGCTAAACCCAAAAATAACCATACGAGAATAAAATATAGGTGTTTTAAAGGTTATGGTTGATATAATTTCCCAAAATATTAATTTAACACAGACAAACTAAGACTGAAAAAAATACTTTACACTAATGTAAAAATGTCATATACCCACAGTTCAAAACTGTGTGTATTGCCCCCAAAATCGTGGGTATAGCCTATACCCATCGTTTTGGGAACTGTGGTCTGGAACAGTGTCAGTATAGGTCCCCAACCTATACCCATGGTTTTCCAAAACCGTGGGTATAGGTGTTCTACAACCACGTCACCAAAACATAGCCAATTTCCACGGTGTCAACGTCTTTTACCCAGGGTTTCAAAACCGTGGGTATAGGTCCTAAAATAATGCAAGCACCGAGTTTTGATACCGCAACCTCTTCACTGAAAACACCGTGTCTAAACACTACCCTAACATCACCTATATGTATATATATATATATAGTTAAATATAGTTATAAAAATCATGGATATAGAGGGAAGACCCATGGGTATAGGGTTCCTGCCAAAAACAATTTCCTTCCCGTGGAAAAAACATTTCCCGCGCACACAAAAGTGACCTATACCCACAGATTTTGATAACCGTGGGTATATGTATTTTACCCCAGACCTATCCCCATGGTTTTCCCTAAAACCCTAGAGATATGTACCCCTATACCCACAGCTTTGGGAAACCATGGGTATAGGTCACTTTTCATGACCTCACCCCACGGTTTTGGAAAACTGTGGGGTTAGACACCTTTATACCCACGGTTTTGGAAAACCGTGGGTATAGGTCTTGAAAATTCACCTATAATGATGGTTTTCCAAAACTGTGGATATAGGGGAGTCCATCCCCATAGTTTTGGGGAGAACCGTGGGGATAGGTCCATTTTCCAGTAGTGTTAGCATAAACCCTTACTATTTTGATAACTTTTTAATCACAACCCCCTTGAAAGAAATTACATTATCTAAAATATTAATACCATTTTAATAAAATATTAATGATATGAAATATAAAAGGGGGATTATATACACCATTTAATCAGAAATATGTGAATAATATAAAACATTTCTCTATGAAACCACAATATAAAGTACAACACATCATACATATTAAATATATAAATCAAAACATCCTAAAAGGATAAAATTTGATGGGTTTTAAAATTATAAAATAAAATTGAGGAAAAGAAATAAAATTAATTTATGGGTAATATATAAAACTCAAAAAATAAGGAAGTTGTGAATATATGATAAATCTTTATAAATCAAATGTGATATGAGAAACCCCTACCCTGGGACCTAAATTCCTCTATACACACTAATACCTTACTCTTTTTGATAAACCATATTTTTATCTCCATTTTATTATACTTGGGATGGTATTTTAAACATATAATAACCTATATAATGTATATGGGGAAGTGTAAAAGTTATTTGGGTTGAGTTGGTCAATTTTTGTGGCTCTAGAGGGTGTGGTGAAGAATGAGAAATATGTAGCCTTACATAAGTTAGTTTCATGGAAAATAATTAAATGGTACGAAAAATAAAATATAATAATGTAAATATTATCAGAAAATGGATTCAAATTGGATAAAAATCAAATATTGTATGACATGGTGTTGGAATATGTTAAATAAATAGTTTTTAGACATGTTATTATGTCATTTTATCAGTTATGATTTCAATTTAACACCTAGTCGTCGCTTTTAACACATTTCATTGTAAACAAGATACAAAGTCTTTATGGGTCAATATTATGATTATATAGGGCAAAATAAATAATAAGTGTTAAATTGTTGTTCTGACTAATCTTACCCCATTAATATTGAAAATTATAATATGTTAATGATATTTAAGACATTAAATAATTTATTTAACAATAACTATTCTTGATATCCCTTTTCTCACAATTCACATAATTTGACATTAAAATCATCTTCAATATCTTAATATTTTAATTTGAATTTTTTATAAATTACATAATATTAAAATTTATCACAAAAAATTATAAAATAATTTATCATATCAAAATCACAACACTGTAATATTTAAAAATAATTTACATTGATTTTTCACAAACTAGCACAACTGTAGAATAATTGATGCATAATCATCTTAAGTACATATACCAATACCAAAAATATTTTAATAAAATTAAGAAAAATACTATTAATAATCTATATAACCATAAAAACTTGTATATTAAATCATTATATTCTTAAGAAAACATATTAGAAAAATGGAATGAAAGAGCGTTACATTTTCAACACATTCAATATAAAAAATAATATAATGGCAATTACGAAAGATAATATGAAACCAAAATACATATTAAGGAATATAGGATTATTTTGGTTAATATATACTCTTACATAGAAATAATTTTAGTTATTTAGATAATTATGAGACATTATCCCATAGTTTTAACCATCATTAACCAA
Organism: Viscum album; assembly: GCA_963277665.1. Lineage (NCBI taxonomy): Eukaryota > Viridiplantae > Streptophyta > Magnoliopsida > Santalales > Viscaceae > Viscum > Viscum album. Next base: position 143,483,086 of record OY728123.1, on the reverse strand, counting down.
TTTTATCATTTAAAGAAATGATAAACATTTACCATGGTTACTATACATTATTATGAAAAATGAATCGGTATCATTACCAAATTTGATCATGATGATAATAAATACGTAATAAAATTTAAATGATTAATTCTTTTAATAGGTAAACATTACATGATATATTATTTCAAAAAAAATCAATTAAAAATGATTTTGGAAAAATGTCATGTTTTAAATAGAATAAAGTGTTTTTACCAAATTCCAGTAAAATATTGATTCTATTTAAATTAATTAATTATATTACTTAAAATGAAATTCATATTACTGTAATAAAAACCAAAAATTAAAATAATCATATTTAAAATATAATTAAAATACATGTAACATATTTGTTTCATAAATAGATCAATTATTTTCCCAGAATATCTGACACAGATTTTTTTGTCCAATATTAAAATTTTAAATTCATTATATTATATCTCAAATATATATTATGTATATAAATTTTTCTTATAAACATTAAATTTTACATAATATTCTGATACTTTCATAAATGCGACACTATTTATATAATTAGTATTTTCACTATACACAAATAAATCAACAACTTATAAAACATATAAAAAATGTAATCTAGCATAATTTTTAGATGGTGAATCCAATAATAAATTTATATTCATAAAATTAATACTATATAATTTGTAGATTTATCGTTTAAAATAAAAAACAAAATATAAGTAAAAAAGTAATATATAAAATTAAACATTTAAACCATAACTATTCCTAAAAATATGTGATTTAATTATTATTATTCATTGTTGAGAAAATATTTAATAATAAAAATAAAATAAATTTAAATAATGAATTTTTTTCATCATATATTTCATAATTTAATGACCCCTATTCATATTCGAGAAACCGATTTATGTTTAGGAAATTCATATTTAAATAATAATATTTCCACATTAAATCACAATATTTTTAAGCTCATTGTTTAGTATGGATATTTCTCTTGAAAAAATTAATTATTTAAAATAAAAAATAAATTCAAATATCTTCATGTGTTATAGTAATCATACCATGAATGTGGAACAGTTCATCTAAACGTTTACTTATAGTTCTTATAAAATAACTAATTCAAAAGTAAAAAAACTAAAATGACCCCTAGAATTAACAAAAAATCATCCAATATCATCTAAAAAATATAAATATATATAGTTTAATAAACAATGGTAGTAGAAAAAAGTATATTTAATAACAATAAAACATGAAAAATGTCTTATAGACAACATCCTAATAAAATTAAATAAAATCCAAAAGTTTTGATACTAACTCAATGTGATCCAGTGCCACCATCACCCTCTCAAACAATCTATGATGAAAAACATATCATGAACCAATGAGGTCCAAAATTTTATCACAATAAAGAAAATATCATCAATATCTAAAAATTAGAGTGGGTATTACTAGTGTGATCTTAACATGACAATAATACTTGACCATGTAGTCTATGAAAATATATTTTTTAATGATTTTCATAATTTTGATTTATTAAAACAATTTATTGAATTTTTTCATAAGAGACTATATAGTGGAATATAAAATATCATAAAATAATCCATAAATAGAGAATCACATGCTTCCAAATAAAACCATTTAAAGCTACATAATAAATATTTTTTATTACATTAAAAGGAATTAATGTATTTTTCTCAAATATTATAAATGAAACAAAATAAATTCCTTTATAATAAAAATTATAAATCTAAATTAAAAGAAAAATAGGAAGTAAATGAAAACATGAAGGAATATTATAAGGCCCCATCCTTAAACATTACTTAATCTTGAGTTATTAAAAGATTACGCGTTGAGGATATTTTCAGTTTTAGAGTTTTAGAGAATTAGATCATAAATCATGCATTACATTCCACATTTAAACAAGGAGGTTACATTAAAGACAATATTCACTTTTCCCATCAAAGGAAACATATTTAAAACAAAACATGTATTCTATCATGAAACTTCCTTGAAACTATCATCACATCATGTACCTTTCCCTTGACCTGTGAAAAACATTTCAAAAACATGGGATGAGCATAAAAAGATTAGAAATGGATTTAAAAGTATGAAATTAAAACATTAGTCCATGTATACATATGAATTAATGAAATCATACTTTACTCATAAATCACAAGAACATTAATATACCTCTTCAAATCATGAATAAATCATATAAATCATAAGAAATAAAGATATCTTGAAGCATTCATAACATTCTTACGTAGGGAGTAACCCTCATGGTTACGTTTGGAATACACATCACAGTATATTCCCTAGATCTCTTCGGAGATACCTTAACATTTAACTCCTTCACGTTACCCAATGCATTTTAGAGCTATATCGGGCTCACCTGCCCTTAGTTTATCACGGAACCAACCGTCTTCATAAAAAATTCCCAAGAACCATAATATAATCATATCACATAAGACATGGATAAAAGAAAAATAACATTTCCACATTTCAATCACAAGATATCAATAACACATTTATATAATAAATAAATTATCAAAACCATTTTCAATACCAAAATAAAATAAAATTATAACATGGTATTTATTTTTCATTTAAAAAAATGTTATGGATTGTAGAGGAAGCCGAAACTAAAATAATGGTCACGGCGGCAGAGAAGTCATTGTCGCTGCATACGTACAACAAAAAAATTACCTTTTGTCATTTAGTAAAACACTTAATATAAAAATTAAACCTTTGAATAAACGTAGAAGTCAAAGGGGTTTATACACTGTATAAAAGAAATTTTTCTGTAAAACAACATATTCTTCAATGAAAGGAGATTGAGATGAAGTCCCATACCTCATGTCCGACTTGACTTGATCGTTCTTTAATCTCATGAATAATAAACTTTAGTTAATTTATAATTTCTTAAGAACCTTTTTCAAGTTCATTATTCCTTTAATATCACTTATTACTATGTTATTAACACTATGTAATTATTTAAGTTAATAAGAGTCGTTTTGTCGATCATTGGTACATGAGTCAAAAATAAACTCCTTATAATTACAATTTGTTCATGTGGTAAAATATCAGTTATAACCATAATTATATTCATGATTTAGATATCATATATATCATATACATCCATTATATACAAGAATTTATAATATTACATAACATTTAGAGGTAGGAAATCAAAAGCACTGTTCATGGAGACGGTAAGACGTACGTACGCATGAGCGCTACATTAATTTATATTTCGTATTTAATGGAATGAATCCATAATGATATAAAGGTATATTATAATTTCATTATAATATCATATATAATATCATTAACTCCACACTTTATACTTTCCACATATGGCATTAACGAATCAAATAACTTTGAGGGGGCGGTAGTCCGAACTTCCTAAAATGAAGATATCTTGTTTACCCATAATGGAAACCATAATGGTACGAAAAAAATGAAAAATACAGAAAATTAAAGAAAAATAAACATATTATATATCATATATAAATATAGTTTAATTTTAATCTCCACCTTTGAAGGTGTTAGATGAATATTGGACAATCATCGTTTCGTGAGGCAGAAATTCGCCATCCACAGAAATAGTATTCTCTTTAACCATTAGATGAAGGTGTGTGTAAGTGTAGCTCGAGTAATTACCATGATGACATCCTATTATATTGAAGATGCTAGTTTTGTTACAAAATAAAGGAATAAAAAGAGTTTAGGGGGTTGGAGAAGCAAAATAAAACAAAAGAACACAAGTGAAGTCATTACCTTAAAATCATGTAACTCCTCTTAGTTTGAACAAAAAGGGTTTCTTGAAGAGATTTATACATAATATAAGGCTTATATGATGAATAGAGGGATTTGGAGAGATAAAATGATCATATAATGGCCGAGCCAATGGCTTGAGAGGTGTGTGTAAAGAGGTAGAGGAGGGGGCCTTTTATAAGAGGAGAGGAGGGGCACTCTTGGAAAGTTATAAAATGTTACTTTATATTAAAATGGGTTTCAGATTTTAAAAGCCCCACATTGATATATTTCGAGTATAAGGTGATAAGGGTTCAAAATATACTCATAAAATATGTCTTTGACAAGTTTAGGTCTTAGATTTTACATTATCTTTTTATTTTATTTAAATTGGTCATTAATGAGGTAATCGCTGCATCATCATGATGTCATAAATAATTTAATTTATTTAATGTCTGAAAATTATAAAAAAATACTATTATATAGTAAATATTTTTATCTTTATAATTACTATTTATATTCCAAGATATCATTTACTTTGGCAAAATTAAAAATGGTTTACTCAGGTGATACATTCTTTAGTGATATTCTCCATTCTTGAAAAATAAAATGATAGTGTCACTTTCACCAAAAAGTGATTCCATGGGGTCCCTAAGATTGGCTCAAAGAATCCCATGGTCATACATGACACCAAAAATAGAATTATGACACATGTTGGTTTAATTTTTTATTATTATGATATTATTTTATTATCCTTATCTACCAGATTACTAATTAATCAAGATAATTAAAGATAATTATTGCCGTTTCTATTCATAATGTCCAAAAAAAGAGTCTTAATTACATAATTTGGAAATTTCGATTACTAATATGGAATCCATTTTAAAAAATTCCAAACATAGAAATTTCAATAATTAATTTAAAAATAATTCCCGTGGTCAAAACAAATAGCGTGTTTTTTTGAAACAATATCTATGAAAAGTTTGGCACTTGTTTATGACCAATTCCAAAGTGAAATTAATTATTATGACAACCAAAATATTAAATGGTAAAAATATATTCTAATTAAACATTAAAACCAATTAAAAATATAATATATTTATATAATTAAATTAGATGAAAATGTAGTTTTGATGTAAAATACAATATTTTTCACTATTCAGTAAAAATGAGCATTGTCAGAAAAATACAAAAAATGATTCCAAAGCAAATTTCAATGTCCCAATCATATAGGATAAGTTTATTTTGACAAATATATCTTATAAAAGTTTCAAAAGTTTGATTTAAAAATGTTTTTCCATCAAAATGTGGTAAAACAATCTTTTAAAAAAAATATTAGAGAATTTTATGCTTAAGATTGGATTTATTTTCATCTTAAGTCTTTAAAAAACGATCTATTTCATAAATAGACATAAATAAGAATATATAGTATTCATTACTTACTTGGGATGTTATATCATTCCCCCATTTAGAAAATTGTGCCCGCACAATTTATTTACTTATCGAATAAGTGGGGGGTATTTATCCCTCATTTCATTTTCAGAGTCCCATGTTGCCTCTTCAATAATGTGGTTTTTCCACAAAACCTTTTCATGATGAATCACCTTATTCCGCAAAAAATTCTTTCTATGGTCAAGAATCTGGACCGGTTTTTCCTCATAAGATATATTCTCTTCTAACTGAACTACCTTTAGACTCAAAACATGAGATGGATCTGGCATGTACTTCCTTAACATTGAAACATGAAAAACATTGTGTACCTGAGATAAACTTGGAGGTAAAGCCACTCGGTATGAAACAGATCCATCTCTCTCTAGATTTTCATATGGTCCAATGAACCTTGGACTCAACTTTCCTTTCTTACCAAATCGCATCACACTTTTCCATGGTGATACATTGAGAAAAACATGATCGCCTACCTAAAAAGAGAGATACTTCCTCCTGTCATCTGCATAACTTTTCTGCCTGCTCTGAGATGTTCTCATGTGTTTATGTATCAGCTGAACTTTTTTTGTGAAGTCTTTTACCAATTCTGGTCCCATAAAATTCCTTTCACCTAATTCATCCCAAAAAGCTGGAGTTTGACACCACTTCTCATATAATGCCTTAAATGGTGTCATCTGTATACTCGAATGAAAACTGTTATTATAAGAAAACTCAACCAAAGAAAGATATTGGTCCCAACATCCCTAATAATCCATCGAACAAGCATGTATCATATCCTCTAATGTCTGAATTTTTCATTCTGACTTCCCATCTGATTGAGGATGAAAAGCTGTACTAAAATTTAATTCAGTACCCAACGACTTCTGAAGGATTTTCCAAAAGTTAGAAGTAAACCTAGGATCATTATCATATACAATATAGAGGGGAAATCCATGTAACCTGATTATCTCTTTAAGATACAAATAAGAAAGTTGATCTAAGTAAAAAGTATCTCGTAAAGTAAGGAAATGAGAAGATTTAGTCAAGCGATCAACAATAACCCATATTGAATTATTACCTCAAGGTGTCTTCGACAATCCAACAACAAAGTCCATGGATATATTCTCCCATTTCCACTCTGGAACTGGAAAAGGTTGAAGTATCCCATTTGGTAACTGCCGCTCTGCTTTAACTTGTTGACAAGTCAAACACATCACAGTAAAATCAGCAATATCTCTTTTCATTTCGTCCCACCAATAATACTCTCGAAAATCTCTATACATATTTGTACTACCAGGATGAATTGAAAACGGAGAACTATGAGCTTCATATAACAACTCTCACTTCAACTATGAATCACCTGGCACACATAATCTCTTCCCAAATCTCAAAACAAAATCATTATCAATGTTGAATTCAGGAAAATTACCCTTCTGAATCAGCTCTACCTTTTTCTGCAACTCACTGTCTTGCTTCTGTGCTTCCTTAATTCTGTCTCATAGAGAAGATTTCCCTGATACCTAAAACAAAACAGAAGAACATCCTGCACCAACAAGTTCTATACCAAATTTCATAAAATCCCTAACCAAAAGATCATGTTCCAAACGTAACATGGTTAATGAAGCATTACTTTTTCGAATCAAAGAATCATCCACTTTATTTTCTTTTCCCAGATGGTAATGAATTGTATAATCATAATCCTTGATTAAATATAGCCATCTCCTCTATCTCATGTTCAATTATTTCTGAGTGAATATATACTTTAAACTTTTGTGATCAGTATATATTTCACACATTACACTATAAAAATGATGCCTCTAAATTGTTAAAGAGAAAACCACATCAGCTAATTCCAAATCATGTATAGGGTAATTTACCTAATGAGTTTTCAACTGACGTGAAGCATAAGCAATTACCTTATCATTATGCATTAGGACACAACCATGTCCTTTCAATGAAGCATCATTGTAGATAACAAACTCACCATTCCTGGAAGGTAGTTCCAAAACTGGAGCATTAACCAATCTTCATTTCAATTTCTGAAAACAATCATCGCATTATTTTGTCCAGATAAACATAACACCCTTCCGAGTTAGCTTAGTCATTGTACTAGATAACCATAAAATATTTCTATCAAACCTTCGGTAATAGCCTACCAAACAAAGAAAGCTATGAATCTCAATTACATAATGGCCATATCTTGTACGAAACATGATCTTTGGAACATCTGTTTCCTTTACCTTCAACTGATGGTACCCTGATCTCAGGTCAATCTTTGAAAAAAATTGAGATCCCTAAAGCTGATCAAACAAAACATTAATATGAGGCAAAGGATATTTTTTCTTAATAGTTATGTTATTCAAGGTTCTAAAATCAATGGAAAGTCTCATTGAACCATCTTTCTTTTTAACAAATAAGACATGATCACCCCATAGTGATGTGCTAGGTCAAATGAAACCTTTCTCTAATAAATCTTGTAATTTCTCCTTCAACTCTAATAGTTCAATTTGAGCCATTCGATAAGGGGGTTTTGAAATTTTCTTAGCATTAGGAAATAAGTCAACAGTAAATTCAACTTCCCGATCTGGTATTATTCCAGGAAACTCATCAGGAAAAACATCAGGACACTCATTTACCACTGGAACATCATTAATCTGAATAGTTCCTTTTTTTCAACAATATCTGCAAGGTAACATTCATTTCCATCTTTTACAAGTTTCTAAGCCTCTTGATATGTTATCAAAAGTAAGGGTTCATTCTTGTACACAAACTGAAAGTATTTATGAAAAGAAACATCTTTACCTCTACAATCAATCTTAGCATGGTAAACAGAGAGCCAATCCATACCCAAGATAACATCAAACTCTACTAGAGGTAAAACAATAAGGTTTGCAAGTAGGTTCTTTCCACGGATAAGGATAGGAAGACTCTTATAAATTATTTTTTCCACAACATTTCCCCTAGTTGTTTTACCACATGTTCCAGAGTCAATTCTTGAGATGGTATTCCCATTTTACTAGAAAAGTTTTCAGAGATAAAGGAATGTGTAGACCCTGAATCAAGCAACACACTGGCATAATCTAAAAAACAAACAAATTACCTTATACCACATCATTTGATGGCCCAACATCTTCTTAAGTAGTTGCAAATGATTTCACCACTCCTTTCTTCTTGTAGTCTAACTTCTTCCCATCACTCAAGCTCGTTTTCAGACACTCGTTTGCACAGTGATCCATCTCATTGCACTTGAATCATTTCACTAACTGTAAATCAAATTTGGTCTTACCATTAATTAGATATTTTTCAGTGCAATAACGAGCCTTATGTCTCATCTTACCACATCGGTAGTACTTTCCAGAATTTAAAAGACATTCCCCCGCATGCCTTTTACCACATTTATCACAAACTTGAAAGTTATCACTCTTACCATCAGACCTTTTGGAAGAATTCTTCCCTTTCTCCTGCCACCTCGGTCTCTTCTTCTATTGGTGGTTATAGAACACTTGATCATTGACAAACTCCATTTCCACCTTCTCAGCACATCGAACACGCTTTTCATGACTTTTAAACTCACGAGAAGCTAAATCCTTTCAATATTTTGTCTTTAATCCTAAGTAAAAACGATTGATTTTACTATCAAAGTCTCGGATAAATTTTGGAGCATACCTTGCCAATCCAGTGAACCTTTCATCATAACCATCCACTGACTCGTCCTCTTGCCCCAATTCGAATAATTTTTTTCCATCCTATGTTGAACTTACTTATGAAAATACTTCTCAAAAACATACCTTTGAATTTATCCCAGTCAAGATCATCAATCTCAATAGTGTCCCTGATATTTTTAACCATCGACCACCACTGATCTTCTTCTCCCTCCAAGTAGTAAATAGCAAGACTAAACTTTGAATTGTCTGAACACTCCATGACATCGAAAATCTTCTCCAGTGCTTTAATCCACCCTTTAGCTTGTACACGGTCATATGATCCTCTGAATTATGGGGGAGGTTGCCTCATGAAATGCTCCACCACTAACATGTTCCTCTGCAGTTGATCTAGCTGATCTCAGGCAAGGATACCATCGCCATTAATCACTTGAGTCAAATGCACCATTATAGCAAAAAACTGTTCAGTTCCAATTCCGACCATCTCAGGTTGATGATTCGGAAGTTCATTTTCTTCTGTATGCCTTCGTAGCACTGTTTTCCTGTTTCCTCTACGGAAAACCATTCTAAACAAACATGTCTTAGATGAAGCAACATGGAAATCATCAAATTCTCTATCATTTAAATTTGAAAAATAAAAAATATATATTTTTGGATAATAATTTAATAGAATTCTAACTCCTAATGTTATCTAAACATCCATCTGATACCAACTATAAGGCCCCAGCCTTAAACATTACATAATCTTGAGTTATTACAAGATTACACCTTGAGGATCTTTTCATGTTTAGAGTTTTAGATAATTAGATCATAAATCATGCATTAAATTCCACATTTAAATAAGGTGGTTACATTAATGACACTATTCACTTTTACCATCAAATGAAACATATTTAAAACAAATCATGGATTCTTTCATGACACCTCCTTGACACTATCATCACATCATGTACCTTTCCCTTGACCTGTGAAAAAACATTTCATAAACATGGGATGATCATAAAAAGCTCAGTAAGGGATATAAAAGTATGAAATGAAAACATTAGTCCATGTATACATAAAAACTAATGAAATAATACTTTACTCATAAATCACAAGAACATTAACATACCTCATCAAATCATGAATAAATAATATAAATCATAATACATAAAGGTAACATGAGGCATTCATGACATTCTTACGTAGGGAGTAACCCTCATGGTTACGTTTGGAATACCCATCATAGTATATTACCTAAATCTCTTCATAGAAACCTTAATGTTTAACTCTTTCACATTACCCAATGCATGTGAGAGATATATTGGGCTCACCAACCCTTAGTTTATCACGGAACAACCTGTCTTCATAAACAATGACCAAGAACCATAACATAATCTTATCACATAAAACATGCATAAAAGAAACATAACATTTCCACATTTCAATCACAAGATATCAATAACACATTGATATAATAAAAACATTATCAAAACCATTTTCAATACCAAAATAAAAGGAAAGTAAAACATGGTATTTAATTTTCATTTAAAAAATGTTATGGATTGTAGAGGAAGCTGAAACTCAAATAATGGTCACGGCGGTGGAGAAGTCATTGTCGCCACATACGTACAACAAAAACAACCCCTATTGCCATTTAGTAAAATGATTACTCTAAAAAATATTCCTTTTGAATAAACCTAAAAGTAAAAGGGGATTATACACCGTATAAAATTATTTTATGTATAAAACAAAATATGCCTCAACGAAAGGAGATTGAGACGATGTCCCATACCTCAGGTCCGACATGACTTGATCGTTCTTTAATCTCTTGAATAATAAACTTCAGTTAATTTCTACTTTCTTAAGAACCTTTTTCAAGTTCATTATTCCTTTTATATCACTTTTTACCATGTTATGAACACTATTTAATTACTTAAGTTAATAATGGTTGTTTTGTCGATCATTGGTACTTTAGTTAAAAATAAACTCCTTATAATTACTATTTGTTCATGTGGTAAAATATTAGTTATATCCAGAATTATATTCATGATGTAGATATCATATATATCATATAGATCCAGTATATACATGCATTTATAATATTACATAACATTTACAGGTAAGAAATGAAATGCACCGTTCTTGGAGACGGTATGTCGTACGTACGCATGAACGCTACTTTCATTTATATTTCATATTTAATGGAATGAATTCATAATGATATAAATGTATATTATAATTCTAGTATAATATAATATATAATATCCTTATTTCCATCCTTTATATGTTCCACATATGGCCTTAACGAATCAAATCACTTTGAGGGGGCGGTAGTGTCGCACTTCCAAAAATGAAGATATCGCGTTTACCCATAATGAAAACCATAAAGGTATGCCAAAAATGAAAAATACAGAAGCTTAAGGAAAAAATAAACATGTTATATATCATATATAAATATAGTGTCATCTTAACGGCCACCTTTGAATGTGTTAGAAGAGTATTGAACAATCATTATTTCGTGAGGCAGAAATTTTCCATCTACAGAAACAGTATGCTCTTTAACCATTAGTTGAAGGTGTGTGTAAGTGTAGCTAGAATAATTCTCATACAAACATCCTAGTATATTTAATATACTGTTGTTGTTACAAAATAAATTAATAAAAAGATTTTAGGGGTTGGAAAAGCAAAATAAAATAAAAGAACACAAGTGGCGTCTTTACCTTTAAATCGGGTAACTCTTCTTGGTTTGAACAAAAAGGGTTTCTTGAAAAGCATTATGCCTAATTTAAGGATTCTATGATGATGATAGGGATGTGGAGTGATAAAATGAGCAGATCTTGGCCGAGGAAATTTCTTTAGTGGTGTGTGTAAAGAGGTATAGGTGGGGGTCTTTTATAAGAGGAGAGGAGGGGCACTCTTGGAATGTTATAAAATGTTACTTTATATTGAAATGATTTTCGGATTTTAAAGGTCCCACATTGATATATTTAGAGGATATGGTGATAATGGTTCTAAATATACTCATCCAACAGGTCTTTGACAAGTATAAGTCTTAGATATTACATTATCTTTTTATTTTATTTAAATCGTTCATTGATGAGGTAATCGTTGCATCATCATGATGTCATAAATAATTTAATTTATTTAATGTATAAAAATTATAAAACAACTCCTATGATGTATGAAATATTTTTAGCTTTCTAATGACTATTTATAGTCCAAGATATCATTTATTTAGACAAAATTAAAAATGTTTTACTCAGGTGATACAATCTTTAGTGATCTTCTCCTTTCTTTAAAAATAAAATGATAAAGTGTCACTTTCACCCAAAAGTGATTCCATGGGGTCCCTAAGTTTTTCACAAGGCATACCATGGTCGGAAATGAGACCACCAATATCATTAAGACACATGTTGTGGTCACTTGTTTTTATTATGATATTATTTTATTATCCTTAACTTCCTGATTACTAATTAATCAAGATAATTAAAGATAATTACCATCATTACTATTCATAATATCCAAAAAAGCGTCTTAATTACATAATTTGGACCTTCTGATTAAAAATATGTAATAAATTTTACCAAATTCAAAACATATCAATTTCAATTATTAATTTAAAAATAATTCTTCATGTCAAAACAAATAGTGGGTTTTTTTGAAACAATATCTATAGAAAGTTTGGCACTTGTTTATGACCAATTCCAAAGTGAAATTAATTATTATGACCACCATTGGAATAAACGGTAAAAATATATTCTAATTAAACTTTAAAAAAATTTAAAAGATAATCTAACTATATAATTAAATTAGATGAAAAATCAGTTTTGATGTAAAAAGCCGTATTTTTCACTATTCATTAAGAAATGAACATTGTCAGAAAAATACCAAAAAATTATCCAAATTAAATTTCAATGTCTCATTCATAAAGAATATGTTTATTTTGAAAAATATAGCTTATAAAATTGTCAAAATGTTGATTTAAAAATGGTTTTCCATCAAAAGGCGGTAAAACAATCTTTTAAAAAAATATTAGAGAATTCTTTTCTTAAGATTTGATTTATTCTCATCTTAAGTCTTAAAAACACTATCTAATTAAAAAATATACATAGATAAGAATATCTATTATTCATTACATACTTGGGATGTTACAAATATAAATAAAATATCAATTCTAACTAACTATATCAAGAAGATATAAAAAATAGATAAAATCATTTAAAAAATTGTCACATAACCTTTGATGACAACAAAGGGAAATATTTATTTGTGTAATGGATATAGTTGATTTAACATCACCATCCAGAAAATAAGTTTTGTAGGAAAATCCCTATAACCTAATGTTAAAATATCTTAAAATTACAATAATAGACCAAATTCCCACAGATGTTGTTGTCCTAACACAATGTAACCCAACATACTCTGTATAACCTCAACATGGGAACACACGTATTCATAACCTAATGTAACTGAGGTTCCAATACACATTTAAAATTAAAATTATTATTGTTAACTCAATGACATGTGTTCCCATGTAAAAAAAATTTGATGTGTGAATACAATCAATAAATTAAAATCACATGAATCATAACCCGAGAAAATAAGTCTCATATAACATCCATTACTCTCACACTGATCATAACCCTTTATAGAAATCATGTATGATTTATTAATAATCATTCTATAAATAAATATTTATATACATAAAACCCAAGGGGCTTAACTAAGGTTCTCACTGACATTAAAAAATTCATTTTACAATGTACTAAATGTACATTTAAAAATAACATAGAATTCCAAGACACTAAATGAAAAATATTAGTCCCGGTAGATCCTATAATCATGTTACAAAGGACCCTCTAATGAATCAGGGAAAACTATATCACAAAGCACCACATTTATATTTTATCTAAAAATATATTTTTGAATTAACGTGGAATAAAAAACACCACATTTTTTTGACACTACAATTTTTTGAAAAAAATATATCCTTCACTTATTCTATTATAAATTTTTTTTAAAAATATTCTTAATAGAATTTTTTCAAACCCATGGAATGAATATGAAATTAATAAAAATTAATTAATTTAAATTAATATATGAACCATTTAATACTAATGTATAAAAACATGAATCCTTTTATAAACCCACAATGGGTATCATATATACGAATTGATTTTTTGAAAATAATCTTATGAAAACCAAGATATTCATCAATTTTGTATTAAAATAATTACATGAAAAAAAATAAATAAATCAATGTTAAAGAAGATTGTATTTATGGATGGATCTAAACTAATGATTTTGTTCACCTTGGTCCAAAAATTATGCCAACATGAACTGTAGTGTCTAAACAAGATGATAAAACATTATGAAAAGAAGGAAAGTGGGGATCCATTAGAGTTTTCATTATAAAATGAAGAATAAATAATGATTATATCAATTAGAAAAAAACATGAATTTGAGGAGTAAAGGGAGGGAACAAGTTGGATAGTTTGAGTCAAATGATTTTGGAGAGGAGTTATTAATGAATATAAAATATAAAGGGGAAATATAAAATTTAGATGTTTTAAAATATTGTTAGGATGTATGGTTTGGTTGCATTTTTGTATAAATGATGACCTAATGTTACAAACTACAATAAAGACATCTTGAAACCATCATTCATGGTTTCACTTAAATCCAATGAAAATTTTCCAAATAATTTAGTAAGTGTGAAACACTATAGAAACTCATTAAATTCATAATAAAAGCACAAATAATATACATACATTTAATTAAAAATATAATAGATAAATACATACATCATACCTAGGGTGTTATAGTTGGGGTTTTTTAATGTAAAAATATAATGAATATGAAATTAATGTGCACATATCATGTATGGTTGATTAGGTATTGAATATCATATGTTTTCATCTATATATGATGATATCAAAAAAAATATCCCCTTTTTAGATATATTGATTTCCATGAAGTTTTTTGAATAAGTACCCAATCTATTATATGGGATACTTATTCATTGTGGATGCATAGTAGTTATTTTTATAATAAATAATCCCTAAAAATCCCATATTTAATCATGATATATAGAACTAGTGCACCATAATATGATAATTTAATCCGTATAATTTATTTGATCAAAATTTATTATAGTTTCTTAAAACCCTGACGTTATATTTTGGAAATTCTATAGGATTTTTTTTGATATAGTTGTAACGACATATATAATTTCAATTAAAAAATAAAACTCATGATCTTAATGAAGTCTGGGAAACTATGTGTGGAATAAATACTTATATTACCTTAAAATAGACAAGTTTTCAAGGATGATATTTTTCACTTCCACAATAATTAGAGAAATAAATGATTCATTATTAGTAATTATTACCCATATCATTGAAGGGAATTCTATATGATTTTAATTATACCCATTCTATTTAATAGGATCATGATATTCTTTGGGATATGGAATGAGAATTCCTTTACCCAAAAATAAATTTAAGTTTGTTATAAGGAGATTTAATCCATTCCTTGAATAATTCCCAATTCTAAAAATAATAGATTATGAGAATTCATGGGAGAATCATTCTAGTAAAAAATTTGGGAATATTCAATCACATTACAAATACATGTGCACCACAAACATACATCAATTATATCACATCATTAAGGTATCAGGGAGTGGATTTAATATTTCTGTAATATTTTCATAATATGAAGGAATCCAGGGATTGAAAAAAAAAATAGATTTCCCACAATTTATTGAATAAAATATATATCATTTCATATTTCAATTTATTTTTCCATTATTTTCAAAAAGTGAAATTATCAATGATAAAAAAAATATTTTTAATAATCCTTAGATACACATTTTACTATTTTTGATAAATTAAATTATTTATCGAATGTGTTTAGGATATGAATATTTTTATTATTTCACTTATGTAAAATGTTTCTATGTAACATAATTCATAAATTAAATCAAGAAAAAAATATCCATTATAAAAACATTGGTGAATATTAGGAGTATAGGGATTGAATAGGTAGGATAGTTTGGGTTGAATTATTTTGGAAAGTATATCATATTTACAATAAAATATAAACGGGAAAATTGAAATTCACATGTTTTCAATGCTAGTTAGGTTGTATGTCTTGGTTGTGTGGATGGACAAACTGTTACCTAATGGTATGAACTACAATATAGTCAATTTGATACCCATATGTACATTTTCTCTTAAATCACATGAAATGTTTCCATATGATTTAGTAATAATGAAACCCCCAAGAAACTGAAGAAGGTCATAATGAAATATTAAATAATCAATATCAATTTAATAACCCAATAATATAATGAATAAAAATAAACAGTTACCCTAGGGTGTTATAGATGGGGTGTTTCAAATTTAATATTGAATCACTATTAAATTATAGTTCACATATCTTCTTTGGAATGATGGGTATTGAATATTGTCTATATTTTACTTTATATTATGATATCCAAAAAAATATCCACATTATAAATTTAGTGGTCACTATGTTTCTTGTTGAATAATTACTTAATCTATAGTATGTGACACTAATTCAATATAGTTGTATCATAAATATTTTAATAATAAATAAAACCCTAAAAACATATATCTCATCATCAAATATAGAAATAGTGAACCCCATCTAATAAAATAATCATTACAAATACTTTGATCAAATTTTATTATAGATTATTTTATAAACCATATAGTTATATTAGGTAAATTCTATAGGTTATAATTAAAATAGGTATAACAACATGTATAATTTCATGTCAAAAATATTACACATGGTATCAGAGAAGTCTAAATAACTATCCAGGGAATAAATAATGATATACCCTTATAATGGAAATTTTTTCAAGGATTGAATTTTCCAATTTAACAATAATTTGAAAAATACATGCTTTTTTATTGGAAATTAATAACCATTTCATTGAATTACACTGTAAATGATATTAAGTATCCCCGTCCAATTTTTATATGATCATGGGATAGTTTGGGAAATGAAAAGTGTTTTACTTTACCCATAAATTGTTATATGTTTTATATAAGGAGATATAATACATTACATGTATAATACCTAATTGAAAAAAAATATAGATTATAATATTTCAGGGAAGAATCATTCCAAAAAAATTATATAATGGTCAATCAAATTACAAGAAACATGTGCACCGAAATAATATACCATTTATATCACACCATTTAGGTATCCGTGAGTTGATTTAATATATCTAGGAACATTTCATAATATAACGGAATTTAGTGATACAAAACTAAATTATAGTTTTTACAAAATTTATTGAATAAGATATATACCTTCAAATATATTAATTTATTTTTCTATAATATTATAATATATAAATTATTAATAATAAAAATCATAATGTATTTTTGAAATCCATTGATACACATTTTAATAATTTAGGTAATATAATTACTAGATTTAATGTGTCTGAAATTTTATTTTTTTCACCTATGTTATCATTTTAAATTGTTCTTGATTCCCAAATTAAATCAAACACACTTTTATAAAAATTATATTGCTAAATAAATTACATAAATTATTATTATATTTTTTATTAAAATTTAAAAATTCTATAATTTATTGATTTATTATTTGGGAAAATTAGGTTCATGGAAAAATGATTAAAATGAAATATTTAAAATTGTTTAATTTTTTTATTTTCCTACTATAAGAATTATTAATTTTATCAATACATGTAATCACCAATGGATATACATAAATGAAAAAGTGTATTAAAATATTACTAAGAGGATTTATATTAGTAAAAAATATGGAATATAAATCCACATGAGTATATGGGTGACTACAATAATAATCATCATAATTTATTATTGGCCCATAGATGATGTTGGCCACTATCTGTACCTATAATGTTTTTAATTCTCACAAATAATTTCGTATATTAACCTATATCTTATTTTTTGTATGATTATATATTTTGAAACAAAACATCTTGAATATAAAATCATTTCATTCATATAACTATTTATGTGTGCTCAAGTATATACAAGCATTTAATAGATTATGTATGTGTAATTATGAGGATTACTATTCTCTAACATTTTTGAAATACTGAACAGACGGAACTTCTAAAATTGACTATGCATGAGTAACTAAAACCTAAAAGAAGATAAATCATTATCAGACATATATCTTACTAAAAAAAGACCAAACATGAATATTTTCTAAGTAATTGATGCTAATATCATTGGAAAAGTCTAATCGTTGGACATGACACTAACAGAAAAAAGGCTCACCATTTCACATGTTATCAATGTAGATGATATTACATTAGTTCAAGTGACATACCATTGCATGATTCTACCTATTCAATGACTCACTGTCAATTAAAATGCGTCATTTTTGGCCTAAATGTCTCACCGACCAAAGGAAGGACTCACCATTGATATGAGTCCCCGTTAATTCATCTGTCTCACCGATGAAAGGAGACACTGAAACCTAGAGTCATCGATGCCAACTAATCGATTATGATAGACCATTTGCAATGAAAAACTGATACATATGACTCCCTGATAGTCATAAAATCTATTTTAAATTTTTTAATTCAAATTTATATCTAACATTCATATATAATAAAATTTAATGTTTCAAAAATTATTTAAAGTTATATGTAGGAATTTTGGAAGACATTACAAGGTAAGATGAGCTGATTCACATGGAATGCACATTCTACCTGTCAGCCCTTGAAGATAATAATTATTTTAATAATAAAAAATATATAGACAACACAAAGAGTTGAGTGTGGTCCTGCATACATTCAAGGGATACATACTGACAAAGGTGAACTCTTATAAAACTACTGTGATATCAAGAACATAAGAACACGGGGAAATCTATATCATGTTGGACACATGAATTATAACCCACTTTATCATCTAAAGAAGAAGGAAAACATACCTACACCCCCATACCTATAGATCAAATCCATTATGTGATACTTTTTTTGGGGCCAACTTTCATAAGAGTACTAAAATTTCATTTCCACTACATCAAACGAGTCCATAGATTCACTACATAACACACAATTACTTATAAACCTTATTCTATATCATTTGATCTGTTGTGTTATTTTGTTTACATTTTTGGGATGTGTGTGTATTTGTCTTTTACATACACTAAATCATGTGCATAACTAGAGGATACTTGATATCCTCAAACCCACATTAAATTTTACTCAATGATTCCCATGTAGAATAGTGGAAGAGGTCTTGTGTGAAATTTTTGTTGTTTTTTACATGAATAAATATGGTAGTGGTCATGTGTGACCTAGATAGTCTTGTGTTATGTTTTTAACCCTGATCCCGGGTGTGGATCAAACTGTTTATTAATTAAAATTTCTTGGTGGCAGGTGATCCCCAAGTGGAGAGGACTTAGTCTTAGCTTGATCCTGAACCTCTTGTTTATTTATGATTCCTATAATCTATAGTTTTACATTGTTTTAGCAAAATTTCCTAAAATGAAATTGAAATTTTTTATTTAGTTTAGAAAGTTTTTATAACAATTTTCAACTAGTAGGATAATTTCAAAAGTTGTATTCATCTTTTTGTTAATATTATTGATAACTAATAAATATTTTGAAAATTAACTGAACATTCAAGACTCTTATAAATTCTCTTCAAACAGACACAGACTAAATTTTTAACTATGAATGTTTCAAATAACCAATATTTTATAGAAATTATTAATTTTACTCAATTCACCCCCTCTTTAGTATTCTACTATTACCAACATTTGGTATCAGATCAGTTTATTCTTTTAAAGGCTATGTTTTAAATTTTTTTATTTCAACTATGACTTTAGTTGTACATTAAATATTTCTAAATTTATATTAATTCTAAATTTCTAGATATTTAGATATTTTCTAATATTATGGAAAATATAGTGGAAGGTGATACAACCAACATACCACCATTATTTAAAGTAACTAAATTTTCCCAGTTGAAATTTAGTAAGGGTTTTGAAATTTATTCATCAAATTTGGATGAGTATAAGATTACTACTACTACATGAACTACATGGGATGACATAACGTAAACAACTTATAATAATAATTTCAAATCCATGAATGCCTTATACTTTTCTTTTGGATTTTAGGATTTTAATAGAATTTAAACATGTCAAACATCCCATGAAATTTTGGATAACTTTTCTGTTTCACATTAATGAAAATATTCTTTTAAATAAATGAGACACAACACATAATATATTAAATACGATAAATTTATGATGAAGCACAAACAACCAATTTCTAATATGTATCTCAGGTTTAATGAAAAAGTGAACATTATGATCAATTTGGGAAAAGATATTACTAATAAAGAATAAATCATAAGGATTCTCATTAGCGTACCTGATATAGGGAGAGTAACCTCTATCTCAATTTAAAAATCATGTGACATCAACAAATTACCTATTAAAGAACACATTGGAATGCTGATGATGTACAAAGAATAGTTGAAATTCAACAAATAAGTAGAGGATAAACCCAAAAGAATATCTATGGAATTTAAGAGTACTACCTCTAAGTATAAGGAAATAGAGAAGGTTCAATCCTCTATTTAATGATTCAGCACTAATGAATAAACTTCTAATAGTGATGGATAGATTTCTCAGTTGGCATGAAGATTCAATAAATTTTACAGAATTAAGAATTTTTTCAGGATGCCATATTATAAAAGAAGATATTATCAAAAGTGAATTTGGATGAAGGATTGCAAAAGAAATGACATGTTTGATGAGTTAGTATTCCATGAATGTTAGAGGATAGGACATATCAAAGATAAATGTACAATGATTATATACAAAAAAAATATTAAAATAAAGATAGGAATTACAAGGAATCTATTAAGGCAACCTGGAGTGGTTCTGAGGATAGCTCCAATGAATATATATTTTCTCAAAATGAGAAATATGATATATAAAATATGAGTTTTATGACAAGAACACCTGAGATAAACTTAGATTCTCTTGCACATAATTCCTATTATTCTTAAATTTAATGTGGCTCTGAGTATATGAAAAATGATGAACAATTTGAATTCTGTAACATGATGGAAGGCACAAGTAATGAACTAAAGGATAATTATAAATCATTAAAGAAACAATATGCTTTTATTGTAACTATTAAATCTTAACATGTTACTGAAAATGAAAAAAAATCTCAACTACGTAATGAAAATAATTAATTAAAAATATCTAATGAGAAATTAAACAATTATTTAGAAAATATTACCAATGGGAATGACACACTTACTCAATTTATTGTTAAATAGATAGCTTTAATTTAAAATTATTCTATTTTATATCAACATGTACAAAGAAACTTATCTAATGTACATTTTAGAACTAAAATTTTAAAATCTATTCTTTTATAAAAAAATAAAATTTATGTTACTAGTACCAGTTCTGAAAAAAAAATTACTACTTCATGTTTTTTCTGGACTAAATAGTTTTTATTTTTTAAATATGTTTAAAAATAATTATAGAAACCCCATAAGGAATTTGTGGGTACATAAAGCGTTGAATACTAATGTCATTGGACCCAATCAAGTCAATGTACAAATATCTATTTTTTATAAAATTCTGAAGTAACGATATCTAAATATCTCTCGAAAGAGTAAATGATACTTGGAAAAAATGGATTTTCAAGACACATGACAAGGGGATAGGGAATCATCAATGCTCTCATCCAAATTAACGGTGTATTTCTCACTTTTGGTGACAATTATAAGATAAAAATAATTGTCCAAGGATATCTTGGTAAATCTAAAATGATTTTAATGTCTAATGTTTTTTTGTTGGTGGATTAATGTATAATATTCTTTGTATTTATCAATTATGTGATGATGGATTTAATGATAAGATTGAAAATGATGCCTATAATGTTTTGAACACTAAATATGAATCCGTTTTTTCTCTTTTATGAAATAAAAATGTATTTTTTGTTAATATAGATTCTTTAGCCTCTAAAAATGTGACTTATTTATTCTTGGCTTTGACTTTTCGTATTAAAAAACTATATTGTACACACTCATAGAAAGCATATAATAAAAGGCCTAGTAAAAGATCTATCAAAACAACATTTTTTGAATCACAATGTATGTAATCCATTTCAAAAGAGAAAATATCACAAGATATCATTCCAATCAATGACAGGTGTTTCAACGTCCAAACAATTAGAGTTCGTTCACATGGATTTGTTTGGACCATCTCAAGTTTCATATTTAAATGGGAATAATTATGTCTATGTTCTTGTATATGACTATTCTATGTATAAATAGAATTATTTCATATATCACAAAAGTGAATTATGTACTTTTTTCACCAACTATGGTAAAACTATAGAAAATATTATGGGACATAGAATTAAATATCTAAGAAGTTAACATGTTCATGAGTTTGAAAATAAAATTTTTTAATATTTTTATCACACAATGTTTATAGTCATAACTTTTATGACCCTATGAAATCTCAACAAAATAGAGTTGTAGAATGAATAAATATGACAATGCATGAAATTTTTAGAACAATTCTTAATGAATATGATTTTCCTATTTACTTCTAGGATGAGGCTGTGAATATAGTACTTTACATAATTAATAGAGTCTTAATTAGACCTATCCTTAAGAAGACTCATTATTTATTAAACAGTTGAATATCCAAAGTTAGATATTTCAATGTTATTGGTTGAAAAGTATATATTCTTAATACAAATGATAATCTTGAAAATTTTACATCCATGTGTGATGATGGTGTCTTCCTTGGTTACTGAACCTCTAGTAATTCCTATAGAGTCTTTCATAAATGATTTAGGTGTGTAAAAGAGTCTATAAATATACAATTTGATTAAATAGACCCACATGAACCTAAGACCTCTCTAGAAAACCATAAAGATGATATATTAAATCTAGACATAAATGAAAAATCATATAATCCTTATGTCTAGCAATCTATGAAGTCAAAAAATTCTATAAATTCTTCAGAATCTAAACATGATGATCCTGAAACTAGAGACAAACCTGAAATAACTAGACCTACCTTTTCTAAACCGTTACAAGAACCATCATTTAGATTTTTTTTTGGAGACTTATAAAAAAGTAACACTAACTAGATAATATCATAGAAATCAGGTGGAACATCAAGTATTCTTGTCACAACTTGAACCTATGAGAATCAATGATTTAATTAATGATGTATTTTGGGTGATGGATATGGAATAAAAACATAATACATTTGGAAACTTATGCATATACCCATGGACACCTTAACCATAGGAACTCAGTGGGTGTTTTGACATAAAGTAGATGAATATGGTAATATTGTTAGAAATAATGCTAGATTAGTCCCACAAGGTTACAGTCAAAAGGAATGCATTGACCGTGGAGAAAATGTTCAACATGTTTCTATACATTAAGACATAAGAATACCTCTTGCTTATGCTACACATATTAATTTAAAACTATATAAAATGGATGTTAAAAGTGCATTTTTAAATGGATATATAGTTAAAGATGTATTTTTTAAACAACCCCTGTGTTTTAAAAAACCTTATTTTCAATATCCTGTTTTAAAATTGAACAAAACTTTATTTTTTAAAAAACATGATCCAAGAGCTTGGAATGATTTATTTGGTAATTTTCTTACTTGAAAAGTTTTTACAAAAGTAATTTTTGTTTCTACCTTTTTTATAAAGTGAATGTCTAATGAGTTTTTGGTAGAAAAAATCTATGTTGATGATATTATTTTTGGATCTTTATGATATTATTTATGTATTGAATTTTCTAAAATGATGGACAATGAATATGAAATGAGTTTAATAGGAGAACTAAAATTCTTTCGTAGATTTCATATTTTTCAAAATATATTATCTATCACTCAAAATCAATGAATGTATACAAAATTTATTATTAGAATATTTTGAATTGACAGAATTAAATGTACTAAAACTCCCATAAATACTACTTGTAAGACGGATCTTGATGAAGATGGTAAATCAGTTGATCAAACAACTTACAAATGAATGATTATAAGAATGATCTACTATACTAGTAGTTTCTCAGATATAATGTTTAATTTGTGTATAATACCTCATTATCAAGTTAATCCCAACGAATATCAATTGAATTCTATTAAATAAATTTTCAAACGCCTCAAATATAAAATCAATTTAGGCTTGTTTAACCCCAAAGTGAAATCATTTCATATAGAGAGTTATTTTAGTGGCTACAAGTTATATTGAAAGAGAACCTATGGGAAATGCCACTTTTTTAAAAAATTGTCGGTGTCATGGTGTATCATGAAAAAACAATTGTTGTATTATCTACAGCTGAAGATGAATACATAGCTACTTGTAGCTATTGGGCACAAACATTGTGTATAAAACACACTCTTCTAGACTATAGATATAAATTTAGACATGTATCTATAAAATGTGACAAAAAAAATGCTATTAATATTTCAAATAACTCAGTTTCTCACTATAAAACAAAACATATTGATGTAAGACATCCCTTTTGGAGAGATCATTATCAAAAGTATAACATTACATTTGAATTTATTAGTACTGAATATCAGCCTGTTGATATATTTACTAATCTATTGAACTCTGGAATAATAAATTACATAAGACATGAGTTAGGAATGATCAACTAGTTAGACCATTTGATTTCCATCTCTTAAATCTTTTTCGGTGAAGTTGTTATGCCGACACTGTTGTCTTGTTTACACCATTGTCTTGATGACATCATTTTCATTACGAAACTATTAGTTTTTTACAAAATCTATCATGCCGACACTAATGACTCATAACATTTATATGATTTATGTTTTTATCAAAATGTCATTAATTTATTAATTCTAGTGAACACGGTACACGATTTTGTAATTTTGAAATATTAAAATCTTAAATAATTTAAATTTTAATCAATCCACTCTACACCATTAATTGATAAACTATCTCTCTTCCCCCTTTCTCTTTATTTACACCCAACCATTAACCTTCTGACCTCTGGACAAAACTAATCATAATGGGCAAGTTAAGTGAGCTCTATAAGAGGGTGAGTCTCATGCATCCAAGAAACAAATAGGGGAATCAAGAAAATATTCATGTCATGTGAATCATAATCTAGTAAGCTATGTTGTAACTTTAAAGAAATATGTTTTTGTGGAATGGATCTTGTAGAGTAAATCATTTGTTTCCAAAGTGATGAATGATCTAGGATAGCTTGAATGGTTCTCAAATAATGATAGAGTCTTTTATCTAAAGATGATTTATGTGTTTTTATGAATATTGAAATATTACTATAAGGACGTTTTATTTCATGGATGAAGTCAATTGTGAAATTGATTAGAATCTAATTCTCTTCAAGGAATTGGGATGAATGTATTATGGAACCTCGTGAAGGTAGGTTTGAAATTTACCAAGGTAATTATCCTCCTCAATGTGAATTATTCTTCTATGAGACTACTCTGAAAGAGATAACTGGAAATGAAGAGAACATGAGACCCATAACCTCATAATTAAATGGTGAATTCAAAATTATTTTCTAGTTTATCCAGTATCAGATTTGTTTGAGGAGAGGGGAATTATATTCTTTCAAGTATAATGATGAATACTAGGTTTATTTTCTTCAGAATGGTGTTAAATGTAATCTATGTAAATATTTGTTTTTTCACAACAATGAGATGATTAAAACTGGCTGTAAGTAAATTAATATCTTATATTCAAGAATGATTTCAGCTATGATGAAGGAGAATGGATATGTAATTGATGCTGAGGATGTGGTAATTAGTGAATTTAGTGGAATATTTTTAATATCTGACATCGGTAAAAGAATGAAAATAAATTAGAACCCATGGAGGAAATAATGGGTCATTGATGAAGATAGATTGTATAAATGTTCAATACCTTAGATAATATAGTTAGACCAAGGGAACTAGTGGATCCTAGTCTCAGTCCATATGAACAAGTAACATATTCTTCAAATGAAGAAGAGGAGCGTGTTACCCCTCTAAGAGATATGGGATCACCAGTTAATGATCAATGTGACACAAACACTACTAGACCATCAAAAAGAGTCTTTATTGGACCTAAACGTCCAGCTATGGATATACCCTCTCATGAACCTATTCTTAAATCTTATAGTAGTAAAGAAACCAA
The DNA here is from genome assembly GCA_963277665.1 of Viscum album. NCBI lineage: Eukaryota > Viridiplantae > Streptophyta > Magnoliopsida > Santalales > Viscaceae > Viscum > Viscum album. The sequence continues at coordinate 143,457,028 of OY728123.1, read as the reverse complement.
TGTTGATGGTATTCTAGAGTATATCAGTGAATCCAATGATTGGGGAAATGAATAAAAAGTTGAATATGAAGAAGCAAGTAGTGGTGAAAATTGTTCAATATCATGAAGAAAATTCAATGATGAGTAAGTTAAGGAGGATCATAATGAAGATGGTAATAATGAAGAATGATGTGAAAGTGAATGTGACAGTGAATTTGGTCACCCTAATGAAAATCTAGATGCTATGAGTAAGAAAGTTGTTGAAGCTAATATTGGTGTATCTGTTGAGGGTGTTGTTCTAGAAGAAAATGCTTCTCTCGATAGAACGTCTTCTCAATTTTATTATACTAGAAAAATAAATCTAGTTAAGGAAAATCAACCTAAATAGGAAACCTTGACTGAGGGGTAGAAATCATAAAAAAGAGATGACACTAAGGGGGGGCCTCAATGACAACTTTCTCAATATGATGAAGAGCATAAAAAAGATGATTAAGGATTGAGACTATCTCTACTTTTGATTATGATATTTTTGGTGAATTAATAAGGTATCACAGTTATGTAGCCTTGGGATTGGATTATGATGATTCTAATGATGAAATATTTACTCTTATTACACAGGAACTAGTGGATGAGACCACTTCTAGTGACTATGTCACTAATGATGATTTTGAAAAATTTAAGGCTGTGATACCTACCTCCATAAGATACCTAGTGAAATCTCAAATTATGTATGAGATTTATGAATCTAGGAGATAGAATACCGACCTGACTAATAATTTGAATTAAATTAGATCTATGGTTGATGGTTTAAAGCATGTTGGTTCTTCTAGATCCTCTCCTACCACAACTACTCTATCTCAACCAGATTATTCTTATATTTCAATTATGGTGTTAAAATATATTCATCCAAATATAATCATAACTATAGATACAATTGTGATATGAAATACCAAGCTCAGAAATGATATGAAGAAGTTGACAACAGGGATCTATTACTTCACCAAAGTGTATAAGAATACCTTAAAAACTATCATGAATGTTCCTGGGAGCCTTATTTGTCATTTTAAAGCTCTTTAGATTGAAAATATGTGAAAATAAGTTCAGGATCTCACCTACCCCACTATAGATTCATGTTCTACTCTACCTTCTCTGTCCTCACAATCTGCATATCTTTCTAATGTTAGTTTATGTTGAATGATAAGATATTATTTTGATTTGATATATAGTAAATGCGGAGGATAATTTAGATAATGTTCATGATCATGTCAAGTGTTAAACGCGGAGTGTTTCACAGACTCAAGAAGAGTTAACCAAGAGGATTAATGAGTTTCTCAACAAACACATCATAAGGAACCAAATGAATCTTTTGAATAAGTATTTGGGCATAACTCTTACCCTTACTCCAGTTAGAAAGGAAATTAAGAATCCAATTCAGAAAATTATTGAATTTAAACCTTTATAGGATAATTTTATAGAAAAAATAAGGATATTAAAAAAGATATGAAATATGTTACAGTGATCAATGAAGAATTCATCAAGCTATTGAAACTGTATCATAATGTCCCATGTGAAGCCATTGTGGTACCTCTTACTGTAAAAAAATGGGCATGCTGGTTTTGTGCCTAATCAACCACAAATGTCATTTTCTGATGTGTTATCTCATATTAGGCTATTCATCATAGACACTATTCAATATCGGGTTCTTTCTCAAAAAATTCATACTCTTACTTCTGCAGTTCCTGAAGGAGTTCCTCTACCTCCTCTCAAAATCAATTCAAAACATCATGCTCCTCAGCCTAACCCTCCTAATAAACATTCTATTGGCCCATCTGATAAAGGGAATGAGCCCCTTGATCCAACCACTTGATCATATCCTATAGTGTTGGATATTTTTAGTATGATAGGGATGAGTCATTATATGTTTTCTTTTTCATTGTAATCAGTTTTTGAATGTTATTTCATTGTTTTACTTTGATTTTTCTGGTTCATTTCACCTCTCACTTTTTGAAAATACCAAATTGGGAATAAATCATATTAATCATTATTAATAGTGATCAGCCTTTTTGAGATTCAATATGTCCATGATTTTTTATTATAAAAAAGGGGAATACTGTTGGACCCCAGATGTTGTCGTCCACTATATCCAACTATAATGGTTTTATTTACCACAAATCATGTCATATATTAACATATATTTATTCTATGTTGGATTCAATATTATGACAAAACATTATATTGAATATCAAATAATTTATATCGTATGAATATTTTCATGTTCTTGTGTTTAAAAAAGCTTTTAATTGATTATCTATGTGTAATTAGGAGGAATATCAGTTTCCAAATTCATTGAATTACTAGACAGACAGAACATCAAAAGTTTTCTATAAATGAGTAACTGAAACTAATAGTAAGATGACTCACTATTATACATAGGTCTTACTGACAGACACATCCAAAAATCATATTTTTAATGTTTGTGAAGATGACATATTTGGAAAGGAATCACCACTATACATGACAATGAGAGACAACAGACTCACTGTTTCACATGCTACCGACATAGAAAATATACTGTTAGTTAAAGTGTCCTACCTTTGCATGTTACTACCAATTAAAGGAATAACATTCAATAAAAATGAGTCATATTTCGGTTCACTATATCCCCGATAGAAGGAAGGACTCGCTATTGATATGAGTGACTGTTTGTTCATATGTCTCGCTGAGAAAAGGAGACACTAACAACAAGTGTCACCGATGCCAACTGAGCGATGATGAAAGGCAGATTCCAATGAGACACATATACTTATGACTCATCAATATTCATAAAAACTATTTATAATTTATTAATACAAATTTATATGTAATTTTCATTTTTAGAAAATATAAATTTTCTAATATTATTTTATGTTTTCTGTAAGAATTTTGGGAGACATCGCGATGTATGATGAGACAATTCATATGAAATGTACATTCTCTCAGTCATCCCATGAAAATAAAAAGGACATTAAAAAAGAATGAATATGGATATAACATGGAGAGATGAGTTTGTTTGTGCATGATTGCAAGGGAGTCATACTAAAGAACATCAACTCTCACACAACAACTGTGATCTCAAGAACAGATGAATATGGGGAAATTTCAAACAAGGTGAACACTAAATGGAATACTCACCTCATCATCTCATGAAGAAGAAGAACATACCTACACACACATACTTGTAGATAGTATATAGACTATGATACTCTATTTTGGATCAGACATTCAGATTAGGACTTAAACATCACTTCCACTACATCAAACAAGTCCAGAGCTTCACTAATAACAAAAGGAGACTTATAAACCTTATTATACATCATTATATCTGAAGAGTTATTTTTTTTCCTTTTCCAGAGTTTGTGTATCCCTTTTTTATAGACACAATGAATCATGTGCATAACTAGACGATACATGATATCCTCAAACTCACACTATATTTTACACTTTTTATCTCACGTAGAACAATGGAATAGGTCAAATGTGACCCATTTGTTATTTTTCCCATGAATAACTATGGAAGAGGACATTTGTGATGCGGAAAACCATTTTTTCTATTGTGAACCCCGAACATGGGTGTGGATCAATCTTTTTATTAATTTAATATACATGGTTGTAGGTTATCAACAAGTGGAGAGGACTATGTCTCATCTTGAGATCGATCCTTTTGTTTATTTTCACTCGGTTGAACTCTTTAGTTTTACATTAATTTATCAAGATTTTAAAAAACTAAATTGATATTTGATAATTATATTAGAAATTTTTTATAACTATTTTGAAATAGTATGATAGTTTGAAAAGTTGTATTGATCATTAGATTAATATTGCTGAGAATTAATAAATAATTTGAGAAATTATCTAAACATTTAGGACTCTTATAAATTCACTACAAACTGAATTACACTATATTTGTAATTGGGGAATTTGCAATGAAAAGGTTTTTAGTACAAATTTTTATAGATACTTAAAAAACCCCCTCTTGATTAATCTACCTCAACCAACATATAGGAATTGGAACATAATCATAATATTTATATAATAGATTACTAGATAATGGAACATACAAATAATGAAACATCAAAAACAAAAGTAGGGGTTTAATTCCTAAACACAATATCATAATATAAAAAATATACCTCCATCAGATATATGCATAAATTTTTTAAAAAAGTTATCTTTATCTTGTTAACACATAATGATCTCAAGAGATATAATGATTCACCAACACATTTTAAAGATATATTATTAAATAAACACCCCTAATATCATATTATGTTAAATACCATCTAAATATATAATATTTATAGAGTTCAATTATCATTTATCAATCGATAATCATAACATATATAACATATGTTAAAAAGGAAATATGTTTTATATAAATAAAATCTACCATTTTAAATAATAAACCATATAAATGTTGAATAGAAATTGAAAAATAAACCTATATTGATGGATATGAGGTAAATATTAATTCAATATCATAAATGTAGTAATAATTTTACCATAACTAGAAAATGATAATGAATAGATGATGTGAAATTAAATCAATGGGGGACATTAGATGTTTTTCTTAATGATATTGAAATCATTATGTAATGAGTATTTGATGGAAGAAAATATAATTATATTTAAATCCCACTAAAATAACAATGTATGAAAACATTAGGGTGTCTATAACATATTATAAATCCTTTGAATGATTATTGAAAAATGTGATGTTTTATAGACAAAAGAGTTGTGTAATAAAAAATTTCATATAAATTTAAATGGGATAATGAGAAAATGATTCCATCCCAAAATAAAAATGGAATATATATTTATATATGAATTTTTAATAAAAATATCCATAATATAAGAATGAGTACGAATAAATAATTTCAAACTGATGAATGATAAAATCTCTGAGGAATCCCATAACACCATGTCCAATTTTTTTTTCTTCACGCTTCAAACTCCTGCATAATTTTTTTTCTAAAAATATTATTATATAATTACATTAAATAGATTTACTTTTGTATAAATAAATTTTTATCATCTTAAATTATCAACTTATTTTAACATAAATTTAAAATGGCATAGCTCCATGTTTATTCAAATAATTTAATTTTTATTAAAAATTATAGATCTAATAATTTGAAATAACCTATTAGTAATATTGCATATAGATGAATAAAAATACTAAAAAATAAATATTTACATATAAAATATAATCTAAACTACTAATTAAGAATGTGTTATAAATTAAATATTTTAAAATTTCAATTTAAGAACTATTACCTACCATTGATAGGTCATATTAAATATGGAGGAGACATAATTTATATGTTAAAAATGTTTTTAAAAATTATATAATTTTATAATAATATTAAAATATACATAAATATTCTATTAACGAATATTTAATTATTGGTGAAATAGAAATAATTAAAAATTCTATAATTTTTAGTAAAACTGACTATTGATAGGATGTGTCAAAAGTGAAGGAGATATAAAATGTGTGTGTGTGTCTTATAAAGAGTTTAAAATAAATATAAATTAGTTTCAAATCAAATAATTTCATGGATATATACTAGTTAATTGAATTGTTATTGATAAAATGAATGTGAAAATTATGTAATTAAGAAAGAAGAATTTGTAGAGATTGAAACAAGGGTTTCCAATTCATTGATTAATACTCCTTTAATATAGTATTAACCACATAAGGAAATGGAGTAGGGTGAGACTAGAAAATCTTCAGGATTGTTGTGTGTTTTATGTAGGGAGAAAAGGGAAATATTTTCAGAGTACTTAAGTGTTTTTCCATTGGAATGTGATTGATATTTACTCTTGAAAGAGAGAGAATTATTGAATAAAATTATAGAATATAAAAATATTTAATTATTACTAATTTTATAGATGATGTTTTTGTGTGGTTATTTCATCGTAAAATCATTATTTCATCAAATTTTAAAAAAAATATTAACATTTTTATTAATTTTTTAGATAAATATTAAAACTTTTCTCAATGGTTTTCATTTCATAATAATAAATACATAACATAACTTATAAAATTAAATTTCCAATTATAAGAGGGTGATTTTTCTAAAATTCCTTAATATGTTAAACGAGAAATTATCATTCTATAAAATAATTAATTACCACATAAAAATATTCATCTAGCATAAGTAAATTTAATTAGAAAATTTATATCAAATATAAAAGTTTAATAAAAATTTTGATCAAAGAAATATATTATATATATATATATTTGAAAATAAATTATTATGTATGTTATGATTCTACAAAAAAATAATTTAATATAGTAATGCACAAAAAATTCACTCATGAGACAATTTTTAATACTAAATCAAATATTTTAAAAAAAGAAATATATTATTAAATTAGATAAATTCAATATATATATATTAAAATACTAATTCTTTTATTGAATAAATAACATTTAAAAAATAGTTATTTTTTCTATAATAATTAAAAAATTATATTTATTAATTTAAAAATTAAATTATGATATTTTTTATGTTTATATATTTTTGTTTTAACTACACGATTAATTTTACTTTTCCAACTCATAAGTCATTATTCTAATTGTGAGGTTACTATACTTCTTGTCATATTAATCTTATTCATCTTTAATATACCCTTCTGACTATACAAATTACATTAATATATTTTCATTCATGTTTCTCCATATTTCATTTCAGATATGTCTTCCTCATTTCATGTCTTTTAGTTATTTATTACATTGGTGTCCATGGATATGGTATTTATGGGGGACCATGACCTAATAAATTTTCAAATTAAATTCATGTGATTTTATTTTAATTATTATCACATTTTAAACTACTATACCAGTATAATACATTTTTCCTTTCTATATAATTTATTTATTAATGAAATAAAATAATATTTATTTATTTATGTGATGTGTTTCATATATTTATACTCAAAATTAGATTATAATCTTCACTAAAATATATTCTACCTATGATACACAATTGTGTTGAGAAGATATTTTCATTATGAAAAATTATTAGATGTTATATTTATGGTTAAAGTGTTTCTTTTTCTAATCCCAATAGAATTGATCAAACATTTCATGGTAAGTTTAATATTCTTACATGCTGTGTCTGAATTGTATTTTTAAAACATGAATATTTATTGAAATTTTTTGATTTGTTGTTTATATATCATAATATAACTGGATTTAATTCACTCATCATCCCCTCTTTTTGGTCATTATTTGGTTGGGGTATGTCTTGGATTTCTTTAGGTATAATGTTGAATTTTTGTAAAGTTTTCCAGCTAGGAATGGTTGGTTTATGGTGTTCCCCAACCATATTCCAACACACTGCATACTATGAAACATTAGAATATAAATATTTTCATGGTTATGTAATGGTTGAAAAAACAATGATCCAACCTTTTAGAAACCATGTACCATAGTAGATAGAACATGACTAGGGCAGGCAATCTGCATTACAGTGCCTCCCTAACAATTAAACTCTATGTTTGACACATTTTTTATTCGGATAAATGAATTAAAAAATCATTAACCCCCCTTATAAAATCACACTCAACCCTAACTCTTCATATCATGATTTCATATATCTTGGAAACATTCTACAATCCTTTTTTCTACACAAACTAAATATGTGGAAAACCAACATGTCAGTTGAAGATTTGATCCCTCCCCTATATGTGTTTCTATTCACATTCTTTCTCTCTCACTCTTTAATTCTTTACTCCATAGTGTTTGATAAATAATAATGTGTTTTATGGATCAAAACACTATGTATATGTATCTTGATTCATGGTTGGAACATTTTTATTCTCATTGATAGCATTTGTTGTTGGAAAATCCCACAATAGATGTTGGGATTTGATAAAATGAATAAAAGTATGTGGTCTTTTTGATATTTTCAATTTATTAAAACATTGATTTTCTATATTTAATATGAATTCCATTCAATTTAAATATAAAAAATAAAAACTATCATGAATTTTAATGGTGTTTTGAATTGGATTTGAATTTTGGAAAATTCCCCCTATTTTGGGGGAATTGGAATTTATAGTGTATTTTGGATATTGATGGAATTTTTAAATTGATATGAGAAATTAAATTTGAAAATGTATTAATTTTAATTGAAAAAATCATATGATTAGGTCAAGATTTATAAGTCTTTAAATAATAGAAACTCTTTTTTTGATTTTAATTTAAATTTTCATTTGTAAAAAAGAAAAATGGGCAATTGAATTATGATTGATGATTTTGAATTTCAAGTGAAGTGATAATCCCTTTATCCACTAAATAATTGAGAACATATTTTCCTGGGGAATCAAGGGGTTATTTGGGAAACACATGGTAGTATGGTAATTCCATAAAAATAGTTTGATGATAACATGTCTAACAAAAATGCAGTTAAGAAGATCATATCCATAATGGGATTTTGATGAGTTCTATTCATCATGATCTTAGTGGATTTGTGTCATAATATTATATTATCTCCTATATGAGACTATGAGGATCGAATAACTAAGAACTATGAAAGATTAAGAAATATGTACATGGTGTTTATTAATATTACATTGATATATATTTATAAATTTATATATTCATTTTAATGACTATGAAACTTTTTTATTCATTCTATTTTATTTCTATAAATTGTTTCATATAAAATTTTTATTAATATATTTTATTAAATGATTTCAATAATTTGATATAATATAAGGATTTGAAACATAAAAATATATTTTTATGCCTATTTAATTATAAAATGTAAATCATATATTGGTTTTTAATTATGGAATATTATTATGGAACCCCTGGTGAGACCCTACTGGGATTTATACCTCAAACCATTCCTTTTACTTTTTTCATTTATTGATATCAATATTCCATGTACGGGAAAAGTTAAAGTGCCTCTTAGTGGAGGGGGTAGTACTTGATTCTTTTTAAATAGAGTGATGTTTCTTTTTGGGATGTTTAGTTTATATTTTCAGATTATAATCACTTTTATGATATACTATTTAGGGTTATTGATATTAATATTTTATATTCTAGTACAATCTATATTGGGAGTTTTTGTAATTCTAACATGTTTTTTTCATCATCTTCTGCTACATTCCAGAAATCCCATTTCCACTTATATTGTGTATGGTTGTAGTTTCTAGATTCCAATCTAAGGGTATCAAGAACACACTTTGGGGTATATTAGGATTGGAAAGGGTATCCAGGTAATATGCTAGCTTGGATGGTTCATGAATATGTGGTATTATCGATGCACTTTAATCATTTTTCAAGGAACACACTTGGAAATTGCGAGATCTTGTGGGGACATTAGAGGTAGTTAAAAGTGACATCCATGGCATTTATCATTATAATGAGCCTTATTTTACTAGGGGTGGTTGGGAAATGGAATCTTGATGAATATTTCTAGTCCATTACTTGGTTTTTAATTTGTATTATTTTAAATTCAAATAATCAAATCGTGTGATATATGAATAAAACCGTGTTTCTCTAATTTTTGTTGATATGAGAAATATTATAATTTCTTCAATTATATTTATGATGTGTTGAAGCATCATGTATTAAAGAATATGTGTGAATAGTATACATGAGAATGTTTTCAATGATCAGAAGCCATCGAATCCTCCCATGGACCATATTCTCATTGAGATTTTTTTGTGTGTTTTCCATGATCTAGGATAGGAACATGTACCCATTCTCATTCAGGCTCCAGTAGTGGAGCCCCAGAAAAAGGAATTCTGGAATCATGCTTAGGATTTCCTTCACTTGAATCCCCCTTAATTCCAAGGCTATCATAATAGTAAATAGAATTATGATTGGTAGATTAGGATTGATCTTCTTTTTGAGTCGTTCAAAATTATTAATTTGATCAAGGTGAGATGTCACACCATAATAATAGAGGGATATATAAGGGCATGGTGGGACTTGAAGGTGATAGAAAAGAAGCAAAATTGTTTAGAGTGGTAGGAATTAAAATGTCATTTCGTCGAATTGATCAATCCAATTCCTATGGTGTTAGATAAGGTTACTTTTTTTCATAATCTACACTATAATATATGGACTTTAAGGAATATCTACATTAATGTACCACTATCTCTAAATCCTTATATAATGTTTTACCTGGAAAATTTATATCGAGTCATATACAATATCTTGTGAATCCATTTTATGAGCTCCACATTAATATCATTTTTTTGGAATCCTGTTATTTATTTACAAATGTATAAAATAATATAATGTTCCTTGTCATATCCATTAAAAACGTTAATGTATATTCATTAAAACATTTTCCAAAAAAAATAAATGTCAAAATCAATCCATACATAGACAAATATTAAGGGTGACCCCATGGGGCTTTATATCATTTGTAAAAAAATTTTATTCCAAAATTCATAAAAATTTGTAATGTGGGGAATCTTGTAATCAATCGGTGCTACATAAGACACCAAGGGATTTGTTGTGATCATTATAAAATATATGTATCTCTGTACCTATGACCATATAATACATTTTATGAATAAATAACATTTCATCTGATCCATTTTTTCTAATAAATTGAATAACCATGGGACATAGAGTACATCAATTCCATATAAATACTCACATTTTGTAGATTTTCCATGCATATACTGACTACACCAATAACTACATCGCATGTCATTAATCATTTTGGATAACCAGATCACATTCCCCTAACTAGATAGATAAAAACATCCTAAATATTATCTAGGTATCATTGTACACTTCCAGTGAAATTCTCAATGCAAGAAACATATTTTATACTTTATATATGAGGGGAAATTCTCATCTTAGTTCACCTATAATCAATTACATGGGCAATATCATAACTAATTATCCCATGGTTATAAAATCCAAATGTATTTTAGATGAAACATATTAAAGTACGAAGTCCCTCATTCTGGGTATCTCACAAAACATAGGTATTGGGTAATTTAAATATGAACAACTGGCCCTTTATATGCCAATGATATAGAGTATGATACCCTAAATGGTTTATGTCATGGTTCATCAAAAAGAAAAAAACTAATTTTCATACTCATTTGCATATTCTATATCCAAATAAGTGAAGACTACTCATTATAACTATAAAATTACATCATTACCTATATTACACATTGATAAGTAATATTTGGGGAAAATAAAATTCATATATTAACATGTCAATTATCATTACACATCATCATACACACACACATCCAATGTAAACTAATTATAAAATGTAGAATTAGTTTTGGTGTCATAATAATTATTATATTCATAAATTCCCTTAATAAAAATATCATACATAAACAACTATTAAATATATCTATTAAGATATATAGCTATATTACCATTATGTATGTTGTACTTTTGGTGTTTTTTGAACTTATAACATACCGACATAATTTCTACCAAATTACTTGGTCACAATAGGATAAAAACATCCCATTGAGATATTTAATGAGTAACACGTATGATGAAAACTCATTTAAATAATTTTGATAGTCAGGAAAAAAATTTATAATGTTCAACTCCATAAACAAATCCAAACTCCATAACTCCAAAACAAGAAATGTTACAATGTTAAGACATTTTCCTTAATACATAGAATAAGTTCTATGTTTATCATCATCATTATTAATTAATCCTAATCTATTAATATTTTATATTAAATTATTTTTGTGACTATAGTAACTCATTACATTAATACATTACTAGAACATCAGAAATTATTTTAAATTACATGTTATAATTAAGTATGTATTTGGAATATAATAATCCTTTATTTGATTGCATTAATTTCTATTAAGTCTTAATATTAGCTGAGTAGATTCATAGACACATAGTCCCCATTTTAATTTCATTATAAGATACCCAAACACCTTTATTTTATCAAATAAATATTATATCATTTTTAAGGAATATTTAATAATATTAAATATATGGAATCACTTTTATATGAATGGAAATTTATATTGAAGAAATATTTTTTTCATAAATATAAAAAAATTGATGGAGGTAGGATAAAATACATGTAATTTTTTGGAACTGTATAACAACTATTATCTATTATAAAAACTATTATAGAAATATTTTTTAATGAAATAATATATAAAATTAAAATAATTTAAAATAATTTTTATTAGAACTATCATTTAATATTTTTTAAAATAACTCATTTTTTCATAATCAACCTCTATTATAATGTATCAGAATATGGATAACTGTAAAAATCCTTAACATATGAAAGATTTGAGAATGATAATTTTCCATGATTCTAATCTGTGATTTGGAAATGAATTTCATGATCACATAATTGAAATCAACAAGCTACACAAAATTTTACCTTGGTTCTCTAATCCTGTATACTCATAACATATATAAAATATACCTTGGGTATGATAAACCCTATGAAATTGAATTATTTATTTCCATAACATGAGTAATTGAATTGGACATTGCATTTTGTATCTAAAACCCATTCATATATAAAAAAATAACATCCATTGAAATCATTACTCCTCTATTACATATAATATAGGTGTAAAATAGAAATTATGGCTAGTTTAATGAAACATTATATGAATTTCCATTTCACATTATTTCATTCGGTTTTAAATTTTACAAATTTTCTCCATTTAAACATAATTAGAACTAATAAAACACATTACCACTATAATTTTTCCTCAATAATATTACAATGTTGGGTAAATATCTCTTAATAATATTTAGATAAATAGAACATTAGTAATTATAATTCCATAATGAACTCCATACACTGAATATTATTTTAGGTAATCCATTATCCTTACCAAGTTATTTACACTTATAATCATATTATATATATATAAGTGGATAATAAAATCACTCTTCTCATACTCTACCGAATTCCTTTGAATTCATAAGTAAAAAATTATATGTTTCTGATAATAATCTGAATACTCTTTTCGAATTACTCTAATAGTTGGTCACTTCTAAAAGGTTTACACAAACATATAGAATATTCTTTTTCATCATAATGATTATTATGTACATACTTGTATAATATGTTTTATTAATTTAAAAAACTAAACATATTGAATCTATAATTACATGTTTCTATGATAAATTTTACATATATTATCTACCATTGATCTATTAGGTTTATAGTTTTATATAATTAGAGAAAAATTATAAAAAATATATATAATTTTTCACACAATGGATATTTTTTAATTTAAAAGGACTATTAAAATGATACAACTTCTTCTATAAAATATTGATCCCAAAAAACAAATATCACCACTCATCCTTATGAACTAAAAAAAATATTGGAAAATTTTAGATCTACATATGAAGAATACTGAGGGGTATGATGAAAGGAGAAAAACTATCAACCCATTTAAGTACATGAAAATCCATGAAAATGTTTTTTATTTAATGAATTATATTTGATCGTATAGAAAAACCATAAAAAAATTAAAGATGATATAACGATTTTTACTAATAAATGTCTATAATATAAATTAAAAATAAATTGAAAATTTTAAAAAATAATGAATGTTGTCTATAAAAAACGTGTGAATTTGGGAAAATTATTTTCGATATGATATAAACATTTATGCATTAAATGATAATAAATATAATTCAATCATAAAATCATTATATATTCCTATTAAATTATAACATAAACACTATATATTGTAGATTATAAATAATTCATTCTTTGGAAATAATGTCATTAATAACCTAACATATCTCTTTTATAATGAAAAAACTCAGTCACTTACATCAGATATACAATATTAAGAAAATAAATCATTACATATTTCATTGATGGGATATATCATAGGTCCACTCATCAAAACATATTATTAACAATTATCATAACATGAATAAAACATAAATCCCCTTTCATTTCACTATATAAATAATAATAACATATACCCCAACTCTTAAGCATATGAATTGTTAGTTAATAAAATAAAAAAAAGAAAATTAATTTCAACAAATGAATAAATGAATTATTTGATGAAATCTTCGATAAGTGATAAATATAAATGATACATGAATTAAAAAATATGGACACTTTTGTAATAGAATTATTTTTAAACACAAAAGTATATTTTTTTTTACAAAAATCCTTATATTGAGTCTTGACTCCCCTCATTCTTTATATACTATTTGAAAAATAAAATTCTACTAATTTAATAATTTCTTCAGATCCCATTTCATGTTTTTTTTCTTTTATATCTTATTTAATATTTATCAGATTATTATTATTTTACATGGTCATTTTGAGGTTGTTTTGTCTGTAATATTATTATAGGTTATTTTTAATGACAATGGAAATTGATCATAGTTTAACGATCCCATTTTATATAATGGAAACTGGGATCATTAAGTTTTTAATTTGTTATTAATTTGGGATTAATATTTAATATCTTTATTAAAATGACTATATTATCATTAAAAAATAAATATTAAAAATCCATTTTTTTAATCAATAATAAAAATTAGTAATAAAATAGAGTGGAATCATTCATGAAGGTTGTTGAACCAACCCAAACATGAATGCAATATTAATAAAGAATGGGTATAAAAATAGTTATATTACTATTCTAATATTAAATATATATTATTTATTATTAAAATCACTTCCAATAATGTGTAGAAAAAGGATATAATGAAAATAAATGAATGAAATATTGATACTTATATTGAAGAGTCGAATATACACTAATCAATTTCTTTTTTATAAAATCATTAGATACCCTTCATTAGAATTAATGTCACAAGGTGTGTATAATGATTCGTGGAGAGGGAATATCGGTGGTATAGTGAAAAATACTCTACATATTAGGAAATTGGTGAAGTGAGGGAAATTTTATAGATAAAAATTATCTATTTTCTATAAATATATATTTACTATAGAAAAAATGTAATTTTAGATGCCATGATAATTGTATATTAGAAGATAAGGAATATTTCACGTGTAACAAATTTTATTATGTCACAATCTTTTTATTTATATTTCTATCAATCACATTTCATGTTAATCATTAGATCTTTATATAGAATATAATTTCTTAGCCATTATTTTAATTAAATAATCATTTTACCCTAAATTGTCAAATTCCATAAAATCCTAAACATTGCATACCTTATTTTATAATAAATATTTTTTCATTTATTATTTATCTAAATACCATCTATATCTATATTTAATCTTTCTATTAACATGAAAAAACTTATAGTATAATATCACATGTTCTACTTTTCACTCAGGAATATTGCATAATTAATTCCATGTTATCGGTTAAATAGTTTTAGATTTTTGTAATAATATATATATGATATATTATAGTGAAACATAATATATTAATTTTATATAAAATCAAACATTAATTTATTTTTTTTATTTTACTAAATCTATAATTCAATATATAACTTATTCTATTTTTAATTAATTTTTATTGTTACAAATAATTAAAACATCATTAGATTATTCTAGATGTATTTTAGAGATAAAAATGCAAATAATTTCTTTAAAATATAACCAATAAATTATTAAATAGTATGAACTATGTTGTGTAGGATTAATCTGAGTAGAGGTAGCTAAAATATTAATAAAAAAGTTTGAATATTAATTATTTATGAATCAATTGGATGATACATAAAATAAATAGTGTGGTTATTAAAATTAAATTAGTAATAAAATAAAAAAATATAAATGGTAATAATATTTGGGTTTCTACCTTGTAAAGGAAATAATTCATTTTCTAAACATTAGCAACAATATCATATTTCTAATCTGACCATTGTTAGAATAAAGAGGTGTGGAAAAGGGTCACATATTAATAACCTAATGATGTGATATATCTAATAGGATTCATACCAAACTAAATTTGATTTATCATATTTAATTAATAACCACCCTTTTATATTACTAACCTACATTTAAATAAATCATCCCCCCTCTAGTATTAAATCTAAATGTATTCATCTCTCTTAAAATTAAATAAGTGTTCATGTAATATTACATCATTTTTCAAACCACATTATGTTAAATATATTCTCAAATCATATTTACTAGTTAGATAGACTTTCTATTTAAATAAAATATCATTTAAGATAATTATCTATGAACCACGTCATATTAAATACATGAGTGTGTTAAATTTGATATCCATGATCCAAAAGTTAGATTAAATTTACAATTATGTGAGATTATTTCTCTTTGGATGTTATCTTAGAGAAAACTAATGTCTCTTCAATATATTTCCTAGAATATGTGAGTAACATCATTCATGTTAAATTATTATAAAATTACATACAAAAGATACAAGGTTCTAGGGTTTTGTCATAACGATGAAAGAACATGATGAATAGTATAATGAATGATGACATTACTAGATGATAAACAATTATTAGGTTGTGGTATAGGGAAAAATTTATATTGGTAAGGTGATAAAGAATACCCACACAAAAAATATAATAATTAATGTATATTTATAAGGTTTTTAGTTCCATAAAATACTTGAGGGTTTAGAAATGTTGATAAAACCAATATCTAGTTCACAATGATATTTACAACTAATGTGAATCAACTCTTCTTCGTACATAAAAATTAATATATTGAAATTTAATTATTTTTTAATAGAATATATTTCATTAAATATTAGTATTATTGTATTGTATTATTGAAAAAATAAAATCTCAAACTATTTAATTCAACAAAAATAATATATAATCACTATTGATATAAGTTAACAATTTTTTCTATAATTATATAATTCTATAAGTATATAATAAATCATACTGAATAATTATATATTACCATAAAATAAAATAAAAATATGTTATGTAATAAACATATATATATATATTCCATGAATGTGAATTAATTTACACAATTTCTGAAAAATAACTAATCATATCTTTGTAATTATTTTCACAGATCATATAATTGATACCCCAATAAGAATATAAATTTATATATAACAACCACCTTCAATATTCATATTTTTCTAGAAGTTTCCAAAAAATTTATTCCCTCATTTATCCCCAAAATGGAATATATATTTCTATATGCTTTTCTTCTTCAAATAATTGTTTTCAGTGGTTTCATTTTCAGGGGGGTCACAATGATGAATATTCCAATCTTTCAATTTTTTTGTATAAATTTTTTTATTATCTTATTACACATGTGTTGAACATAATGATTTTACTCATTCATAACAAATAATGTATTTATATTTTTCCCTCTTGTGTTATCTAAGTGTTCTTATTATAATTTGTCGAATTTATTATGAAATAAATATATATATATATTGGAAGAAACAATATTTGATAATATATTGTTTATTATATTCTCACCATAATTAAAAGATTGATCTGCAAATTCTTTACACTATTTAATGAATGTAATAAGAACATTTCATGTAATCTATATTGATCATTTATATATAGTTTCGTTAGTCATATAACTCTTGAAAACTTTTAGTGGGATTCAATGTGTTTATATTTAATAATAAATTATAACAATAATGACTAATATATTACCATCCATGATAAAATAAATGTTTTAATATAAGAAAGATATTATTATAAAAATTCGTACCTTAACTAGAAACTCCAAAAAATTCCATTATTCCCAAAGAGATAGGGTAAAAGATATAAAATATTATGATGCTCAATGATGGTGGATTCTCAGTTGAATCAGACCTAGACGCACTCTAAAAACGTGCACTGGTATGTAAATTTTCTATCTTGGGACAAATCTCAGAGCTCAAAGGTGATTTCCCTTGGACCTAACTAGATTTAAAACCTATAATTGTACATTGGTGGGGTATTTCAAACTGAAAATTGATACCCCTAGGCTACAAATATTTTACCATACTATTTATCTCACAATGTGTCCAAGTTAGAGTATGAAAAATAGGTAACCTCCATCTTAACCCAGGTTTACAGAGGATTTCTAACTGGGAAAATGCTTTCAACCCATACATTTATAGGAATACAATGACACATGTATGGGTTCAATTTAACGGACATAATTGGATCTTTTATAATCCTAAAATACATAATGATCTAGTTTTGTGTATTGGTATTCCCATTAAAATTGACCAACGATCCCTGAATGCTGAATTGGGCCTCTTTGCAAGGATTTTTGTGGAGGTCAACCCTGATTCACATCTACCTAATACAATAAGTTTCAATGGAAAAGGATACAAAACCTAAATTAGGATAGGTTATTAGAGAAAACTACCATTTTGAAATGTCGTCAAACTCACTGTCCATACCATAGAAAATTATTGGTTTATTAGGAAAGAACAAGTGGTCCAACCTTTAGAAAAATTATGTAATTAATCACCACCACATTGGTCTCGTGATAGTATTGATGGATATAATTCAACAAAAACAGAAAATTGAACATGGGGAAACTGAACGTATGGTATATTCTCACTCCATTAATAATGTTTACTATAACACACCTGTAATAGGAAATGTTCTCTTAAAATGTCATATAGAAACTTTCAGGCTAGAAATAAAGATAATTGATAAGAATGTTGTACATTCGATTGATGTTTTATCCAGTGAAGGGATAGTACCCCTGAAAATTGTCTCACCCAGCTTGCAAAGCCAACCAATCCCAACCGTGGGTATAAACACAACATCAGGAGCTAATAGAGGCCCTTCAATACCTGAGGACAATCACATTTCAACAGAAACTAACTTGACAGACTTGGTTAGAGTGCCTACCCTTTTGGACCATTATAAAGGTATTGAAACACATCCCATTTACAATTAACATTTTAATAGTATAATGATTTACAACGGTCAATCTTCAAACCCTTATTCTTCATTATACTTTGAATCAAAATAGGTTAGCACAATAGTTAATACTCAAGAGGACTAGAACAAGCTAATTTTTATGAAGCACTATGAGATGAAAAAATATAACCCTTCTGTGAATTATAAATCGAACAGTGACACTCATATTAGGAAGATTAACATCTCGAAACAGAATGAAAATTCTTCTTCAGACATCTTTGGGAATAACCTGGTAATTGAATCAGGTAACTCACATGGAAACCCTTCTTTAACTCCATTAGGTACATATCCTCCCCTTTTTTCCAATTCCATTGTTAGTACTTCCTAGTTCTTTCTTCGTTTAGTTATGCATGCTCAATCTGTGAACCGATTTACTAGCCATGATGTTGACCATATTCCTAATATTAGTAATGAAACAATTAATTTACCTATGAAAAACCCATGCACTTATTCCTATATAAATAATACCAAAATATGTAATTCAAACATCCCTAGTGATACTTCTATTATCAATTAGGATAAGAAAAGAGTCCATACATCAGTAAAAACAATAGAGGATATACTAGAAACAAAGTCTCGGGAAACAAAAAAAGGAGTTGTAACTCTAAATTTATATTTAAATGAAGATCCTCTTTTAAAATTGACAGGGTATTACAAATTGTGACAAATATTGTGTTTAAAAAATAATTATTAACACCCACTTTCCAAAAAAAATCTATTTCTAAACCTAACATAAATTATTCTCCTAAATACCATCATATATATCCACATGGTAACTCTTTTATTGGATCCAAAAAACTACTCATATTTTGATAATCTCATGATCTTTTCACACTAGTCCATCCAAATTTTTATCATTTTTATCATTTAGAAACATGAAAACACATGTGGTTTTATTTTTTATGGCACTCATATCTTCTGTTTCATTATTTACGGAAAGAGTAGATATCCATATTAGAGGCCTATCTAGGATGTCCTTTCTTACTTAGCTTCTTGTATTGACACACCTTCATTTCTAAGTGGGGAAATTATTTCTATTCTCAATTCATGTGAGAAAATTGGAACGCCATATTCCACGATCACTATTATATAATTTAAAATCTTGATTGATGACAACAAACTTATTGATAAAAATCTCACTGGTGCCAAATACACATGATATGGAAATCACATTAATAGGTTTTTTGCTTCCAAATTTGAGAGAGACTTCACAAACGTATCTTCTTTAGATAAACAAGAGACTATCTTCCACACCACCCTCCCCAAGATTCACTCTGACCATAACCCTATTTTTGTTAATGTCTCTACCAAAAATATGAAACTCTCACTTCCTTTCATGTTTAATAATTCATGGTTCGATAACGAATATATTTACAGACATCATTAAAATATTTTGGATTTATATGACACAGTACAATGATGCCTTTTCTTTTACTGTCAAATTAAAATCTCTTAAATAGATCCTCTAATGTTTTGGTAGCTCTCATGACAAAAAATTAACAATGCCATTTTTCTTCTTTATAATGAACTTAATCAAATTTAAACAATTAATACTAGATCTGACTTCATCACTGATATGAACCATGGGGTCAATATCTCGATTAATCTCAATTATGTACTCACTTTTCTGGAGAATATGATGAAATTGGCCATCAAAGTGAAATTGTTATCTAACGGTGATTGAAAGACTAAATTCTATTACTCTATTCAAGGATCTAGAAAATCATGTAGACCACTATCATTTTAAAGGACAGAGATATAATTTTATTCAATAATGATGATATTTGCAATCCTATTGTCTCTTATTTTTCATCTATCATTAATATCCAAAATAATAACAAGGACCTCTTACCTGATATCATACCTTTGGTCGTCAACAATATTGGAAACACATTTCTACCTAACATTCCTCTTGATCATAAAATTAAGGAGACTATCTTTAGTCATTATCCTAATAGTTATCTTAGTACTGATGGATTCAACAATGGATTCATTCCATTGTATTGGGACATTATCTAATTTAATGTTTTCAAACTAGTTAAATCGTTATTATCTAATTGTGGTCTCCCTCATGACCTGAATGCTCAATTCCTCTCTTTAATTCTTAAAGTTTACATTTACTAGTAAATTCCCTTGTTTTGGATCATTACTCTCATTATCACACATTATATAATTATCAAAAATATCATTACTAACAAAATTTCACCTTTCATTAACAATAGTGTCCCCTAAAATTAATTTGGGTTTATTAAGAGTAGATCCATTAGAAATTTCATATACATTACTTTAGACTGTAATAACACTTAAACAACACTGCCAAATGTGGTTATATTGCCATTAAATTGGACATCAAAAAACCTTTTGTACCATGTATTGGAGTTTTATTTTCATGAAGATATATTCTTTTGGTTTTAATGAATCTTTTATCACAACTATCAGAACATTGGTCAACTCGATCTTCATTTCTATTTTTCTCAAAGGCTCACCAGTGGGCTACTTCAAATGCACCAAAAGTGTTAGACAAGGTTACCCCATCTCTACCATACTTCCCCCATTTTAAAGGACTATCTATTCCACATTCTCACATGTCTTGTTCATCAATACAAACTCAAGCCCATTCATGTCTTAAAAAATGTGAATGCCCCCACCCATATTTTGTTTGCTGATGGCGTTGTTCTTTTTCATCAAGGTTATAAATGTAACATTCTAAATCAAAAAATTCCCCCGTGCACTATGAGGAGATTTCCTGAAATTCCATTAGCTGAAACAAATCTTTGGTCTTCTATGGAAAAACACATTTCCACAAACACTCTGTTAAATATTATAAATGACCTATGTTTTAAAGAAGGATCTAAACCTTTTACATACCTAGTTGTCCCAATCTTTGTGGGGGACCCAAATCCTATAATTCCTCTACTATTTTTGACCTTGTTCTTACCCGGTTAACCTCTTAGAAAGGAATGTTTCTATCCTTGGAAGGTAGAATATTCCTTGTCAAATCTACAATTTTTTCCAAATTGGTTTACTCTATGATGTTCTACAAATGTCCTGATATTCTAATAAAAATGAATAATATCTTAATAAAAAATTTCATTTCCACTGGCAACACTTTGGAAAAGAAAACATGTAACCATCCCCTAGTCTTCTTATTTCAAACCCATCGACAAAGGTGGTATAGGCATATAAAATCGTAATTACTTCAATGTAGATCTTCAAGCTAGGCTCACATGGAATCTTCTCTACAATAAATATGACTCCATTACTTTTCTATAAAATATATTCCTTTAAATACATATGAAAGGAAACATGAATTTATTGACCTCATCTATTTTTCCATTCATAAAGAAATAATTTTCCTCCATTATGAACAACCCTAGATGTATGAACCATAGAGATTCTTCTATGAACATCTTGTTTGATAATTGAACTAGCACTACATTAATATTTATAGTCCCTCCGAACAAAAGTCCTATAAATGACACACTTTCTATCGGATTTGATCTTAATTCCGAAAATGATGAGCTACATGATAGTATTATGAATGCCATAAAAACTACCATTTCAATAATAATGATGATTTCTTAATTTGGGAATCTTCTCATAATGGTATGCTCAATTATAAAAACTTTTACAAGAAATATTTTTTTAGCTTAGTAAGTGATTTTTGTTTTCTTAAAAACCTGGATCAACCATAGATCAACCCTTCTAGATATACTCTTATTTGGAATCTAGCTCACAATAGGATCCCAATGCATGATCTCCACTAATTATATGGCATTGAACTCTACTCTATATGTATCCTCTGTAATCAAAACATAGAAGATACAAACAATATATTTCTTTCTTATTCCACTGCTTCTACTCTTTGGAACACTGATTCTAACATTTTGGATGACATATGGTTGACTTATGAATCTGTGAAATCTTAACTAATGTGATTTGCAGATATGGATAGCTCTCAATAGATTAAGAAAATATTTCTTACTGCTTTTTCTGATCTTCTTCATGTTATAGAATATTATTGAAATGCTATTATTCATAACAATTTCCCATTTCACCATAATGCAGGTCGAAGGCCAATCCTAATTGATATAAATGCAGTTTATTCATTCCAAAAGGGCCATTTTAACAACATAATGAATTATTTTAGCATTCTGTGATGTCTTCGTGTTTATGGGATCTTATGCCAACACCGATGCACCATTAACGTTTTCTGGCATGCTCGTTTCCCTTAATGGATTACAACCAATGTGGATGGCGTGTCGAATGAAAATTCGGGTACTACATGTTGTGGTTCCATCTTCAAGAACAAAATTTTTTAGATCCACAACTACATTTATGGTAGTTGTGTCTTTTCTTATTCATTGGAGGCATAGATGATGAGTACGATTCATGCTATTTCGTTTTCTAGGAATCATCATTCGAAAAACCTCTGGATCGAGAGAGACTCGACCAACATCGTATAGGCTATATGGAATGGTGTGATACTCCTTGCATGGATGATTTCTACATGTTGGATTGACTGCACTCGCGTGCTTCTCAACATCAGCTTCATCATCACACATATTTATCATGAATCCAACATTGTTGTTGATGGCCTTTGCAATAAGGGGATCAATCAAAAGATCAGTTGATAGGATGATCTTCCTACTGATTAAATTCCGCTTTATAATAAGGATATTAAAATGTTTATGTGATTTAGGATTTTGTAATCTCTTCTTTTTATAATATTTGTGCATTGGCTTTCTAGCCAAGGAAACTTCATCTTCACATAATATAATTCATCTATTTCATCTTTAAAATAATTTTTTATATTCCTTGGATAGTGTAATAAATTTTCATATTCCATGATGATAATTTGAATTTTAAAAGAGATGAAAAATATGAAGGTTTTAAATTTTATCATAAAAAATCTATGATTTTATAACATTTCAATCTATAAATGAAGTATTTTATATATCACGTAACAATTTTCATGTGACAATAATTTTCAAAAAGTATTGAAATAGATCATTATAATTTTGAAAATAAAAATTGTATGTATATCATCTGAGAGGGATAAGAAATTTCATGAGATTTAAATCCTTGTATCATGATATATTATACACAATAAAACTAAAACAATAGAAGAAAGATATATGTGATATACAATTAAAATTTTAACAACATTAATTAACCATATTGTGTTCCTACTAGGGTTTGACAACCAAAAGCATAAAACCCAAAGATAAATTGAATTTTCATATATATGTATACCTAATTTTGTTGGTTTCAATACATTAATTAAAAATAATTATAATATCATTAGTAAACTTAATAGATAATAAAATATGAAAAAAACATTATAATAATAATTTATTATAATGATATCATAATATTTATAACAACAATTACATTTTTTAACCTATCATATATTATATATTACAAACTAATCTACTAATAATAACTAGACTCTAAGAATTCTTTATTTTATTTACTAACCAATTTTAAACCCACTCAAAAAACGAGAATACCTTGATTAAATTTTGTCCAAATAAAAACCTACATAATTATTTTCAATCAAATAATGGAATCTCAATAATCATAAAAATATATTATATTACTTTGAACCCCAAAATCACAATAAACATTACCATATATTACCCCAAAAATTTACTAAATTTTTATCCCTTAAATATTGATAATTACATCGACATTATGTAAAATAGTAGACCAAATTATTTATACAATAATCATGTATTTTTTTAAAATTTAATAATGTTATTGTAAAATAATATTAATGAGAATTTCACCAAACCACTTTTCAAACCACATCATTATCAATAATGTAGAACAATTATTAATAATTTAAATTAACCATTTTCCCTAGAATCCATTTTTACCTCAATATAAAATCTTGCACTAATCCTAAAGGTACTCTAAACATTAATCTTGCATTCTTGCAATATCCCAATAAATATTTCCTATAAAAAATATATATAATACCTCAGGAGTATATGTAAGGGCCCATGATTTGATAAACCTTTTATTTGTATTTTTTGGGTGTTTCTGGGGTTTATGGATATTAAATATTATTTTTATATGGGTTCGGGTTGAATGAAGATGTAATTTATATTAGGAAATCAAAATCAAAATTTCATGATTTTATTTGTAATTTTTGAGTTTTTGAACAATTTCTTTTCTATGAAATGAATTACCTTTCTATTTTTATCTCGAAATTAGAAATTAATCTTATAATGGTATGACTGAATCTTATAAAACACCAACAAAACATTTTTAATTCCAAAAATAGAAATATTCAATTGAAAAAAAAATCTTATGAAATGTAAACATATAGAGTGTTTTATCCATAGTTGGGTTTTATTCTTTTTTGATGCTATCTACTAGATAGATGAGTATATATTCATATGTTTCGTCACAACACATCCTTGAAATTATAAAAATTTTATTATATATTGGATGTTATTAATTGGTTAAGGAATTCAACAAATTGTATAGTGATCAATGAATTAGGTAATATAGATTATCTGAAAACACAGTATGTTGTTGAAATAATATAGCTTCATTCATTACTATAGACCATTTTACAAAATAAATACCCCTATTTTTCTCACTTTTCTTGGGGTGAAATCAATATTCTATTATCATTATGTTAGGTTGTAGTAATTCATTCCATCCATAGAAACATCATTAGAATGATCTATGAATTATAACATAAGATGATATGTTCAGTTCTTAGGTATTAAAATATATTGGATCATGGTTAATGAGTCGACATTTTGTTTAGTTTCAATATCATAATGACTATCATTATTCAATTATCATTGATAGATTTGTTGAAATTTTCAATAGTCTATGAAAATATTTCTTATGATAGAACAATGTAGAATTGTCATTGGTCCATGGATAAAATGTGTAACATAACACCATACAGAAGGAATATATTATCAAAGAGTTAATATACATGGAATGTGAACATAAAATGATGTATATGGTCAGATAAGGAGACCTAAAGTAATCTTGTTTATTGATAACGATTTCTTAAAGGTTTTTCACCATTTTAGCAAATTGATATTTTGATAAATAATTATTCATTCTTTTATAATCATTCACCAATTCTTGGTGTTCGAGAATGTTGATGATGTGGAATATATGTTTGATCTCCCTATAATGTTTCACTAGATATATTATGTTTTACAAGTACTATATAATTTTTTATATCTTCCAAAATAATATTATTTCATTGATTTATTAGAGCTATATATATAAGATGGTGAATTGTTTATGGAGTGACCAGTTGAGAATCGAGGTTACCAAGAGAAGGTTATTTGAGGATGTGTCATTTTCATGGCTCACTTTTGTGAAATCATGATGACTAGATGAATGTCTGTCTGAACCTATGTTAGAAATGGTTTTTCAATATCATAAATTATATTTTGAATAAAATATAATATTATTACATGTATGATCATTATTTATTTAAAATATATATTTTTTATGGATTTAGTTTTTTCACTCCTATAATTGAGTCGCCAGAGATCATGTTTTCCAATGTCATGTATTTATAGGTATCTAATATCATTTTTATAAATATTCCTTTTAAAAATTTCTATTTTAGATTAGTTTTGATTAAAATGGATGATACTAACTATAGAGATATCATATATAAGGTCCTAAAATTATTAATACCCCTATTTATCATTTTTTCCTATTTTGGGGGTTTGTGGATATTCAATAGTTGTTTAAGAAAACTTTATGTTGAATTTAGATTGGATTTTCAAGTGGAAATAAAAATTATAATTATTTAGACTAGAATAAAATTTTTAGTATTACTATTTGTTTTTTTAATTAGAATGAACCATATTTTTTTATTTCCTGCTTGTTCATGGCCACCATGTTGTGATGTTTTTTAAAATTTATGAGGTGTACGAGATATATGATAATTAATAAGACTTTTTTAAATTTTATATTTATTTTTGAATTTATTATGGTTTATTTTAAATTTTTAAGAATATTTTATGATTTTATAAGATTGAATATCTTTAGAGTAAGATAATGTTTTTTCTAAACATAGAAATAAGTTTTTTCTTGAAAAGACCCATGTATTTTCCTCTAGAAATAACCATTAGGTTATAGATATTAGTAAAATTTAAAAACATATGTATGATTCCCATTTTTCATGGGAGTGAAACCTTTGTATATTTTTATAAAACATATATAGGATTCTCTTATTGATATTATAAAATCCATCATATAGGGAAAAGTTTCTACATTTATTAGAAAGACCCAACACAAGTTTTTGTAGATAAAATTTTGTATACTAAATTAAAATAATATAAATTTTATACCTATTTAAAATATAAATAATTCATTCACCCAAAAAATATTATTTCTATAAATTTAATGAGTTAAAATGTTAAAAATAGTGGACAATATCATGCATGAATTTTATATAATATATTGGAGAGTTAACCATTCAATTAAGAAAAAATTCATAAAATAATTGTAATTTCATTCTAGTTTTGTGATATTAAATTTTATAATTCAACCACTCTTCAACCATTATTCTTCTTAGATACTGGGTTATCTTATCCAATCCATTCACATTCATTTAAAACCTCACTCTAAAATCATATATACCACAAGAGTTTCAGACACTATGAAAATAAATCTTCATTACTGTTCATATGGATTAATTTTTATTCCTTCCTATATAGGTAGATGATTCAATAACACAATCATCTAATTTTATTCAAATTGAGGATTTATTAGGATTCTATTTTAATTTTAATAAATTGTTTTAAAAAAATAAATAATGTTGAAATACAGAGTAATGAAATGAATTGAAATACATTTTCATGATTTCTGGATCTATTATTTTTAATTCATGTGTTTAATGGATATTTATATTGATATTTTATGTGTTATGTTTTTTAATACAAAAAATTGATATAATAACCCTACACAAATTTATAAATGATTAAAAATTATATTGAATGGTCTACATTAAAAATATGAAAACTATTATTATTAATTTTACAAGCTGTAATAAACATTAATATATTCAATAAGTAAAAATAAATTTGAATAATGGTTTTGTAAAAAAATTATTACGGTACATTGGTGGGTTGAAATGTTATTTAGTGAGTGAAATGGTCAAATAAATAGAAGATGAGCCTTTTTTTGTTGGTGATGACATGGATTTTTTTAGGAAAAGGGATTAGTTTTTGTAAATTATAGTGATTTGCAACAGTATTTTTATATATATAGATATGTTTAATGGTTGTGTCTTTTGAAAAAATTTGTAATTTCATTTCTACACTAAACATGATTGGAAAAAAATAATAAAAATATCGGTTTTTTGATAGTATTTAACTAGTGTAAAATATTAATGATATAATGTGATATTAAATGGAAGGCTAAAAGTTTGAATGAATGTGTCTGTTTGTTATTGAATGCATTTAAATTCAACATGATTAATAAATGAAATAATTAATATAAAATTCATGGTCAATATAGATCACTAAATATAATGATTAACAAATCCATGGGGGATTTCATGGATGATATTATGTTAATTTGTTTTTGTAAAAAATATTCAGTTTTGAGGTATTATAAGTGGAAGAACTGTTATAATTTATTAGGGGGAGTACATTATTTTATGGGTTATGGTTGAGTTATATAATTAGATAAATTTATTTTTAATTTTATTTATTCATGTGATATATATATATATATATATTGAATTTTTCTTCTTATTCCATACACACAACACATGTGTAAGTAATAATTTTATTTCCTGGATGTTATGGAATCTACGTGTCTTCCCCAAACATTCATGTGGTTGAGGGAATGATGTAAAAATACACCCTAATTCACTCTTTATATATCCTTCAATATTTTAATAATATTATGTTATTTATATTTCTATTTAATGGTTTTGATGTTTAGTTTTTAAAGGGTTGATTAATGTGATGATGTCGAAGTTGGTGGGGGTAATGAATAGTAGGGAGAGAGTGAGATTAATGTCCTCCAATGTCACAATAACCTATTTTGATTGAAGTATGGTATGTGGTCGAGAAATGTATATGTGGAATTTGGTTTTAGATATATGGTTTTGTGATTATGATTGATTTTTATGATGTGTAGTTTTGTAGATATGGTTATAATAATTTATAAGTGATGGTTGTGTCCTGATGTTTTACATAGTTTCATGAAAGTGAAAAATAAATAGGTATGTGGTGACGGTTTCCGTCATTATATTTAAAATTATAGTAGTTCACTATATAAGGATGTAATATTTGGTGATAGAGCCTTATTTAGGTCATGCTAGCAAATCACGTATGTTCTTGGATAGTTCTGTTGTTAATTTTTATGGTCATTAATATAATTTTACACCATTTTAACAAGAGGTACTTATCATAATCCTACTGAGTATAAATTTATGTTCACCCATATAAATATAAAAAAAATTATAGGTATTTTTGGGGGATTTAAAAATTTAGTTTGACATTTCTATCTTACGCATTGATTTTGTGGTTAGATATTCTAAAATAAGAGTTTCATTGCAGTATTTTTTCATTGAGATTTGTTTTTGAAAAACATTTTCATTCCTTGTGTATTTATATGAGATATTATTTTATTTATAAATTTGTGTTTAATTGTTGTAATCTTATTATGTTTTATGGATTTATAATGCCATTTTTTAATTTATTTTATTTATACCATGAATTATAGTCGCAATCTTATGGACTGTTAAAGGTGGGCTTTGGGGGCCACTCTCATCCTCCCTACAAGACCAGGATGGGTTCTTAGTGAGGGTATTGTATTGATAGTGTATCTAATCATTATAATTTATGATCACTCTTAATCTTATTAATTCATGAACATATATAGAAGTCTCATATTATCCACAACTGATATTATCATATCGTATAATGTTAAATAAGCACTACTATGATAGAAGATATAAATTTCAGAAATATTACTCTATAATTAAATGGGGTTTAATGATTTATTGTGAAAAATATATACACAATACCTCATAGGATTATATTTAAAAAAATATTAAAACCCAGTAATATAATAGAATCCATAATTTATCCAAAAATTTGACGTTTTTTTCTCCCAATCCAATCTCTTTGGAAGGAACACTTTATGAATTCAAAGATAAATAATTATTACATGAATTTTTAATTTGTAATCATATCTACCAATAGTTAAGGACATTATAAATTATTTTAAAACATTAGATGAGTGAATAATGTTTTTTCAATGGGTATGAAATAAAGATAAGTCTTTTTTCCATTAAAATACATAAAAAATTATTATATTTTAATTTTATAAAATAATATTTGAACTCATAAAAAAGCATAAACAAACCATTAAACATGTAATAAATTTATTTTCTAAAAAAATTAAATAAAACAAACTCAATAAAAAGAATAATGTAGACAGAATGGTCATGATTGTTATATGGAAAAAACCTCTGAACTCATGGAAAATATATTCCCTTAAATACAAACATAAATATTTTAAATGATCATAAAAATTCCATTAGTTATAAAATTATCTTCTTATCCATTGAAAAATAAATAATTCTGATAACATTTATAGGGTATCCATAAATGTTTCTTTATACATAATATTCATTATCACCCATAAACATCACCCAATCAATCGAAAAACCCATTGAATTATATCTCACATATCATATGTATAGAATAATTCATCACCTAATGTATTACGACTATATCCATAGACCATCAATCATCATATATTATTCCAAAAAATGATAAAATTAATAAAACACCTAGTATCATTCTTTTCATTATAAAACTCATAAAATATCATATTTCATCCCATAAATGTAATAATGTTTTGTTAAAATGTTAAAATGGAATGTGCCAATGGAGGGTTTACACCACTTAGAAGGAAGTATGAATCTGACGTGTATTAAAATTATTTTAGAAAATATTTTTTATTTAATAAATCATTGAGACAAATTATAATGTGAAACTTTCAAAATATATACTCTTCCATAAATGATATAACAAAGAAAATAAAATTGATATGATAACATGGATTTCTATATGGTTCAACCATAGTGGGAGAGACTACACATTTCTACATCTTCATTCTATCGTGTTCCATAAATTTGTAACTATAATAATATATAAAATTTTAGTGTGTATGGATTTATCATTCTTTATATAAAGTCCAAAAATTCCCATGATTTTGAAGATTTTATATGGGATCAATAATGACACAGAATGTTATCAAGGTAAATTTCCATATTTTTATTATGTAATATAGTATAAATCACATTTTATCACAGAGATAACACAATACAATCATTATAAATGATTAATGAATGAAGAAATATGTATTTCTAGAAGTTAAGGAAACATATACAAAAGGAATAAAACTTAATCGTTGGAATAATAATGTAACCATTATGCATTGTAATCTAACAAATAGAATAGTAACCTCACCTATGAATGTGTAATTATAATTTTTTATATAGTAAATGAAAATATTATATATTTATATATTGTAAAAGTATATACATGTTTTAAGAATGATAAATTATGGGATGGTATTTTTTTAAGAGTTAATTCGTATTTAACTTTTTATAATTAATATTATTTTTTGAAATAAAATTATCATTCCAAAAAAATAGATTCATAAATTATATTTTTTTTATTATAATAAGATAATTTTATTATACAGTAACTAAAATTTCAAAATTTCAAAAAAATTGTTATAATTTTAGATTCTCTTTTTTTGAAATAAATATTGTTTTTAATTAATAATTAAAATTCTCATATATTGAAAAATATTTTCATATAATAAAGTCAATATTTGAATTATAAAAATTATAAAATAGTTAGGGTGAATTTTTTAGATGTCTCTTAAATAGTTTTTTTGTGAATAATGATATATAGTAATTAATATTAGTGATAATTATATGTAAAAATTGAATTTTTGAGTCATTTTTGAGTCATGGATGAAATTAGTTCCCATTATCTCAAAATATAATTATTTGTTTTCTGTATTTAGTCATGGGAGTCAACACTATTGATATTCTAGATAGGAAATAATGATATAATGAATAAAACAAAAAAACACACATCTCCCACTATAAATGTCTCCCCTCATCATAAATTCTCCTCACACCTTCAAAAAAATTATGATTGCCAAAATTCTACCCAATAACCTTCCCAATTATCTCCACCATGTCTATGATCAGTTTGTCTCAACAAAAGACCAAACCGAAGTGCCTCAATGTGGTTCTCCAATAGATAAAATTCAATTGGTAAAGTCCTCTTTCGTTATTTATTATTATATTTTCGATTTATTTTTTATTAATTTGATCTTCTTAAATCCCCCTATCCAAAGGACATGATAAATACATTATCCTATATAAAATATAATTTTATTATTTTAATTTATGATCTATCATTATTCCACTTATCATTTAATGATTACGAAAAATGTAAAACATAGTTCGTGATGTGTCGATTTACCATCATCGTGGATGATGTGTTTTCATTTTATTTTACCACCTTCAAGTATGGTCAGAAAAACAATATAAAGGTTATGTAAACTTTTACTAAACATATTATAATAAAATTAGTGTTCTGTAACAATTATATATATAATATTAAATGATAAAATAAAAAAAGTTTAGGAGGATAAAAATTTGACCAAAATAAACAAAAGTTCATTTACATTTTACTTAATTAACCATTCTCATTTAGTTAAATATAAATTATATGGAACAATTTAAAATTATGGAGGAGGTTAAATATAATAAAATTAATATTCTGGAGTTTTCCTTCCATTTGATAAGAGCTCCATTAAATAAACTGAAGGAAATTGAGTATAAAATCATATAATAAAAACTCCTCGAAAGATGAAATTAAATCTTATTACTCATAAAATAAAGATAAATGAACATAATAAAATTTTACTAACTAAAATAAAAAATGTTAGATGTTTTTAATTTATTTAATAATTTATTTTTAAAATTTAATTATCAATGCCATTATGTACAAGTGCAGAACTGTTTCAGAGATAAGGTAAGAGATTCTCAATGGATAACCATTTTTTTCCTTTGGGTTGCACTATCATTACCATTAACCCAATGGAATTACTAATTATTGTTATATAAGCTCCATAAATTATGTGTGTATTCTTTAAAAATATGTACCAATATCATTTATTGTTTATTTTAAGGGGAAATACATGTTTTATACCGTTTTCTTTTCAATTCCTTCCAATAAAAAACCTGATTAAAAGGAACATCCCAAGTTTATACCAAAATCAAGTAAACTTCATAATATATTTTAATATATTCTTATTTTCCTAATATAAATCATTTCATCAGGAAAACCCATATTATGTAATTTAGTGTTTTAGTAAAAAATATTCCCATTTTCTCTTTGAAGACACCGTAATATTTCCCTTTAACCGCACAAAAGAGCTCATTTATAAATTTTATAAAAACTATGATTACATGGTGTCACCTAATTTATAATTCATTTATCATGATATATACTTATCATCCATTATTAATTTCCATGTATTATTAAAATCCATTTGTTCAGAAATTTTTGTATGATATTATAATTTTTTTCTTTATGACATTATTACAATACCCATTTATTTCCATGGATAACCATTATGTTAATTCCTTATGGATGATTCATTATATGGATGATAAATATTTGAACATGTTTTGATGGGTGATTATAGATAGAAATATAATTCATTGGTTAATGTTTAGTCTCATTATATGTCATGTTGGGACAATGATTAATCTTGATTCCTTTAATGGACTTGGTCTTCTATGTGTTATGGTCATGGTATTTAGCCTTGAGTCATGCCCCACCACATGTAATGGTCTTAGAAGTTATTGTTGTCTCACTATTATTTCATCTTGTATATATTTACAACATTCATATTATTCCATTATTAAATAATCTCATTTTTTACATGTTATGCATCCTTTTGATTATTCATTTTCCAAAAATATTCATGACATCATGTTGTTCCTTTTATACAATCAGATGTCCTTTATTTATATTTTTATTAACATACTAGTTTTTTTGGTTTATCCATTTTTTATATGTATTCCCTTGAGTATCCTATGAATATGTAAGAGCTCAAATGATGTAAGGAGATCCTTATTGGTGATTAATAGGAAGTTATTTTATTTTATTTCCATGATTATTGTTTTCTATTCTTAATCATCTTAATAAACTAGAATTTTTTATCCTTAGTTTTTATCTGACCGTCAATTATGCTCAAAATCATATAATAATTTATGTAAATTACTAGGGTCACTATATGATATATATTTCTTACTAAAAATAAAAAAACGTGATAGAGAAAGATATCTAGAAAACTCATGTTTCTCCAATGACAAATGTAAAACATACACTTTGTTCTAATTAATGTGATTAATATAGGTTATATATATAGAGACCCATACATTTAATTAATACACTTAAATTATTATTATATGAATACTTCACAAATAAAACCATGGGTCATTCTAGAACTATAAATTTTTAGTGTCTTTTTGAAACATGGTTGCATAAAATAAGGGTTCATAAAAAGAATACACCATAACCCACATAGTTTTTATTGTATATCAAAATTCATATACACTTCTTAAAGAAAATATGTTTACATATAATGGAAACAATAACAAATAAAAATGATCAACCATCGGCGGTTATTAAGGTCAGTTTATAGAGATATCAATCATACTTTAATCATCAAATGAACATAAGGGGTATGATAACATGAGCTTCACAATTCAAAAGCATACACATCAAATCTTTTATTCAACAAATGATTCATGGTATAAATATTGGAAATTCCTAACACATGAATCCAAATGGGATATAATAACATGATTCATATTAATATCACAATGTTAAAACATCAACTAATAAAAAATTAATATTATTTGTGAGTAGTCATAATCAGTTAAATAATATGCCAAGTATATTAACCAATACATTACTAACATGTTAGGACAAAGCTAACCAAATGTGTTCCCCTCTTGGGATTAGGAAAGCCTCTAATTTATCATATTTAGGATTACGATAACTTCTTGAGAACCCTATTTTTTTATTTTTTGAAAACCTATAATATAATCATTGAGATCATAATAAAATTAATTTTTAAACAATGAATTAGTGGGAACCATTTTTTTTTTCAAACCATAAATATATCTTAAATCAATTATTTTTTATACCACATGATCATTAAATCATTCATCCTCACATAACCCATGGAAATAAAAATGATATTCATCAATACTTAATAATTATAACCACAAACCAACCAATGAATGAATAACAATGGTATAATTTTATTACACCCCTAGTAAGGCTTTTGTAACATAATATTATGATATAATATATCATAAATTTTGTTAAAATAAAACTTACAATTTTATTGATAAAAATTACCGTTTCATTTTTAAATCACAAAATGAAATATAAAAATTTCAGATATATTAAGGAAATCATTTTACTTTAACATCAACATAAAAATATTAATTTAATATTCAAATCATTGATCAGTCATGATGCATAAAAATTATTTTATTTTAATTTAATGTTAATAAAATATTCTACTAGTGTTTTTATTAAAAAGTAAAAACTGCATTATTTAGAAAACTACAAGATGATTCATTTCATTAAATTTTTTATAAAGTACCAAAATTGTTAAAATGAATTTAATATTTTATTAGGGAATTGTAAAAATGTTATTGAATATATTTTTTGAAAATAAGAATATTAAGTAGAAATGATTTTTGAACAAAAATATAAACAATGTATCATTTACATAAAAATGTTATTTCAATATATTTTGTACTTAATGGGGGAAAATTAAATGATGAAATTTATTCTCAATAAATAAAAATAGTATAATAATATAATTGTTATCCATGAGAGTTTGACAATTGAGTTTAATCATTTGAATAATATCATGCATAATTTTAATAAATAATGAATTTGTAATTAAAATTTATTACTACTTCCATAATATCCAAATAATACCCCCAAGATAAAGAGAATAATGGGATTATTTTTAAATCACCCTTATTTTCATGATAATAGTAATAAAATATATTCATCTGAATTAAATAAAAAACATAATATAAACTTTTGGTAAATATGACATATGTTTCACATAAATAATAGTGAGAAGAAAATACATTACCTCAAGTTTGACATTCATATATACTGACTTAAACAACTGAATTAAAATTTTTAATTTATTATAAATACCTAAAGTATTATTATATATATACATATAATATCATATATTATCCACTTATTAAATTTTTACACCCATTAGAAAATTATTCCTTATTAAAACCGTCATTTTAGATTAAAAGTGTTTCATTTTACATGAAAAAATTCTATTTCATAGTGCGGGTCCATGTACATTAATCATGGTTAAATCATTTCAAAAAATTTATTTATGATATAAAAATAACATATATTCATTATATATATATTTATAATCATCTATAAATGTTTATATATATAAATGAATGACACTATTCATATAGTTTGTAGGTCTTACGTATGCATGAACACTGTTTTCACTTTTCAACATGAGGAAAAATGAATGTAAAATAATAATAAAGAAATAGAGTAACATTATTAAATCATATATATCATATATATTAATTAGATATATTATCATTAAAAATCATTTAATGAAAAATGATAAATTAATAACATCACTTCATGGAGGTGATAGTTCGCACAAACAAAAGATGGATAATTTCACATCCCCTTTGATGAAATTGAGGGTATTTATTTTTTCTTCCATAACCGTATTAAAATTATAGTTTATTGAGTATATAAATGATTTTAATTTATTAATATTAATATTATAGAGAAATAAATTGAAATATTCTGGGTAATATTATAACCTCTTCTTTTGTAGACCTCTATTAGAATTCTTCTAATGGACCATTGAAGTCCTCTTTAAGGAGGAAAAATTGTAAATAATATCTAGAGCTGGTTGAGGAGAATTGGTCCTGGGTTGGTAGAACTATATGTCTTGATGTGGGTTAATGAAAATATGTAATGTGTTTCCTTTTATAAGGTTTAGAAGGTACACATTGACAATTAATTATTTTATTAAAATTATATTAGTAAATTTTAATTTAATAATGGTTTAAAATTTATTTAATTTGAATATAATATTATTATGGTTATAAATATTCTAATATAGTTATTATGGACATATTTTTTAGTTTCTTTAACCCTAATTATTTGTTTTAAACCCTTGTTGACCCTTTTGATTGTCACCATGATATTATTGTTTTTAAGTTTTAAGGGAAAATTAATGATAATATAAAAGAACAATTGAAAATTAAATTAAACACAATTGATATTTAAATATTTAACCCTTTATAATATTCAAATATTCTATAATTAATTATTTTTAATTTATTTAACAAATTATTTTTTTTATATAATATATTAATAATGTAACTTTTTTGAAATTGATAAAATAATATAATATAATATGTGCCTATATCATCTAAAAAGGTTCCGAAATGGCATTAATTCATATATACTGATGAGTGATTTGAAGGAAAAAAATAAAACATTTATATTCTTAGATATCATTTTAGAATTATCATTCAGTTTACACATTGGTCAAACAAATTAAAACATTATCATGGTAATGAATTTTTAAAATATTTATGGTTTTATATATTACATATATGTCAAAAATTTACTCATAAATGGAATATGGAAGAAAATATGGACCATTAAATATCATAATTACCCAATTTAATGAATTTTATGTTTTTAAAATTAATTTAAAATATATATTTATCATAATACGTTATTAATGTAATTTTAATAATATTCCACATAACAAAAAATTGAATATGGAATTACAAAATTTGATTTCAAATATAATCGATTAATACATATCAGTTATGTTATATTTTCTTTATAATTTATTTTCAAATATAAACCACTCATATAGTATTACATCCATCGTTTTAGAATAAATTACTAGATTTTTCTTTAACAAGAACTAGCATTGTGTCAATATTGCCTAAGAATTTGTGGAAATTATTTTACCACTAAAAATTTAAAAAAAAATTATAAGCATTAAAAATTATTTTAATATATTAAACAGCCATGTAAAACAAAGCATATGTTCATTTTATCTCTTTCGAAAAATGTTATAGATATTAATAAGAAGAAAGTGACATTTTTTACATTATCATTTACATATATAATATGACAGTATAAAGAATGTTTAATGGGGAAAATGAAATATATTTTGTGGTTATGAGATAATGGATGAAATAAACTCATCTATTTTTTTAATGTTTTTGAATAAATTTTAATCATTATTAGATTTTCATGAACACTAATTAACCCACATTAATGTTACCAAGGTAACAATATTTTCTTGTGGTTACTATAGAGATTAAAAAAAAGCAGTATTATACACCAAATTTTGACCTCTTCCTTCAAAATATGAATTTAATGTTTTATTTGTAATCTTTAACGACTGTTATAACAAATATTATAATAAAAAACAAGACGTTGTGAAAACAACCCTTTTTAATAAAAATATCTCTGTAGATGTAAAAACTTATTTAAGTGAAAAATAAAACATAAAATATATTAATAGAAACATGAATTTATTTTTAATAATATATTAGAATTAGTGTTAGTTTGAAACCATTTATAAGGAAAGTGAAATACTTTAAATTAAGGTAACAAAAATAAAGTTTCAATATATATTCTTAATTTTACATATTTTTAAAGAAATCATAATATTAATAAAAATTCCAAAAATTCAAATTATGATATATTGATATTCATATATAAAAAGATATTAATTTGATCAATTAAAATTTTCAAAATTTTTGAATCTTAATTATTATTTTCACTCAAAAGAAGCAATAAAATTAATTTTTAAGATAACATATATTGATGACAAATATAACATTACTAAAAACAATGTAATTATATCCTAATGATGTATCAGTATATATTTTTATTTTTAAAAATATATACATTTTATAATTTTTAATCTTCTATAAATATTATCTAATTCAATGGTTATTCCCTAACGTTAATTAAAAAAATAATATCTTATGTTTCATTAAATCTCATTTTTGCGTGTTTTATATAATATCAAAAATATTATTATTTTAAAATATCAAGATATTATAGTATCCCTTAATTTAATATATTATAGACTAATAATTTAAACATTTACTTTATAATGTGGGCTTATATTTTAAAACTCCATAAAAAACTGACATTATAAAAATATTTAATTGAAATTCCTCATTAAAAAAGGGTAATTAAAATAATAATCTCAAATAGTATAACACGTAATTATGTTTCCTAATAGGTGAAAATTATTATGTAGTAAAAATATGGAAATAGAGAAAAATTAGATTTCTAAATAAGGATAAAGTGTGACAAAAAATATTCATCATACAAACGTGAATAATCATGATCAAAAAAAGAACTAAGAAACCATAATTCATGTAGATTTGAAAAAGGTAATATATTCATCGAAATTGATTATAATAGGATAAATATATTTTTTAAGATACATTACCTGGAATTTTGGAATTAATTTACCAAATAAGATTTTAAAATAGCGATATATACATATATAACATGTAGAATTTCATCATTTAAAAAATTTCCCATATAAACTCTTGTTTTCTCCAAAAGATGTGTATTCAATTTGAATTTTTACTAATTAATGTAATAAAATAAACATCTAACATATCACTTAATATATAAAAGGATTACAATATATTCCTCTAATATTTTAACATTAATCAAAATTGTAATTATTATCCCATAATGTATAATGGTTCATGAGAAGAAATAAGAAAATTTACACCATGATTTCCATAATAACAAAAAATGTTTTTCGATAATCATTACATAACTAAATAACCTATACCCAAAATTATCTCAATAGACAAAAAAATAAATAATGTCTTAACATCAATTGTTATCTCCAACCTTTCATCATATCACTCCAAAAATTTAAATTAAATTCTTCCCAAAAAAGATTTCATGTTAAATCAGATGTCAAATGTAAAGGTTACATATACCTCATCCAAATAATGATTCTCTAAAAATATTAGTAACTACCATGATAAATCACAATATAATCATATATAGTTTTGAACATCATAAAAAACATGATGAATGAAATTCTAATATATATATAAATGGTAATACTTATATTGGAACTAAATATCTATGAAAATATGTCCTTTTTAAAGAATCAATATCTGTCAACCAATTTTATTTATATCTTGCTAAATAATATAATATAATTAACAAAAAAACAATTCCTTTCCTTGCCAAAAGTTTTATATAATCCTTAATATATTATTTTTCCTGAAACTAAACTGAAGGTTAATTCGACCTCCTAATTCTATCATAAAAAACATCAATGGAAACATAAATGCTTCGAAAATTTAACACAACCATTATTCCTAAAATTAAATATTATACTGTTGATTATCTTCCAAAAATAAAAAAAAGAGACATAATCAAAGATGATTTTTATCAATTCTACACCAAATCACGATCAAATTTAAATTACAGTAATAATATCCCATTTACCTCATCAGTGTGAACCATCGCCTTATCAAAACAAAATATTAGCACCGTACACCTAAGTCAATTTTATTTGGTATCGATACCATTAAACGTATGTCTTAAATCATTATAGAGAAACAATTTTGGAATAATCATTATATTATCAATGAATATTATATAAATAATATAATTGATATAGAAATTTTAAACCATAAATCTCAAATCACAATATAATCAAAATTCAATCATTTAAATTACGAGAATGATATATCATAGTCACTTCCATGTTATTTTAGTTAACACTATCACGAACCATCCTTGGATGTCATCCGACCCAACACCCAACCCAATACGTGAGATGGACCAAATGGAATCTCCAATCCCTAGAGGATGGTAACTAGTTTTGGAAATCAAAACAATACAACAGGGAAATTTTTTAGCCCAAAAAACAGTATCAATAAAATTAAACAGAATTAAGAGACAATCATAACTATTGGATAACAAATAGAAAAAATGATTTAGTCAAAAGATACAACTAAAAAACTAAAAAATAAAATAAAACTAAAAATATTTACTGAAACTGGTCCATGCTACCGAAATCACCATGTGTCTACTTTGTCACCAAAAACCACAAGACCAACTTTGGTCCAATAATGAGAAACTAAACTAGGAGAATTTGAGAAAAATGGAACATACAAAAAAGCGTAGGTCTACCAACAATGAGTGGTAAAAATAGGGTGTTAGCTAAAAAACTTAGAAGGAAATCAACAGAAAATCCATGCTTTTTCCTTCCAAAAAAACCATTAATAGTTGTTTGAAATACTACTATAAAAATAGATATTTCACAGTATATCAAAAAAACCAAACATTTATTTTTTAAATTCCAATAGGCACCACAATCCATTTTTCATGAAACATTTCATTTTATATTAAAAAACCGAACCATATAATAATATTAACAATTTTAATAAGAATTTATTTAAATAAATGGTAATTTTATGATAAAAATTTTAAGGGGAACACGCTTCCTTCTGAAAATTTATAACCGAACAGTATATTATATGGATAGTAAGTGAAATATAATCATTGAGAAGTAGTTACATAACACCCTTAAATTGTAGATAGTTGTATGGCCCTAGGTACATTGTATCTTAGTGTAAATGTAACCATGACCAATAATCTTCTCATGCACGAGCCATTTGGAGGGGAGACCCAAATTCCCTAGTGCTTCCCAAAAATAATCATATTTTAGTTGGTATTTTCATCTTCAATCATGAAATGTGAAACCAAGATGAGGAAACTAATATATCACTAGCATACTAATCCAAGTACCCCACCTAGATACATGGGCATCCCTATTTTTTCTCAAACAAGTTCCACATGTTATAAAATAACATTTTCACATTCCATCAACAAAACTAAGAATTATCCATTAAAAGCCTCTATATGGACATCCAAAATCCATTTTTAAAACATATGAACATTAAACCCATTTTATATCATGATTCATACATCTTACAAAATTTAATAATTCAATTAATCAATTAATAAATCATTTATTAAATGGAACATCAAGGGTTTACACCAATAACACACCCAAATTCACATAGATATTCCATAATAAAACCAAAAAATTGAAAAACCATATAAAAAATGCAATGTTATAAGACACTCCAAAACACCACATACATAAAAAGTTTCCCAATATATTATTCAAATCCCAAATTTCCATACCTTTTGAATATTACATTTTAAACCATATTAAAATATCATATAAGGGGACCGATTACATTTTCAGACCAAAGATAATATATAGAACCAAAGTTTATAGTGGAAAACCATTATCAAGTGTTGTAATCATGTTAAGGAACATCCATGTATGCACCCATTGCACCCACGAATGTGCCAAAGTCCATTGACATGCTGTTAAATTCATAGAAAACCCAAAAATCCATTTTCATAAAAGTCAATATATTCTTTCACTAAAATCCACTAAGTTACTATATTTAAAGAACATAATAAATCCATTTGAAAACCATGAGATCCTTTATAAACATTCCACCATAAATAATTATTCCATAAATAGGCATCTAAATCACATTTTGTGCCCCACATCTTGTTTAAACTGTGATTATAAGTAATAAAAATTCCAAATAATTCAAAAAGGTTTTAATTTTAGGTCTAGAAAATATAGGCATTTTATAGAACACCTTGGGTACTTACATTTAAAGGAATAATAAAAGAAACACATGTAAATCTATTTTTATCAAATTCAATCAACAATAAAACACAACAATGAACTAAACATGAGTATTATATGGATTTAAAAAACATCTAAAAATTAATTTAAGACACCCATGCACCAATGGATTTTTTTAGAAATTAAAAACATGTAAACACCTACCTTGCTGGTTTGTGAACGCAATGAAAACATTGAAGAGGATAGATCAAAGACCCAAATACCAATCAAAAAACCTAGATCCAAAGGGAGGTAAACCAAACACAATTCAAGTCTATTAGGGTTCTTCCATGGGAGTGAACCACAAGGAAAACCCTGAAATAGAGAGAAGTAAGAGGGGAGACAAAGAAATGGAATGATTTGATGATGAAACCATGAATAATAACTACCCATCTGTTAGAATTCTCCCATAAGTGACCAAATATTATAAAAAATGAAGGTGTACCCCCTAGTCAATACCCAAAAGGTATTAATTAAAATGGGATGTAGAATCACTCAAACAATATTATTTATGTCAACAGTTACTAACACCATAATAGGATGTAGGTATTTACTACACTACTTTGTAAACCTTGTTCAAAACATGGGAATGAAAATGAAAAAATTCAGGACCATTGTAGGCTTAAGTTTCTGAGTTTAGAAAAACAGTCCCAAATCATGAGACCCAAATAATTGGCCAAAAACCGCAAGTGATACCCCAAAAACTAAGGAAGAACAACCAAAATTTGTGGAATGATTTAAAAAAATATATATTGACTCCGTGGTTGTCACAAACTATCCACCATGAAACATTCTCCCAATAACATTCATAATAAACATGAATATGATTAGAATAAAACTAAAAACACCAAAACAAAAAAAGGTTTGATAGACACTCAACCTAAACCCAAACAAAAGATCAAACATCAACAAATAAATAAAAACCAATGAAAACTATTGTCAAGGTGGGACAATTATCCCCACTATAAATAATTTCTACCCCCATAACATCACAATGTAAAATGAAAGCTAAAAATAGTGTTCATGGTCT
This sequence comes from Viscum album, assembly GCA_963277665.1. Classification (NCBI taxonomy): domain Eukaryota; kingdom Viridiplantae; phylum Streptophyta; class Magnoliopsida; order Santalales; family Viscaceae; genus Viscum; species Viscum album. The sequence goes on along the minus strand of OY728123.1, from coordinate 143,413,238 downwards.
ATCAAAACACAGGAAAACAAGAACCTTGGGATGACCTATCACAACACAAGTAATACCCAAATAATCAAGAAGAAACCCCAACACAAGAATGTGGTGAGAACATGATATGGTTCTCCCAACAACAATAACTCACCTATAATGCAGACACCAAAATCTAAACAACATTCTCACCACCACAAAGATATAGGGAAAACCCCACACGAATTAACCCATCTTTCTTAGTACATGAAAAACAACAACACTACCAGAACTAGAAACTCTTTCAAAATCTAGTTTAACCCCCACACACTAATGGAAACACAAGGAAATAACTCAAACCAAAACTGAAAACATCATCCCCTAATTCCACGAAACATAATCGTTAAGAAACAAGAAAAAAATAAAACTGAAACCAACCCACAAAAGGGTAAAGAACACCGAAATAAAAATGAAAAATTACAGAATCCTTGATCAGATGGTTAATGTTACTCAAATTATCACAAAAAAATCAAAATGTATCTTATAATGAAATGAAGAACTAACATATAAATCATGGTAACCTCAAATTCTATCATCCCATCATGGGGAACAAACTTGGACAGGGTTTCACATACCCAAAACAACCCTGATTGTGTGTGAGCTTCACCCCATGACCAACAACTGGGGTTATGACGGTTGAAGCATCTCCTACATCACAGTTAGGTAAGAGTACCCCTCATACATATCCCCTTATTTGAGTAGGGATTCCTATAGAACACTTCCAAGTGACCCAAATGACCATAATTAAGGCATATCCTCCATGTGATACAACATGATGGTATTGAATTCCATGACGTTCCAAACTGATCGTACAGCAAAAAATGGTCTGATGAAGTAGATGTCAAAACCAATGAGGATAACTCCTTAGGAAAATATTCCTATAGCATCCTATCCATGACAAATAGGTAACCTTCATAAATGAAGAGTGGAAGAAGATTAACAACCTTATAGTCTTTGGGAACCATCTCATCTAGGAATTATTTATCCACCAGCTTTGGAAAACAATGGTCAATAAAAGAGTGGACCCCTCCATGATCTCTAGACAATGACCCCCAAGGAAAAGAAAATTATTCATCAGATCCTACAACACCACATCCATAGAAAAGGAATCCATCTCCTTGAAACAGTCAAATTAGGCCTTAACTATAAATTTTCCTTATTGAATATGCCTAATCTCCTCTATTTTCTTCATCTTTACCACTTCATAGATGAACCTTTAGGAAAATATGGATTTATATAAATCCAAAATCATATCAAATTGTATTGACAGAAGGGAAAATAACACCCAATTATCTTGTGTTGGACCATCGAATAGTCCCAAAAAATAACAAAATCTTATAGCTTTAGGCTTTCTCAACAATCTGAATATATGTTCTAATTCTTCAAACCTCTCTACCACCTTAAACATACCTTGATCACCATGATAGACAATAAACGCTCCAGAAGAACATCAAACTGGGAATGACTCATCATAAACCCCGGTGACCTTTCTAGGTTTCATCTTTGGAACATCATGAGAAACAAAAAATCTAATCCAATATCAATCCAGAATTCAATCAAAAGGAACATCTCAGTCCAAAATAACAGTCTCATAAGACAATATCATTCAATCACAACCAAAATCCTTCTTTTTAAATTCCATTTCCATTTTAATTTTAAATATCAACTTATTGCATGGTCACATTACAAATACAAAGACACTATTCAAAAAACCAAAGCCTGAATTATCAAACAAAAAACAACATCCAGAATCAGTTTCCTCTTTCAAAATCACATTATAAAAACAAGGCCAAGACTACTCAAACACACACCCAGGGAATTTCATGAACCATTAAACATTCATTCATCTACTTCCATTCACAAGTTTCAACACACACATTCCACACACATTCCCTCACATGTGAAAACATTCATACGAAATTCCAAGGGTCCCAAAATTACACTTCCTTAAAAATTCCAAAAAAAAACACAAAACATTTCACAAAAAAAATATTTCCTTTAAAACCTACTATTGAAATATCAAATTCACTTAAATGAAATAATTTTACAAATTCAAACCCTATTGTTTAAAAAAACAACATTTCCAATTTAATACCATTTTGAAGAATGTAATTTCAGTTCAAAATATTTTTCATTTTCAAAATAAACACACACCAACTGAAACAAAAATGGAACACAATCTGTAAAAAATATTTTGAATGTGTAACTGGTTGTTTTTCTTAACCCGACGATATGGTAGGGAACCATAACCCAAGTAAAAATAAAACACTAGGAGGAGATTAAACCACGTACTCAGACACCACATGGGTCACTAATCCATGTGAAATGATGACGTAACACCAAATTTTCACTATTTTTATTCCACATTCCAAAATAATGAAAAACACTCAATTCCCAGACTACCCCAGGTAACTCCGGTCTCTTCATGCGTAGTAGGGATCAGGAACCAACCCCAAACCTACCACCTGAGTCCATATGGTCTATATCTCCATCTAATAAACACCCCCACAAAACAATAACCTACTACTGAAACCATTTTTCCATGAACCATTCCAGGATGTCATCTGACCCGACACTTGAACTAGTGCACAGCATGTCCCGAAGGGTATTCCCAATCCCCATGGGTTGGAAACTAGTGTGGGGAATCAAAAAAAATTATAGATGGAACAATTTTATCCTATAAACAAGGATCAATAATATTAATCCAATCACGAATACAATAATAATAACAGAATCCCAAATATATAATCAAACTGATTAATCACGAGATACAAAAAAACTAAAATCTAAAACTAAACTAAGAATAATAAGTCAAACTAAACCATTATAACTCAATCTCCATGTGACTAATTAGTCACCTCTAACCACAAGACCAAAATAGCTTAGGTCAACCGACACTAAGTTGTATAAGTAAGGTGTGATCTAAAATAGATCAATAGGAAATATCCATAGAATCCATGTATTTTCCTTACCTAAAATAATACATTAAAACTATTTTGAAATAAAATTCTAACAGTATATTTTTTAAATTTCATTAAAAACACAACATTCCTATTTTAACAGCCAACACGTTCCACCAACCATTTTTCCTATAAAAATTTCATTATATAAAATAACCCAAACATAATAATAATTTTAACTATTTTGTGAAAAATTAGATATTAATGAATGATAATTTTAATGATAACAATTTTCAATGGAACAAACTTCCTTCTGAAAATTTAAAACAAAACACTACTATATGTAGTGAGTAAGTACAATATTGGACAACCCATGGGAACACCCCTATGAACTAGGTAGATGTGTGGACCTAGGTACATCATAGTGAGAAGAAAATACATTACCTCAAGTTTGACATTCTTATAAACTGACTTAAACAACTGAATAAAAATTTTTAATTTCTTATAAATACATGAAGTATTATTATATATATATATATATATAATATCATATATTATCCACTTATTAAATTTTTACACCCATTAAAATATTATTCCTTATTAAACTTATCGTTTCAAATTAAAAGTGTTTCATTTTACAAGAAAAATACTATTTCATAGTGCGGGTCCGTGTACATTGATCATGGTTAAATAATTTCTAAAAAAATTATTTCTGATATAAAAATGACATATATTTATTATATACATATTTATAATCATCTATAAATATTTATCTATATAAATTAATGACACTGTTCATATAGTTTGTAGGTCTTACGTATGAGTGAACACTATTTTCACTTTTCAACATGAGGAAAAATGATTGCAAAATAATAATAAAGAATTAGAGTAACATTATTAAATCATATATATCACATATATTAATTAGATATATTAAAATTAACAACCATTTAATGAAAAATGAGAAATTAATAACATCACATCATGGAGGTGATAGTTCACAGAATCAAATGACAGATAATTTCACATCCCATTTGATGAAATTGAGGGAATTTATTTCTTATTTCATAACCATATTAAAATTATAGTATATTGAGTATATATATGATTATAATAATTTATTAATATTAATAATATGAAGAAATAAATTGAAATATTCCGGGTAAGATGATAACCTCTTCTTTTGTAGACCTCTATTAGATATCTTCTTAAGGACCATTGAAATCTTCTTTAAGGAGGAAAAAATTGTAAATATTATCTAGAGATAGTTCATGAGAATTGGTCCTGGGTTGGTAGAACTATATTTCTTGATGTCTGTTAATGAAAATATGGAATGTGTTTCCTTTTAAAAGAGTGAGAACATACACATTAAAAATTAATTATTTTATTAAAATTATACAAGTAAAAAATAATTTAATAATGGTTTAAAATTTATTTAATTTGGATATAATATTATTATGGTTATAAATACTCTAATATAGTTATTATGAACATTTTTTTAGTTTCTATATCCTTAATTATTAGTTTTAATCCCTTGTTGACCCTTTTGTTTGTCACCACGATATCAATGTTTTTAATTTTTAAGGGGAAATTAAAGATAATATAAATGATCAATTGAAAATTAAATCAAACACAATTGATATTTCAATATTTAACCAATTATAATAACAAAATATAGCATAATTTATTATTTTTAAATTATTTAACAAATTATTTTTATTTATAATATATTAATAATGTAGCTTTTTTGGAATTGATGAACTAATATATTATAATATGTGCCTATATCATCTTAAAAGGATCCAAAATGGCATGAATTCATATAGAAGGATGAGTTATTTGATAATAAAAAAATAAAACATTTATATTCTTGGATATCTTTTTAGAATTATATTTCTGTTTACATAGTGGTCAAACAAATTGAATCATTATCATGGTAATGACTTTTTAAAATATTTATGGTTTTATATATTACATATATGTTAAAAATTTACTCATAAATGGAATATGGGAGAAAATATAGACCATTAAATATCATAAATTTATTATTTAATGAATTTTATGTTTTTAAAATTATTTTAAAATATATTTTTATGGTAATACTTTATTCAAGTAATTTTAATAACATTACACATAACAAAAATTTGAAAATGGAATTATAAAATTTGAATTAAAATATAATCTATTAATACAGATCAGTTATGTTATATTTTCTTTAAAATTTATTTTCAAATTTAAACCACTCATATAGTATTATATCCATCCTTTTAGAATAAATTACTAGATTTTTCTTTGATATTCACTAGCATTGTGTCAATATTACGTAAGAATTTTTGGAAATTATTTTATCACTAAAAAATTATAAAAATTATCAGCATTAAAAATTATTTTAATATGTTAAACAGCCATGTAAAACAAAACATATGTTCATTTTATCTCATTAAAAAATATTATAGATATTAATATAAAGAAAGTGAAATTTTTTACTTTATCATTTACATAAATATTATAATAGTATAAATGAATATTTAATGGGGAAAATGATATACATTTTATGGTTAGGAGATAATGGATGAAATAAACTCATCCAATTTTTTTAATTTTTTTGAATAAATCTTAATCATTATTAGATTTTCATGAACAATAATTAACCCAAATTAAAGTTACCAAGGTAAAAATATTTTCTCATGGTTTCTATAGAGATTGAAAAAATAAAGAAGTATTATACACCAAATATTGACCTCTTCCTTCAAAATATGGATTTAATGTTTTATTTGTAATCTTTAACCACTGTTATAACAAATATTATAATAAAAAACAAGATGTTATGAAAACAACCCTTTTAAATAAAAATAGATTTTTAAATCTAAAAACATCTTTAAATGAAAATAACACATAAAATATATAAATTTGAACATGAATATATTTTTAGTAATATATTAAAGAAAAGTGAAATATTTAAAATTAAGGTAACAAAAATAAAGTATCAATATATTGTCTTAATTTTAAATATTTATAATGAAATCATCAGGTTAATAAAAATACCAAAAATTGAAATTATGATATTTTGATATTACTATATAAATAGATATTAATTTGATCAATTAAAAATTTCAAATTTTTTGAATATTAATTATTATTTTCACTCACAAGAAGCAATAAAATTATTTTTTTAAGATAAAATATTTTGATGATTAATATTACATTAAAAAAACTATGTAATTATATCCTAATGATGTATCCGTATATTTTTTTATTATTAAAAATATATACATTTCATAATTTTTTATCTTCTATAAATATTATCTAATTCAATGGTTATGCCCTAATGATAATTAAAAAAATAATATCTTATGTATCATTAAATATCATTTTTGCGTGTTGTATATAATATCAAACATATTATTATTTTAAAATATCAAGATATTACATTCTCCCCCAATTTAATAAATTATAGACTAATAATTTAAACATTTACTCAATAACGTGGGATTATATATTTTAAAATTCCATTAAAAAAACTGACATTATAAAAATAGTTAATTGAAATTCCCCATGAAAAAAGGGTAATTAAAATAATAAGCTCAAATAGGATAACACATAATTATGTTTCCTAATAGGTGAAAATTAGTAGGTAGTAAAAATATGGAAATAGAGAAAAATGAAATTTCGAAATAAGGTTAAAGAGGGAAAAAAATATTCATCATACGAATGTGAATAATCATGATAAAATAAAAAACTAAAAAACTATAATTAATGTAGGTGTGAAAAAGGCAATATATTAATCGAAATTGATTATATTGGGATAAATATTTTTTTTAAGATACATTTCCAAGAATTTTGGAATTAATTTACCAAATAAGATTTGAAAATAGTGATATATACATATATAACATGTAGAATTTCATCATTTAAAAAATTTCCCAGAAAAACTCTTGTTTTCTCCAAAAGATGTGTGTTCAATTTGAATTTTTCCTACTTAATGTAAGAAAATAAACATCTAAAATATCACATAATATATAAAAATATTACAATATATTCATCTTACATTTTAACATTAATCAAAATTGTAATGATTATCCCATAATGTATAAAGGTTCATAGGAAGAAATAATAAATTTTACACCATGATTTCCATAATAACAAAAAAGATTATTCAATGATCATTACATAGCTAAATAACCTATACCCAAAATTATCTCAATAAACAAAAAAAATAATGTTTTAACATCAATGGTTTTCTCGAACCTTTCATCATAAAACTCCTAAATTTGAAATTAAATTCTTCCCAAATAAGCATTCATGTTGAATCAGATGTCCAATGTAATGGTTACATGTACCTCTCCAAATAATGATTCTCTAAAAATATTAGTAATTACAAAGATAAATCACAATATAATCATATATAGTTCTGAACATCATAAAAATTATGATGAATGAAATTATAATATATATCTAAATGGTAATACATATATTGGAACTAAATATCTTTGAAAATATGTCCTTTTTAAGGAATCAATATTCGTCAACCAATTTTATTTATATCTTTCTAAATAATATAATATACCAAGAAGGTTCAACCAAGGGTGTAGGACCCATGGCTCGAAACATTATTGAAAAGAAAAATGAAATAGTACACAAGAGTTTAGGAGATGTTAACATGCAGTAATCCACATATTAAACAAAACACATGTGCACATCCAGAAGTTACCTTTTCCGAGGCTAAAAACGACCCCTAGCTCCACCCCGATCAGTAGGATGTCGACCTCTCCCCCTTTGATTCCCCATCACAGAAATCTTAGAAGAGGAGTCCTTGTGCATTGTATCTTCAGGTATTGCATCCTGAAGAACAGTGGGTTGCTTCTCCTTCAATTCATGAGGCCCTTCTTTCACCCCTTTTGTGACATGAACATCCCTTGCCCAATGTTTTATATAATCCTTAATAGTGTATTCTTACAAAAACTAAACTTAATATTAATTTGACCTCCTAATTATATCATAAAAAAATCAATGGAAACATAAATTCTTTAAAAAATTAACACAACCATTATTCCTAAAATAAAATCTTATACTATTGATTATCTTCCAAAAATAAAAAAAATAAACATAATCATAGTTTATTTTAATCAATTATTCACCAAATCACGATCATATTTAACTTACATTAATAATATCCCATTTACCTCATTAATGTGAACCATCACCTTATCAAAACAAAATATTAGCACCATACACCTAAATCAATTTTATTTGGTATCGATACCCTTAAAAGTATGTCTTAAATCATTATAAAGAAAAAAATTTGGACTAATATTCATATTATACAAGAATATTATATAAATAATATAATTGATATAGAAATTTTAAACCATAAATCTAAAATCCCAGAACAAACAAAATTATATCATTTAAATTCCAAAAATGACATATCGTAGTCCCTTCCATGTTATTTGAGTTAACACTATCACGAATCATCCTAGGATGTCATCCGACCCAACACCCAACCCAATACGTGAGATGGACCAAAGGGAATCTCCAATCCCTACAGGATGGTAACTAGTTTTGGAAATCAAAACAATACAACAGGGAAAATTTTTAGCCCAAAAAACAGTATCAATAAAATTAAACAGAATTAAGTGCCAATCCTGACTATTGGATATCAAATATAAAAAATTATTTAGTCAAAATATATAACAAAAAAACTAAAAACTAAAATAAAACTAATAACATTAACTGAAACTGGTCCATGCTACCGCAATCTCCATGTGTCTACTTTGTCACCAACAACCACAAGACCAACTTTGGTCCAATAATGAGAAACTAAATGTAACACCCCAAGTAAATAAAGAATATGACATTATCATATTTATCCATATTTGTGAATAATTTATTAATATTACTTTAAACAGAACACTATGCTCGATGGAATACCTAATACGCAACAACGAGCTTCATTGAAATATTATGTTGCACTCTAATAATAAAATAATATTATTTTAAATGGTAGTTAACTCCTAGCTATTGTAATGGCGGGAATGAACAGAACTAACTACAAAATGATTATATATGATTTTCAATTTTTTTTACTTTTTTCCAGTAAATGTTAGAGGCTTAAAATGAAAATGAATCCAATTTTAAGCATGAATCTTCTAATATTCTATATAAGGTCGATTAACCACCTTTTGATGGAGAACCCTTTTTAAATATAGTTTTGACAATTTTATATGTTTTATTTGACAAAATAAAATTTTTCTTTAGAATCTAGACATCAAAATTTACTTCGTGTAAATTTTTGTTATTTTTCGGATAAAGATCATTTTTAGTGAGAATGTTGCATTTTAATTCAAAACATCCTTTTAATCTAATTTATTTATATGGATATATTATCTTTTTAATTGATACTATAGTGTATTTAGAATGTATTTTTACCATTTAATCTAATGGTGGTCATTGGAATTAATTTCACTTTGAAATTGGACTTAAACTAGTGTCAATCATTTAATAGATATTGTTTCTTAAAAAAATGCTACTTGTTTTGACAGTGGGAATGAATTATTAAATTAATTAATGAAAATTCTAACCATTGGTGAGAAATAACACAAAACATAACCCAAAACTATTGAGAATAAATTGGGGTATCTAGTTCATACCCAAAATTTAGGGATTAAAATGGGTGTTGGAATCAATCAAATTAGGATTCTTACATTATAATTTATTAATATCATAATGGGGAGAATGGTTTTGATTCATAGTGCATTAAATCGTGTGAAAACCATATGAATAATGCTGAAAATTTCTAAAAACATGAAGTTTTTAGTTTAACGATATGGAAAAAATGTGTTCTAACTGTGAGACCAGAAAAGATGGAAAAAACCCTAAAATGACACCCCAAACACTAGGGAATACAACCCAATGATAGGTGAATTATTCAAAAAAAAATATAGTGACAATGTGGGTATCAAGAACCCTTCCAACATGCAACATTCTTCCAATATCATTCACAATAACTACAAAAAGGGATAGAAGAAAATTGAAACAACAAAAACCAACTGATTTTTGTTGGAAACTCAAATTGAACCTCATCCAAAATATCAAACATCAAGAAATAAATAAAAACAAATGAAACACAAGATTAAGGTGTGAAAAAAAAATTGATTAGAAAATTTTATTTGATAATGCCTATATTCCCAGAACATAATACATTGATATATAAATTATACTATTTGTTGAAATTCATTACCCTCTTTCAGACTCGTCATTTTTATTTGGATACTACTTGATCTATTCCCATATTTTTCATTCATGAAATAGTTTCTCACTCATTAAATACATTTACATGAGTTCTTCATAAGGTATACATGAAATTTTGGCAGCGTAATATTATTCCCTCTAAGGTCTAACAGAAACACTATTTTAATATTACTATATGTGTCAGTAAACTCTCACATGTTGATATTGTTAATCATATATTGCGCGTTATATTTTTCCCTCTAGGATGCCTTTAATATTTTTATATGAAAATTCAAAATCATACCATATTCCAAAAATTATGCTAATATTCATTTTAATTATTTTAATAAAATCCAATTAGTAATAAATAAAAAAGTATCCAGTCATAGTAAAACATTTTAAAAAAATATTTAAGAATTCATGGATTTCGATGAAATCATATTTTTGACTGAAGAAGGAAATGATGTCGGGATCTCTTAAAAATATTCTGTAAAATTTTATTAGTAGAAAAAATTGTGAAATGGTAATATTACATGAAAACATAAATAATAACCATATTTTCATAAAATTTAAGGTTATTGTTAGGAACTAAACAAATAATTCTTATTAATTGAAATGTCTACAGAACCATCATGATGTAAAAGTGATAGAATCATACACCCTTATCACTTTAGGAACATTTAAATCATAATATACCATTAATTAATTGGATAGATTATACCATAAAATACTATTAATCACAAATTATTCCTGATATATTATATAAAGTTGATGTATGTAAACTTTTTGTAATATTTTTTTGTGTAAAATACATGTGTCTTGATGAATAATGTTTTGATTTGAATCCATTTCAGAGCTCGCATAATATAATTGAGAGTTTATAAATTAAGTGATTATGTGTAAAAAATGTAAACACAAAAAAATAAAACTGAAAATAATATAATAAAATAATAATATGTAATTTCACATATAATATTTTCTTAATATAAACAATGAAGTTGACATATTACCCAATGAATGAAAATTTAGTCTTGAAACACCTTACATAAATCTTCTATTTATTTGAGAACAAATTATCCTATAATTTAGAGATTTATAACTTGTTATTAACTTAAATAGAATCATATTATTATTTTTAATATCATATGTTACTATTTTATAACTTATTGTTACCCATTTCTTAATAATATTAATTTAGCATTATTTTATCAAGTGATAATTGCACAGTTGTTATAGTACATTTCTTCATGAATATCTCAAATCATGAGAATATATTATTGTTTAATAATCGATATAATTTTATTAATGTTATGAATATAATTTATTTTACATTATATACATCTTTGGAATCATAATTAAAATTTTAATATATAAAATGAATCACATCATTTAGTGGGTACAGTAATTCATATGTATTCATGAGAAATGTCAACGTTTTACTAAAGGTTGAGATGGTGTGGATCTATATTGTATATTAATTTTAAATCACTAATATCAGGTCTTTTATATATAATATATTCCTTAAATTTATCATTTTTACCTTTGATGAAAATTTTTGATGAAAAATGAATCACATTTCTTCATGAGGTAGTATTTGGTCATACACATAAATGACATTATAATATTCTCTATTGAATTATAGAAAAATAAGTTAAATGTGATATTATAATTATACAGGTACAATTATATCATAAATATCATGTATAGTCAATTAATACATCATTATATTCAATCATACAAAGTGGTTATTGAAAAATAATTACATCAATTCGTGGTGTGGTAGTCTATAATGCATATAATGTCCCTTACTTGGACACCACTGAATAGTACCTTGATCCAGGTTGGTCACATAGAATCAATAACATCTCCCCAACTTATAGAGGATGTTGACTAGCTATGAGATCCTAGGTTTATTAGTTTGGATACTATTACCTCATTATGAATGTTTATCATAGAAGATATATAAATACATTCAAGAGCGGATTTAGTAATATGAATTAGAAAGTAGACCGAAAACATGAATAGATAACAATACCAAAAAGGAAGATCATTTACATATGATAATTATTCATTTCATTTTTCTAATAAAATATCTAAAACATTTATACCAGGAAGGTGTACATCATGAGGAACCAAGTAAAAAAGGCCCAATGTATTCCATCCCCTCATCCATTCCTACAATAATATAATCTATTTGTGTACTAATGGTGGCTAGAATATGGTGCAGAACATAATACAAGTAGACATCAACCCATTTTCAAATTCCATTCATTTAGGTATTATATAACAATCATAGTGTATAGGAAACAATATAATATGTAAGGATGTAATGAAATTATACATCCCATGATTTCTAGGTTTCTATTTATAATCATGTTCATTTAATCAGTTTCATTTATGAAATAAGTTACTAATGTACAATTTAGTCCTATTGCATTTTATCATGGTTAATTAATGATTAAATATCATTTAATTAATTATTTTGGAGACCTAGGTCATTTCCCGACATCCCCTATGGTGATACGCACAAGGATTCCAAAACTGGGTAACTAATAAGAGTAAACAAATAATGAATCCACTATTGTTGTTTAGCTTAAAAGATACATTATAAAACTCATTAATTTAAGATCCTGAGCCAGTCATTGGAATTCCAATGTTGTAATAGAGTTATTGGTTGAGCTATCATATATAAAAACACCCTACAAGAATGTCCCATGTGATCTTCACTAGAACCTATTATCACTCTATGTGTGGTATAAAATCCATTCCATTTGATTCCTTCATTAGTAGTCCATTTTGAGAGCCTATCTATCACCCATGGAATATATGGCCAAATTTCCTTTGATTCCATCCTTGTAAATCCATATTGAATTCTTGTATCACTTGGAATATAATTTTTATGCCTTTTATTTCATCCTCGATATTCTCTGGGGGAGTCCAAGTTTCACTTCGGAATAGAAAATGTGAAATTAAAATGAATACATCCATTTTATTCTAATATTAACCAATGTGTCACCCAATATATATAATCATTTATCCAATTCAAGAACACATAGTCAAATTCAGTTAAACATTTCACGATTAAACCTATGATCAATCCAATTAAACCTCAACATAGAAGGAGACTAAAATAATGAGATATCCATTTAAACCTTTCACCTTAATTACTCACTTGGAAATTTCATTTTAAGAATCATCACATGTTTAACAATCCATTACATTTCTAGGTCCAGGGGTCAGTTGATGCACCCAATTTTTATATACATTTTCACATACTTTATTGAAAATATAAACAATTTTTCAGAAATTACCTTCTACTTAGTGGAAAAATACTTTTATTTTGGTGACCTAGTTCATTTTATGGATATTTATGGCCAAATACACAAAACTTGAGAGAATTGTGCAAAATTTTACAACTACACAGCATGTGCTTATATACAAGTCATGTAAATTCATGCTCAGAGACGGGTTGACTAGGTCAAGTACATTCCCAAGTAACCAGAAGCTGGGACACCATGTGTTCAACTTATAAATGTTGTGTAATCCCTTCTAGAATAAAATTATGGATGAGAAAAACTCACACGACCATGTGGTCGGATGAATGAAACATTTCATGTTCTATATATACACATACCGTTCATAGCCTTCTAGAAGCAGTTGGTGGATCAAAAATTAAAACTAATCGCCATGTATGGCGGTGCTACACGATGTGTATATCTACCTACTAGGTGGCGCCATGTTCCATGTTAATGATGGCATGTTTGGATACCTACCAGCAGAGAAAACATGGAAAAAAGTGCATTGACAATAGTAAATGCAATATACTTTTTTCAAACACCATTTAGTTATATTTTATATAAAAGGAGGCCTCGGCCTCCGGTTCAAGATGTGGTGTGTAGAGAGAAGGTTGAAGGTCTGAAGGATATAAGATCTTCCACCATAATAATGCCATTCTAATGTCTACTGAAGAATCATTACCTCCTCAAATATTCAAGAATGATCACATTAAGTATCAATAGATTTATGTTTATCATTTTTTATATGTGTAACTAAATACCCAGTGTGTTGGGGTTGTGGGAGATGATGTGTTGAAATTTAAATTTGTTGATATGAATGTGTTTGTTCTTTTATCTTCTTCTTATTATTCTTAAATCACATCATCTTGTCACAAGAAATTATGAACCAGACCAAAGGTACAGTTTTTAGCGATTCAAAAGAAGAATACCAGTGAATATTTTCATGATCATTGGAAGTATTCATTGACTCAAAAATGAACAAAGAAAAATAAATAACAACTAATCACAAACTACCAGACCAAGGAGTAAGTTTTTTCATATCTAAATATAAGTTTACCAAACCAAGGAAACGTTATTAAAAATTTAAATCCAGAGTATTGGGTTATTCTAAACAACACAACCTCATAATAAATTTGATTTAATAATCAATATATCATATATCCAAAACCCAAAATTATTACCCTCTTTATCTATATCAAAATCAATTTTCCTCTATTATTTTTTATTCACTAATTAATATATTAAATAAATATAAAACCAATTAATCTTTTTATCCAAAAAACAAAAATAAAGTTTATATTCAGCACACTTCACTACGAAAAAAATACAGACTAAGTTAAACAAGATTGGAATAACTTCTTTATTCTTATGGATCGACCCCTTAGTGGTGTTATACTTGATAAGGTAAAAGAAATATGGGACACTGATAACATACCTTCAGTGAAATACAGAAAAACACTAAGGGTTAGATTCAAATCGATGTTCTCAAAATATTAAAATTCATTAATTATCATACTTAATATAAAAGAATATACCTATCAAATTTATGTCATGGATAAAAATATATTTAATGGGTTTTCATAAGAATTTTCTGTTTTATATAATAGAATATATAAACACTTCCACATTTGAAAAACGGAATGATACCACCTACTATATGTATGTACTTGATTTCTCATCAAATATCAAATCCAGATTCGACTCAGATGGGGAGAAAATTGAAGAATAGAAAAAAAACCATATAATTGGGAAATTTACTTTGCACCTAAATAACATAGCTGATACCAAACTAAATGAGTAATGAAATAAAAGGAATCATGATCTCACCGATTAGATCCAATGATATGAGTAGTGCTAGAATCAAATATCACATAATGAAGATAACTCAATTCCTACAACAGGTTTTAAAGAGGGCTTCAAAATGAGAATATTTTTTATGTATGAAAGAAAAATTGTATTTTTTATGATATAATTATTTATAATGGTAAAATTTTAATTTTACCATTAAATAGAGGGTCTCATTATTTTGTTTCACAATTTGGTGAAACTGGGCATGAATTTTGCAGGCATAACTATAGGGAGTGGTACATCACACAGGATGTCCTGAAAGATTTACTGACCAAGATAAATCTATAAAAAATGTATATTCCATGTTTCATACATGGATGCATGGTTTCTACCCAATTTTATAAGGTCTAATCTAACCAAGAATCATATAGCTCTCTTCTATCCATCCTCGAACAGTTTAATATAACTATGTGGCCTTACCTTCATGGTTTGATGAATCCATGCTATAGGATTATTTCACACCAAAACATTGGTTCATAGCTCTGAAATTTCCCTATAAATCACCTCCACCAAAATTTACTCAATGAGAATTCATAATATTCCATATTTTAAGTTTTGTACGTAGAATTTTTGGAATGTAAAGGATTTTTACCTCATATTAGAAAAAGATTCGTGAAAAATCTACCCTTAATGAAATTCATCATTGAATTTCCATATCATGTGTCATCAAGAATTTCAGAATACAACTCCATCCACTGTAATAGTATGTTGATATTCTACTCCAGGATCACTTCATGTACTAAAATGTGCATCCATATCACCCCTACTGATGAAACTAACTGACCATAGAGTAACATTATTCAATGATTCAAAATAAATATAGGCCGCTCCTCAAAGGATGCATCTACATGTAACTCATCCTCGTAGGGATGATTGTAATGAGGGGGTATGAATAATATAAGGGTAAATAAGATATATAGAGGATTTCGTTGATAAATCATTTTCTATAAGGTAACTGCAACCTATAGTCTACCTGCCTAACTCTCTATAGAATCATAAATGACCGACATAATGTTGTGAAATCATAGTCATTCTCTAGATCCAGATACGTTCTAAAATTATTGAGACATGTAATAAAACATGATCCCCAATATTGAAATCAACAGGACATATGTGAATGTCATTGTTTGATTTCTAATAAGATAGCATAATAGCCATCTGTTTCCAAATCTACTACAGCCAATCAATGGTCTCTTAACCAAGATGAGTTCCAAGCATAGCTGCATATCCTACCTATAACAAACATACGGTTGATCTGAAGGTCCTACCATATAATTCTACAAAAGGTGGGATATGAATAGTATTCTAGAATCCATTGTTGTAGTACAACTCATCCACTGCAATATTCCTCCCCAAAAAAGCCCTATAAATGATTGAAACATGCTCACATCATGTCCTCAGAAACATGAATTGTGAACTATAACTAGCCATTTTGGAGGGGTTATATTTTGTACATATATTACCATGTGTACTCAATGACCTATGTAGACTCTTCCAAAAAATGAGACGTAATCCGTGAAACCCTATATGAATCTATATTGTCTCGGACCATATAAATTTGTATTGTCTCACTGATATAAAACCTCCAAATCACATTCATTGATATGATATCCATGATATATAGGAAATGGAAAACCCTATGATCTTTTCAAAAAATACCCAAATGGAATCTGTACTTCTAGGAGAATATGGTAAACCTATCATGAAATCCATCGTGACATCATCCAATTTCCAATCATGAATATGTAGATACAGAAAAAACAGGCTAGTTTCTGGTGTTCAACCATCACCTACTGACAGTGGGAACACCTCATGAAATAACTAGCAACATCTATTTTCACACATGACCACCAATTAAATAAATTTAAATTCAGAAACATATTTTTGATTCTAGGATACCCTTCCAAGAAAAATAATGAATGTCCATCATTAACTCCATCAACATGTCTACTGAAACCCATATATGACCATACGCTCACATAATTTCATCCTATCCGATGGTCCAACTTTGTGGAGGACCCTCACCTTCCACAATCTCTTATAGTACTTGGGAATATTCTTTTGATAGAAACCTCATACTAAATGTATCAATTTGTTTATAGGTGATCGATAATGATTTTAGAAAAGTATTCCCTTAATTGTACTTCTCCACCAAGTGCATCTCATAAAAAAAATCCTTGAGCTACAACTTTCAAATGGCCAACAAAATTTCATAAATCTGAGTCCTAAAACATAGTAAATTAGGAACTAGATTTTGTTTTCCATGCATGTAGAAATTATCAAAATCTAAATACTATCAGTATTCCACCCACCTTCACATCATAAAACTGAGATCATAATGTTTAAATATGTACCTAAGGATTTTTTGGTCCTTGTACTCCATAATAAATTATCAACGTATGTAATGTCTCTATTGACACAATTTGTGAAAACCCATAGTTGACTCAATATTTTGCATCAGGTAATTCCACTCATGTGGCCTCAAATACCAATTCATGTACATTGTGACTCTATAGATCCTTATTAGTACTTGTCCTATCCCGATACATAATACCTCATAGTACATATTTCATATCAAAATTTTAACTAAATAAATTAGTATCATTGATGAAGTCTCTACCACATTCACCTCCTGAATCGTTATCTCACAAGAATATGACCATAAAAACATCACACCCTTTTTATGTAAATACAATGAGACGTGCTTATGGGAATGAAAATCCATTTATGATAAACCTTTGTAACCTGTTATGCCTAACAATCTACACAACTCAAAGATGTTCATCGGTTGCATCTAGGAAACTAAAAATATCACCTTGTCAATGTCAACTAATTCTCCTATCATTAAGATAACGTGTCCCAATAAATGAATCTAATCTTTCAAGAAGTGGAACGTTTTTATCATTGCATATAACTAATTCTCTCTCAGTGTACCCAATATGATCTCAAGATGTTTTTCATGGTCTTGTCGATTATGATAATACACCAGATATCATCCAATAAAACCCTGACAAAAAAAATCTCGATAAGTATGTAAAAAATGGTACATCAATTCCATGAATACCATTGGTGCATTCATGATGATGAATGGCATAATCAAATTCACATTTTGGCTATAACTATATGGTAGGTCTTTGTGAGGTATATTTGTATGTCTAACACACACATGATGATAACTGGATCTAAAATAAATATTTGACAAAACCCGATCTCCTTGGTGTTGATAAAAAATTTCATGTATCCGGGGAAGAGTTTTTCAGTTCATAACTAGTTGTTTTCTCAATTTATGATAATCAACACATAGTGTAAGTGTATGGTCTTAAATTTCTATAAAGAGGATAAACGACCCCCAAAAAGATTTATTGGGTCTAATAAAATACTTTTACTTTGAATCATCCAGCTACCTCTTGATATATTATACATTAGTAGTATCCATCCTAGATGGATGAATGGATAAATGTGGTACTCCTAGAACTATCTCGATAGAGAAATATACCTATGCCACCAAAGGTAATACTGAAAACTCTTCCAAGAATACACCCCTAAAATGATCAACCAATTGTGAAAAATATACTTGACATGTTCCCTAATCATCTAGATATACAATCAAAATATAGTCATTCATATTTCCTAATCCACAATGATCAGGTACAACATGGCTCTTCCCAACACCCCATTTACACTCAGGAATAAACTCCCCTTCCTATGGTGATGTGATGGTCAACCTAGGACATTATCAGTCAATTAAATCATTAATGAGTACCAACCCTTCAATCCCAGAAAAGATTTAAAAATCAATAATATCAAGGAAAAAAGTGGTCCCATTTGATGTGACACACCCCCAAATCATAATGAGAAACTCCCTTCAATAGTATCACCTCACCAGGATACCTAAGTATGTTATTTTTTTTCTAATATCAATGTGCAGAAGCTCTAGTTGATGCTTCCCTCAATCAGTTGATGTAGCACAATATCTCCATTCCAAATTACCTTGGTCGTACATCTAGCCTCTATCAGGTTATGCTATATTATTAGAACATAATTAACTATTCAAAAAATGATATTCAGCATAAATACATTCAATTAAGAGCAGATATGGTACATAAGACCATCCTCAAATCTCTTGAAATTAGATAACTCGACAACTATCATAATTTGTATGACGTACTAGAGCGTAGTAAAATGGGATGGATAATCCATAACTGATATATTGGCCTACTCCATGTTCATAAACACTCAGGATCTATCATCACTCAACATATTGGTCAAGATTTAGTCATATAAGGATGTATGAAAATCTATCCAAGACATCTCCCAGTGATTGTATGTCCGACTAATGACATACCACCATCTCTTTGTAGAATCACACATCATATACATAGAGAGCATTACCATATTTTAAGAAGG
The DNA here is from genome assembly GCA_963277665.1 of Viscum album. Classification (NCBI taxonomy): domain Eukaryota; kingdom Viridiplantae; phylum Streptophyta; class Magnoliopsida; order Santalales; family Viscaceae; genus Viscum; species Viscum album. The sequence goes on along the minus strand of OY728123.1, from coordinate 143,393,539 downwards.
AATTTTGTGATGCTCAATGATATATAAAATGGACTCAATCCACGACTCCACATCTTGAGGTATACCGTCCCTTAATTTTTTTGATGATGATGCAAATTGAACATACTAGATAACTATACCATAGTTGGTGAACATCACGGTGCTCCATGAATGGTCTGTATGAATCACAATAATCACTCAAAAATATGTGCCTCATATCATGTGATTTGTAGTACTACAAGGATAATAACTATAACTAATTATGAATCCATTGTTAGCCCATTGGTTACCACCTCTAGATAATTTTTGTTTCTATCCTCCTAGAATATGACTAGAGGATGTCATATATACGAACATCCACAAATTCCAAGTGCACAACACATATCAAAACTATCATCAATGTTCATAGATCTAAAATGAAAATATAAGAAATTGATAAATAAAATACTTCTTATTTAAGAATAATTTCTTCTATATTATCCTTATGTTAGGTCTCAACATCATGAAAATTGTATATAAGAAAGAGATACTGCCAACATCCTAGAACTATGGTCGTGTTTCAGTCATTATCTCTATTATAAACAATTTTACTTTCCTACCCATTTTATTTTTCACATGATTTCACAAATCCACTTTCATTTGAATTCATATTCATTTCAAATTTATTTCACATTTTATTAAAAAGGTTTAAAACATGGTTTTACAAATTCTTATCAATGAAGGACTATAATCATTAGGAACCAAAGTATGTTGTCCAATGGACTCAAACCATAACACATCATATAATACCTATTAAAGAATAATTTTTATCTACCCAAAAACTAGTTATAACAACATACAACATCTAATTCATCCAAAATTTCATTTTATATTTTATGGAATGTGATTCTTGTATAGTTACTATAATGTTTAATTTGATAGAATACTGACATATCATCATGGTGTGACACAATAGAAGCTATAATCCTATCAATAATAAAATAAAATTCAATTTCATAATAGAATGTTGGATTCAAATCAATTATAATGATCAATATTCAGAATACATCAATTTAATTTAAGGAAATTTGGATTTTTCTTGAACATGAGTTAGTTATTCATGAGAAAAACTCATTACCAAATCCCAATTAATTATTATACCTTTATATTGTCTCTAAATATTAATAAAACCTATAAAAGACACATATAATAACAATTTGTAATATCCAAGACTTGGATGCCACTCAACAGTGCCCCGAGACTAGTTGGCCACATGGCCTCAAGAACATCTCCCAAAATGATATAAACTACCTATAATCTTCAATGGATATGGTGTGTTAGTTGGGTGACTATGCCCTCATCACCAGATTGCAGCACAACAGAGATATACCGACATAAAATAGAGGAATATGTAATAAAATCAGACATTAGTACAAGATAAAAAATAAAAAACAATACCCAAAAGTTTGTTTATACATAATTATTAATGAAATATGTCATGTTTTGATAAAATCTCCAAAAAAGTGTATATAAGAAAGGAGTAAATCTCATTGAAAAGAAGTAAGAAAATCCCAATGAATCTCAACTTACATCACAAGCCTTAGCTTGCTTCCATGATCTGAAAATATTATGTTGAAATCAATAACCTATATCAAGGGGCTTTCCATTATCCACACATATAATAATAAAATCTACTCGGGTACGAAAGGTGGCCCGAATAGGATATGATACATAATCCAAGTAGGAAAGAACATCATGTAAAGTTGAATCCTATCAGTGAGTATATAATCGTCATAGTATGTTGGATGAAATATAATATATAAGGTAATAATAAATGTATGAATCCTATATTTTCGAGGTTCTCATTTATAATAGAATTAAAATATTTAGTTTCATTTCAGAAATATATATTTTAATTAACTGTTAGTACTTTTTTGTTTTATCATGTTTAATAAAGGATTAAATTTAATGTAATCAATAAATATAGAGACCTAGTCCATATCTCAATATCCCCCAAGGTGATATGCTCATATACACCTAAATAAGTCATACAAGTAGTGAACAAATGACACAATCCATGGTTGTTCTTTGGTTTTATAGCCACATTATATAAATCATTCATTCTTTATTCATTGAAGAACCAAATCTTGTCCTTGGAATTCTTATGTTGGGATATTTGTACCTCTCTTATTATAATATTAAGTAACACCCAACAAGACTCTCTATCGTGATTATAACAATATCACATGTATCTCTCTATGAGTGGTAAAACATCACTTCATTTGATTTCAATCCTTAATGGTCCACTAAGGGTGCACAAGTATCAACCATTCCAAATATGGGCAAATTACAATTGGTTTTTTCCTTGTAAATCCATATATAATCCATGAATCACTCGGAATATAATATTCAAGCCTTTGAGTTTGGCTATTGTAGTCCAATACAGAGTCCATGTATCACTAAGTCATAAGAATGGTAAAATCCAGATGAGTCCATCCATGGAATTCACATATGAATCCATATCAAACCTATGTAATATATGAATTTAACCTATTCAACACCACATAATAAAATTTATTTAATCGTTTCATTTTCAAAAATAGGATCAATCCATTTAAAACATGAATTATAGGGTGAATCAAATCATGGGATATATATAGAAGGATTTACACTTTATTACACAAATAGAAATTTTATTTTTATAAGTATCAAAATATTGACCTGACATTACATGGAATGGTTAAATGGTAATGGTCATTCATCCATTCCATTAATCAATTAAATAATAAATTATATAATAATTTAATCAAAATAACAATTTGAAATTCAAAAATCCATTAACAATTCAATTACAACATCCCATGATATGGACTATGTGGAACACCTCAATGGGGTCCAATTCCATATTCTATAAACCCTCCCATTGTATATACAACATACCCATGCAGGGGATTCAAATAAAGTTTCTCAACTTATAACCATTCTTTAACCGCTCTCCATAGTTTATTTTGATATACAGATCATTTTAAATCAAAAATCAAAATCTATTTCAAGGTGTCGCTTGAGAAATTGGATCATTGAAAAACAATATATATATATATAAATACTAAAAATACCAATGAAAGGAATGAGACCACCTTCCATAGGGTTTTTGTTGATATTTAATAGATTAGGTTCTCCTAATGTGACTCAAATCGGGATAAAATTGAAGAAAGGATGAAGAACTAAATAATAGGAAATCATATCTTCCACCTAAATAGTGTAGCTGATACAGAAACTGAACAAGAAAAAACAAAAAATGAATTTAAAACACTCCAATATCGATCAAATGAGATAACCAGTGGATTAATCACAAATTGGATGGATAATAAAAATCAATTACTACTTTAGGCATCAAAGTGGTATTCAAAATGATAGGTCAGCTATGTGGGATACATATACAAGATTAGGAATGATATCAATATTTAATAAGGGAAGAAAATTAATTTCCCCCAAAATATATAGCGGTACATAGTATGGAAATAGGGTTTGGAAAAACCATGTGGTACACCATGCACACAAAGCTATAGGGAAGGCACATCACAATGATTGTCTAGAATGTTTAACTAACCATACACATATTCTAAAAATGTCATGTATAAAACTATCCATCATGGATTCATGGTCATGCACCCCATTTTTTATGGTATGATCTAATCGTACACCATGAACCTCCCTATTGTCCATCCTCAAAGAGTATTATCTAACCGTGCGACCTACCCTTCTTGGTTTGATCTAACCATGTTCTAGGGCAATGTCACCATAAAAAATGGATTTTAGTATTCAATTCATCCTTGGACACCCCTAACACCCCTAATAATTCAATATGAATTCATAGTAGAGCATATTTAAACATATAAACTTATAATATATGGAATTTATAAAATTCAATCCACCATGAATAACCTAGTTCATACATTATTCACAATCAATAGTCTCATTTCCCATTTTAGAGAGGAGGATATTGTTTTAGGCCATGATCGAAACATAATAACATCTCAGTATATGGAATAAAATTAGTGTATTATATCATAAATATTTAGTAATATTTTATGATGGTAGCGGATGAAATAAAATAAAACACTCTGTTATGGATTCAATGTTTTCATCAGTCAACTTCTTTGGGTTTGCACCGAAACCCTTATAAGGTTTAATTTCATAAAAAATATTATAGGACAATGGGATGGAATTATATATTTGATTTTATAATTACATTTAATAATAGATGGGTTTTTGAACTATGTATTGGAGAGGAGAGGCGGTGGCCTTTAATAAGTGTAAGATAGGACATGAATGAATATTTTGAAAAGAATCAATTCCGCAAGCATTTTTATCATTCCAAAAATTTCAAAAAATTGTAAAATTTTGATAATTTGAAGTGAAATGTTATAAATGTTTTTATATAATAAAAATTAATCATATTTGGGTAATTTTCAACCCTTATAAATTGAGTTTAATCCCGTAATGAAGCCATTTTTTAGGTTAATCGTGATAAATATTTTTAGACATTATCAATATTAATTATGGAAAAAATAATGATGATCATATTACATAGTATAAATAATTATTTTTTTATATATGGAATCTATTTTATCAAATATATCTCCCATAAGTGGACAAATTTAATCTAAAATTAAACCTATAGAAATGTCGATAAAATATTTTTTCATGAAGTTCATTTTTTAATGAAAAGATGATATCATTTTAAATATGTGGAATTTAATCATAATTAAATGAAATTACAGTCATATATATATATATTTTATAAATTCTATTTAAAATTATTCATTATAAGAATTCTATTTAATTATTTTTAAGTGATAATAATTATGCACTTTTAAACAATTTCATAGAAGAAAGGTGTTTTAAAGGCTACAAATAAACTTATACAACTTTTTTGTAAAAAATGATGTAAATATATTTAATTGGAATTAATATAACTAAATAAAAAGTATGTTAATTTTAAACAAAAAAATTGAATTGGAATTAATTTATCAAAATGACATTGAGTGTTTTATAAAATTTCATATTTTCACTATTCTTTGAAAAAAATATTCTCTAAAAAATCAAAAAACATCACCATAATTAAATATCGATATTGTTATTTGAAAAATTAATTTTCCTATCAAATAATTTTTCCTAAATTTGTAAAAATTATTTTTAAATTATGCTTGGAATGTACGACTAAACCACCTCATAGGAAAATATTGGTTTTAGGAAACATTTATTTTTTCATTCAATTCTTTCATATGTTTTTTACAAAAACTTATTACCAAGAAAGTAATATTATTCATATATATAACATTAAAGTATTATAATTTATTTATTTGTATTCATCAATATCAACATAATGGCATCGTTATAATTTGAATTTTTAATAATCATATGTCAATAGACTTTCATGGTTCCTTTAAACTCGTGTTGTATGTTTCTCAATCTATAAAAAGAGAATTAATTAATTTAAAAAGATGAATTTCACTATGTATCATGGTTTTTCCTTTTATTATAATCATGTTGTTTAATTTCATATATGATATTGAGAATTAAGTTCCTACTTTAATATCTCAAGATGTGGAATTCTAACACCCTTAAATAAATATTATTCTATCAATTTAGTCTTGATCACCATAATCAAGGGATCAAATTTTGAAATTTACATTATTTGATTCAAAAATAATAAAAAAGAGTTAACAAAACATCATATTAATTATAGATAATTGATTTATGATGTTCATCTATAATAATAAATTATTATGTTTCCAAGTAGGGGAACATTGGAGGATGGTGAAGATATGGATGTAGAGGAGATGCCTAAATAATTATTCTGAGTGGTAGATATAATTGATAAAAATAAATATATTTCTTAGTAGAATGTTAATTTATAATGTCCACAACCCGAGATCCATTAAGCCGGTGCCCTGAGTTAGGTAGTTACATGACCTTAAGCATGCCTCCCCATATGCAAGAGGTTTCCGATTAGTAGAAACGGTAAAAAAGGTCACATGGGGATACTATAACCTTAATACCAGAGTAATACATAGAATATAATAATTGAAATAGCGGAAACAAAATAGAACAATCCATAACATGAAAAAGTGAACAAATCCCAAAGCTGGGTACAATCATAAGCAACAATAAAAATTCCATGCCATGATACAATGTAATGTGAACAAACCCCAAAAGAAAATAAAAAAGTAGAATCCAAAAAATGGTCCTAACTTCCAGTTTGGAACCTCACCAAAACATGTCTCGTGTCAAACTCATCACCCTAGAATAGGTCCCTTTTCCTTCTCCTAACCTGCATGCATAAACTATGCTTTGGTACCCAACAGCGGCCTGAGCAAGGTGTGATTATAACTTAGTAGGCCACCACCAATGGCCTCTAAAAAATATCCATCAAGGTATATAGTGCATGAAAAAGACTAATAAATCATTTTAAGGTAAACAATTAAATAACATATATTTATTTATATTCTTTTAAGTTAACACACTAATAAACCAACATTTATTAATAAGACATTTTATTTATCATGTCACCCTATACATATGTTCAATGTATTAGGCATGATCAAAGTTCTCAACATGTGGGAATATAAGAGGTAATATCTCTCTAAGCATAAAGTGAAATAAATTCCCAATATCCACACCATGAAGACTTAGTCTGGTTGTAATGCAACCATTTGGGGAATAAAACTCTTTCCCCTTCCCTAACCCATGCATTTAGGGGAGGATATAGAACCTCGGTCCAACTCAACCTATGGGCATAGAAACGTAAGCCAATACCACACTCTACCAGGCCATTTGCACATGCTTATTTATCATTCACCACAAATCACCATATCCCATCAACATATCCAACCTCATGTTCAATAAAACAATAATATCAATTAATGGGAAAATAACCTTTTTAGTTCAATCCATTATCACATTCACCATTTTAATTACATAACCCTTTAGCCAAATTTCCCATTTCCCATTCCTATCTCACAAACCATATTCAAATATAATTTAGTCACCAATAATTTCACATCAAATCATTTAAGAATATTAATTTATTCATCAAGGGCTCAACATTCTTTCACAATTAACTTACACTACATTGATAATTATATGACTGGAAAACATTGGCACACCCCAATGGTGGCCCTAATGTGGTCAAGTCATCCTATTTGCTTCCCATGGGGATCAAGAGGTGTTAATTTAACCATTTAGACATCCATTACCCCATATTAAGTCAATATAACTAAGAAATCATCAAAACTGGGAATGAATAAAAACCCAATATGATAAAATCGACAAAAAACCCAAGGGATATAACTTGTAGACCACCAAACATGAATCCATTGTCGTACGAACTCCCAACCAAAGCCATATATCCCAATTCAACACCATTTTTAAGACTTATCCTAGATATCATTGAAAAAAGAGGTTTGAGATCTTTGGATGGAAATCTCCCAAAATATAAGACCCAAACCATGAAAGAGTGAGGAGATGAAAATTAGACTCACCATGATATTTGATTCACATCCAACAACAAACCAAATGACGAATAATTGAAGGTGGTTGATCCCTGGGAGCTCTTGGTCCCCTTGGTTCATTCTTAGGGCTTCAAAGGAGGTGGGGGAGGAAAATGCTAAGTGGGTTATAAAATCCCATTGTGGAATTTTTGTATATTTTAATGGTTTCTAGGCCACACGGTTTTCCCTACATGGTTTTCAAAACCATGCACAAACTGTGAGATTGCTTCTATGTGAAAAGAACTTTTTCTCAAGGTTCACCTGAATGGTCTTCCAAATCGTGCGAAAACTGTGTGAAGGCTATAACCTAAAAACCATCATCTTGCATAGTTTACCAGGGAAGCCTTCACGGGTACCACTAACCACGAGTAGACTATCCAGCTAGCCCAAAAAACTCATTTATCCCCTTTTTCATCTCCCAAAACCCCTGAACACCCTCGATCCTCCTTAAAAACTTTAGAAAGCACTGAATCATCCAAAATAATGGGCGTAAACTGAAACATCAATAAAACATACCTTACGGAGAAATCCATGATCATATAACCTCTGCACCTTATAATAACTCCTCCCTAAGACGTTATTCTCGAGCATTATGAGTTTCTAATGGAAAACGACTGGGCCACTAGACTTGCATATCTGATTCTCTTTCCAAAGATTCCTCTTAAACGTTCCCATGTTTTAATAGAACATGAACCAGGGGAACAACCTTACCCTGAAAAACATTATCACTATGATCCAAAATAAGAACTTGGTTATCCTCAATGGACACATCAGCCTCAAGCTCAATATCCTTGACATTTATTACATTAGAAGGCCTTGGTAGATATTGTCAGAGTTGTGAAATAAGGAAAACATCATAAATCCCACTATACCATTGTGGAAGATTCAATTGGTTATCAATCGGTCTGATTCTCCCAACAATATCAAATGGACAAACATATTTATGTTCCAACATTCACTTATTCTAATTTCAATAGCGGAAGAACCTTGGCGACACCTGAAGAAACACACCATAACCCACAATGAACTCAAGAAGTCTATGAAGCACATATGCATATGACTACTTCTGAATCTGAGCTGTTTGTATATGATTTTGAATCAAATGATCCTTATATAACATCTCTAGAAAAAGTCTTATCCCTATCAACTTAGACTCTCCAACCTCCAACCAACTCAAATTTGATCGACCTATCTCCCATAAAGTTCCTCAAAAGGTTCCATCTAGAATGTATCCTGAAAACTATTTTCATAAGAAAAATATGCAAGCAACATGTGTTTTTCCCATGATCAACCAAAATCCAGAACACATGCTCTGAATATACCTTCTAATAAATTAATTATATGCTCTAACTTCTCATCTGTATTTGGGTGAAAAGATGTACATAGAAACACTTAGTTACCATGTTCCTTCTATAGTCCCTTCCAGAAGCGTGAGGTTAAACGCAAATCACAATCAGAAACGATGGTTCTCGACACACCATGAAACTGTAATATTTCATGAACATAAAACTCCCCCAACTAGTCAAATGGATGGGTTTCATAAATTAGATAGAAATGGGCCACTTTGGTCAGCCTATCAACTACCACCCAAATGATATCATTCTTCCGAGGCATCCTCAGAAGACCCACTATGAATACCATAGTTATGTCCTACCACATCCTCTCTGGAAATGGAAATGACTACAACAACCCACCTAGGTGATGATGTTCATATTTCACCTACAGATAGGTAAGGCATCATACGACAAAATGTGCAACTTATTTCTTCATTACCAGCCACCAGAACTGCCTATATATATTACGATACATCTTAGTCGAACTCGGATGCACTGCCCACATTGACTCGTGGAAATCATGCTTCAACTATCCTCTTACATCATCCGGAACCACAACACAACAATGAACATAAGAAACTTCATCAGTGCTGAAGGTCCAACTAGACGGTGAATCCTCACCTTTAAGAGATTCCTTCATAGAAAATCACTCCAGATCTACCAAATGACACACATTATATCACATCAAAAGTGTAGAATCAACTACTATAGATACAAGGGTCCTCTACTTGTTCCCCTCCGGTACCTACAAATTCACATCTGCAAACAAGGCTATCATCACCCACTCTGATCTAGATTTAGGAACTACATGATTCAGAGTCATTCGGCTCAGAGAATCAGTGACACTATTCACTTTTCCGGGTGTGTAAGCCAATTTAAAATCAATGGACAGAAAGTACTTGAACCACCTTTGTTGTTGAAGATTCAAATACCATTGTGAGAATATGTATTTGAGGCCTTCTGGGTCGGTAAACATCATAAAGGGTTCTCCCAAAAAATAATGCCTCCAATAATTTATGGCATGAACTACAACAGGTTGCTCCAGGTCATGAGTTGGATAATTCCATTCATGGGGTCCCAAGTGCCTCGACCTGTAAGCTATAACCTGATAATCATTCATCAACACATCCCAATTTCCAACATCAAACACAACTTATTATAAGGTATACTTCTTACCTTGTTCAGGTATGATCAAAATCAGTGTTGTAGTCAACTGTTTCTTCCACCTCTAGAATGAAGTCTCACAAGCCTCTCACCAATCGAACATAACCCCCTTGTTGGTCAGGCTTGTGAGTAGAAATTCTAAATGAGATAAATCTATAACAATTATTTAATAATAATCAACAAAACCCAAAAAACGCCAAATATCATAGGCATTATTTGGATGTTCCCAGGACACCACAACTTGCACCTCTTCTGGATCCACTGACAAGCCTAACTCAGATATGATATGTCCCAAAAATTGAAGCTCATCAATCCAAAAAAGAAATTTTGATATCATAGCATAAATCCAATGCTCCATTAGTGTACTCAAGATGATTTTAAGATGTTTGGAATGATATTCATGATTTTTTGAGTACACCAAGATGTCATCAATGAATATAACTACAAACTGATCTAGATACGGGTGGAATATCTGGTTCATCAAGGTCATAAACCCAGCTGGTTTATTGGTCAAACCAAATGTCATTACCAATAATTCATACTACCTGTACCTACATTAGAAAGACATCTGGCATATTTCAGAAGGTATCACACTCAACTGATGGTATCTCAATCTCAAATAAATCATGAAAAACCAGGAGGCACCTCTGAGCTGATAAAAAGGGTCATCAATTCTTGGAAAAGGGTATCAGTTAATAATTTTCATCGAGTTCAACTTCCTATAATCGACACATATCCTCATTGATCCAACAAACCTCTTAGAAAACATCACAAGAGATCCCCAAGGTGATATAATAGAACGTATAAACCCCATACACTATAATTCCACCAAATAAACCTACCATTCTTGGAGATATTTTGTCTTCATTCGGTATGGTGGAATGGAATCTTTCTCCACTCCTGGAAACAATTTGATAATAAACTCAACATCTCTCTCAGGTGGTAACCCTGATATGTTTGTAAGAAACAGATTCGAAAACTGGTCCTCATCGAAAGGGAAGACTGCCTATCTTTTCTCCCCATCAAATATAATATGGCATGCCACTTTCTCTTTGATCTCCCCCATCTGATCGTGTAGCGGCCCTATGTGGCCTGCTCGAGTATCCCACTCACAATGAAGAACAAGAGTTCTCCCATTGAGATATGTTAATGTTACCCTATGTTAGTAGCAGTCGATATGGGCGTTATATAAACCCAAAAAAGCAATTACCAATATTAGGTTAAAACCTGACATATCTGGGAAAAACAGATCCCACAAAAAACTACAACTACCAACCACCAGAGCACAACACTTATGCTACTTGATGTACTTGACACGCACACCTAGCGGAGTATCAAGCGAAATTACCACACATGCAGTCTGTATGGTTAAGACCAACACAACTAAAAACTAATATGAAATAAACAAATGAGTAGTACATGTATTGAATAAAGAACTAGAAATTATGGATTCTATAAGAATATCCCCTCAAATAGTATATGGTCCCGCCTCATCCCATTCAGGTGTTTCCTGCACTAAATGGACGTGACATGACCCTTTATCTTAGACTCTAGCCTGAGTACCCTGCACTGCAATGCTTTGTTAGAAAGGGTGATCTCGCCCCAGAGTTCCACATCCACCACCTCCAACCAGTACAGCCTGCGGATCTCCCACAGCATGCCTGATACAGGGTAACCAACTGATCGCATTGTCGAGCGCATCAAATTAGTTGTTTAATTTTGACTAGAATTTCTGCAGTATAGCAGCAACCCTAGGTCATCTCTCGACGGATTCTTAGATCATTAATTTAAAAAGAGGGTTCTGATTATGAGAGTTGAAGGTGAATTAGATTTTGTGAAACTTGTGGGTTTTATGATTAATGATGAAAATAGAAAATGAAAGTGATAAAACAAAGTATAAATGAACAAGATTGATTAAGCGTGATCAACCCGGGGAAGTCTCGTGATGCTCATCCTTCATCGCTTCAAGGGATGGGGTTATGATCTTTTAATCCCTGGTTTTTAACACCTAGAACCAGAATTTTACTATGTTTATACTAGGATACCTCCTAGGGTTCATTCGAAAACACATAACGATTCACCGGACACCGCCGATTATTGAGTGATTTGTGTTCGACATCATAACTGAAACACACCAAGGCAGCACATGAAGAATTCAATGTGCTCTTCAGGTTTGCATGTTATTTAATTATGATACCATGACATAAATTTACAGTGCCTTGACAGAGCTTGTGTGAGTTCTATTGACCAATATGAATCACACAAGCACCGCAATTAAAAAGTGGGAAAAGAAAGTGGTGAGCAGCGTGTGAAACATCACATGAATAGGTACCCCCAAACATGATCATATGAGTTGGGCATGACATAACAGTACAAAAATAAATAAAATAAGAATATAGGATGAGGAAAAACAACATACAACCTGGAATTAAAAAGATCACTCTAATTAATACATCTTTGAAGCTTCGAATTACATCACATTCCTCCCCGGGTGATCATAATGGGTTTAGAAACCCATGGGAGGGGAAGAAGAAGAAGATGTTGAAGTATCACCTCACACAGCATCCAGAACCTCTAGGGATGTTGTGAATACTCCTTGGGGACTCCAAAATGGTAGCACCTTTCCTCTTGTCCGAACTTCCAATTGGGGAGCCCAAGGTGCCATTTGATAGGAAAATTGGAAGGTGGTTTTAGGCAAACAGATTTCTTCAATCCAATTGTACCACGCATTTCCGCCTTCAGACAGTATTATCTCGTTTTGGAGAAAATATAAAAGTTGTAGCCATACCTCTTGACTATCTCCACCGAATGTTTGGAACCCTTTGGACAAATACAGATCATGATATTGATAAAATACAGAACACCTAATTTGACTCGGTCCAAATTCGGTGGCTTGGACAGATCAGTTTGGATGGGCCCCATTGAAGCCTAATCAAAATTGGGTTCCTTAATATGAGATGTAGCCTATTATATTTGGATAGGCCCACAAAATTGAAGCCCATTTGGATGCACAAATTTCATGTACTATGCAAAACAGTGGACAGATGTCCATGGATCCATGCAACTTTGGCTCATTTTTCTTCCACTTCATCAAAGACCCTCCAAATAACATCCATCTACATTGAAACAATAAAAACAAGTAACATTGCCCATTATAATATTGATTAAAATTAATTGATTTATTTAGTAATGAAGTTCAATTTATTATTATATTTGGAATATTCATTACAAAACTAGTTTAAAACTGCGGTGTAAGGGTGGAATAAAACAGTGAATCGTGGTACGATCACACCCCCACACCTAAACATTTGCACTCCTGGGAAAAGTGACATATCCAAATACAATGATTCATATATATATATATATATTTCCAAAATCCTAATGATTTATCATTTTAGGAAATTTTATTTATTGTAAAGTGATCAATGCACGAACCACACCAAGGAGTTCTTCCTAGTGAAAATAGAAAAAGATGTCTCATAAATCATATCATAGTGAAATTCAAAAAGATTCATGATACCTAATTGAGAAAGGAATTAAAAAGTAAACCATGACACTAAATCTCCATGTGTGTGTGTGAAAACCATTCCATGATATTCTTTCCACTTGATATCCAATAAATATATTTTATTTTAACATTTTTAAGCTTAAATGATTTTGTCCCCAAACCTGTCCTACATCCTTTGCAATCATATTTCAAGACCCACTCAATTAAGCATTCCCAGAAGTCAAACCATAATCTCTCGACCTATATGTCCCCATATGTTTCACATTTCATCACTCCCCTCATTTATTATATTTTTTTTAAGTTGCAATTGGAAGAAATCTCACACTCATCTCTCAAACCTTGTTTGATCCCCTCACAACACTAATTGAAATAGTTATAACAAGATCAAAGGTTGAGGAGGAGTGGTTTTTGACCTTCCCAAGACACAATTTTAATTTTTTTTGAGGGCGTACAACAGTCGGACATTAGGTACACATGCATAGTTCAATCTGGTACAGTAGTGAAACAGATCAGATAAGGAACGAACGTATGGAAATATCATTTAAAGCTTAAAAATATTAACCCAACATATATTTACCTTATATTAAGTAATAAATAATCACAATTTGGGGTTTTGTGCAAAATTTTTTGGAGATATTAGTGACACAGTTTTCCAATAACCTACTCACACAAAGGGAATCAATCATGTAAAAGGTTTCACATAGATACAACCATTTATATCATTGACAGAAAAACAATTCACTAAAAATCACTCCTTGATGGTAAAATCATGCACAAATTCTTTTTATCCTTCATTATGGTTTTTTACTTTCCCCACTTTATGGTCGCCACATCATGGAATTTTGAAATTGTTGATGGGGAAAAAATAAAAATACCATAAAGAAGGCCACAAATTGAAAACAAAAGGAGAAAACGATGAAAAATCCTAACTAACCCAAGAATGTATCCACCCCCCACACCTAGAATGTGAAGTTTCCTCATTGAAATAATTGAAAATGTGAGAAGGAATGATAAAACCTGGTGTGTTTTATTGGTATGATGCATCGAGAATGTGGATTTCCTCCACCAGATTCTTTGGAAAATCCTCATAGAAGTGTTTAAGTTTCTGCCCATTGATGGTAAGACTTCGTCCACTCTCCTCATGAAAACCCTGTATTGCACCAAAAGGGTAAACATTAGTAACAGTATAAGGACCGAGCCATCGAGAACGAAGCTTACCTGGGTGGAGCTTAAGCCTGGAATTGAACATGAGGACCTTCTCACCAATAGGTAACTTCCGCTGGTGAATCATGCTATCATGAATAGACCTTGTCTTCTATTTATAGATTCGAGAGTTGTCATATGCATCATGTCGAATTTCTTCCAACTCTTTAATCTGCATCTTCTTTTCCTCACCTGCATCTGAAAGGTTCATATTACATTGTTTAACATCCCAATATGCACTGTGTTCTACCTCCACCGGGAGGTGAAAAGAGTTTCCAATCACAATCCAATATGGTGACATTCCTATCGGTGTTTTAAAAGTAGTACAGTACGCCCAAAGTTCATCATCCAAGCGCAAACACAAATCTTTCCTATTGGGTTGTACCGTTTTCTCCAAGATTCGCTTAACTTCCCGATTTGAAATTTATGCTTGTCCGTTAGTTTGAGGATGATATGAGGTGGAGACTTTATGAACAACCCCATACTTACGAAGCAATTTTTTAATGTTATGATTGCAAAAATGTGAACCCTAATCACTAATGATAAATCTTGGTAGACCAAACCTACTGAAAATCTGGGACCTCACAAAATCAACAACCACTCGAGAGTCATCGGTCCTGGTGGCCTTTGCTTCCACCCATTTAGATACATATTCAACAGCCACTAAGATGTACACAAAGCCAAGAATAACATGGGATGTTGGGGAATTTCATTCCTCTTAGAGATATTTCCTGTGAATTGACATCGAGTACACGATTTACAAAACCTATGGGAATCTCTATACAATTTTGGCCAATATAATCCTGATTCAAGGACCTTTCGAGCTGTACGTTGAGAGCCAAAGTGTCCCCCACATGCCAAGGTGTGGTAGAAGGTCAAAACAGAGGTGAACTCATGGTCCGGGACACACCTATGCACAAACTGGTCACTACAAATTTTCCACAAGTATGGGTCATCCCAAATGTACCATTGAGAATCATGTTTAAGACTCTGGGATTGTGAAGTGCTAAAATTAGTGGGGACCCTAGATGTTGCTAGAAAATTCACAATGTCTGCCTACCAGGGGGTAAGGTCCACAACATCACAATGGTTCTCATGAGGGAAGAATTCTCCAATAGGTAGGGGTGAGACAAAATGATGGTCCAATGGTGGGGAAATCCTACTAATGTGGTCAGCTACAACATTATCCACTCCTCTATTATCACTAATCTCAATGTCAAACTCTTGGAGGAGGAGCATCCGCCAAATGAGGCGGGGCTTGGCTTCAGGTTTCTTTAGGAGGAAACGAAGGGCAGCATGGTCAGAAAAAACAATCACTTTTGACCCGAGAAGATATGAACGGAAATTTTCCAAGGCAAACACAATATAAAGGAGTTCATTTTCTGTGGTTGTGTAGTTTACTTGGGTAGGGTCAAGGGTACGTGAGGCATATGCAATGACATGAGGTGCCTTTTCAACCCTTTGTGATAAAACTGCCCCAACTGCAAAGTTAGAGGCATCACACATAAGCTCAAAGGGGAGGTCGCACCTAGGTGGTTGGATTATGGGAGGTTATGTGAGACTCGTTTTTAGTTAATTGAATGAATACTCACAATATTTATCAAACACGAACTCAGAATTCCTTTGTAATAACTGAGATAAGGGAAGTGTGATCTTACTAAAGTCTTTAATGAATCGGCGGTAAAAACCAGCATGACCCAAGAAAGAATGCACCTCACGAACAAATTTTGTAAATGGAAGGGATGAAATTAATTCAATTTTAGATTTATCAACCAGAATTGCCTTATTTGAAATGATATTTCCAAGAACTATCCCCCGCTCAACAGTGAAATGACATTTTTCATAATTTAAAACAAGATATTTTTTAATGCAGCGGCGGAGGACAGAACCTAGGTTTTCCAAACAATCATCAAAAGAAGAACCATAAACCGTGAAATCATCCATAAAGACTTCCATACCACTCTCAAGGTACTCAGAAAAAATTCTCATCATACATCGCTGAAAAGTACCAGGAGCATTACATAGACCGAATAACATCCTTATGTATGAAAATGTGCCAAATGGACAGGTAAATGTTGTCTTTTCTTGATCCTAAGGGGCTATATGGATTTGGAAATAACTCGAATAGCCATAAAGGAAACAATAATGGGACGTACCAGCCAATCGTTCTAACATTTGGTCAATGAAAGGTAAAGGAAAGTTTTCCTTCCGCGTGGCTTGATTCAGTTGATGGTAGTCAATATAGACTCGCCAACTGTTTTGCACACATGTTGGAACCAATTCATTCCTTTCATTTGACACAACTGTTATTCCTATTTTTTAGGCACAATTTGCACTAGGCTAACCCATTTACTATCAGATATAGGATAAATGATCCCTATAGCAAGTAATTTACTGACTTACAATTTTAACACTTCAAGGAGAGTGGGATTCAACTGTCATTGAGATTTTCTTATGAGTTTAGCCTCATCATCCAAAATTATATGGTCCATACAAATAGATGGGCTAATCCCAGGAATATCTTCCAATTTCCATCCTATTTCCTTTTTACACTCTCTCAAAAGTTTGAGCATTTTCAATTCCTGTTGTGGAGAGATGTTATTGGCAATAATAACGGGAAATTGGTCAATAACCTCAAGATATGCATATTTTAAATTAGAAGTAATTTTTTTATGTTCAAACACCGGTTGTTTCTGGATTGAGGGAGGGGATTTAGGGGGAGTGAGGTCCATGAAACTATCTATATGCTCATGTTTTTTCTCAAAAGAAAGAGAATCTATTGAAATGAGATTTGCAGAATCATCGATAGTCATGGGTACCTTAGAATAAACACATTCATCAATTAAAGCACAAAATTTACATTTTTCTGAACCCACACAACATTCAAAAGAAGAACCAAAAATCAAATCATCCAAGGGTGAAGAAAACAAAAAAGAATCAGAGTTTGCATTGTGGAGAGCATTTTGTGTGTGTGAATCATTTGAGAGCACTTCCATTGAATAGATAGGAAGAGTGGAGTGCTCTTCAAAGGGGTGTTTCATAGCCTCAAGGATATTAAAACTTACCTTTTCTCCCCCAAAATCCATGGACAGCGTACCATTGTGAACGTTAAAGATCATCATTGCTGTTTTTAAGAATGGCCTCTCAAGTACGAGAGGGGAATGTCCTTGAGTTCGGGTATCTTCCATCTCAAGAATGTAGAAATCAGCAGGGAAGATGAGATTCTTCACTCTAACAAGGACATCCTCAATCACTCCTTTTGGATGTGGTGTAATTCGGTTGGCAAGTTGCACAACAATTCCTATTGGTTGAAGCTCTATAACCTATAGAGAAGTATACATGTATTGAGGCATTACATTAATGGAAGCACCTAAATCTAGCATAGCATCAGAAAAGAAGGTCTCGCCTATTGTACAAGGTATGGTGAATGTGCCAGGATCCTTGCATTTGGTTGGCATTACTAGTTGAACCATGGTCGAGACATTCCTTCCCAGGTTGACTCTCTCATTCCCCTTCATTCTTCGTCGATGGGTACAAATCTCTTTAAGAAATTTGGAATAACGGGGAATTTTCTTGACTGCATCCAATAATGTAATATTAACTTGAAATTTTTTAAATGTATCCATTATTTCATTGTCAATCTCATTATCAATGTTTTTCATAGATTTAGAGAGTCTTTGAGGGAAAGGAAGAGGAATGGATTGTTCATTTGAATCATCAATGACTATTCTATTACCATTTTTGTCTTTTTTTCTTTACATAAAGTTTTTGAGGGTTGGGAAAGAGAGTTTTCATGAGGGGGACATACCTACTTTGCAGAATCAGTAGAAGAAGAAAATTATTTACCACTATGAAGTGTAACTGCACATACATTACCTTTGTCCTTTGGATTGGAAATGGGATGGGATGGTAGTTGTCTAGAACCTTGCATCTTAACCTCACCGATGGTGTTTTCCAATTGCCCCACTTGGGTTCGTAGGTCTTGAATAGCTGATTGTGTGGTATGTTGGAACTGAAGGTTCTGGGTTGCCATTTGTTTCACCAT
The DNA here is from genome assembly GCA_963277665.1 of Viscum album. Lineage (NCBI taxonomy): Eukaryota > Viridiplantae > Streptophyta > Magnoliopsida > Santalales > Viscaceae > Viscum > Viscum album. The sequence goes on along the minus strand of OY728123.1, from coordinate 143,374,771 downwards.
GTCCTTGAGGCTTGGTTCAGATTTGGGAGGAGGAGGATGATGATTGATTTGAGATGTTGAAGGATAAGAAGTTTTCATACCATGGCCTTGTTGATACCAATTCTTCTTGAGGTAGCTTGAGTTTCCTCCTTGTCGGTATTGTGGTTGTGCTTGCCACCCTGTGTTTGGATTTGGCCTGAATTGTTCTTGCTTGAAGGGAGGCGCTTGTTGGAATGGATGCCCTAGGAACACAGCTGCACAGGACTCAGATGAATCTTGAAGTTGTGGGCACCGGTCAGAAAAATGAGTGTTATCAGAACAAATCCCACAATGTAATGGAATAGAAGTAGAGAGTGAGTTACCTTGTAGTTGAGCTAATTGCCTTAGAAGGGTATGCATCTCATCAAGTTTAGTATCTACCTTTTGTTCTAGGGATGAATGACTTACCTCGTGAACTCCTCAGGTTGGTGAAATAGATCGTGTACCAAATTGTTGTGCATTTTGATCCATGTTGGCTATTAAGTCACGAGCGGTAGAAGGTGTTTTGTCGACTAGGGCTCCACCAGCTGCAACATCAATCATTCCACGATCCATGGGGATAAGTCCCTCAAAGAGGTATTGAACTAAAATTTGTTCACTAATCTGGTGGTGGGGGAAGCTTGAGCAAAGTCTTTTGAATCTCTCCCAGTATTCATGAAGGGTCTCTCCTTGTGATTTCCTAATTCCACATATTCCTTTCCTAATGAAGCAGTTTGGGAGGTAGGGAAGAACTTCTCTAGAAAAAGTCTTTTTAGGTCATTCCAGCACCCAATTGTGGAAGGAAAATAGTATATCCAATCTTTGGCTACACCATCGAGGGAGAAAGGGAAGGCCCTAAACTTAATGAGGTCCTCAGACACATTTTGGGGTTTCATGGTGGAGCACACTATGTGAAACTCCTTTAGATGTTTGTGGGGGTCCTCACTAAGAAGACCATGGAATTTTGGATGAAGGTGGATGAGACTTGATCTAAGATCAAAGTTGTATTCTTCCTTGGGATATTGGATGAACGCAGGTTGATACTTCACATCAGGGGTAGTAAGTTCTTTTAAAGTTCGATTATTTGCAGCCATGTTTTCTTGGGTTTGATTGGGTTCAATTTTGGGTTGGTTTAGAAACACTTGAGGTTTCACAAGGGGTTCATCAATGTTACTTGATTGACCATATCTAAATGCCTTGATTTGTGTGTGAAGTGACTTTTCAATTTCAGGGTCAAATTCAAGTAGTGTTTCTTTACCAGATCATGCCATGCAACAATGATGTCTAGTTTAATTGATTGATTTTTTGTTGTGTTTTTTTTATTTGAGATGGATAAAAAACTTAAAAATGGTGAAAGGATAATAGAATGTTATACTATAGAATTAGAGAGGGAGATCGAGAAGAATAGATAAAGAGAGAGAGAGAGAAAGAACACACCAAAAACAACAAAAAATAAAGACAAAACCCAAAAGAAAAACAATAAAATGGGGGTGGGGTATTTAGAGGAGTTCTAATAAAGAAGTAAAATAACCTAATAAAAGTAAATAAAGAAAAAAATTATCTTGGATCCCCGGAAACGGCTCCAAAATTTGATCACGTTGTCGAGCACGTCAAATTAGTTGTTTAATTTTGACTAGAATTTCTGCAGTATAGCAGTAACCCTAGTTCGTCTCTCGACGGATCATTAGATCATGAATATAAAAAGAGGGTTCTGATTATGAGTGTAGAAGGTGAATTATATTTTGTGAAACTTGGGGGTTTTATGATTAAAGATGAAAATATAAAATGAAAGCGATAAAACAAAGTAGAAATGAACAAGATTGATTAAGCGTGATCAACCCTGGGAAGTCTCGTGATGCTCATCCTTCATCGCTTCAAGGGATGGTGTTATGATATTTTAATCCCTGGTTTGTAACACCTAGAACCAGAATGTTACTGAGTTTATACTAGGATACCTCCTAGGGTTCAGTCGAAAACACATAACGATTCACCAAACACTACCGATGATTGGGTTATTTGTGTTCGACATCATAACTGAAACTCACCAAAGAAACACATGAAGAATTCGATGTGCTCTACAGGATTGCATGTTATTTAAATATGATACAATGAAATAAATTTACATGGCCTTTACAGAGCTTGTGTGAGTTCTATTGACCAATATGAATCACACAAGCACCACAATTGAAAGGGGGAAAAGAAAGTGGTGAACGGTGTGTGAAACATCACATGAATGGGTACCCCCAAACACGATCATATGAGTTGAGCATGACATACCAGTACATAACTCCATAAAATTAGAATAGAGGATGATGAAAAACAACATAAAACCTGAAATTAAAAAGATCATTCAAATTAATACAACTTTGATGCTCGGGATTACATCACATTCCTCCCCGGGTGATCACAAGGGGTTTAGAAACCCATGGGAGGGGAAGAAGAAGAAGATGTTGAAGTAGCACCTCCCATAGCCTCCAGAACCTCTAGGGATGTTTATAAGACTCCTTGGGGACTCTAAAATGGCAGCACCTTGCCTCTTGGACGAACTTCCAAATGGGGAGCCCAAGGTGCCATTTTATAGGAAAATTGGAAGGTGGTTTTAGGCACACCGATTTTTTCAATCCAATTGTACCACACGTTTCGGCCTTCAGAAAATCTTATCTCGCTTTGGAAAAAATATAAAAGTTGTATCCCTTCCTCTTTAATATCTCCACCGAATGTTTGGAACCCTTTGGGCAACTACAGCTCAAGATATTGATAAAATATAGAATACCGCATTTGACTTGGTCCAAATTCGGTTTCTTGGACAGATCAGTTCGTATGGGCCCCATAGAAGCCGAATCCGAATTGTGTTCCTTAATATGAAATGTAGAAAGCCAAATTTTATACAGGACCACAATATTTCAGCCCAATTGGATGCACAAATTTCTTCTAAGATGCAAAACAGTGGATGGATGTCCATGGATCCACGCAACTTGGGCCCATTTTTCATCAACTTCATCAAAGGACCTCCAAATCACCTCCACCTACATTGAAACAATAAAAACAAGTATCATTGCCCATTATAATATTTATTAACATTAATTTATTTATTCAAAAATGAAGTGAAATTTATTATTATATTTGGAATATTCATTACAAAACTAGTTTAAAACTGCGGTGTAAGGGTGGAATAAAATAGTGAATCGTGGTACGATCACCAACCCCCTAAATAGACATGGCATATGCCTCTGACAACCTTCATTCCCTGACATTGGCGGGTTCCTGCAGAATCTCTGCACAAGGCCTAGCCTGCGGCACGCTGGGAACTCCATAGGTGGGTGGGGACCCTAGTCACATATGTTCCCCATCCATACACACATAAAATAGAAAACCTAGTCACCACCCGGAGAATATGACCCCTCTTTTGACTTCTCTACGTTCTTCCACCCTACATAACGTTTACAAAGTGGCACTTCTTACTATAAGAATCGGCACCACATGCTTTCCCAGCAGATGCCTCGTGTTCAATACCTAAAGCTCCCTTCAACTTTACTTCCATGTTATGGTCTTGATCCACCACTTAAAAAAACATTTTAGTCGAAATATATGAAAATGAAACATGCTCTCGAGTCTCATCCTATCATGGAAGAGTTTCTTCATAGATACCTCATCTCTTGTCAATGTCAGAGAAAAGCGTGTCAAATCTGTGAAATAGATAGCATAATCCACCACAAATATTGTCCCTATAATCAACCACATAAAATTTTCATCCTTCTCCATCCCCATGGTTTCTAGAAAGAAGTTCTCAAGAAACAAATCTTGTAAATATTTCCACATCACCCCCTTAGCCTGCTCTATCTGAACCATAATGTCCCACCAAAGATTTTTTTACCCCATACCATGTAGGATGCTAAAATGACCTGCTTCTCGAGAAGAGTTTCTAGATGGCCGATAATAGTTTGGATGGACTCTATGAAGAAATCTACAGATTCTAAACTACCCTCTCTAATAATGGTCGGAGGGTGCTGTAGCTGAAACTCCATAGTCAGCTCAAACATGATCTGTGCAACCCGCCTTGTGTCTCGTTACAACATCTGCATAAAACAAGAAATGTTCTCATGGAACTACTTTTCCTTATCTCCTGGTATCACCAAATTCTCTTTCTACACTACTAGGGAAGGGTTCTTGGTATTGCACTCATGTCACCCAACCTGCGCACATCATCGAGGTGTAATTTCTCTACAATTCCAAACACGCGATTTACAATATAGCAATAAATCTTTTTTTGAAAATGAATTGGTATAGATAGGCTCATCAGTTTTCATAACCAAAATAGTTCATTTAATCTGCTCCAAAGAGCCCATTCGCAACCGGGTCACTACCCTCGGTCATCCCTCTATATTGATGGACATTGTGGTATCTAATTATAAAGGTTAAATTCATTATCTTTTACTGCCATTCGAACAATTTTAATAATTCAATTTACCCCTAAAACAAATTATTACACTTTTACTTCTTTTTCAAAAACTATTTTCTAATTAATACTAGATATTTTCACTTCCCCATTTTACTCATTCATACCATCTTGTTAGGAATTATTCATTACTTTTAAAAGAACATATACATTCTAAAATTTATATCCCTCACACCTATCACGTGTTTGTGTCTATCATCATGCATGTCACATTCCTACATAGGTTCCTAGAATGATGCATGAATTCAAAACCTCATACATTTACGGCCACGAGAAAAATAACACAAAACCGTCAAATCACACAATAAGGGCATCACCCAATGGTGATATATCATTAAATTTAATAACAGACAATATGAAAAACAACCCCCTCCCAGGGTGACTTGGTTTTTTCCACCATACATGGGTTAGATACTCCCTAGAATGACTTCATTAACAAGGTCGGACACATTCTTAATCTTTTATCTACCATCCACATATAGAAGGAAAGAGAAAAGAACTCCTCTTAATCCACTTTGTAAGTTCCCCAACCCGGGATCCACTAAACTGGTGCCCCGAGCCAGGTAGATAGATGAACTCAAGTGTCCCTCCCCATATACTAAAGATTATCGACTAGTAGGGAGGTTCCAATAGGTCACATGGGGAGATTATACACTCAATACAAGGGACATCCATAAAGTATAATAATTGAAATAGTGTAAACAAAGGTGAACAATCCATAACATGCATTAGTGACGAAATCCCCAAGCTGGGTACAATCATAAGAAACAATAAATATGTAATGCCATGAAACAGTGTCAAGTGAACAAAACCCAAAATAAATAAAACAGAAGAATCCCAAAAATTGTTCGGACTCTAAGTCAGGATCCTCACACAACCATGTACCATGTCCAACTCATCTCCCTAGAATATGGCCCATGCCTTTGCCCTGACTCACAAGCACGAATTCTGCTCAGGTACCCAATGGCGGCCTAAGCAGGGTGTGAGTATAACTCAGTGGGCCACCACCAAAGGTGTCTACAAAATATCTAGGAAGGCAGATAGTGCATGAAAACGATTAATAAATCAAGATATGGTAAATAGTTCAATAGAATATCTTTATGTATGTTCTGTTATGTTAACACACCAATAAAACTATGTTTATTACTAAGATGTTTTATTTATCGTGTCACCCTTTTCATGTGTTCAGTGGATTAGGAATGAGTAATGTTCACAACATGTGGGAATATAACAAGTCCTATTTCACTAGGAATCATTTGAAAACAATTACCAATATCCCAACTTCAAATCCTCATTCTGGGTGGAATAAAACCATTAGGGTAATAGAACTTCATCCCCATCTCTAACCTCTACATTTATGGGAGGAGCTAGAACCTTGGTCCAACTCAACCCGTGGGAATAGAACCTCGTGTCAATACCCTACTCTACCAAACCATGTGAAAATTCTTATTTATCATTAACCACAAATCACAATATCACAACAACATATCCAAAATCATTTACAACATCACAATAATCCAAATAAGTGGTAAAATAACATTTTTATCTCAATTCATTAACATGTTCCCCATTTTAATTACTAATCCATTTAGCCCCATTTCCCATTTCCCATTCTTATATCACTAAGAGTATTCAAATATATGCTAGTCACCTAGTATTTTCCATCAATCTATTTAATCATAATAACATATTCATCATGGTCTCTACATTCTTTCACAATGAAATTACCCTACATAGATAATTCTAAGTCCAAAAATTATCAGAAAACCCTACGGGTGGCCCTAATTTGGTTGAGACATCCTCCTTATATTCCATGTGCATCAAGAGGGGTTAATTTAACCATTTAGACACCCATTACCCCATATTATGTCAAAATAACCAATAAATCAATAATAGAAGGAAAGAATAAAAACCCTACATGAACAAGTCTAAACAAAACCCAAGGTATATAACATGTAGACCACCTACCATGAATCTTATACTGAATGCACTCCTAGTCAAATCCATAGATCCTGATTCAACAACACTTTGAATCCTCAAACCAGATATCACCGAAAAATGGAGGTTTGCGAGCTTCAGGTGGAAATCAATGAAAATACAAGAACTAAACCTGAAAAGAGACAGGAAGATAAGATTAAACTCAATCGGATCTTGGATTCCCAACCAACGACACTCCAAATGGCCATGAATCGAAGGGAATTAATCAGGTGGAGCTATTTTTAACCTTGTATAGTTATTAGGACTACAAAGAAGGAGGGGAGGGGGGAAATCCCAAGTGCATTATAATATCCTAGAGTGGAATTTTTGTAAATTTTTAATTGATTTTGGGATGCAAGGTCTATCTGCACTGTTTTAAAAACCATTCAAAATCCATGGGAATGCATTTGTCGCAAAAATAGACCCTTCTTATAGTTTACCCATGTGGTTTTCCAAACTGTATGAAAACCATTTGTAGGATACTATTAAAAAAACTTGCACTTGCATGGTTTACCTCGGCTGCCCCCACAATTAGCACTATCCATGCACAAACTATGTTGCTTGCCCAGAAAACTAATTTTCCCAATTTTTTTGTGTCCTAAACCCCTAGAACACCCCAGAGCTTTCTTAAGAACTTTGTAAAGAACGTAATTTACCAAAATAAACAGACTAAACTTAAACATAAATAAAATATACCTTACAGAGAAATCTGGGATCTTACATAAGAAACATAAACCCATATGTATCAAATGATTTAAAAAGACATTTGATTCACTAGATATAATTTTAATTTGATAAAATTTTTGTTTGAAAATAATTTTCATATAGTTTAGGATTCATTTTACATTATATTAATATAAAGAAAAAATAAAAAATTTATATATTTGAATTAAATAATTAAGATTTAATCCGCTAGTTTGTTTATTATTCAATTTCCACTTCATCTCTTACTCTAAAAAAATAAATTTCAAAAAATAAATTTTTTATGTCTGAAGAACAAAAAATTAAATTTTAACGCATCATAAGATCAATAAATGAGTAACATGATGTTACTCCTATAGTTATTAAAACTAAAATGGTTATAACAACATTAAATAATATACAATTTGAATATGAATGTGTAAATCTGAATAAATAATTATTGAAACTGATGTTTTGACAAAGATCACTCCTTAAAAATAATCATATATCCCAAAAAACCCTATAACCTCAACATGAATGATGGTTTAAACCTAATGGTTATATAATAAAAATTCAACTCACATCTCAAAAATATAACAACATTTATCCCCAATAAAAATTACATTAAAAAAATTTCTATATATACTTCATCCTAATTAATAATATCCTAAAATATCATCAGACACCCATGATCAAATAACCCAATCAAATAATATGATTCAAAACATTTATTTAATATTAAAACATTAATAAAATAATTAATAACAATTATGTACTAAATAGTACATCCTATAGACTTATGTTTAAAATTTTAACCTTATTTCCCTCTACATGGGATTTTGGGCCCTATGGCCTCTCTAGATTTGATTGGTTTTCATGTTGATTGTAGGTTAACATTTCTCTAAAATTATGAAAAAAGTTATCCTATGATCATATTAATAACTCACTATGATCAAATAAATGTTTAAATAATATAATGACTATATTCAAAAATAAAATTATTTATTGGATCCCATTTTTAGATAATATGTTTTTCTTTAAAACTAAACAATTTCTACAAAATCTACTAATTACCTCATCATAAAAATTATCTTTTGGATTGTATTTCCCTCCATTACATGTTTTAACTATATAGTATCATCTTAACATTAAATCAATTTTATAGGTAATTATTTCCATTTAATAAATTCTTTAATGACATTAAAAAAAGATATATATAGAAAAAAATTATATATATATTACGATTCCTGTAATTTACTATTTCCTATATATAAAAATTTCAATCATTAAAAAAATTATTAAAACCATTTACTTGGATTTATTATCTTATTCCTCAATAACTTGTTACATAAATATAAAATTTATATTATCTTCTTTATCACCAAAAAGTAAATTACTCATACAACAATATGGATCATCTTCTTGATATTTCCCCCATTTACATCAATTTTTATAATTCCCATTTTGAAAAAATTAAATCATTTCACCTTCACTAATGTCATTATGAAACCATTATTATCTTTTATTATTTTAAATAATCTTTTAAAATTTCCTTAGCATCTTCTAACATTTTCATTTCTTATCTAAATTTAGAATATCTTATCATTCCATTAAGTTAGTAACTTTATTTATTATTATGTATTCTCATCAGATATGAAATAGGATTGTCTTTTATCTATGTTATCCACCACCTAACCTCTTAGTTAGTTTAAAACATATCTTATTTGGTGAGATTGAAATCATGTTTTGGTTCATGCATTTAATCACATTTCCTGATAAATTGTCAGGAATAATAAAAATTTCCATGACTACAATCATCTTCCCATATGGTTTCTCATATATAAATTTTCATTTTTAATTCATTTTTATATATTTTACTTTTGTTTTATGCAATTGAATGAATCTATAAATCACACTATGAGTAATAATATTCATGATGGGAAATGAAATAATCCTGAAATAATATTTATATGATGCATAATTTATGAAACCATCATTTTAATATAATACACATTAGGAATAACCTAGGTAATCCATGATAATTATCTATTAAAATCCACGACAAGGGTTTGGAATTGGTATTGAATTTTTAGAGAACACCCCTCAATAGTATCAAACTTGGTGCACAGTAATGCCTATATTTATGAACCAGGTAACATATATGTCATAATAACTTTCATTTTTATGAGTTATTACCGCTAGGTATATCTATTCATGGACTCATCCAATTTTAGTATCTTGTAATGGATTTAATTTTTTAAAAACCAATCTTTCTATAATTCTCAAATATTCTATGATATTTTTCAATAAATATCCATATTCATAGACTTATACTTAGGGTTATCAATAAACTTATAAAATTATATTTTCGAAAGGATAAAAAAATAATTATTGTTATACAAATTATTAGGACCCAATCCTCTAACTCATTTTAAATTTTTTTTAATAATAAACATCCAATAATAAGACACAAATATAAAAATGTCATATCGTATTTGGAATACTATAATGGTAAAATAGAAAACAGTTACTAAAAAATTATTTGTTTTACTCACCATAAAGTTCTCCAAAATCATTTCAAGCACCAAATTTTCATGGGACATCCTTTGGAATAAATAAACAATATGGTCGATCTAAAATACCTATAAGTGAATAAACATGATAAAGAATTAAAATTTGTGATTTTATCTATAATTTTACATCATAAAGAGAAGGCTCATGAGTAATTTCATGGAAGAATAATATAAAAAACATAGTATTACTATATTAGGCCATTATAGGAAATGTTTATGAAAAATTAAAAGTGAAATAAACATGATTCAGGGATAAAAATCATGAAAAAATAACTTGGAATAAAAACCACCATATTGAATTATGTTTACTTCTTAATTCCATACATGACATATATTGGGACCAAATCTCTACCTAATGTATTTGAGATCAATTTGGGGACACATATCATAATAAATTCATGATTTATGTGTTCTAATAAAAGGAATGTAGTGATAATTCCTAACATAAATGCTACCCATGGAATAAAAACAAGTTTTATAATATTACATCATATCATATTCAAAGTAAATGTCATAGAGAATGAATTTGAAATATTATCATGAGTAATTTATTACACACTGAAAGAAAGGGAGCATAAATATAGTTTATATGTTAGGGAATTATTTACAAGATTGATAATAAATACCAAACATAAAAATTCGTTTCATTGATGAAAATAATTTTATAAATATTTTAACCCTTCTTGAGGAAAATAAAATTTTCAATGTGATTAAAACAAAAGGATTTAATCATTGATGGAAAATTATTTTGAAATATTAGTTTTAACTTTTCTTGATGAATATAACCATTACATTTTAAATTTTTTTTAAAAATTAAATAAAATTTAATATATAACATAATTTTTATTTAAAAATCTTTTAATATTAAAAATGAACAATTAAAATGAATAATAGTCGTAATAGAGGAAGAGTGCAATCGATTTTGAGTAAAATTAAAAAAATCATTCTTTCAGATTTTTATAACACATGAAAAAGTTAATTTTTTTAAAAAAATATTGTAATATTATTTTAATTTCTTTTAATCCAATTAATAATAAAAATGACTTTAAAATTCACAGTAATATATTTCTAATTTTTTTTTAGAAGGTTTGGATTTGGATGAATTTTTTTTAACCGATGGGTGAAATGATGTTTTATTTTTTAAAAAACATTTTATCAATATTTTTTAATTAAATAAGTGTAGAAATTGGTAATATTGCATAAGAAATCATGAATAATATGTTCATAATACAATAGAAGGGGTTTATTAAGAAATGATTAAATGATTTCTAGAAATGGAAATGAATGTATTAATAGTCCAAATTAAAATGATTTTAAATCAGAAATACTTACTGCTTAAGTATCTTTAGATTCATAACATACCATGATTGAATTAGATAAAATTAATATTAAATTATTATTTTTATTTTCTTAATAATGATATAATTTTTATTTTCTTGTTTAAACAACATTCAATATATGATAGGTGTGTAATATAACTTGTGTTTCAAAATAGGTTGTTTCAAGATGAAACCATTTAATCAATTGTATAATTGATTTGAGAGTAAATAAATGATGTGATTTTATGTAAAAAAATTATTTTCATATAAATACATGTTTAAATAATCTCATAAAATAATAAAATTGCACTTCACAAATAATATTGGAATGATAAAATCAATGAATCACAAATATAAACCCATTGATTAAAATTGAGTCAATAAACCCCTTGCATCACACATACATTGTGTTTAGTGACTTTTAATATCATGTATAGTTTTTAAACTTGTTATTAACTTATAAAAGATAGAAACTATTATTTTTTGATATCATATATCATACTTTTATATTGTAATATTTTTTTACATATATTAAAAAGTATACATTGTCACTATTGTTTTGGATGTTTATTTTATTATTTCAAACAATAAATTTATTTGTGATAGTTTCGAATATATAAAATAAAATAAATTTATATTATCTTCGGAAATAAGTTACTGTAATAAATATATATATATTCATTACATAAAAAATAATAAAAAACATTTATTTTAGAATATGGAAAATGAATCACATTTCCTTATAGAGATGGTATGTCGTACATATGCATGATGGATGAATATAAAACAATTTTTTTCATAAAAATTATATTAAATTAGAAAAAATAATTTTCAAATTTTGTGCCTAAAGAATTTCTCAACCGCCTCTTAGTAAAATAATTTTTTTTAGAAAACAATAATTTTCTCTCAAATGGTTATTATATTGTTTATATTAAATATATAACTAATGAATTTATATTATAGATGATTTAAAAATTTATAATTTATTTTTTCCATTCATTCCATATGTCATAACACCATAGTTATAATGGGAAGGTTCGATAATAATATTTTAATAGGGTATCACATTTCATTTAAACTTTATGATGCTTGCTTTATAAGATATACAAGATATTAAATTTATATAAAAATAAATATTTCATATAGTCCCAGTGTGTTAACATCTCCTTTATGACTAGTTTTCTGTGTTATAAATTATATTGGACTTGATTTCCTATTTTAAAATTACACAGTAATGCACCAAGAGTGAAAATAATAAAAAATAATTGTGCTTAAAAGTAAATTGAATATGAAATTAAATCCATCAAGTATAAACATGTAAAAATAATATGTATAACATTAAATAGAAACATTTATCATAGTAATTTAATCAACCAATAATAATATCATAATTAATAACAACCATAAAATTATCGCAAACATTATCATAGAGAAACATTAAATTTATGATAAAAACTATTAATGACAATGCTATCAAGAACCTAATGTATACATGAAAATACCTATATTATGATATATATACCCTTAAAAAATTAATTGGAATGGGATATATGACCCCACCCATAATTCATCAATACCTATGTCTTCAATATACAAATAATTCACTTTTCACATTATGATGGACCCATGAATATGAAAAGTGTTTTTATAAAATATAAAAAACGAAAGCATTAATTATTTATAAGGAACCATTGGAAAAAATATAGTATTCATAAAACATAAAAACATAAATAATTCACTTTTCATATAGAACACATAGAAAAAATATTGGTTTCATGACCATAAAAAATGGAAAAAAATTTATCCTAACATAAATTGTTTGATACTAAAAACATGGTCACCAAAACATCACATTATTAAATAAAATATTGGTCAAAAATGAAACCAAACACAATTGGATATTTATCATTAGAATTTAATGAAAACAAAATCATGAAATCATATTCTCAAAAAAAAATTCTATTGTTTTATTATGAGAAGAATTTTTTTGACAAGAACTATTCAATGAAATGGGTTTGGATAAAAAATTATTTTTCCCCATAAATGCAAAAAAAAAGATTAAAATGGATTTTCCTGAAACAAAAATATTCAATAATAAATTTCATAACTCTAGGAAATATTTTTGAGTCACCATGTTCCTTACCATTACCCTTGATTTCCATAGAAGTTATATAACCTAATATATCATAATTATAAACATCTAAATTATCTATTTTGGAAAATATATTCATATACACATATATTTATACTCTTCATAAATAAAATTTATCTTCATTTATTAGAATATTGAAGTATCTTTTCAACATATGATGTTGATAGTATTGACTTTTTCAAGAATGGTATATAAAAGTGGTGATAATATTCCTTTTTCCCTAAATATCATCTTTTTAAAATGATTAATTATACAAGTTTTTTTTATGAATACATATAATGACTAAATACCATTATATTTTATTTTTAGCCATGTTCATTGTGGATGAAAACGTTGATGAACAAGTTTATAGACATTTACTGATATCGATGCATTACATAACATTGATGATTAAATTTTGTGATATCCAAAAAAACCATGTTAATGACATATTATATATATATATATATATATATATATCATATATATGAATCAAATATAATCATATGCCATCATTATTGGTTTTTTAAGGAAAATGATTCTTGTTTCTTAATGGAGGTAGTAGTCCTTACAACTAACGATTCACTTTTTTATTATTCATATTGGTTATTGGGAGTGTGGATAATTATTGTACAATAATTATTACAACATAAATGTTTAATATTAATTACAATGTTACTATTTTAGGTTGTTTGAATGGAATTTTTGTAAGAATAACATAAAATATTGAATAATATAGGATAAAGAGAGATTATGAACTTATATCAGACATCATGGTGTATATCCTTTTTCGATTGGACTAAAGTGTTTATGTTTTCAAATTTTAGAATACAATAAATTTAATATGGTGTATAATAGAGTGTTGGAGAGGTTTGAGAGTATTTTGCGTAAAAATTAATTAGTTCTGTTGTGAGGGGATGTCAGGAGGGGAGTTGTCCATTTATAAGAGAAAAGGGGTAACCTTTTTTGTAAATACACAAACCCTTTCTGTAATTGAATTTCACTCTAATAAAAAATTTAAAATTAAAAAATAAATAATGTCAATAATTGATAAGGTTGATACACACAGCAACAACTAAATTCAAAATAATATTTAACATGGTAAGGACATTACATCTTTGGATTCTCATTCTCTACCAGTTTATTTTTCACCATTGTAATTACTTTTTTCCTATGTATTTTAATCTTTATGTACAAAACTAATATTGTATATATAATACAATTTAGACCTAATGATTTTTATTTTTTTATATTTATTATTCAGTTTTTAAAAGTGGAAATATTGAAATTTAAAAAATTAAATTGGTTATCTATAAAAAATAATTTTCTGAATAATATAACCAATAATATAAAATATAAATTATGGTTTTAAAAATTTTGAAAACTTTTTAAAAATCATAAATTATTAAATACGATATTTTATTTCATAGAATTATTTTTTAAAAAAAATGAATTCCTACTTATATACTAATAATTTCATGAACGTTGTAATATTAGTAAAACAAAATATTTCACTATTTACCAAAAAATAAAATTTGTAAAAAACTCAATTTTAATATTAAGATTATATTACTATGATCAATAAATAATTGATATTTATTTTTCCAAATTATATATCTTTAATTTTAAAATTCAATATTTTAATAAAATATGAAAATATTGTGAAATACTGTTCATTTTGTAAATTTTTTCTTTAAAAATTTAAAGATTTAATTTTTTTTAATGACATTAATTTTTTAACTATTTAATTTTGAAAAATTATTAAATTATAAATTTTCATTATGAATGTTTAATTTTATTTTTCTTAATTATATTATATAAAACAATAAATTCTATGTAAAATATTTTAATCATAATTTTCTTTCATTTTTGTTTTAGCTATAATTTTTTCATTTGATTACTTATAAAAGTATTATTTATATCAAATTTACATATATTTCATATTCGATTACTCCAATTAAATCATTCCAATATAACATATGGTTTTAAATTTTCATATTTAATATATATATTTTACCTCAATATTTCATTGAATAAGTTTTTCATTACTGTTGTGTTTGGCGCATGTCTGTAATAATATATTTTATTTAAATAGCGAAAATAGTGGCCGTTATATTATACCCCCTTAAAAAAATTTCAAGCATAAAATTTTTTATATGGTAGAAAACATGTGATGTTACTTTTTCTTCATCGCATCCTATGGTTCCGACATAGATTCTATATACTTAAGATTTCTCTATATACCCATGAACAAATAAGTGGTATTTTTGTACTGCATGATATCTATTTGATGTTTAATTTTCACTGGATGTACCATATATGATATATCACGTACCATTTGAACATGTTTTGAGTTTAATATATGTTATTGGGTTTTTATAAACTTCATAAAATACTATACATTGAAAAGATCATGTTCATGGCTATGGTTAGGAATAAATTTTAAGTGGTAAACAAAATTTTTATCAATACCAAAGACATAAAAGGGAATGATATACTAAGGGATCACCTTCAATTTCATCCCAAGTCACATACAATTTTCCATGGTGACATTCAATGGAACACTTTTTCACCAACATTAAACTATATATTTCATAAATGAATTCCTACATAACTCTTTTATTGAATTTGTACCAAATACATATTTTATTAAATGGTTTGAACCTTCTCTATCACTACATAGATAATTTCAAGACCTAAATATTTATCCAAATATGATAGAGTCCATCACATCATCCCATATAAATCTATTTATGGTTACCATTGAAATATATATTGGAAACTATTATTATATGAGACCAATTCCAGAAGTATTGATCCTAGAATCTTTAGATATCTGTAAAAATAAATGTCAAATAATCTACTATGCTCTAAATTATTTTCTTAGACATTGCATCATTATAGGGATAATATGTACTGGTAAAACATAGCTCTTTATATAATTAGTTTTGACAGCTTCTTTGAAACCGTGAGGTAAAATTCTGACCTCAATTAGATATTATGGTACACTATGTAACATTATTAGTTTCAATATTTCTATCAGGATAATTTTTTCTATGGGAAAATATTATTTGATTGAAATAAAATACACTATTATTTTATAGAGATCAATTATAACCCAATTTTTATTATGTATTTTACATATGTTTTTGGATTCCTATGAAGAAATTCCTAGTGTTGATTGCTAATATACATTATCATAAGGGAAATTGTTTCAACATACCCGTAGACTATTGTTGTCCATCCCAATATTAGTGACATTAAATGCATCAGTAAACATATTCTTTAATTTTTCTATTCAAATAGTATTACCATATGTTTTATTATATATTTTCATATCTTCATACTTTCTAAATAAATATTTAAGGGCACGGTATGAGGATCACCCAAAAGATCCATCTTCATATTAAGATTTTATTCAACACATATCTCAGTTCCACAGATTATATATCTATCTTTATTAAGGATGGACACATGAATATTTTGTACCTAATTATATAAGTGTATATAATATATCTTGGAATATATTTTTTCCAAATGAATGGATGTTTGAGAAGTCACAAGGGAAATATAGGATTTAACACCTTTCCTTATAACTTCACTATTATTCCATTGTAACTCTATAAATATTGTTTCTCTTTAAACCAACATCATAGTTGAGGTGACACAATATTTCCAAAAATAAATCATCAGCATTCATGTTTTACTTCCAATGGTGGTAATGTATTATTCATTCATAGAAATTCAATAATTTAAACAATTCTGTTTGCTTTTTTTAACTCCTTATGTGAGTATAATATTTCACACAAATTTTTTCATTATAAATATTAATTTTCTCACTCTATAGAAAATTTCTCCAAATTTTTAATGGATTGATCACCACCACTGGATCTAAGTAATATCTCTAGTGACTTTTCAATTGGGTTTTAA
The DNA here is from genome assembly GCA_963277665.1 of Viscum album. Taxonomy (NCBI): domain Eukaryota; kingdom Viridiplantae; phylum Streptophyta; class Magnoliopsida; order Santalales; family Viscaceae; genus Viscum; species Viscum album. The sequence goes on along the minus strand of OY728123.1, from coordinate 143,357,707 downwards.
TTATCATGAGGTTTAGGGAATTAAATATTCATCATCCATGTGGATTCATCATAATCCCCTATTCGTGTAAACACTATATATTACATGGACATCCCCTCTATAGGGTCAAGTTTTTGTAGTTTAAGTGAGCAATATTTTCTTATGTTCCATTAAAAATTCTTCATAATCCTCTATCAAAAGGGAAATCACACCTTGATGTGTTAACATGATTCTTAATTAGGATAGTGATTATACATATATTAAAAATGGGTAAATAATAAATAGCTAACCAGTGAAAACAATAAATCATAGTTACAATGGGTTTTCTTCGACATTGTAAAAAATAATATATTTTAAAACACTGGTAAAGATTACATTGTTGATTAGAAGACCCAATAATGATTCATTATGTTACTATAATTCACATCATTGAAATCCAGAAAAAATATTATAAATTAAAAAAGAAAACAACATAATCTGTATATGATATTTAATATATTCACTACAATTTTATAATATAAGAATGATGACAATAGATACAACCAAAAACATAACCAGATAAGCCCTAAAAGGTTTATTTATCAGATCCACGAAGATGGTAAAAGATAATTCCTATCCAAATGTAATCAATATAATCTAATATTGACCATTCCACATTTAATATGCTATTTTGAAAATATCCTCTATTTTTTCCCATTACTAATGATATCCAAACGTGTGGTAAAACATCAAGAAGAACTGGGTTACTCTATAGGGATAATAAATGAAATTAATACTGGAAAATTATATTAAATATTATTTATGATCTTTTTTAGCACATGATAATTACTACAAATTCTAATTGGTCTATATTTTTTATAATAAAGAGGATGTGTACTCCTTATAGTGAACATATGTGGTGGATTAATTCCTTGAACAATTTATGATTCAACCACTTCTTTAATTCTTCTAACTCAACAAGATACATTTTATATGAAATACTTTATATTAGTGTATATACTAATATATGTTCAACCAAGAACTCAACATCATTCTATTTGTTATGAAGATTAAGTTCATTTAGAAATAAATTATTATATTCACATACAGTAGGATTGTCATCAATACTAACATTCTCTCCAATAATTTTAGTCATGTGTCCATTTTTTAGGGTATCGTAGACCATATTATAAAATTTTATTCCAATGGATGATAATATTTATGTTAATATTTAAGAGTATGATGACATGTATTTCTAATCTTGGTTTCCTAATAATGAAAATTTATCCAATACCCATGTTTTTATAGCCAATATATACCTATAATGATTTCAAATTTCACCATTGGTGAAACAAGTTGATCTTCTGGTAGTACCCTTCCCCAGTTCTTAATTAGAAAATAAGTAATATCTAGATGTAACCATTTTTTAAAAATAATTTTCACTGATATTTTGGTATTTATCAATTCATGGGGTGATTCCATAATAATATCAATCATCTATGACAAGAAATATTTTCTATGAACCATAATAAATTATGGTACACATACATATATACTATTGAGTATGTGTACCTAACATCAAATTGTTTTTGTAATCTACCACAGTGGTTGTGAAAATGAATTTCATTCATTTTCACCTTTTTGTAAGATTTTTTTAGTGATTTATTCATTAACCAGAGGATTTGGATTTTGAATCACTACTGTTGAAAAAATATAGAGTGATAAAATCAATAGGTGGCCATTCTTCTCCAATATTGTGCAGATCTACTTTTTAGTGGTACTTCAAAAGTTCTGGTCCTTGTGGAGTACATTATCACACATAAAAAAAATTAATTGATCCATAATGGAAATTACCTAGGATCTCCTTCCCAAACATTTTTGGAGTAGGAGGATAAAATTTCACCCACCATGTCAGAAAACTTCATGGTTCCATTTGTATTGCACCTTTTTTACCTCTCTAAGGTACCAAGAAATCCAATATTTTGTATCCACCTTTAGATAACATCGTATAGTATCTTTGTAGATTCTAATGTCACTCATGGAAAGCTCCATGAGAAAAACAGGATTGAATCAATAAAATAAATGATCTATTTTACATTCTAGATTCGAGAAAAAAATAGTTGTATCATATATACCAATGGATTCATCATCCTTTAATTCCATCTCCAAAATTTCCCACTACCTATTATTGAGAAGAGTTTGAGGAAAATACATGGTTAATAATTCATTCTTTAACACTTCCCATTAAATTTTTTCTTCTTATTTTCTATCATTTTATACTTGATAGTATTCTTCCATTAGTCAAAATATGCTTTTAAATGATAGTACCACATAGAAAAATTCTCATGTTATAAAAAAAATAAAATGGAAAATTTATTTTCCACCACATTGATCCATTTCTAGGTGATATTTGGGTTTGAAGAGATACTGAAAGCGGCTGCACATTATAATAAGAAAGAATCTATTGAAATAATATATCTTCATGGTTCATTAATTTTCTCATCATATATCTCCGTATTAATTATATATATGAATATATATAATTTATTGATCATTGCCAGAAGTCTTGTAATCCATATCCCATTAAAATTGCATGTTCATTATTGAAACCATTGCAATATCATGCGAACCCATTATTATCCCAGATTATTCTCAAACCATTAGTTACTATAACCCAAAAAGTATACCTCGGGTGATAAAAAATTAACATCATATGGGAAAGTATATTGATATTAATTCACCTATAAAGTAACATTTTCTTTGAAACTATCATGTTAGTATATAATTATGTTATATCAATCTATATATTTCATGGTTAAATTTGGGGATGGATTCCTCTTTAGGATTAACCTAATCAATTAATTATACTATATAATAAATTCTTGAAATTGGTTTGTAAAGAGTATGAGATAAACCAAATAAAATCCATAGGAATTTATTTAATAAGGTGTGCAATTATTTCTATTTTTTGTAAACTAGATCATGGTTTCTTTAATACCCAAAAAATATTCTTCTAGGTTATTTTTCATACATATAGTGGTGTAATTGACAATACCCACATTCCAATATCAAAATTGTGATGTATATTTGTGTAAAACCACATAATCAATACAATAAATACAATTCAGGAAATAATATTATACATTAACAAATCTCAAGGGTTTTTTACTATGTTTTTTTGAACCATAATTCTCCAAAAACAATTCTAATATTAAATATAACAAATTCTGTTCTTGAACAACAACTATAGTAACGCAAGAGAAATACATCATTGTTTCAAATCATTTAAATTATTTATTAAATTAAATTTTATAAATAATATTATCAATAAAACTGATAGAATTAATAGATTTGATGATAATCAAATAAATTTTATTATTTTATAAAACTCACAATCATATAGTTTTAATGGAACTATAATTAGAAATTCCTTATACATATCATTCGTAAGAGTTGTCCTCATATTTAGGGTAATTTGAACACATGAATGAGGTGATAAAAAAGTCATAATAAAGGAGAAAAAAAATTAAATGTGCATAGGATTATATGAATAAGAGAAAACATGGAAACATTTTAAATAACATGAATTTAGGCGTGATAAACATAAAAATTGATCATTAAACTACATTTCATAAGAACATAATGACATAGAATATATTCATGTAATCATAAAGGTTATAACATGGCTTATAATCATTTAACATTATCATTTAAAAATGGTCGTATATGTTCATAATGAATAACATAGAATAAAAATTTAATAACCATTATCAAAGTGAAACATTACATTCAGGAGACACACTATAATTTCCAATGATTATGAACATATATAATACACTCATGAATACCTATATCCTGATATATATATTCATATCTAGTACATTATTGAGTGATTAATTACCCCCACAATATTCTTCCATATTTATGTGTTCTAAATAAAAATCATTCAAATTTAACTTAATAAATAACCCCAGGAAATTTAATGGCATCCATAAAAAGATGTGGAAATAAATAAATTTTGATAATGAAAATACAGAAATTCAATGTGTTTCATACAACATCCAATTGGAAAAAATTCAATTTTCATAAAAAAAACAATTTATATAAAATTAATTTCTTATTAGCTCCACATTTAATGTAATAATAACATGAATTAAAAAAATTTGTAATGAAAACATGACCAACCAATATAATCACAAATTAAAATAATTCAGTGATTCTTGAAACAGTACCCAATAAGTGATAGATTATTTTTACAATAATTCCAAAATAATTTATGAAAAGTTCTTTTAGAAAAAAAATTACATTATTTTTATGGAGAATATTATTGGGAAAAATAATGGAAATAGATTTAGCTAAATACACAATTTCCCTAGAAATAGAATAATAAATTTATTTTAAATGGTAATTCATTAAAATGTGAATATCAAAAATAAACTGAATAACTCAATAAATGGAATTTGGGTTACCTAATCCCTTACTGTTACACTTGATTTTCCCAAAAGTGATTTAATGACCACTATCTTAAAGATAAATAATTTAATTACCTATTCTATATCCTTATTATTGTAAATATTTATTAATAAACTTCACTAATATATAATATCATCATTTATTAGATTTTTTAAATCAATTTTCAACATCAGGTGTTAACAATCTTGATTATTATGAATGGTGTTCATAAAATCCCTGACAATCTTCCATTTTCTCCCAACGATCAAAATTTACAAACTATTAATTGTTGTAAAATTTATGTATTATAAATATATATAGTTTCCTAATTCAAGTAAATGTTTTTTAATAACATTTCATGATGATGAAAATGGCGATGACTTGTTTTTTTACCAATGTCTGTGGATTACCTAATAACAAACGTTTGAATATTTGGATATATATAAATAAACATATCATTAATATATAATACATATATATGTCATATATAATCATCAAATAAAAACTAAAACAATATGTTTTTTTGATCTAACATAAAAAAAATTTCTAGATTTGTGGTCTGTAAAATGCATTATTCCCGTTTTTTGTTTTTCATATCATAAATGAGAGGGCTGGATAATTCTTATAAATAATTATCAAAAAATTTTACTGTAATATTAATCATTATATTATAAATTTTGGATGGTGAAAAGAAATTTTAGTGATATGATAATTTTATAAGGAAATATAATTGAGAATTTGGTTAGGACTATATACATCATCTCTTGATTATATAAATTTTTATGGAGACTAAACATCATAGTGATAGTATTTAGAGAAGACTATAACATCACTATGGTATATTGGAGTTTGTAAATGAGTATTGGGTTGAGTTTTTTGATGAAATATTTTTTATTGGTTTAACGGGAAGAGAGTGTAGGATTACCAATTCTATAAGTGAAAATGATTGGAATTTCTATAAAAAACCAAAACATTTCTGTATTATAAAGTAAATTACAAGAAAAATGTTTTAAAAATTGTGAAATAATAAATATGAAAACAAGTATGTTCATGATACACCCCACATGATGAATTAAAACAATTTTTATTATATTTTCCCTTTATCTCTTAGGTTATTAATATTATTAAAATTTTGGGTTTTCACCACTATATCAACTTTTTACCTACAAAATTTATCATTTATACCAATCAAAAAAATGTTAATTATTATATAATTTGCATCTAATGATTTCTAATTTGATATCTAATTTTATTCAACATCAAAAAGTGTTAAAATTTTATTTAACATAGTAAAAGTTATAGCTGAATGAAAAAAAACATTTAAAAAAACAAAATATAAATTTTAAATTGTCCAATATAGATTTATATATTAAAAATACATTTTAAAATTTATAAAGTAACATAAAAAATACATATTTTTTCTTATAAGAAGGTTTATTTAATTTTCAATTCATAACTAGTTTGAAATAAAGGAATTAAATCCAAAAACCATTTTAATAACATTATATCCCACTATTCACCTAAAAAGAGTAATTTTTAGGAAAAATCCAAAAAATTCATCATAATATTTTACAATTATTATTAATCTAAAAAAATATTAATTTTTATTAAATCTAATTTATAAAATATGATAATTATCTATTCAAAAAATTATCATAATATATTGGAAAACACTTGATATTGAGATATATATTATTAAAATGGTAAATATTAATTATTCTTATTCCTTACGATTTACTAATTAAATAATTTATAATATATTATTAATATTAAAAATATTCCTTTTTTTAATTTCATTATAGTATTATTATTACATTGAAATAAATCATAAATTTTATAAAAATATATTTTTAGCATAAAATTATTTTATTAATTATTTTGTTATTATAATTGAATTTAATTAGTAATAAATTTATAATTCTTTTAAATTATACAGTTTCTTCAAAATTTTGACACATATTTTTCAATTCGAGTATGATATCAACCACTTTATTTATTTAAGTGGAAAAAAATATGTATATACATATGTTTCTTTCACTATAAAAAATTCATACATTGTATTTTTATTCTATTGTGTTTTAAAATTTGTTGATCCATATGCCACAATATTAAATATAATAAACTAGATACTAACATAAAAAAAATACATTCAACACCCTTTTCATAATAAAGATACTATTATCATGAGATAATTTATTGTTCTTCTATTAAACCAATCAAAATATCATGATCACATCTCATACCACTAAAACATTACATCCTTTTGAACCAATATGATCATAAATATGGTAAGGTTTGATTAGTCAGGAATGAAGTATATGTAATATATATGTAATCTATAAATTATTTTAATGAATAAAAAAATTATTTTTTCCTCTCTCAATATATCATGTCGTGAACAATCTCCAAATCTACTGAAACACCGTTTTTTAAGAGATTAAATTTCCCATGAACAATTCCCCTAAAATCCAAAATAATCATTTGGGAAGCATATCTTATAACTATTTATTTGATAATATCTCATAAATGATCATTAATTATCTTCCTTGTTTTCTTATAAATTACAAGAACGTCATGATATGAATTAAAAAATAACAACAAATGTGGAGTGCATTTATAATGAAATGATTCACTAATGATAAAAATGAAAAAAATTATTAGTAATCAAAAATTGTATTAAAAGAACTCATTATGTACACACCTTCTCATAAATGTAATTTATAAATTTTCTATTTACTTCACTCTGAACTGGTGATATCCAAATCTCCAATAAATTTTAAAATACCATTTTTCTATTTCACTTAATTAAATAGATCATTAGTACATGGTAAATGGGAATTATTTTTTAGTACTAATAAATTCAACTTTTAGAAGTAGAAGTATTATAAAAATCACAATTATCCTCATTATTAAATGTAATGGTATTTCCCAAAGAGAAACAGATTTCAATATAAATTTCATTCCAGCTAAATATTAAAAATGAATTTTTATTAGTCGCAATATTATACATATATTTAATGGAATTTAAAATATATGGGATATAGTCGTGTAAACAAGTCAATGTAAAACTAAATTAATCTATTGTGTCGCAAACTATATTTTAATTATGGAAACACATATAAAAAGGATACACAATTCTAACAACTAATGTTGATGAGTTGATTTTATCTATCCGTGAAACTATCATAAACCATGCTAAAAAACATTTTACCCTTATTCTCATGCTCATACCAACATAAAAATAAGGTTGATTTTAATTTCCAAGGGTAGGATAATAGAAGCTCGAATAATAACAGAAAAAATTGGGAATGGTTTTTCGTAAAAGTAGGGGATGATGAAAAAAACATATTAGTATTCAAAAAACTCTAAAGTGGTAGAGTAATGGGAAATAAAATTTTTATTTTAAGATATAGAAATAATATACTTTCAATTTACTAAAAATATAACATGATAAAGTAATAATCTCTAAAGATTACATCACTCGATGTCCAAATTATATGGAAACCCCAACTCCTCCAAGAGGAGATATTTTTATATCAGACCTGACATATGGAAATGAACAAATTTTTGATGCAAAAGGTAGGATGTGGGATATATATCCTTGATGGGTCTCACCAATTTCTCCACAATAATATTACAAAATATAAATCAAAATAATTATGTAAAATTTAATATAAAACATGCATTGAAAAAAATATTCATATATAAATAAAAACATTATTTAATTTTAAATGATGGAAAATTTTAAATAATAGATTAAAAATCATTTCAATATATATATATATATCATCTGGGAGGAATAAAATAGTTTCCCAATCAATAGAATATATATAAAATTATTCACAACAACCAACATGGAAATCTTATCTATGGTATGAATGTTCTCATTTAAAGGATCATATGACTCTCAAATTAGTTATCATAGAATATGCTTCCACACATCCCTCAGGCTCATCCCGACTATGACACCTCAAATTCCCATCTAGGATAAATTATTCCAAATTGGTTTTTATTATAGTTTTCATGATAATTTTTTTAACTAAACTTATATATTAGTGTTCAAACTAAAAATAATCTATTACCAACAAAGGCTTTATTTTTCTCATTCAATTAGTTGAAAAAGAAAAATCATTTCATTTAAAATTCAAAATCAACATTCAAAATTTATTTTCCCACTTCTCCTTTTTCAAATTCCAAATAACATTAAAGAAAAACTTTTTTTAATTTTATACCATTTCAAAATAGAGGAAATATTTTGATTTATCAATTTTATTTAATCAATTTTTAAAAAACAATTCTTAAATAAACTGAAAATTTCCATCAATTTCTAAAATATGCATTCAATTCCAATTCCATTGTAATTGGATTGTTTCCCAAAATTCAATGGAAATACAATAAACAATTCATATTCATAAAAAAATTGATATTTTATACTTTAATTGGTCATAATTAAAATATAATCATGAAAATAAAGGGTTTATGAAATGGCAAATGTCAATTAAAACACCTAGCATTACTCACATTATAAAAAATCAATAATTGTGGTGGGATTTTACAATGAATAATAATGATAATGGAGATCATGAAATAAAAATTAGATTCAAGACACAAAATATTAGAGTTTATATCCATCAAATATTTGATGATTTACCAAATTCTATAGAGGGGAGTAAGAGAAAGTATGAGAGAAAGAACATGAGGAGAACAACATTATAGAGAGGGATCTGATCATTCATTGAAATGATAATTTGTAAAATATAGGGTTTGGAGGATACAAAAAGGTATGTATAGTCCTCTAATACCATGGAATTCATGATGTTATATGTTATGGTTGAGATAGATATTAATAGAATGTTCTAGAAATTTTAAAAATTTATGACTAAAAAATGTATCGCATGAATGGTTATCTAGAAATGGACGCATTGTTAGATAAAATGTCTGCACTAAATATCTGCCCCTACCATATTTCATGGTTTCTAACAGGTGGGTTCATGGTGTTTCAAACTGATCATTATGTGTGAAAATCCATTTTCTGATACTTTATGGTTTTCTCTAGGTGAGTGTGTGGTTTTGGAAATCAATGCTCAAACCATACACAACCCAAATACGTTGAACTATTTAAAATTACCACCTGAAATCCCCAATAAAAACCATAACTAATGAATGATAATAACTGTGGTTCTAGGAGAAGATAGAAACAGAAAATATGAATTTAAATCCTCCCCTCCATAGAATATTTCTTCCCCAATTAAACTTATCCACAATTTTCCATATGAAAAAGATGGGGACACTGCTCTCCCATATTTAATTCTATCCCACATATATAATGACTATAATAACTTTTAAAACATAGAAATCAAAAAAAATTTATCTTCAATATTTAATTTACATTCTTTGAAGAATTAACAATCCTTATTAGATGCTCAATCACTGATAAATCAGGATTAACTCTAGTATAACCCCATCTAAAAACATGATATGTTTTAGAATGATATTTCCATATAAGATATATATGGAAAAAATTATGTATACATGTATCATATAGTGGATGTGGTTAATGGTAATCCATTTTCCCCAATTTTTCAAAAACATCAAACGGTACAAAAATACAATGGTAAATATTCCCATTGATCTCAATCTATCGAAGCAATCAAGAATTTATAAAAACTAAATTAAAACTCTAACTGATTATATTGATGATTTTAATAATATTTATACTAGTTCTATGCTCTCAAAATAAATTTATAAATCCACTGAATCATTTTTTTCATCTCCTGGACCAATCTTCGGCTATCCAAGAACATTCACCAATCTTTGACCACCCAATCAATGATTTACAAGACCATCCATATAATCCCTTTAATGGAGCCATTATAATTTTAGGTTTTTATCTATTTTAATATGTAAACTCAACAAGTTATAAATTCTCATTTCAATCAATATAGGAATTAATGATGTAGGAATGATTAATATCCTTCAAAATCTATATACTAGTCTAGGTTTTTCCATTTTTCTACGGTGGTATGCTACACTAAAACAAACCTGATATATATCATTACCTCCTAGAGTCACCCCTAAAAAATTGAAGTAATATAATAATCTCTATTAAAGAATATAAAATGTATAACTATATGTAAATGAGAAATATCATTCATATAAATATTTACTAACTCCAAAACATAGTTTGTATCATGAATGTATATACTGTGAGAGAATTTAGTCCGATTAACTATCAAAACAAATATCAAATTCTTCTTTCTATAGTATGAGTAAAAAAACCACGAAATCCTCCAAAATCTCATCCCACTTCCAATAAGAATAAGGATGTTGATGATGAAAAAATTGAATCTCTCTAATAATATGCCTTAACCTATTTGATGGTATTACAATGTTGAAAAAATAACAATTTTATATCTCATACCTGGAAACCAAAATCATCATCATTTGTCAAATAAATCATTGTGTTTCCCGTGATTATTGGTCGTTGAGAATTAAGGGAATTCCCCATCACATCATTTCTAATGGGTAACTAAACAACAAATAAATTTTCAAAATATATAATTCCATCTATTGAAAATGAAAAATCATCTACATTCTCCCCACTATAATGATAGTCTCAAATTCAACATAATTCTTCATCATGATAACGCTCGAAAATAAAAATATCTATAATATAGGAGTTCAACAAATTACTATACAAGAAAACCTAAACCTATATTTCATAGACTCATAAATTCATCTATGAAAAAAAATATATATCATTTTCCACGCTTCTATTGATTTTTGATGACCTAGTTCATAATTTTCTTACTCAAAGAATCAGAATAAAATTACCTTTCCATAGTGTATATGATATTTCAAAATAAAATATCAGAGGTTCTCCCCAAAAATTACCGATAGAGATTAAAATAATTTTTAGGGAAGATATAATTAAAGATCTTGATTTTATTATACATGATAAAATCGTCTTTGAAAATTAAATGCCACCAACTCTTAAGTTCCCGCATCACATTTATGAGTTCAAGGTCATGTATTAAGTAATTATTCTATTGTGTCGTAATTTTTTTTTGATCCATAATATGTAAACAGATCATCTTATATTATAGCACAACCTAAACATGAATCTAATGCATCACAGAAAACCACATAGCGCTACTAGGCCTTTGGAAGAGTCAACACCATCATAGAAGGAAAAAAGATGTTTCTAATGAAAAAAATAAGTCTAACATTTCTCATCGAAAACAAACGTTATCCTTTTTTTGAGTGAGAGAGTTCATCAAAGAATCCAACATTGATAAATACGTTATTAACTAGTGATAAATAATTCTAAAACCTAGATTCTTTGAATCTCATTTTTTTGTGGTTTATCCCATTTCATAACATTATTCACCTTCAAAATATTAACTCAGATAAAAATTTCGAACAACACATGTGTTACCAAATTCACTTCTTACATATATAAGTAACGTTTCAATCAGTTTGAACAAAATCATTGATCTCTAAACAATTTCTAAACCTTTCTTATATGGCATAGTGATCATCCTAGGACATAGGGGAAACCCATATGTCAAAAAAATACTGCTAAGAATGTATCAAGATACAGAAGGAATATAATTTTCATAAAATCCATTAAGAATTCATGTTCCTTGGTTAGATAAAATGGAATGAATTATTACTCTTAATGTCTATAACATCTTTATAAAGTGGTTTTATATATATAGGATTTTTTTATCCTCTACTAGTTGTAACTAGGTAGGAGATATATCTTTAGTAACCACTTCACTGGTTTTACCTGGTCATAAATATCATCAATCTGTGGAAATAAATTATATTTCACTAGAATAAAATGTTCTATTTTCTCCTGATATACACATTGGAAAATTGTTACATCAAATTTATTTTCAATGAAAATAGGTAGCACCCATGGTGAAATACTTGGGTATTTAAATAATTTCTCTAACAAATCATCTAACATAGACTCTGGATATTTCATTTTAGGTAGTTTCATATGGTATGGAGGAATAGATATTGACTGAGTACCTATTAATTAATCGTATGGGAACTCAACCTCTCTTACTGGTGTCAAACAATAGTATTCAGAAGGGAAAACATCATGATACTCGTTGATAATAGTTGGGATATCATCTCACAATGACTCTCGTTACAGGTAAAAATAAAAAAATGTTATTATATTCCCCAAATCTAGATATGAAAAATCATCTCTAATAGACCTTAGGTCCCATTCTTCCTGAGAGATATGAACCTCTCCATCATGTACCATAAAAGAGACTCATCGAAGATACTAGTCAATTTGGAATATATTATAAAAATCCAATCCATTATAATAAGGAAATAAATAGGTTTCTACATGATAAATATAACATCTCATGTAAGCTAAATCACTTATAAATAGAAAATCCAATTAGGACTATGGATACCTTATCCTATCTTTATTCCCATGGGGTTTGTAATATCCATCACATATTATAAAATATCTTTAGAATTATTTAGATGATCTTTAATATGGTTATATATATAAAAATTAGATGTACTAGTATCAAACATAGAAGTTGGTGAAGATGAAGTTATTGTGATGGTAACTATCACAATAATTGGACATGTTTCATCTTCTTCTAGAAACTCATCCACTATGGGATGAAAATTTGTTCTAGATTCTTTTAGAAGGAACCCCTTTTTCAGTGAAGCATCAAAATGCACAGTAGTACTTTTTGGTGATGATTATCATGTTCCAAAATTTGGTAGAGATAATATATAACATAATTTATTCAAGTGACATAAGAGTCTTTTGGAACCATATATAATGGGTGCTTTAGGGAAAATTTATTTTGAATCTCTAGGCATACTACACTGGAATCATGTTAAAGGGATACTTATAGGAACCCTGAGAGTTCTATAAAAACACTTTTGTAATAACCACCACAGGAACCATCACACATTGTCTTTCAATTAATGTAACTCATAGAACATCCCGTAAGAGAAAAATGATCACCTGTTATACCTAACATTCCAGATCGATGAAGATCAACCATGTATTGTCATTCTACCACCTAATTATAAGAGGAGTTATTCAAAAACAAAATATTTAAACAAATATCATATTACAGTACCATTTCAGTCTTTTGATTCTAAATATTATCATTCAATATGATCTTTTATTGTAACATTACTATATTGGAAATACAATTTGCATACTCAATCATGGTCCATCTGTGAGTGAAAAATTCCTGATTATAAGGAATATTTTATTAAAGGTAATACATATATTATGAGGTTTATTATAGGATAACCATGTACTAACTTAAGAAATTTATATTTAATGACTATAAATATCATAATACCATATCACATTTTGTTTGATACAATTTTCATTATAAGATTTATTTGGATATAAAATGGTAATTTTTATTTTTGATATATCTACTATGTAAGATATAATTAAAATAAAGAGTTTAATGTGTCAAATGTAGTGAAATATCCTCATATTCTAACCACATTAGACCCCAAATTGATCTTCAACTAGCCCAAATTGCATTCCCAATCCCCATGAACACGAAACCACTACCTAGGAAACAAAATGACACACTACTAAACATGTTCACTAAATAATTAGAGGTAAGAGTCAATATAAATCTAAAAATTTTGTTGCATAACCCATCCATATATCATTCATCCATGAAATATTATATACACATAAATATTAAATTATTTAATAATTTTAATTAAACATAAAATCCCCTACCCACCTCTTATCTCCCACACATAATATGAAATGTTGTAAAAAATCCTTTAGATGCCTTTTCTTTTTCTAGCAGTAGATATAATTCCATTAATTCATAGAAAAATAAATTTATAATTAACTATGTTAAATCCTATAAATGTACAAATCCTATAAATTATACCAAATGGAGTGAAAGATAGCATCAAATCCTGAAAAATTCACCACATATATAACGAGTTTAAATAAATAAAAAATTGGGTCCCTATATTAATCAATGCTCAATGCATAGTCAGTGGCTGAATCACAATCATAAAATTCAACTAAAAGGTAAGTGTTAAAATTAAAATTCCCCATACTCCACCACCAACAATGAAGCATTGTAATCCATTAATAAAATAATCATTTTAATTAAATTTGGAATAATAGTTCTTTAGAATTACTATTTCAATATTTCATGTAAAATAATACAAAACCATAAAAAGGAAGTATTTACTAAAACAAACCATCTATTCCCATTTTAATAAAAACATTATATGATGATTTTTTTAAAATTTTTATTGAAAATAAGTAATAAACCTACTATTATAATTAAAAAAATTATAGGGATAAAATCAATTTTCAAAATTAAAATCAACGGAAGGGAATGGAACCTTTTATTAGTTGTATAAAAAATAAATATTATTATTTTTTGATGAAATGTTAACAAACCATTTCCCATTTATCAAAGAATGAATCAAAAAATAACATCGCAACCAATCACAAGGGAAGATATGGCATAGAGAACATAGAATATGGCTATCTAGGTTTCTCATATAAAGAAAATTCATGATCAGTTTGAACCATAAATATTCACTGCATGATAATAAAATGACTATTGGAATTACTAGATGATTAATTATCCTTGAAGATGACATGTAAATTAGTCTATAGTGTTCTAACACAAGGAGTCAAAATACACCCTAATGTGTGACCCCTTGAAAAATCATGTGTAACCCCCAATAATAATACCAAAACTAAGTATTCAAGGCTCCCATGTTCAATAGTTCAAGAAATATTTCAAATGAGACCATCTCAATTCAATAAAAAACAATCACAAGTTTTATATCATAATAAACATTATTTGAAAAAAAAATTATAAAAAAACATCGGTACCTTGAACCCATCACTTATTTATCAATGTTCTTGGGTAAAAATAGTTTTTTCCTAAAAATCCATTACACATGAATTTCATAAATCATAGATCATATGATTACACATTTATAAAACATTTTTACATACCTATGATCATGTTTAGTTCACTAAAAAAGTATTCATATGAAACCAAATACAATAAATCCATTTTTTAAAAAATCTAAAAAAATAAATTAAATAGTTAAAAACCATTCATAATCTATATCATATCCCAAATGGGGCCAAAAAATTTCTAAACACTACATTTTAATCAATATAACCCTTTATGAAATTAATAATGATGTGGAATTACAATTTTTAATTGAAAATTAATAGAAATATCTTAGATAAGTACACATAGGGTCCAAAATGATTAGTTATAATAATAAATTACTTTTTAGAGGCCCAATAAAACAATTATAAATGTAATAAATTGAATGAATGATTCAATTAAATCATTGAAAAAATGATAAAACTATTTATTATACATGAAATCAAATATTATATCAATTTTTATTTTTTATCTATGTAATTGAAAATTTAATTTTACTATTAAATACTTAATAATAGAATTTAACACCCATGAAATCAATAGTCACGCAACTAAAAGTTACAACACTATGAAAAACATGGATTAACAATAGAATAAGAAAGGATTGAAAATAGATAGAAAAGAAAACAAAGTTATATCACACACCCATTGAATTGAATCCACAAAAAATTCACAACCTAAAACCTCTAACCAACATTCCTTGGGTGACTACAATAAAAATAATTGTGAAATTGAGAGAGATAGAGATAGAAGGGAAATAAATTTATGAGGAGAAGAAGACGAATTTTGTCATATACTAACTGTACTTTGAATAAGAAAAGAATACATAGAATATATAAGTTCCAAATAAGGTTAATTTCTCAGATAATGATTGTTCAGACCATGGTAATGTGTTGTGATCTTATTAGTGGATATAGTGAGTAGGAGATTTCCGCAACTCCCTGGTATATTTCATAATGACTAAGGGGAATGGGGGAGGATAATCATGAGATGATAAGTCCCTTGTTTTGTGAAATGATAATAATAGGATTGTTGTGTAAGAGTTTTCTGTGGGGTCTCCTACCCCCTAAGGGTTCATAAAACATGATATTGAGTGAGGGGAGTGAGGTGGGTTATACCATATTTGGGTATACCCCAAAATTAATTTCATTTGATTAAATTCATTAAATAAATTAAATAATTATAATAAATAATATGAATAATCATATTAACTTGGATATTATCATAATAATATTATTAATAATATATCCATTATCAATATAGAATATCAAAAAAAATGTGGATCAAAAATTATAAATTGTAGAAAAAAATATAAAGAGGTTGAAAAGATGAGAAAAGTTTCTCCACAATAACCCATTATACCTTAATGAATCATCTTATTCAAAGTAGGTTAGTGGAATATATGGGAATCTACATCTTGAAACTGATCTTCAATTTGAAATCATAGAACACCGTGAAAAGAATAAATCTAAATTAACCACCAAACACATTTTATCCATTGAAGAACCTTTATGATTCTACATACTAGAATAAAATATCCCATAAAAGTAGGTGAAAATGTAGTTTTAAATAAGGACAAGTAGATAATCATGCAAAAATAAGATATAATAAAATCTTCAACATATTATAATTATATTAAATATAAAATCTTACTACAAAACCATGTCAATCCCAAAGAAGAGATTAGGATAATAACTCTACAACAGACAAAGGGGATCAAAAATATATTTCATTATTTGGGATTCTTCAATATCTCGGTAATCAATCCATAATTACCTATTAGGTGATAGAAACTATCATCTTAACTCCCATAGAAAAACAACTCAAATATGTCCCTAGATTTTATATTTAGGAAGATGCATTTCTCTGGAAATAATGAGTGATAATGTAATAAGAAGAATATTTCTAGAAATTGAGAGAGATGTTGTTTTGATATTAAATAACACAAAAATTTGTGGAGTTATATTCATAACCATAGGTACATCTAGAAATATTTTAAAATCAAGAATTTATTAGTCCAAATTATTTTATTATTCTAATGAATTTTGTTTGAAATGGGAAAACTCCAATTTTCTGTAAGTATCAAAAAATTCCAAGAAAAGCCTCAACCCAAAAAGGATTTTGTAAATTTTATTAGGTATGCTGCATATAATTTTGATGAAATTTATAATTTCCTATTATAATTCATAGATTGTAATTCTAATATATTATTTTTCAAAATGAGGGAATGAAATCACCAGTAATAATGATGATTCTTATTCTATTTGTGAATATTTTAAGGAAAAAATTATTTATATATTTAGAGTACCGAAAGCTATTTTCAGCAACCAAGGATCCTACTTCTATAATAGGAAAATGGCATAATAACACATTAATAATATAGTTCATCATAAAATGTATACACCGTATCATCCACAAACAAATGTCATAGAAGAAACATCCAATATCGAAATTATAGATTCTATAGAAGAGGGGAAACCTCATCCAGATTTACTAGATGAAAATGTGGGATGATACCTTATCGTATTATAGGAATACATAAAATTGAATCATAAGAAAAATTTCGTGTCGATTTATTTAAGGAATGAGTTATCACCTCCCACTGGAATTGGAACATAAAGCCTTTTGTGATATATGAAAAATTAATCATTCCATTGAAAAATTTGTTATTTGGATAATACTAAAACATCAACATATATAGGAAATATGAATAGAATATTTTAAAATTTACAAGGTCAATAATATGAAAAAAATTACGGCCCATTATAGGTAAATTAATTCTCAAAACATCCACTCTATAGATTATGTTCTATTATAAAACATCGTACATAATAATATGATAGGTAAACTTCAATCCAGATGGGAATGACATATTAATGTTATCAATGTATATATTTTTTTATATCATTCATGTTGAAAGGGTTAGAGGATAAAAAAACGAATAGTATATGGGAAAAGGTGGATGAAGTATTGTGGGACCCCACCATAGTGAATAATTGATGGTAAATAACTCATACACATTACTAATCAAAGACCCATGTAATACCTCCGAGTCGCACTTGATTGCATGTGGTAATTAGTTTTAAATCTACTTTCATAGATAATCAACATGCATGATGCTCAAAAAATCATACATTAATTACGGGGGAGGAAATTATATGGTTATCAACCTTTAGTATAAGATTTCATTTAAAATGTTAATTTTTGTTCAATGTAACAACATTATCCAAAATCCATCTAGGGAGGAAACCAATGTTTTTTTATAAATTTTTCCTTAGAAAACTCTTCCCATCATCATCATTTTGGAATAATTTAAAAATCCAACATATTAACTTTGTGGTATTCTAATATTTAGTCCGATAATGATAGAATAAATTTTGTAATAAGTTATATTGAAGAAACTATACACTATTAATTATATGAAGATGGTGTTCATGCTATGAATATAGAATTCATATCTTCAAATGTGGAAGCGAATAACTTATATAAATAGGGAATGGGAAAATCTAAATTTAAGCATCATGGGAAGGGGAGTATGAGATTAAATTCCTTATTTAATTTTAATTCCTATATTTTAGTATTCGTATAATTCATTATTCATAAAAGAAATTGGATACCCCACACTGAACTACAGACCTATTGTATTGATCATGGATATTTATATATCATAATATAATAATTTTTCATAGTTTTGAGTTTCCCTATTGAAATGATTAGATAAGTGAAAAATAAAATGAGTCATCAATGTTAAGCATGAGGGGTGGAATTTGAAAAACCACTACTTTTGGAGATTAGTTTATTTTGGTATATGTAAATTGTCTTCTATTCAGTATGTTCTAAATTTATGAAATTGATATTGGTTGGTAAATAGTTATTTTGTATTTCTATGGGTAATTATTTAATTCAAATATACACTTTCTAGAGAGAATTGTCAATCCAATATATACCATTATTTCTATATTATATTTCTTGAGACACTCGGATGAGTTTTATTCGAAAATAGTCATGGAATACTATCACGACTGTGACTGAGGAGATCCATATTTTAATATTATTATGGAAATATATTATTAAACTATTTGTCTTAGGACCCACCAAGAGATTAAATCATACTACTTCTCATATAAGACATGATTGACATTATGTGGAATGATATATATTTAGAGACTATAATATCATTTCCAACAATAATCATAGATTTTTTTCATGATATTTAACAAAATAATAACTAAGGAGAGGTTTTCCATAGTATATTAGGATGTACACTAGTGAGGAAATGTTTTTGTGGGATTTCTAAAGAGTTGGGGTGAAACCATGTTAAAAATCATTTTACATTATTATTAACCTCTCTAAAAAATATTTAAAAATAGAATATGTGTGGTTTGTGTCGTGGGATATCCAAAATTCAATGTTTTTTGGCCGAAAAAATATTCTCATATAGGTTTAGGTAGTGGATGTGAAGTTTTTCACTAGCACAACATAAAAAATAAAAAAATATTGAATATTAAAATTAGTATATAGGTTGATTCAATAATTATGATTACTCATGTCATAATCCCACTTTGATCTTTGTGTAATGTGGAGACAATATATTCATCATTTTTGATGTATTTAATTATGAATATACAACAATATCAAGAAAAATGATTAAGATTAAAACACCATTATTAAAATTATTATAATCATTACCAATAAAAATTAATCATTATAAAGATCTTAACCTTAATAAGTATACTCCTGATTAATTTTGATATCATTCTATACATTCTACTGGTGATATTTTCTTTTCAATTTATTGGATTGTGTAATATATTATTGATATGAGAATAAATTATTTATATTTAATACCATTTTTGATGAGTGAAAAATATTAAATGGGATATAGACTGAATATAGTGGCCCAGGGTTCTAATATATAGATTTGAAATATATATAATTATGAATATTATAAACATTAAAAAATTCTTAATGTCATTTAAAGTTAATTATATATGGATACTGTGTACATAATCATCTAATTTGGTGAATGATCATCAAAATCATTTATAATGATCTCTGCCTTTAATAATCTTCACAAACATTCCATCCCTGAAACCTTTCTTCATGACCTAGGGAAATAAACCATAATAATGGGTGAGCTCAAGTGACGAGTAAGGGTAAATGAGGGATATAAAAAATCTCATAAACATAATGTTATGAGAACAGGAGCATAACATTTGAAAACCATTCCCTATATATCAAAGATCATATTGTTATGTCTTGGAATAAATATTATAAGTTCATAGGATATGAATCATAAGAAAATAAATGAAAATGATCCCTTAGAGCATGACATTAGAAAATAATATAGATGTGTGGAAAACATAAATGAGTATAAAACCATTTGTCAAGGATATCTAACAAGGTATCCATAACATGTTTGGTAAGGGTTGACAACCCATGCACCAACTTGAGGCTTAGGCTAACCGCTGGGGTACCCTATTTTTTGGGCTTGGGATAACAACCCATGTACCATATCATTTTCCATTGGGATAACAACATGTGTGTCCTCATTTTTATTCATGTTCTAACAACCATTTTATCCTAAGAACTCGTAGAAAATTTGTATTTACACAACTGAATAGTAGGAGATACGGTTCCAACCCATCTTGTGTTAAAAATATTATATATGTCAACAACATTATCATAAATACAATAAAATATCATGACCCCTGAAATGAAATGTTTTTCTTAAACATTTGACCTTATAAAAATATTTTTTAAGAGATTGGGGTTATATAATCATTTCACAATTTATTCATGAAATAATGCGATCCAAGAAGCATGTTTCATAAGAAATCTATGATGGTATAACATATGAAACTAATAATTTATTCATAATCATCATCAATAAATGAACCATTCAATCTATGAATATGAATGGGTTCATTAATTAACTTCATAGTTAATAATTTTTGA
Organism: Viscum album; assembly: GCA_963277665.1. Taxonomy (NCBI): domain Eukaryota; kingdom Viridiplantae; phylum Streptophyta; class Magnoliopsida; order Santalales; family Viscaceae; genus Viscum; species Viscum album. The sequence continues at coordinate 143,336,378 of OY728123.1, read as the reverse complement.
TATCAATTAAAGCCATCTTATATGGAATTTTTTATATATCATCTAAAACATTTCGTGTGAAATTACTTTTATTTGAAAATAATTTTGTTTACTAAAAAATGTTGAAAATAAATTAATACCAAAATAACCATTACATTTTATAAATTGATCTTTTTGAAATCATTTATATATTTTAATGAAGAAAGTATCATTTAAAATTTAAAATAATTTCTTTTGAACATTTTTTAAATCAATTTTAGAAAACATGGTTTTGGAATAAAAATAGTTTTCGATGAAATTTTTGTCCTTGAAAAATTATTTTATATACTTGGGTAATAAAAAAGAAGATGAAAAATGGAAGAATGTATTTTACTAAAATAACCAAAGGATTGGAATATTCTTTAGTTTCATGAGAGGTAGATCACAATATTGCATCACAGTAATAATAATCATAAATAATCTTGATAAATGAGTATATTGTATCACAAATAACTTAATAATTCATAAAAATGAATTATATGTTTCAAGATCCCTTACACAAAATATTCCATAATGAGGGTACAAAGACAATGACCCTTATATACCACCTCTAGTAGGCCCCAGGTTTGAAGCCACCACTAAGGGTATAAAAATCACTTAATATTGATGGAAATACCCAGTATAACAAAATATGATCGGTAGATCAGATGGATCATCCACATAAAAAATGATATATTATAAAAAAACCAAAACCACCCCACAATTCAAGAATAAATAAAAATGATACTTATAAATTCCTCTACGATTTAAAACACCCAAAAGTAATGATATAGCAGCAACACCTAAACTATCCAATGATGCAAGATCATAATTCCAATCACAGTCCACCTTTTCCTCCTGGAATCCTAAAAATTGCTCATATACATATGGTGAGAAGAAAAAAAATTCACCATTGAAAAACAAATGTATCTCATGAATATGTGAAATATGTTTGTTAATGCACCCATGAGAAAACAACAAAATGAACATCACCTAAACCAGTGATATATCCATCCCAAAACACACCAATGAACACTTATCAAATAAAAAATAAAAAATCAAGTATCATAATAAGATCCATAATGATAAAGGTTACCTCACAACAATATCCCCCTAACTTACCACTCACACATCCCCAATTCTATATTTTATGGAGATGCCATCTCATTTGTATATCACATCATGTGAATCATCATGAATTATTTTAATCATGACATATATATTATCCCAAGGACATCTATATTCAAGCACCCCAGATGAAATTAACCATAAAATAAAATCTGACCTAAAAAACCCATACCCAACCACCCACACACTGCTAAAAAAATAACAACAATGGTAGGGTATCATATATATGTAGGGTATGAAACCCATGTACACCTCCTTCAATGAATTTCCCCCACCATTGATCCTTGTCAGATACATATCATCACATCTATACTATGAAACTTTTGAATTATGGACATCACAGTATTTGAAGGTGATCATTTCCTTAAAGAGGAAGTGGGGAAGTGTGGGTAGTCATACATACATCATTCACAAGAGGTTGTTGATAAAAACACCCAAAAAAATTTTGTGGTCGAAACAGGGTCCTCAATATGGATAGGTTGCATTTTGAAATTAAAAATAATATACATGGTATATATATATAAGCTTCATAGAGAAGAATATCCTATAAATTAACAATAATAAAAAATAAAATCACAAAATCAATACCCTTAATCACATATTTCTCTATATTCAACTCAACCACATAATGGATAACACCACAAAACATGCCATAAAACACAATCCAATTCACATTAAACCGATTTACATATATAATAAATTATTATTCATTACTTATCCATTCAATATACATTATCCAAACATAACCCCATATATTATACATTAATTATATTCATTTCATATTCTATTACTCACCGAAAAATTAACAAGATAAAACCACACATCACATGAAGATCAACATCCCCTAAAACATTTGTCACATTGCCTCTCTACAATCATGAACTGACATAAATGATCCCACCACCACCACATAACCATGACCACACAACCATAACCCCACATTATAAATCACACATCAACCACTTTCCACCCAAATCCACACCTCCTGTCAAAAAACATTACCACATCATCATAAATTTTCAATCACATCACACCACCACATCTTCCAAACCAAAAATAAAATCACAAAATGAATAATATTTTATATTTAAAACTGGACTTTAACATCATTCAACATCTTTATTTTTAACACCATTATAATAGAAACCAAATTCCTTGCTCAACCGCTTCATTATCAAAATATATGTTATTAACCAAAAACTTATTTTGGGTGTTCTCCAAAAAAGACATTGCAAGGATTCTATATCACAACATCTAATGTGCATGGAAACACCGCCATATTATAGGATTTTATGTGGGGAATTTATCCCAGAAAATTGATAATATCAATAATAAATGTCAACGGATCAAAAATGAAGTGATTAAATACATTTTGGAAAATATTAATAGTTATATTCCTATAATTATCACTTTATATTTCCATGTTAAACATTAAAATATATAATTAAATCAAAATATGATAATTAGGATAATAATTATCTCTGTAAGAGAATATACATTCTTCCAAAAAAATTATACGCAATAAGAGGAAATCATATAAAAGACATGAAAATTTATCTAATTCCACATCAATGAAGATTAAATAATAAATTATATTTATTAATCTAATGTATACCATATTCTAAAATAACATTCAAAATTATATCCCCTCTTTCTTGATACACAATGTGAGAAATGAATGACTCCTGGCCTTAAAGAGTCATTTCCAACTCATTGATAACCATAGGGTAAAGAATAAATGCTATTAAACCACAACTACATCATAATATAAATGGTAAACCAACACCACATCGTAGGGTTTTCAAAACACAGCCCAAATCACACCCCAAAACAAAATAATAATGTCATAATGAATAAAATATATAGAATAAGAGGAAACTGACCAAGATAAAGGAAATGCTCACCACCTATTACGAGTGAACAACGATTGGAACCAAAATACCAAAAATGGGAGAGGGTTGATAGAGTATTTCATATGGGTTCCTATTGATTGTATAAAATTAGAGAGAATGAGGTGTAGTTGAATAAAAAAATTTATATAAAAATCTATCATAAAACCTGAACACCCTCTAGTTTCATGTCATGTAAATTTAACATCATGGGTAATCATACGGTTTTAAAAAACATCCTAATTTCTCTGAAAATTTATATTTTCAAGGAATTTATTTATTACACATCATGAATCCCTCTTACACAATGTGTACTAATCTCATGTCCTATTCATAAGCAGATTTACAAGCCATTAACCTGTGAGATAAACAAGATGTGTGTAACCTATATACACTATGTACCCAATATGTGATTATTATTACCTATATAAACTATTTTTAATTCCCATCCTCCACTGATAACTAACATAAATTCCACAATCCTCCACTTCAACACCTCCTTCTCCCAAAACTGATAATGGGCCAGGATGGCCTAGGCTATTATAGTAAGGCCCATGAAATAATAACATTAAATTAATCCAAAAATATCCTAAAACAAGTATATACATGATATAAAAAATAAACTTGGAAGTATATAAACCTAATATAATAGGATAGCTGATTGATGTTACTTATATCCCTATGAATGATAATTGAGACAAATATCCATATTCAATTTATTATATTTTGAACTATAATCCCCCAAAAATCGATATTCTACAATTGATATGTAATCAAAAATTATTTTAATTATAATCATAAAAAAATAAATTCATTATATATATACAAAAAATTAAAATAATTTGTTATGAATAGGGCTACTGTCTCATAGAAGTAAAAAATTTGGTGGAAATTCATGACCAATTTAGTGATATTTTGAAAATTAAGACCTAAACAAATACAAACATCATATGAAACAGTTAAAATGATTAAAATTATGAGATCTATGATATATCATGTTGATGTGGGATTTATATATAACAAAAAAAATAAAATGGTGGTGAATATTCATATTTCTCCAACAAAAAAAAGAGAGACTCGAAATCCATTACCTTATGTCATAATATATGTCATACATGTTCAGAACTCCTGTATAATAAATAATTTTTTTCTACATATAAAAAATATACATGTATATATATATGTATCTAAATATATATATATATTTCTCAAACCATATATGATTTTATTACATATATTTTTTACCCGTTTGAAATCAATTCAATGTTAACGATACGTTTTGGGAAATAGTCACTTTGTTCTTAAATTATGTTTTGATTCGTTGTTGATAGTATTACTACCTTGACCATGGATAAATTATATCATTAATTTTAACCATGATATAAATATCATATATATTTAGTACATATGTATTTATAGTAATCTATAAAAATAGATATTGAAAATGAGATACATCATTTTTTGAGATGGTTGGTCGTACGTACGGGTGAATGTTGTTCCCATTTTCTTATTAGGTTTAGATAATGTAAGTTAAATGATATATTACTATTATATAATCATTTATATGTAATATATATATCACATGTGTTTATTAAATTCATTTTTATACATTTCGTGTAATTCATGAATAACAGAAAACTCTTCGGGGGATGGTAGTTCACCATACAAACGAGCGACATTATCATATATCCACATACTAGAAAAAATGAAGGTATTTATGATAAAATAATTATAAAAAATATTATATTAAAAAAATAATATCTTTATATATATATAAAAACAATAAACCCATAATTATTTCTCTCCATTAGAGGTGGAAATAGAAAAATGAATGGCATCAGTTCATAAAGTTGTAGTCCACCGTAAACTCAAATGATGTTTATCTAGATCATTTGATGGATGCTGATATACTTTTAGGTCATGATAATAAAGTAAAACATCATGTTATATAGATCATAATAATGTTATTATATCAACATGTTGTTATAAATATTTTTCGTGTTGGAGAATAAATAACGAAAAAACACTCATTGATGAAGATAACTTATTATTCAAGTATCCTCTTTACCCTAGAATGAAAATCATTCAAAGGTTTTGTTTATGTAAAATATATGGAATATATAATGATATGAGGTATGTTTTAATGTGATTTTGTTAGGTACTAGAAGAACCAAAATATAAAGACTAATCCTTAAACATTACATAATCTTGTTAATTCCACTAGAATTCACATTGGTATATTCCCAAAGATCCTTCATCTTTATTGTTCTTGAGAATTATTTCACTATTCATAAATGATAATCCCAAAAGTATAGAAGGTGGTTAATAATAAGTTAATATCCAATTATATCATAATATTATTATTTTAAAATTAAATATTTACTCTTTATGTGACAAAAATTCATGACAATAAACATTAATCCTTCATTTCCTTTAACAATCCCTATATCATATAATCAAATTAAGGCATTGGATGAGAAAAATATATTAGTAAGGATCATAAAAAATAAAATTTTATTCCATGAGTACTTTTAAAAATATGAAATCACTTTTTGAAGTATATAATTTTCACCCATAAAGTATCATGTACTTAATTTTTGAAAACAAGATATTTCCATAAAACATAAAAATCCCGAATAATATATTTAGGTAACATGAGGAATTACATACTTAATATTGTCACCCTTGTGGATACCATATGATTTATAACCCCCAAAAATACAATAATATTTAACCCTCATGACTTACTTATGTAACATTCATTTTTTAAAAAAGTAAATAGTATATTCGACAGCACAAATGATAACCCACATGAAACATAAATGAATATATAAATATTAATATATAAATGTTACATTAAACTAGATTTTAGATTGGTGGGAATAAAGAGTACTAAATTAATTATTATTTAATAGTTTAAACATGGATATACAGTTAATCCATTGGTTAATAATTAATTATAATGTAATGTAAAATGATTTTTAAAATAAAAGAATATGTTTTTAAAAAAAATATCTAATTGAGAAAAACAATTTCTACCATTAAAAAATAAAAATACTACTATTGGACAATATTCAGGTAATATATATTTATAAATACACATTATTATATATAATGTTTAAAATTCAACTTATGTGTTCTCCAGACAAGATATATGATTACATCCAATTTTTGGCATTATTGATTTATTTTTCAAAAAAAATCATTTTTCTACTATTAGATGGATCAATAATTTTAAATCTATTTTTTTTGAAAATTATATAAAATCTATTTTAAAAAATATACTTTATTTTTTAAATTTTTTTTAAATAATTTAATTTGGTTGATTTTTTTTATAAGATTCATTTTTAGTTAATAGTTAAAAATACATGATTTTATTTGGAAACAATTTATTCATATGATATATTTATATAGATAAAATATATTTTTTATTGATTTTATTGTATAATTTGTTAAATTAGTCATATAAAATATCAAATTAGTTAATTTTAATCAATTTCACAATGAAATTGCATATAAAAACATTTCAATATTTTAAATGTTTCACATTGAAAGCCCATTTTTTTGTCGTCGGGATTAATATTAAATGTAATTATTAAAATTATGTGACTTGAATTAAAGAAAATATATAATATATTTGGAATAATAATTTTCAAATTATTTTTTATTTTGTCTATAATTTTATGGAATAGAAAAATATCTATCATTAAAAAAATTATTTTCTGCGGTATGGGTACAAAATGGAACATGTTAATGTTAAAAATGGTGAAGGCTAAAAATACCTAAAAACTATAACATTTAAAGTTTTTTGAGGTGTTTCTATATCATATAAATACTGTATAATTTTAATTTCAAACCAATTCCACTGAATTTAATGCCACCTAATAATGGTTGGCTTTAAATGAGAAATATTCTTTATTTAATCTATTAAAACCACCTCTCTACAAGTGTAAATACCACCCATCACCTCACCATTTAGACCCAAAAATATTTTTAAATCATCCAATATCTACAAAAAACTATCACTATCACATTACCCATGTAAAAATTCTTATTGTCTCAAAAAATGACCAAATTCAAGGTCCTGGAGGGACTCTCAAGGAGGTGATATTCATGAGGTAATTTTCTTAAAGTACCTCTCAAGATATATATTTTTTCTACTTTATCCTCAAATAATTCATCCATAAATGAAATATATATACATAATCATGAATATAATGGATTATTATGTTTCTATTTTGATATATAATATCCATTTCATTTATCATATCCTCTTAGTCAAAGAAACAAAATTATTGTTCATGTTATGGCGGTTAATCACCTGGATGAATAATGTTTTTGTTATTTTTTTGTGGCCACCATCATGAGTGGTATTAAAACTATTTTTCTTATAATATAATATTATAATATATATATTATAACATATGTTTTAATTTTAATATATCAAATAATCATAATATAAAATGAAATGAATATGCTTCATGGTGTTCAGAAAAAAACCATGAAAAATAAACTAAATGTTTATCAATACTGTTTTATGTAATGAAAAATAATCATGTACGAAATAAAAACATATATATGGGATTGTTTTTACATATTTTTTTTACATTATTACTATTTTATTAAACTTTTGGATTTTTAATATCTTTTTAAAATAACATCCATAATTTTACATAAATGTATCGATTATGAAACTACGAAACAAACGCATCTGAAACATTGAATATAATGAAATATTATTATTGAATGGGTTATAAGATGTTATAAATTATAAAATAAGGTACTATAAATATCAAAATATTTCTATAATGAGTTAATAACTATCATTAAACCATTATATATGAGTTTTTAACATGTTTGAAGGAAATTGAATGTGAGGTAAAGAAATTTCATATCATCATCATCATAAAATTAGATTTTTATTCTAAAGTGAAAGGGATGCGGGAAACATGAAAAATAAATTAAGGCCTATGGGGGTCTAAATTAATGGAGACCAAGGGCATACACTCTAATTAGATTCACCCCATCATGTTTAAAGCTAGATATTGTTTGAAGGCCGGTGACATTAGTGACTTGGACGTCCAAGGAGGCTAGATAGTCAACAAACTTGGTCCCCTCCCTCCATGGGTGGGATACATGTGCATTGATGTTTATGAGGGTTCGACACTTCCTGATCATTTATTATACTTTCCATGGAGTGGGCCCTTTCCCCTGCATGGATTCATGTATAATCTTGGAATCAGTTTCGACATGAGCTACGTCGATCTTCCACTACTTGCAATGATTCACTTCTATTAGTGCAGCCTTGGCATCCACTTGCAAGGAATTAACTGGGCCATAGTGGGCTGTTAAATCAAGAATTACACTACCTCGGGAGTCGCAGTACACCCCTCCCGCATGAATCTCCCCCACACTGTAAAAGCCATCAATATTGAGTTTGAATCCATTGTCAGGGGGATTCCACCACACCAACTGTCCTTACAAACTGAGGGGATGGGCCACAGGAGGGAGAACATGGAGCATCCCCAGGGAAGGAGCATCCTTCTAGCTATAGGAATGATTGGCCAAGTTGATCAGGAGGCATCTTCCTCGAATGGTTATAGACCTCCCTGTTGGAGATGACCCCTCATAGCGCACATGGTCTCGAGCTAGCCACAAGCACCAACAACCCACGTTGTAGATGATGGGGTGGGCCATACCTTCATAACTTTTATCAGTTGTTCCTGAGAACTAGATGAGAAAAATGTGTTGTAATGAATTGGAAACATCAAGGAAATGTTTTTCATAAATACTTTGGAAATTTACGAGTCTTCAGTCTCAAACGGCACTTGATTCCGAGTCCCAGTGTGCCCAGAATCAATTTCTGATGTTTTGTTCGGGTACGTTTAGTAAACATACGTGGGAGTTTTTCTATCTTTCGAACCGGTGCTCGAAATTGAAATATGAGGGAACCAATGAACTTGTAGAGCCGGTATTCTCTTAAGGGGACCTTTACCGCAGTTGCGTTTAATGTGGGTTGAATGTTATTTTTTGGGGTTTAATAAAAAAACATAAATAAAATTGTTGAGAACAATTTTATTTAGCGTGAGTAGTTAAATCCTACATGGGGAATTTATTGGTGGGTCCCACACCCATATAACCTCTCATAAGATGATATTTGTGAGGTGGGGCCCACACGAGCCTTAACATATCTCCTCCTCTTAACTCCCCATTAACACCCCATTTTTTTAATTCGATAACTCACCATTATTGAATGAGATCTCTTCACCTCCCTCTCTCTCTCTTTAATATTTTCCAACACATTTTAATTAATGAATTCAAACTCTTCAATTAATTAGTTAAAGGTTTAAAATTTTTAATTACATGTGTGAACTAAATAATAGCCTTAGCTATTATTTTATTTTGGGGAATTCGTTCTGTTGAGAGGATTTTGTGGAGAACTCTTGAGAATTTGAAGGAGTTTCTCTCTTCAACGAAAAAACACCGTCCTTCCAAAGAAGAACCACCGAAGAACGATGATCATATCATTCAATCTTCAACCAAGCCAAAGGAGAAGAATCTACCCACAATGAACGTCGATGACATTCCATCCGTGGCTCCTTCTTTCCCGACGTCAATGAGTTGACGTCATCTCCCCACGACGTCCTCTTCTGTGACTCCTGATTACAGCGAACCTTATTTCGGGGTAGGGGTTTCATATAATTTATAAGTGAATAAATTTTATCATTTTTGATTTCTTTGGAATAACTTCATCCAATTGATACCGCCTAAAACAGAGGGCTCTGGCCGAACGTACACGGCCCAATGACCCTCCATAGTCTCTTTTTTTTGATGGAGACCATGTTGGAAAGGTGGTGATGAGCGAAGGCAGTGGCTGCGTGCGGATGAACCGTGGCCCGCAACTGCGGGCCGCTCGGCCGAAGGAGAAATGGCTGGCTAAACTTGACCAAGACGAAGGGAGATCGCGGTGCCCTAAGAAGTGTCGTGTTGCGGATAACCACGGCTCGCGCTCCCCAGGCCGCTTCGGCAGCGAACTAGCCCGCTCGCCAGCAGACCGAGATGAAGGAGTCGCGACACCTGCAGGTGCCGTGCCGAAGGACCGTGGCCTGCCCGAGTGGGCCGCTCGCGCCGGTGAGACCACCCAGCTTCGGCCGGTCGGACAGGAGGTCGGTTCTGCCAGTTCGAGAGACCCCCCCCCCCCCCTCGCAGCTCTCGGCCAGCTGGGCCGAACCGCACCCCTCAGGATTGGAAGTGCCCCTTGGGCCGGGCTGCGTGATTCACCAGGCCGGTACGAACCTCTTCCGGATCGGACCCGCCAAAACCGAGTTGACCCAACCTGCCAGCCCAATGGGCTTGACGGATCGGGCCCGTTTTTCACTTAAACATGAATAACATTAAGACTACACATCTGATCGACGCGCCGTCAGCGTAACTAAAATCCTTTGGACAAGACGGTACTTTTGCGATACTCTAAATGAGTTTTGGATGAGATTTGAAAACGGCAGGGTTTGGACCGAGCGTATTTCCAACCGGGCCCCTGGAACGGAAAAACCAATATCTCTCAGACCAGGCGTCTGATTGACGCGTCTTCTGTCACGTTGGGTTCCTTTTGATGAGACGGAACTTCGGGGTACATCAACTCGACACATCATGATACTATATGTACCGACCCCTTGTCTCAAGGAGCGGACCCTCCCGGAATCGAGCATGTTGTGTGTGGGAACCCTAGATTTTGTTGTGACTGCGACATCTACCATAATGGAATCCTCCATGGGTTCAGCGACGACAACTACCATACTGGAATCCTCCTTGGGTTTGACTGCGATGACTACAGTTCTTGTATCCTACATGGGTTCGACAGAGTAGCTGGTCTAGTATCCAACGTGGGTCCAACAGCTTAGCTGGTCTAGTATCCTACATGAGTCCGACAGCTTAGATGAAACAATGACTAAATATGATCATCTTTATCACTTTACGAAAGATGTATACCTGTGTGAGCTGAGTCTTGACTTTCAATCATTATCAATGATGTGATTGACTTCATTCCTGGGTGGACTGGGTTGTGCTTGTGCTCGAGAGTTGGATCCGAACTAGATTGAAGACTTAGGTATATGTATGGGCATATATTCCATAGTAGGGTTGTTTGATTCACCGTGTTTGTATCTTAATTCTTTTTTTTCCTTTGTGGATATTGTTAGACCTTGCGGTCTCGGGTCCCTTCTGAGAATCATTATACTCACCCCTACACGAGCTATACCTACACTATATTGTATTGGATGCAGACGACAGATAGCCCTGATCATGGTGGAGACTTGTGGAGCTGGACAGTACCAGGAGGTGGACCACTTGACGTGACGTACACGGAGCAGACGGACGAAACCGAGGTACTTGGGAGACCTTTTGTACCCACTCTTCTAGTGGGATTCCCATAGGATGATTCGGTGGTTTCTTTTTTTACTTTACTACTGTTGTACTAGCTTTCCAGTTGTATTGTACTTACTATTGGGCTTGTATTTCTAGCCCCTTTCCTTTCAGCACTTACTTTTTGTATTGATTTTTTACTTAGTGCTTGATTTACTTGCGTACTCTATTGTGATTATTTACTTTCATAAAGGAAATTCCTTCCCATCTTAGAGATTTACACCTTTGGTGCTAGTCTCCAGCCCCTGGCCTAGGGAAGGAGGGCTTGGGGTAGTCACGGCATGGGCCCCGAGGACAGGTCGTGAAAAATTGTTATCAGAGGAGCCAGTTCTACCGTAGAACTCAAGACTCTGATCTTTCTTTCCTGTGAAGCAATAGTGTCATGAGTTTTGAGTGTGGTTTCGTCCAGGGAGCCCAATGTTAGTGCGGCGGACGGCGTATCCATACACCAAGACCATGACCTCTGATTTCCGACTCAGTACACGAAAACACTGATTGCATGTATGTTTCCTTTGAAAAGTTTTCATTGTGATTACTTTTCGTCAGCTCACTAGGTATACTATTTGATCGTGGCACACCTGTTTGTTTTTAGGGTGGCCCCAGGAAGGTTTCCAGCTAGGGTTCCGATTCATGTGCGAGATGTTAGCCCATCGAGCGACGAGGCCTCTGTGTAGGGCCCCCTCACAGTGGAGGCACCAGCGATACAACTACCCATTGATCCACTGATACTACCAGCTCCAGTAGAAGAGAGTGCATGCCGCTTGAGGGAATTGAATGATTTTCAACAATAGAGGCCACCTAGGTTCTGTGGAGAGACGGACCGACAGGCAGCCGAGGATTGACTGGAGGTTGTCGTCAGGGTTTTCAGATTAGTAGGGACACCAGCTGATCTGATGGTGATCCTTGCTATGAGTCTCCTGCACGTAGCTGTAGGTAGATGGTGGAGCATGATGCTCTAGGTGGACAATGAGGCATCTATAATTTGGACAGACTTCGAGAGTCTCTTCTGCTCAGAGTTTGTTCCTTCCACCCTTCAGGCGGTATGGATCCAGGAGTTACACCATCTGCGGCAGGGCAGCATGACAGCAGCTCAGTACTCGGTGAGGTTTATTGACCTCTCACTCTACTCCACATATATGGTATGTGACCCGTTCTTTAGGGTCCAGACCTTCTAGCAGGGACTCAGGCAGGAGAGCAGAGCTTCGATGATTCCCCTCAACATCCCCACACAGGTGGGGGTGCTGGAGAGAGCTCTTTTAGTGGAGAGTTTTCTCACTGAGCATACAACAGCGGAAAGACCCTCCATAGGGCGACACGTAGTAGAGTCTTCTGTAGACGGTAGTAGAAAGATGTCACATTAGTCCAAGAAGACTATTCCATTAGGTGGGAGACCTCAGGATACACGTTCGGATGTGTGGGACACCCGGAACAGAGCCATCTATACGAGGAGTAGGCAGTGCTCTGCATGCGGCGAGCAGTGTAACATGGCTTGAGACTGTCCGACTCTCCATGAAGACAAGAAACATACAGTAGAGGGAACACCCAGGAAGAGGCAGAGGTTCGTCCTTGGAAGTCCACCGGGAGCAGGCAGATGAGGTAGAGGAGCTAGCCGAGGAGCGGGTGGTGGACGATGTTTCTAGGCTCTACCACCACCACCACATGGAGGACCACCCCCAACCTCAGGGGAATGGCAGACAGGGGAAGGCTCAACTCCAGGCAGTCGAGGCCTATGACCACGGCACACCTGAGATTATTTGAGGTATTATATGTGTCTACTACACCCTTTCTACTGTACTTATAGACACAGGGGGCAAGTCATTCTTTTATTTCTGCTACACTTGTTCGGAGCTCAGAGATTCCGATGGAGCCGTTGGATCGATCCATACAGCTAGAGACTCCAACGGGAGCAGACTCGATGATTATGCACTGGTGTCGGCAGTGTGAGATTACACTAGGAGGCGAGAGCATCGGCTGGGATCTTCTTGTAGTGACGTCAAGGCCTTAAGACGTCATCTTGGGTATGGACTAGTTGTCTACAGTCCATGCTCCTATCGACTGTATTAGGTGAAAGATGCGGTGTATCCTCACGTATGGGTGCACGTTCACCTTCACCGGTGAAAAGGGTGCCTTTGTAGCATAGGATGGACTTACACAGAGGAGAGGGTAGCCAATCACACATCAATTGGCTAGCCTCATCCTGGGATCAGTTGATGTGCAGAGTTCGAGTTTTCCTGTTTTGGTGGATCAGTATGTGGACGTTTTTCCTGATGACGTTCCAGGACTACCTCCTCGCAGAGAGGTAGACTTCTAAATAGACATGTACCCCTGGAAGACACCGATATCTACTCCATCATATTAGATAGATCTCTCCGAGTTTCGTGAGATGCGGGTATAGTAGGAGGACATGCAGGGAAAGGGATTCATCTGACCAAGTGTATCACCCTGGGATTCTCTGATTATGATCGCTAAGAAGGAAGATGGGAGATTTTGACTGTGTGTCGAATATTGTTGCCTGAATCAGGTGACTGTGAAGAACAAGTACTCAATCCCGAGGATTGACGACCTCTTTGATCAGCTCAACGGAGAACGTTTGTTCTTGAAGATAGACCTCAGGTCAGTCGATCACCAGCTCAGAGTTCGAGACGAGGATGTGAAGATGACAGCCTTCAGGCGTTGGTGTGGCCACTATGAGATCTTGGTTATGCCCTTCAGCGTAACCAATGTACCAGCAGTGTTAATGAGTCTCATAAACAAACTCTTCCAGCCTTACATAGATTGATGTGTCGTAGTTTTCTTCAACAACATATTGATTTACTCAACCACCAAGGAGGATCACACCTACCACTTGCGGGTTGTACTGGATACACTCTGAGAGAACCACCTTTATGGTAAGCTCTAAATGTGCCAGTTCTAGATTCAATAGGTTCACTTCTTGGGATATGTCATCTCGGAGGCTGGAGTTGTAGTGGATACAGTGAAGATCGAGGCAGTACTTGCTTGGGAGCCAACAAGGAGCGTGACGGAGGTGCGGAGATTCTTAGGTCAGGCTGGGTACTATCGGAGATTTGAGCCAGACTTCTCCAGAGTTTCATCACCACTTTCAGCTTTGACGAATAAGGGGAAACCATTCGTGTGGTCAGAAAGATGTCAGCGGAGTATTCATGAGCTGAGACAGAGATTGACCAGTGTGCCCGTCTTGAGGCTACCGGAGGAGGGAGCTGGGTACGTTGTATACTACGATGCATCAAGGACTGGACTCGGGTGTGTCCTGATACAAGAGAGGGCAATGATTGCATATGGTTTATGGTAGTTGAGACAGCAAGAGGAGAACTACGCTACCCATGACATGGAGGTAGAAAAAGTGGACTTCGCCTTGAAGATGTGGTGGCACTATATGATGGGCGATCTCTTTACAGTCTACTCTGACCACAAGAGTCTCAAGTACATAGTCTCCAAGAAGGACATGAATCCAAGACAGCGGCGATGGCTTGAGTTCCACCAGGATTCTGACTTTGAGATAGTCTACAATCATGGAAAGGGGAACGTTGTAGCTGATGCTCTCAGCAGGAGATCGTGCATTCAGCTTCTAGGAGAGGCGATAGAGAAGCTATTCACGTTGCAGATATCCTTTGTTGATATTGATGGATCAGCCTTTCTTCAGTCTCTCACAGTCACTCCTCCACTTCTTCAGCTGGTCGTGGAGGCACAGTATGGGGACGTTGACTGTGAGACGCGATGTGCTCAGATATCCTCAAGGCAGGCACCTGATGGATTTTCTGAAGGAGGGGATCACGTCATCTTCTTTAGGGGACGTACCATGGTACCAGTTGCACTAAAGGAGGAGGTGCTGAGGGTGTTTCACACTTCCCCTCTAGCAGTACATCCCAAAGTGGAGAAGATGTACCAGGACCTCAGACGACAGCATTGGTGGCCTGGTATGAATAAGGTTGTAGCTGATTTCGTTTCATGATGCCTAACTTGTCAGCTTGTGAAGGCAGAGCACCAGGTGCCAGCGGTCCTATTTCATCCCTTAGAGGTCCCGAAGTGGAAGTGGGATGGTATATCCATGGATTTTGTGATGAGGCTTCCACGTACATCTAGAGGTAATGACTCTATCTGGGTGACTGATGACCGATGGACCATGTTGGCCCACTTCCTACAGATCAGAGAGCAGGGCTCAGTAGAGAGCCTGGGATGCCTCTACATTCAAGAGATCGGTTGGCTTCATGGTGTGCCATCAACTATAGTTTTTGTTCATGATGCTCGTTTCACTTCCCGACTATGGAAGGGGTAATAGGAGGATTTTGGGATGCAACTACATCTGAGAACCACCTTCCATCCTCGGACGGATGGACAGACAGAGAGTACCATTCAGACTCTCAAGGACATGCTTCGTGCATGTGTCCTTGAATTTGGTCACAGCTAAGAGGATCATTTACCCTTAGTGGAGTTTGCGTACAACAACAACTACCACTCCACCAATGCGATGGCACCATACAAGGCGTTGTATGGCTGACCTTGGAGATAACCTTTGTACTAGGCTGACCGAGGGGAGTTAGCACTTGTAGGACCAGAGATGGTTCAGGCTATGATGGAGAAGTTGCAGATCATCCAGGGGAGGATGAAGACTACATAGAGCAGACAGAAGTCCTATGCTGATAGGAGACAGAGACCACTGGAGTTCGAGGATGGTGACCACGTCTTCCTATGGGTCTCACCTCGACAAGGTCTACAGAGATTTGGCCGGGGCGGCAAGTTATCTCCGTGTTTCATCCGACCTTTCTAGCTCCTCAGCAGAGTAGGTGAGGTGGCATACCGCCTGGCCCTTCTACCTAAGTTGCACCGGATGCATGATGTCTTCCACGTATCTCAACTGAGGAGATATGTGCACCACCCGACCAACAGCATTGATCACGGGGTGCTGGACATTGATGATGGGGAGACAGTCATAGAGGTCTCGGTGGAGATTGAGGATCGATAGAAGCGGGTCCTACATGGACGGTCAATTCCACTGGTGAGCATTCACTGGCAGCATGGGAACCTCCAGGAGAGCACTTGGGAGTGGGAGGATAAGATGCGTGTATAGTACCCCCATTTGTTTCCTTAGTATTTGTTATAGCTTTATGAGGATGTAAAGCCCTGAGTTGGGAGTAATGTAAAGACCCCAAAATTTCAAGGAAATTTTTTTCTTAAATTCTTTGGAATTTTACGAGTCTGCGGTTTTTGACGGCACATGATTCTGAGGCCCTGTGTGCCCGAAATCAATGTTTTAGGTTTTGTTCGGGTACGTTCAGTAAACGTACATGTGGGGTTTTCTATATTTTGAACCGGTGATCAGAATTGATATCTGAGGCCATGGATGAACTCACAGCACTGGTATTCTCTTAAGGGGGGAATTACCATAGTTTCATTTTATTCCGGTTGAACGTTAATTTTTGGGTTTAGTAAAAAAGTTAAATAAAATTGTTGAGAACAATATTATTTATCATGGGTAGTTAAATCCTACATCGAGAAGTTATTGGTGGGGACCACACCCACATAACCTCTCATGAGAGGATATTTGTGAGGTGGGGCCCACACGAGCCCTAACTTATCACCTCCCCTTAACTCATCATTAACACCCCCTTTTTTAATTCGACAACTCCCCCTTATTGAATGAGATATCTTCACCCACCTCTCTCTCTCTTTAATATTTTCCAATACATTTTAATTAATTTTTTCAAACCCTTCAATTAATTAATTTAAGAGTTCAAATTTTGAATTACATGTGTGAATAAAATAATACCTTTGCTATTATTTTATTTTGGGGCATTTGTTGTGTTGAGAGGATTTTTGGGAGAAATGTTGAGAATTTGAAGAAGGTGTTTCTCTCATCAATGAAGAACATCGTCCTTCCAACGAAGAACCACCGAAGAATGACGATCGTCACTTTTGATCTTTGGCCAAACCAAATGAGAAGGAGCCACCCACAAGGAACATCGATGACGTGCCATCCTCAGCTCCTTCTTTCCCGACATCAATGAGTTGACATCGTCTCCCCGCGACGCCGTCTTCCACGACGCCCGATTACCATGAAACTTATTTCGAGGTAGGGGTTTCATATAATTTATAAGTGAATAAATTATCTCATTTTTTATTTCTCTGGAAAAACTTAGACCAATTGATAACGCCTAACGCGGAGGGCGTGAGCTGAATGAAGACTGCCCGACGACCCTCCGTAGTCTCTTTTGTTTGTGATGGAGTCCATGTTGGAAAGGTGGTGCTGAGCGAAGGCGATGACTGCATGCGGAAGAACCTCGGCCCGCAATAGCGGGCCGCTCGGCCGAAGGAGAACTCGCCGGGTAATGCCAGCTGGGCCGAAGGGAGACCGTGGTGCCACAAGTGGTGCTGCACTGTGGAGAACTGCGGCCTGCGCTCTGCAGGACGCTTCGGTGGTGAACCAGCCAGCTCGCCAGCCGGCCGGGATAATGGAGTTGTGCACCAGCAGGTGTCGCGCCGAAAGACTATGGTTGGCGCGAGCGGGCCGCTCGTTTCGGGAAGACCGGCCGACATCAGCCAACCGGAAAGGAGGGCGGAGTCGCTTGGCACTTCTGGTTCGGGAGACCGCGCCCCATCCCCCCCCCCCAAATAGCTCGGCCACCTGAGCCGAGCCGTGACTAGTTGCGCCGGGTCGGGTCGCACAATTCGACGGGCCGATCCGACCCTCTTCCGGGTCAGACCCGTCCAAACCGGGTTGACCCGACCAGCCAGCCCACTGTGTTGGACAGACCGGGCCCATTTTCACTTAAATGAGAATACCTTTAAGACCACACAACCGATCGACGTGTCATCTACTGCACTGAGATCCTTTCGACGAGATGGTCTTTTTGCGATACTCTAAGTGAGTTTTGGATGACATTGGAAAATGTCCAGGTTTGGAACGAGCGTATTTCCAACCGGGCCCCTGAAACGGAAAAGACAATATCTCTCAGACCGGGAATCCGATTGACGAGTCGTCTGTCGCGTTGGGTTCCTTTTGATGAGACGGAACTTCAGGGTACATAAACTCAAGACATCATGATAGTTGATGTACCGACCCCTTGGATCAAGGAGCGGACCCTCCGGGAATCGAGTGAGCTGTGTGCGAGAACCCTAGAGTTGGCTGCGACTGCATAATCTACCGTACAGGAATCCTATGTGGGTTCGACGACAATGACTACCATACTGGAATCCTTCGAGGGTTTGACGGTGATCACTAATGTTCTTGTATCCTATGTGGG
The DNA here is from genome assembly GCA_963277665.1 of Viscum album. Classification (NCBI taxonomy): domain Eukaryota; kingdom Viridiplantae; phylum Streptophyta; class Magnoliopsida; order Santalales; family Viscaceae; genus Viscum; species Viscum album. The sequence goes on along the minus strand of OY728123.1, from coordinate 143,317,684 downwards.
TCCGACATAGTAGTCTGTCTAGTATCCTACATGGGTCCGACAACTTAACTGGTCTAGTATCCTACGTGGGTCTGACAACTTAGATGAAACAGTGACTACATCTGATCATCTTTATCACTTTACGAAAGATGTATACCTATGTGAGTTGATTCTTGACTTTCAATCATTAACAATGATGTGATTTACTTATTTACTATGTGGACTGGGTTGTGCTTGGGCACGAGAGTTAGAGCCGAACTGGATTGAATACTTAGGTATATGTAAGGGTATATACCTAAGTAGGGTAGGTTGATGCACCGTGTTTGTATATTACATATTGTTTATCCTTAGTGGATATTGTGAGACCTTGCATTTCTTAGGGTCCCTACTGAGTATCATTATACTCACCCCTGCACGGGCTATTCCCGCACTACATTGTATTGGATGCCGACGACAGACATCTCTGACCATAGTGGAGACTTGTGGAGCTGGATGGTACCAGAAGGTTGACCACATGACGACACATACATGGAGCAAACGAATGGACCTGAGGTGCTGAGGAGACCATATGTACCCACCCTTCAGGTGGGATTCCTGGAGGATGATTTAGTGGTTGTTGTTTTACTTTAGTACTGTTGTACTAGATTTCCAGTTGTACTATACTTAGTGTTGGGCTTGTATTTCCGACGACTTTCCATTCATCACTTACTGTTTGTATTCAGTATTTACTTAGTGCTTTCTCTACTTGTGTACTCTATTGTGATAGTTTACTTTCATAAAGGAAATTCCTTCCCAGCTTAGGGATGTACGCCTTTGGTGTTATTCCCTAGCCCTTGGCCTATGGAAGACGGGCCTGGGGTAGTCACGGCACGGGCCCTGAGGATGGGTCGTGACATGTGTCATCTTGTGGATCATGGGAGGGTGTAGCAATGAAACCGTATAAGTACCTCTAGACTTCATGATCCCATCCGCCTTCAAAGTAGATGTGGTTGATACATTCTTATTTCTTGTTACTGCAACACTTGAAACGCGATGCCTGAGGAATGCCCAGTTTATTGATGTTATCATCTGTAGGAAGAGACTGGTTATTCATTCTCCAATATAGAAAGCTATATATTGTTGGTATCTTACCGCACCACAATATCTCATTACATGCATCACGATGATCCTAGTAGGTGAAGATCCTACAAAAGTCCCTCGTCGTGAACGTCCCTAGAGTGGAAGGGGTGAAAACACAAATGTTAGGCTCTACTTTCAAGGAGATTAGCCCAAAAATACCAAACTGATCCTCATTCAGTATATTGTTGATCAATTGGGGGTATTGGTTAGCCTCCATAAAGGAAATGTTTGGGGCTGGATATCCAGGTAATCCAAGCTCATCCGCAGCCCAGTTGAAATGACATAAACTAATGTTACCCTCTCCAATAACCCAGCGAGAGTGATCCTGGAGGAACAATATGAGGGGGGGGGGGTATCCTACGCTATAGAGGGGATCCATGAGTTTCCACCATATCCACACTTCTACTCAACAACATTGACATTACCTTTCCCTAAATCATGCTTTCTTCAATGACTTCCCATGTGAGTTTAGCGTGCATGCCCCGGATCGTGTCACATAAGCTTCTAACGTTGATCCCACAATCGATGATAGGTCTTGCCATCTTTTCCCACGATGTCCAATGCCTTTTTCATTCAGAGAGATCATCCCAAATAATGCTGGCCAGGACCTTATCAATTGATATAATGACTCCCTTCTGCACATGGGTTAATGTCATCGCATGCATAGGGATAGCGAACAAGACGTTGTTCACCAAAGCTATCTGACCCCCTAAAGACAGGTACTGATTTTTCTTGTTAAAGACTCTGCTAGTTATCCAGTTCACAACTTGATCGATTTCGCGGATTCTCAATCTTCCTGAAGTTATCGGGGTGCCAAGTTAATTTATTGGGAAGGAGCGAAGCTTCATATCAAGCCTTCTTAACAAGTGAACGACCCATCTGGAAGTACATTTGTTTAAGATATACAAGTTTCTTTTGGATTTGTTGATAAGTTGGCTGCTCCAATAACAGTGCTCTTCTAGAACCATGTTGATCCCCACAAACAGAATGTTTTCCAGCATTAGAGAAGATAATCGTATCATCAGAAAACATCAAGTGGGATATAGGGTGGAGGTTCAGTTTTCTGCGAAAAGTTAGGATATCCCCTCTGGATATTTCCTTTTTTATGAGACGACTGTGAGAGTCCTTCATGAGGATGAAAATACTTGGAGAGGGGGGGTATCCTTGTTTGAGCCCACGCGTTGCCCTGAAGAAGTTGTGGGTTCTCCCTAAGAAAGAGACTGACATCCAGGAGGAACTGAAGCATCTGAATAGAAGATCAGTAGCTCGGGAGGAGAAACCCATTCTCAAGAGCACACTTTTTATAAAACCCCACTCAATCCTGTCGTAAGCCTTGCTCATGTCCAACATAACAGCTATGTTGGATCCGTGAGTTTTCATGTTGATATCTCTCAACATTTCCTATGAAAATGAGAGGAACCTTGGATGGATTTACCCCTCACAAAGCCATATTGTTCCATTGAATCCTAGTGGTGAAGGTAATTGGATAGTCTCAAGTTGATGTTGCCGGCCAGAATTTTGTATGGAAAATTGCACACGTTCGCTGGCATGTTGTCATGCAGGGAGGAGGGGTCCTTGATCTTTGGTATCAGCACTAGAGTAGTAGCACTAGCCACCCTCAAAATATTTTCCCCAGACGAAGTCCGGAACTTCAGCCACTCTATCGCTTTTTTACCATCTCCCACAATACTCTGTAAAATGATCATGGAAAACAATCAGGCCCCCACACGCTATCATGGTTAAAATGCATCATCACGTCTTTGATTTCTATTTATTCCGGCATGGAATCCAGTAGGTCATTTTCCCGTGTGGTAACTATGAGAGGGATCATTTCACAGAGGCCAGTACTACCTATGGGGTATCCATGCAACATCCTCTCATTCATACCAGCCAGAAGATCATTGAAGATTGTGTGTGCCATCGCCCCAACCACCTCCCTATCGTCGGTATAGAACCCATTCTCAAGTAAAATATTAGGCTTAGTTATGCGTATTTTCTCCCTGATGCAATCATTTAAATATGCTTAGCCCTTATCCCCCTCTCAAAGCCATTAGATCCTTGTGTTTCTCCTGGCCTTGCGTTCCTTCGAAAGAATCATCTCACCAAGGTTGATCTCTTTCTTTTACAGGGATGCGAAGGTCGCCTCATTCCATCTCTCCTCTAGGATTACTTCATGACATTCAATTTCCTACTTGATCCCCTCAATATTTTGATCCACAGGGGGTAGATCGTTAGCCCATGCCTGCATTCTAGGATTAATCCTCCTAAGCGTGTTGTGTAACGCCGCCCAATAGTTCCCCTGAGGAGGGCCTCCCCAAGACTCAGACACCAAATCTGCTAGCAGGGAATGTGAGTCCAATGGTCCGAGAACCAGAAACTTGTATTGGTTTCCTACCTTGGAGAAATGGAAACAATAAAAGGAGAGTGATCAGATATTCTATGTACCAGATGATTGAGTGTAGTATTAGAAAAGCTAGTGATGGCATGAAAGTTAGTTAGGCAGCGATCCAGCCTACCCCAACATTGCCTTCTCAGTTTTTGGTTGTTTCACCATGTGTAGTGATCTCCAGAGTATCTCATATGTACCAAGACGATAGCCCCCATGAACTGGGCGAAATACGCACTCGCTTTCTAAGGGAATGCTCATCTCCCCTTCTTTTCAGTCGGTTCCGTGACGGTGTTGAAATCCACACCAATGATCCAGGGAAGATACCTTGGTTCGAAAGAGCTTATATCATTCCATAGTGACTCCCTCCTTTTCATATCACAACTTCCATTCATGAATGACACTATGAAGTTGGCAGTACCATGTCTGACCTTCGTTGTTATGAATTGGTCGCCCGCCTATACCAAGTCCACCATTTTGTCTTTATTCCAAAATATCTAAATGTGTCGGTTCTTAGGGTCTGCATACATGGATGCATGCATCTTGATTTTCCGAGTGAACACCATTGGTTTAGCAGGGTTTTGCTTATGTTCAATGATGGCCACAATGCATGCCCTGTTCTTCTTAGACTCTAAACCTATGTAATCGGTTTTCACTCGCGCACCTAGGCCACGAGGGTTCCGGATGATCAGCGGAATCATTGGATGTGGTGTGGCCCGACTTTTTCCCCAACAACCATGGTCTCTATCGGATGGGAGATAAAGCATTCGCTGTTCTGACATTGCTTGTTTTTTGATCGCAGCCTCATCATGCATACCCCCGAGGATGGAGAGGAGGAGGATGGAGAAGGGTGGGCCCTAAGAACAGGGGGCTTGGGGATCTTCCCCCTCACTGGTCATGGAGGATAACTCGACGGGGCTTCAGCTGCAGGAACCCGAGGAGAAGGCAGGCCATGAGGGCAGAAAGTCGGGAAGACAGGAAAGATGACCTCCTGGATCCAAACCACCTCATCCGACACCTTCGACTGGATCTTGTTCATGACTGGGAGGAATATATCCATCTCCACGCAAACCCGGGCCACAAAGGCTTCCTCACAGCATCGTGTGCGGTCGTGCGCGTAGTGAAAACCACCCGGGAATCGCCAAGGACATTGAGAATACCACCATTCTGAAAGGGAAGTGGAAGGCCAGCGAGGGAGACGAAAACAACAACAAGGTGAGTTTCGCTACCCTTGTGGACCTCCATCGACCAGCGAGAGAGGCTGAAACGCTAGCGGCTGAGGATCCGAAGAGCCTTGCACCAAGCCTGCATAAAGTCGTCTTCTGAAGCCAGCACCAAGCAAAATGAGTTCTGGTGAACCAAAGAGAAGAGAGTTGAGGCCTGCAGCCCCCAAGAGTCCACAAACCATTTGAAGACTGGGAGAGGAGGCTTCCCAGAACCAAAACGCTCTACAAGGTTCCACATCAAGCAAGAAACATCATCTGCGAAAGCCTCCACAAGGACTACCACCGACAATACTGAACCCTCCCTGGATGCCCGCAGAGCTGCCGAGCTCAGTTTCGGGAAGTAGGTCTTCCGAGATTTTTCGGGCGAGGAGCACAGCACCTCCTGGTAGGAAACGCGATATCGAGGCCAGGGTGGGGGGCCAAGGAGTGCCTGGGAAACGGAGGAGCCAGCCGCCGGGTGGGGGGAGCGGCCACAGGGACCGACTGGGCTGGAGGCGACGACATAGAGCCAACACCGGGAGGCCTAATGGTTGGCTCAATCTGAAATTCCCCAGGCGCGTGGAACATCCGTTCATTCGGTTGAACTTCAACTGCTATTTTATTTTATAATTATATTATGTATGAAATTAATGTTCAATATCAGATGTTTTATTTAATATTTATATGTGTATTTACATAATATACACATATTTTATTCATTTTAAAAATTTCCACCACTGTGATAAGATATTTCTAAGGGACGTTGTCTCAATATTCATTCACAGAGACATGTCTTGATGTTAAGAACTTTATTATTTTTATGGTTAATATACAATAGATTTTACATCATATTCCCACAATTTATCTATTCTCTTGTTATTTATTATTTTTTTAATTTTTAGTCAATTATTGGGAATATGATTTATTTATTTCAAAGTGGTGTTGGACACATTGAATGATTAAATATTTAATTTAAAAATATTTTCTCCATGTTTTTATTATATTCCATAGATTACATATTTATATATAGGGATATATTAGTTTTATAAATTAAATTCTATTTCCATTTTTCGTTTCATTCAACGGTTTTCAAAAGAAATATTTTCTTGTGTTTTATAAGGAACGTTTTCACAAATGAAAAAAGGTATGTGCTATTTTTAATGTACATGGATACAATGAAATTTCAACAACCAAGGGAATTATTTATTTTTTGGAAATCATTCAAAGAATTAATATTTCGTTAAATGAAAACACTCTTTATATATTTGTTGTTTTGGTTTTGAAAATGGGTTTTCAGAAGAAATGTGTATTTTGAGTTGAAAATGGTCTTCTGAATGATAATTGTATCTAAAATATATTTTCCAACAATTTTAAAATATTTTTATCAAAAAATAAATTGTTTTATTACATTTTTCTGATAATAAATATTATAAATTATAGGTGAGCACATAAATAAATTTTTGAGTCCATTATAGCTTTAGTGATGGGTGCACCCATAATGCTCTCCAATACATATGGTACTCCAGAGTTGGTTTTCAGTGGTATGGTTTTTCCATTTTTAATGGTTCTGTAAGGGTAATATGTGATGATGTCCCAAGGTACCTTAATGAATTTAATATACTTTCTAATTATATTATAATGAAATACTTTAGTTTTAAATGGTAATATAATTGATATTTTTTATGTAACGATATTTACATTAATAGATAAAATGTTATTTTTTCATGGAATTGTTTTTTCAAGGGTTTTCATGTATTTACGGAACTAACAGATTCTCTTCTTTCTATAACCCTTATTGAGAATTTGTGATCATACGAAGTTATAAAATAAATTCAAAAGGTTTAGGGAGAGTCATTTCAAGGATGAGATCATGGGAAAATTGTGAGCATACATTATGAAAAGAAACCATGTTCTATTTATAATCTTTTCCTTTGGTGCGAAAAGTAATACTGAGTATAAGAGCCCAATTGTAATTTACGAGGTTATTTTCTACATTTCATTTCATAATTACCAAAAACTATAAACCTAAATGTTATTTTTCAAAAGAATGTGATATTTAGTTTCAATGTAACTATAATAAGTTATGTTTATGTTTTTGTTCGTACAGTTGGAATTAGATCATGGTTTAGACAACATTAGAGAATATGATGTTTTAATAAGAGATTGATATATCATCATGGGTTCTAAAATTTTAATTTTGATCACAATTTTAATGTTTTATAAACCATTTTTATTAGTTTTATTATGAATGTTTAATGTGACTAGTTGTATTTTGCGAGATTTTTTTCCTTGGGTAATTATGGGATATTCTTTTGGGATACAAAATTAACGTTACGAGATATCCTTTTAGTGTTAATTATATCAAGGTTATTTTTTAATACATTTTTATATTTTTATATTTATATAATGGTTATAACAATTTTTTGAAAAAATGATAAAATGTAGGATGGGTGACTACATATCTCATCTGGAAAGAGTGAGATTCCTGAACGCACCATTAAAGGGTGACAATGTTGCACCTCCCACCACAAGCCTACATGGATTCATGATTAGTATAAATTTTTCATTTTTGGAAATACGATTTATGGATAAATAAAAAATCGTATTTTGGGGGCATATCATTTATCTAAAAGATAACAATGGGATTGGAAAATGACTTTTTTATTTTTTTAATATTGTTATTTTAGAAGATGAGCACTCTTTTGGGAATACTATATGACCAAGGTAAATAGAATACTATTGGATTTTATTTGAATTAGAGGAAAAATTATATTTTTGAAGAATATAATATTTTATTATTTACTTAGTGTAATTAAGATTATTTAGTTAAATGGTTAACCTAGATTTGAAAATATATGTTTAGCGTAATTACTTTCCATAATAATTTATTTGGAGTGATTGATTTTATTTGGAGATAAATGTTGAAATTTATCATAGAATACTATTTTTTCAAATCAATATGAATTTTGGGTTTCAATGTTAGTTTTTATTATTTTGATGAATTTTATGGATAGTTATTCATTAATGTTTTATGTTGAACATCAGATATTAGAATTGAATTTTGGAAATTAAAAGTAGTTATTAAACATTAAATAGTTTATTTATTTTGGAAAATTGTCATATATTTTCCAAAAAACATTAGTCGTGATTAATATTTCATGACATAACAAATATATTGTTGATTATGTGATTCCTTATAATTTTATTCTTGTGACCCTTGTGTGAAAAAATCATCTTGAATACTTACTATTTAAAGGAAAAAATGATTTTGTAGGGGGATTTAGTAAATGGATGAAATGATACATGTGATGTATGTGCATATAATATTTTTCGTAGTCTATGTTGTAAAATAATTCATCAAAACTATTTAATAAATCATTCAAACAGAACATTCTCCATTTCATTTTCTTACTAAGGAATTAATTACCTTTTAACCAATCACTAGTATATGGTTTTTTGATTTTTCACTTTCTCGTCACCACGTTTCTATCAATCTTCATCAAAACCTGATGGTTATTTTTATCTTCATTTTCCATGTTTTCCAAGAAGGAAACCTAGTATGTGTTATCTTAGGTGACTATGGTATGACCATATCATTATTTTAATTTGGAGGTTTTATTAATCCAACTTCCATTGTGGGGTTTCAATAAGTGAATTTAGAAATATCAAACCCTAGATTTTTATCCAAAATTCAAATTTTGTAGTAATAAATTTATAAATAAGGTATTATTTATCTCCCTATATTTTAAAAAAGAAATACAAAGATTTATAGCGTATATGATATGCCACATCTAACCTAAAAGAACAAATAAATATTATTTTTAAAATTTTGCCATTAAACTAGTCATTGTAATTGTGAGAATTAATAGTATTAACTGAATTATGGATATATGGTTTACATATTTATATTATAAATTTTATTTGGTTACCAATTAATTAAAAATAATGTAAAATCCTTATTACAACAAAAGAAATATTTTTTGTTCAAAAATAAATATTCAAATATGCACAGACGTGTCTTATACCACTAAATAATAAAATCATTTATATTTGATTATATTAATTTTATATATATTTATATAATAATATTCAATATAATGTTTAAAATTTATCATATGTTCTTTCTAGACATGATATATGAATAAATCCAATTTTAGGCAGAAAAGTTGTATTTTTCCAAAAAAAGTCAGTTTCGCCTCTTTTTGATGATGCACTAATTTAAATAGAATTTTTTAAGTTTTATAAGTTATATTAGACAATATAAACAAATTAATTTAAATATAAGTATCATTATTTACAATTTTTTATTTGTTTTCATTTTTTAACAAGAATATTTTTTTGGTGAATATTTAAAAATACTGCATTTTTTATATAGGCTTATTCATATAATTTATTTTTATAGGTGAAATATATTTTAAATTATATTGAAATTTTAATTATTAAAATAATAGTCAAATAAATCCAATTTATCTCATTTTATTATATTTCACATTGAAATTTATATATAAACCCATTTTAAACTATTTGATATTTCACATTAAAAACCCTCTTTTTCATTTTGTTTTCAAGATTAATATTAAATTTAATTCTTCCAATCATTTAAATTGTATTTGGTAAAATGTAATAAATATTTGGAATCATATGTGTAAAATTAAGTTTTGTGTTCGATTTCATTTTGAGGATTAAAAATGTACCATTTTGAAAATATTATTTCCCGCACTATATTTACGAAATGAAACATATTAAAGATATAATGGGTAAGGCATAAAATATCTAAACACTAAAATATTTAAAAGTTTTTTAGTTTATTTTATATTATATAAAGACTCCAAAATATTAATTTCTATCAAATTTTTTGAATTTAATTCCTCCTCAAAATGGTTTTCTTTAAATATAAAATATTCATTGTTAAATCTCTTAAACCCACCTCTCCTCAAGTAAAAATACCACACCTTTCCACCCCATTTTTGCCCAAAATGCCCTGTAGATTCCCAAATATGTACCCCAACCTCTTATAATCACTCTCCATATGTATAATTGCTTCTAGTATCACCAAATGACCAAATCCAAGGTCATCAATGGTCACTCAATTAAATGATATTCAAGATGTAATTTTCTTAAAGTACATCTATTAATTTAATTTATTTTCCTACATTCCCCCCAACACATTATTCCATAAATTCATGAAAAATAAATAATAAATTATATGATGTTGTTTTTTTTCTCATAGATTATATTATATAGATTTCATCACAGTTCTCCTATAATTCAAAAAAAATGAACTTATTGTCCATGTTATTCCAGTTTATCACCCCCACGAATAATGTTTTTGTTCTTTTTTAATTACCTAATTTATGAAAGGTATTAAAACTATTTTTATGTATACATAATATGTTAATATTTATATTATAACATATTTAATATTATATAACTAATATATACACATAATAGAAAATATAATGAATCTTTTTCCAGTTGTTCAAAAAAAAACAAAAAAAATTAAAGAAACATTTTCCATTAACACTTTATATAATGACTCATCCTCATGGAAGAAGTAAAAATGATATATGAACCCATTTATAATTTATTAATTAAATTAGTACTATTTCATGCCAATTATTTTTTCACATCTCATGTTTTAATAATATCCATAATTTTATACAAATGCACTGATCATGCAACTATGAAACAAATACACATTAAACCAAGAAAATGATAACATGTCATTAATAAATGGGCCATGATATGATATAACATAATAATATAAGTCAATATAAATATTAATATAGTTCTATAAGGAGTTAATAAACTTCATTAAACCATTAAAATGGATGTTTGGACACATTTTAATGAAGTTAAATGTGAGTTAAGGGAATTTATTAACCCATCCATCCATAAAAGTGGTATTTTTATTCAAATAAAAATGACAACAAGGAATCCCTATGATTAGGGAGGTATAAAATAGTGTAGACCAAGGGATTACACAAGGATCAAATAGAAACTTTTTGGTTTTATACAATTAACAGAGAGTAGGAAAGTGTTGGTGGACCTTTGGTCGGCTAAAGAAACCATGTAATACACAACCTTATTTCCCTTGTGACAAGTGTGTGCCATTTGGATATTGTGAGTAATGTGAGATAAACACTTATTGACAGCGTAGGATATGTACCAAGGGATAGAGCAATAACCATGCATAGAAAAATGAAGGATCAAGGAATCAGTCTCCACTTGGTTAAAATTCAGATTCTATTGGATGTAGAGAGAGAGCCCAGGGAGAAAAGATTTGGCCTCAACCAAAAGTAAATTACCGAAAACATATGATTAAGTGAAGTTCATCACCACATTTACCTCAATTCATTGAATCAAACCCCCTCCATTCATCACACCCATACAGTAGGACCCGTCTGGGTTCAATTTGAAGTCAATGGTTGTTGGATGCCAACCCACCTATTTTCCCAGCATTCTGTCCAGGGGAGGGTGTGGGAAGGATGAACTACCCCACAAAAACTAAAATAAGGATCCTTCTTCCAATTTTAATGAGGTAGACTATATTAATTATTAGAAAACAATTCATCTCAATAATGGACCTCGCTGTAGGAGTTATGTCTTCGAACCTTCTGTGATTTCTATCTTGCAACAGGCACCAATACCCAACATTGAATATCACAGCTTGGGCGAGCCATTCCTTCTCTTCTCCCAACATTCCATGGAAACAACTCTTCATGAATGGATGACATTATGCTTTCGAGAATAAAAAATATTCTTTCCTCCTAAGAAGAACCAAACTGCATGAGCCCATTTACAATCGATGAACAAGTGTTCAAAACTCTCTTCCCACCTATTGCTGTAGTAGTGACACCTTGAGGCCATGATGATCTCTGATTTCATGATGTTATCATACATAGAAAGTGCAAGGTAACTGATTCACCAAATAAGGAAAGTTAACTTCATTGGGTTCTTGCGGAACAAGAAATTTTCATTCCACATGTTCTGGTGGTCCAACAAGGAAATCATCCAGCAAAAATCTCTTGTTTAAAAAACACTACAAGATGAATGTGTAAACACACATCTACAAGGTCATGAAATTTTCTAAATTGACTCAATCATAGCTTTAGGGTTCTTGTTAAAAACATAATTGGTGAATCTGGGGTGTCTGCGCACCTCATTAATCTTGATCAGAGGATCCAGATGTCATGGGAAATCATATACAGAGCTTGCCCAATTCTTATGCCAGAATAGAATTTCCTATGTTCAAACAATCCACCTAGAGCTCTGTGGAAGAGTTTGGACTAGAGGATAAATTTTCGACCATAGTGCAGAGGCATACCAACAATAATCCTGTAGGATACTTCCACGATATAACATATGTTCTGACCATAGAGAGTACGATACTCAATGATTTCCCACACAAGCAAGGCATGCATGCCTTGGAGAATACTCTAAATACTCCTTATGTTTATCCCAACATCGTGAATGTGTATCTCTATAATCCCCTACATGGAAAAATTCCTCTTATCTTCTATAATTTCATCCAAAATGAAGCTGTATAAAACTGTGTCGATAGTGTTGATCACTCCTTTCAAAACATTTTTAGAGGAAAATCATGAATATCAATCGAAGACAGAACACTGTTAACTGAGGAAATACGACACCCAAATGAGGGAAACTAGTTTTTCCAGTCAAGAACATGACATGTCATCCTACTAAAAATGTGATCAGATTTTCACATGTGAAGTCCAACAGAAGAAATTAGTGTTCCCATGTAATCCATCAAGAATGATCCTCATTGCATGTTTGTGATACTTCACAGGGAGGTGGCCTTCCTGGAAGCGCTCTAGTGGGTGATGAACATGCATCTCTTTGAGTTACGGATGACCTATCCACTCCCGAAACAATAATCCCCTTGAACATTCTTGATTGCTTGAACAGATCTCTTCCCAACATTAATGAATATTATTTTTTCAACTAATATGATTAGGTGGGTGATTGAATATAAGTTCTACTTTCTCCAATAAGGGAGGATTTCTCCACAACATATGCCATAGTTAATGATTCTTCTAATAGTATCCTAGTCCACGATGAATATGCATGGAGATATAGGGTGTCCCTAAAAAAGGCCACATATAGCCTTATAGAATCCATGGGGTTTCCCCCTAAAATAGGAATCATCCACGGGGAACATATTCTTAAAAAGATAATATTTAATTCCTTGGATGAAAACCCCATCACCATGAGGGCTCTAATCAGGAAACCCCATTCAAGTTTGGTGTATACTTTGATCATATCCAATTTGAACACCATATTAGATCTATGTGTCTTGAAGATGATGTCCCTTACCATATTCTGGGCAAGATAAATTGCACCCTTTATGGAACAACCCTTCACGAATCAATTTTTATTAAGAGATATCCTACCAGGAAGATTCTTGGTCTGCCTCTGATTGATAATTCATGAGAGAATATTGTATGGGAAGTTGCATAGGCTCACTGGTCGATAGTGAGTAAGGGAGGAGGGGACCATAACAATGGGTATAAGAATCATATTCGTATAACTATCCACCCATGTATGTATCCCACCTAGAAAAAAAATCCAACATTACTTAAATAATATCCCTCTTGACCAGAACCCTCGATCCCTTCTAAAATGAACCAGGAAAAATGTTAGAGCATGGTGCACTCTCAAGGTTTAGTTTTTGCATGGCCTTGTAAATTTATTCCTAATTTGGAATAACCTCCAAGTTCATATTATCCAAGCTATTAATTGGGGTGGGGATCCCTCCCATATGTCTATGTTTCCACTAGGATAGCCACTAGCCATTCTCGAGTTCGTGCCTGCAAGGAGGTCGTAAAAGGCTGAGAGTGCCAGACTCCCAACTATATCACTGTCATTTGAGTACGATCCATCCTCAAGTAGTATGTTGGGATTTTTCCATCATATCTCATCCATAATACTAGACTATAAAAGGAAATATTTTTTCACCCTAGATCATCCATCTTACACATGAACAATCCTGAACTAACCGCTCCTGCTTGGGAAGCATCTTTTCCCACCTCATCTTCATAGACATTAAATATTACAATATAGAGTCACATAACTCTTAATCCATTTAAAATTATAGGTTTCCAAAACTCTGTTTAAGGACCACATGTTTCTAATCAAAGGAAGGTAATTTCATGGACCAATCTGAGAGTCCCTTCTTCATCCTCTATAGTTTGTTGTGTATTGAAACCCATGTGTTCCCATGCGGCGGGAAATACCAAAACTCCCTCAAAATCTAATAATAAATATTAATGCGGGACCAAGGTTGATAGAACCTGAACACCTCCTTTGTTTCCTATATATGGTAAAAGGAAAATAGAATTGGAGAATGATTAAAGATACTATAGGTTGGATGTTTAACCATGGAATTTGGGAACTAATTAAGAGGATTATTATTAGCCAAACACAGGTCTATTCTATTCTAGCTATGCCTTTCTCCACCCTGGTTATTGTGTTTAAAATTTTTTATGTGTATTAAATCATAAACAAATATTCAATTCATTTTATTATCTTCTTTTTCCATTATATTATACATTAAGGGACTTTGTCCCAATCTCCTTTCATTTTGACATATCTTAACGTTATGAAACTTATTATTATATAAGGTTAGTATAAATCCCCATTTAAACTATCTTCCCATAAATTATATATTATAATCTTATTTAATTTTTATGTAAAATATTAATCATTCATTGGGAATATTAATTAAATATTTCAATGTATTATGGGACACTTTCAATGTCAAATGATTTGATCCTAAAATATTTTTTCCATGTTAATATTCGTCTAATTATATTATGTATCTTTTATATAGAAATAAAAGTGTTATAAATTATAAATTATTTTTATTTTTAATTTCATTAAATTATTTTCAAATGTATTTGTTTTATTTATTTATATGGAATGTTTTCATAAACGATAAAAGGAATGATTTATTTTTAACGTACAAAGAGACAATGAATTTTCTTCCACTATGGAAAATTTGATTTGGATTCATTTGTAAGGATGAATATTCAATTAAATGAAAAACCATATTTATATATTTATGTTTTTATATTGGGAATGGTTTTTGATTGTAAATTTGTGTCATGTGATGAAAATTGGATTTTGAAAGAATATGGTATCTGAAACTGATTTTCTTTTCTGTTTAAAAGAGTCATATCAAATGATTAATTTTTTTTATTATATGATGTGGTTTTTGAAAATGATAAATTATGGGTGTTCCTAGATAAAAATGGGTCATCCCATTATAAATTTAAGGAATTGTACACCCAAACATCCCTCTAATGCATTGGGTACTCAAGAGGTGGATGTCAGTCGTATGGTTATTCCATTTGTTGGGGTTTTGTAAGGGTTCTACATGATGATTTCCCATAGTATTATCCTTAATATACTATTATTTATAAATGGATTTTATGGGAATAACTTGTTTTCAAAATTTTTATATATATTTTATTTTTAATGTAATGATATTTACCTTGATTGGTAACATTTTATTTTTTCTAGGACTATATTTGTTCATGGTTTTCTGCTAAAATGACAAGTCACTTTATTATTATAAAACATTTTTATCTTTTGATATCATTCTAAAATTTAAAAAGTTTTTAATAGGGTTTATATAATTATTGGTTTAAGAATTTGATCAATGGAAAATTGGGAATTGGTCTAATGAAAAGACAACATGTTTTATTTTAAAACAGTTTCCTTTGGTATATAATGTGGATAATAATTATAAGATTCCACAGGTAATTTAAAATTACATTATGTAATATTTTTTCCTAAATCTATAAAACTATAAACCTAAAATATATTTTAGAAAATAATATTATTTGATTTTTTAAAATAACTGGAATATGTTCTATTTAATGTCTGGTCCTTACACCTTATGAAAAAGCCTTCATGGCTACCTTACAGTGTAACCATAACAAGTTACACATTGAATATCTATTATGGAAAACATTCATAATAAACATACCGAATTAATTATTGGGATATATAAGTCACACCATTATCATATATAATTCACATTAACGGGAACATAATAATAAAATAAGAATATTTGCATCATAAAAACAATAATTCCTTGAAAAAAATTACATATTAATGGAATGTTGTGCACATACAATGGAAAAAATTTCCTTTGAAAAAAAAATTAAAAATGTAAAAAAAACATTAAAACATAAGACGATTCTGAAATCCATAAATTTTTCATTTCCTTAAATTCATAAGAAACATTCTATTTTAATTTTTTTTAATTTTAATTAAAAAACTATTTTTAACGAATTGTATTATACATCTAGTTTGAATTCCTTAAAATGTGAGAAAATAGAATGTATTGTGTTTTAAATATTGCTATTAATTTATTATACAACAATAATATAGTTTTTAATTCCTTATATGAACATTTTATCAAATATTTTTACACATTTATTAATAATATGTTGTTATTTTCATTGTTTTCGGTATGTTCACCTCATTATTATCATGGTAGGTTAATTGTGGGAATTATTGTAATATAAAAATAATACTATAAATTTAAAAAAATATTTAAGTAATTTTAAAAAATTATAAACTAATTTAATAATCTCATTATTGTGGTAAAGGAAAATGAAAATTGATCACCCAAGAACATGGTGAATCGGCATACCATTGGTTGAGATTTCATCTTTAAAAATAAAAAGTGAAAATAAGCTATTTAATGGAGAATATACCGTAAAAAAGAAAATTTTAATTATATATATGATACCATATTTATCATGAAATGTTGGATGGTGCGAGGATAAGGAATATGTGAGAAATAATTTAAAAGAGAATAAGAATAAATTTACCTCTCAAATATTTCTGCATGATGAACTCCTAAAACTCATGAATTTTTTTATGTGAGACTAGAAAAATTAAAAAGTGGAATGGGATAAGGGGAAGGAATTTTTTCAGAAGTTAGCCTAGCATGATGTCTCATGTTGATGAAATTAAGGAATGAGCCCCCTTTTATAATTGTAGTGAGGGTAAAATTATAGATTACTTAAAATATTATACTATAATAAGTTTATTATACAATTAAATACTTAAAAAAGTAATATAAAAAGAGGATACCATATTTTTGAAATATTATTACCATATTTGGAATTTTTCATGTTTTTTATGATTTTTCAATAATTTAAAAATAAATTTTATTCGGGATTTTTTTCAAGTTAAACACTATACAAAACTGTGACATTTAAACATTAAAAAAAATTAATTTTGAATCCAATATTTTTATTATGTCCAAAAATATCATATTCATGTATAGAGTTCCTTAATTACAATAAAAATATGAAATTATATTTAATTTATTATTTTTAATATCATTAATTTGATTTATAATTATTTAAAGAATTACTAAATCATCATTTTGGAAGCCATTAAGGAAATTACTTATTCAATAAAAAATTGAAAAAACATTTCAATGAAAAATAAGAATTTTATAGACAATTAAAAATATTTATGGTAAAAAAACTTATGAAAAACCATTTATTAGGAAAATTTACTAAATAAAAACTATTATGTGAACAAGATGACATCATATTAAAAAAATATTATAACGAGACTTAATCATTTCCATATGGCTCAGAATGGCCATTAATTTGACCCTTGGGAAAAAATGGTTAGGATATAATCATCCAATAATATTTCCCCAAAATTTTATATTATTTATTGGTTAATATAATTTTAATTAAACCCATTTTATTTATTGTTCTTCTCCATACAAAAGAACTGCAATAGAATTACATATGTATTAAAGTTAAATATATCCTATATAAAAATTAAAAATAAATTAATAACATAAAAATAAATTCATGATGTTTAAGGTTATATTTTATATTCATTCATTAAGTATAATTACTAAAAACCATGTCAATAAAACATCATTAATTTGTAAATTTGATTTTATTACATTTCACAATCATTTCGATTGAATTTATATTAGATTCATGTTATATAACTCTAAATTTAGATACTAATTTCCCAAAAAAAATTATAAATCATAATTAGAAATTATGTTGTGAAAATAGTTTTTAATACTCAATTATTATATATTATAAAAAAAATTGACTTTTTCAAAGCCAAGTAAGAACAACATCAGTAATGAAAATTATTTTTAAACATTACCTAAAATAAATTATAACTAACATGTTATAAACTATTTCTTTAAATATATTTATAATCTCATTTTTTAATTTACTCAGTACATAAGTATAAAAAAGTTTATATCACAATTATGTGTGGATAATGTCACAAAAATAAATTGTTTTAACTTATGATTATACTATTCACCAAAAATTAAAAAAATTTCCAAAAACCCTCAAACGATCATACTAAGATAATTTTAACAAGATGAATTAAAATGTAAAAATATTTTTTACCGATTAAAATTATAAATTATAAAAATTAATCATTTAAATGTTACCACATAAGATATTATTTTCATAATGTCATTTACCCTTTTTAAAAAAAGGACTATATAAAATAATGAATTTAAATATTTATTTTCAGAACACAAATCTGAAAACGAATTCTTCATTTTTTACCACGGCTTTTACACTCTACCCCTTTTTATAATTGCATCATTTCAATATTTTCACTTATTATTCAAATGGGGATACCTTTGCATCTTAGAATTTTTAGATTCCCATGTTTCTTCTTCACCCATGTCCTTTCTCAAAAAATGTTAACTTTGGTAATTCATTTGTCCCAAAATACTTGTTCACTATGGTCAATAATATGAATGGGTTTCTCTTTATAGGAAATGATCTCTTCTAGCTGGACTAATTGTGGTCTCAAAACACGGGACGAGTCTAGCACATTCATTCTTGACATGAACGAATTAAAAGCTGTGTTTACATAATATACAATTGGAGGCAAACAAACTCGGTAGAATACTGGTATATATTTTTCAATTATTTCATAAGGTCCAATAAACCATGGATGTAACATTTCCTTCAAAACAAAATGAATTACACTTTTTAATAAAAAATATTTTAGGAAAAAAACAAATACCTCGAATGAAAGGTTATTACTCATGTTATATGCATAAATTTTCTGGCTACTCTAATATAATCTGATATATTGGTGGATCATCCTAACATCATCAACCAAACCCTCTAAAAATTATTGTCCCATAAACTTAGTTTTCTTAAATTCATACAAAATTTCTTCATTTCAACACTATTTTCTATATAAATCCTCAAAAGTATCTATCTATATACTAGGATTAAATCTATTATTAAAAGAAAAGTCCACTAATGAAAGATGTTATTCCCAACTTCCCTGATATTACATAAAAATAGATAGAAGAATATCATCCAGTGTTTGAATTTTTTAAATGGTATATCGAATATATTGGGGATGAAAGTAGTTGATGAAATTTAATTCAGTTCCCAATGACTTATAAAGGCCTTCTATAATATTATATATGATCCTGGGATCACAGTCTAATATAATGGAGAGGTGAAATCCATGTAACGTGAAAATTTCATTAATATACAATCAAGAATATTGATCTAGATGTATAATATCTCAACTAGGACTACGATGTGAAGAATAATTCATTTGATAAAAAACCAATATCATATAATTTCTTAATGAATTATTTTATACCCCCCCAAGAATCCCATAGCTATATTTATCCCATTTCAACTCTAGAATTTGAAAAGATGAAGCTTCCCATTTGGTTGTTTCTACTATAATTTAACATGTTGACATGTCAAACATTTCATTATAAAATCATCAACATATCCTTTCATTCCATCACAACAATAATACCCCTGAAGGACACTTTACATAATAGCGCTTCCATGATAAACTAAAAATAGGGAACTATGAGCTTCAACTAACAATTATTTCATTAACTAGGAATCACAAGGAAAAAATATACTCATTCCAAATAACAACACATAATATTTATCTACATTTAATTTAGGGAACATATCATTTTTAAACAATTAAACCTTTTTGCATATCCCTCCATCCTCATTCCATGCTTTCTTAATTCTGTCTGAGAGAGAAGACTGTGTTATGACCAAAAAAATAGAGGTCTTTCGTACATCATAAAATTAAATTAAAAAATCCATAAAATCATTAATAAAATTTCCATGTTTCATATGAAACATGTTTAATTATTCATAATGTATTCTACTCAAGGAAGATTCCAATTTTTTCTCTTTTATAACATGGTAAATGATCGTGCAATCATAATCATTTATTTTTTTTCGATCTTCACTACATCATGTTCAATTCCTTATGAGTAAATATATATATTAAAAATTTATGACCAAAATATATATTTCACCCATGGATCTAAATAATGTTTTTCTTTGAATATTTAAATAGTAAAATAAATCTATTCAATCTAAATCATTTTTGTGATAATTTAACTAATGATGTAAAAGTTCTTGTGAAGAATAAGAAATAACCTAATCATCCTACATCATAATGAAACCATGTACCTTCAAATAACCATTACTATATATAGAAAAGTCCACATTTATTAAGGGAAAATCCCTAACTGGAGCAGTCACCAATGTAATTTCCAATTATTTTAAATAACCATGAATATCATTTTTTCAGATAAACTTAACTCTTTCTTCAGGTACAGTTATATATCGGGTAGATAGCCATGGAATTATTTTTAAAAACTACCAATAATTCCCTTTTAATCCACAAAAAATTGAATCTCATTATCATTTTTAGGTCTTATCCATTAATCAACATCTTTTTTATAGGATCAAATATTTTTTTATCTTTATTAATATGTTCCCACAAAAAAACATGTTGTAACCAATAATCACAATTTATAAATTTATCATATAATTTATTTTTATTAAGGGTATTCAATATAATCCATAAATTATTTTCATGATCCTCAAAACATTTTGAATATAAAAAAATTTTATCAATGAAAACAACCAAAAACTTAATTAAATATTCATGTAATATTCTATTAATAAGATCCATAAATAAACTAGGGAAATATTAAAACAAATATACAAAATAATGAACTCATAATTATCATATATGGTACAAAATTTTATTTTCATCATTTAATAATCCATCACCAATGTGTGAGAGAAAACATTCATTTCTATCTTTTAAGATTATCATATCTTCTTATAATGTTATCAATTTTATGGGTCCATTCATGTGTACAAATTGAAATTATTTCTGAAAAAAGTTCTTATTTTTTATATAAAATAAATTTTATCATGGTAAAAAGAAATCAAATCCATAACCAAAATAACATCAAACTCTACTAAAGGAAAAACAATAAGGTATTTGGTTAATTTTATAACACACGCAAAAATAGGAAGATTATTATATTTCCTTTTTAATTAAATACTTCTGATATTGTTTTAACTTTATTTTCTAGTTTCATTTCATCAAGTAAAATTTCAAATGTACTAAAGAAAATAAAAAAATAAATGAATTTGTAAAACTCGTATAAAAAAACATCACCAAAATATATGTGATAAAATAAATTACCTGATACCAATTAATTGGATGGATCAAAATATACTAAAATAGTTGCAAAAGATTTCATACAATATTCTTCTTAGCGTTTGTTGGATTCCCATCATTTATATCTTCCTTTGGGAAGGTATTTTTATAATTAACCATCTCATAAAATTTGATATTAATTACTATTTTCAAATTAAAATTAAACAGAACCATATTGGGATATTTTTTGATCAAATATTGGGCAGTATGTTCATCGTACCACATTGAAAAATATCTTAATTTTATTAATAAATTCCCTAGTATTCAATTTTTTATACTTCCAACAAATTGGAAGCTAGGTTATCATAAATAATTATTTAACTAATAGATTCATACCCATTTCATTAGATCTTGACCATTTATACATTCTATTCCAAGAATATTTTATCATCAACAAACTCAATTTCTTCAATCTCTACACAATGAAGTAGTTTTTAATAACATTTGAATTCAGTGGAATAAGATACTCTTCAATATCATGGCTTCACTAAAGAGTAAAAAATGATTGGTTTTACTAGGAAGATCTCAAATAATATTTAGAGCATACCTTACTAATCAGTTGATGTTTTCATTATACATGGAAACAAAATATTCCCCCCATTATTTCAATAATAGAAATTTATGTTCCATCCTATGTGAATCCATCATAGGAAAATATTTTTAATGTAATATATTCCTAAATTCATCTCATTCCAAGGCTTAAATATCCTCGTTATGCAAGATATCATTCACTGTTAACCACATCTCTTCGGCTTCACCTTCAATTGGATAAATATGAAAACATTTTTTTTATATGAACACCAAATGGAATCAAATATCTTTTCAAGGAATTTAATCCACTATTCATCAATATCTGGTTTATAAGATCCAATAAAATAAGGATAGTGTTTCCTCATAAAATGTTACACTATTTTCATGTTCATTTGTTGCATATCTATATGTTCTTATTAATGGATGTCACATACATTTAAATATCGTGTGAAATGATTCATTATAAAAAAATCTCTTTTCCAATTCTCACCATTCTATGTTGCCGATTCAAAATGATATAATCGTCTATGTTCTTTCCAACTTAAACATCCCAGTTTATTCTATTGAAGACCACACATACCATACATTTTTAGAGGGTAAAGCATAGTGATCTTCAAATGAAATATCATATCAAATTAACAATATAATAATAATAATATATGGAACTCTATTAATCATATTATAAAACCTTTATTTATCAAAACCATTCTCTGGAAAAAAAATTAGCAGCCCGCCGTATATATTATATAATATAGTTAATTCAAATATAATTGAGATTTATACATTCTAGTAGATAATTATACTTAATTTTTTTAGAAAACTATATCAAAATTCGTAATTGAAAATCCTATAAGAATACAAATAGGATACTAATGAAACAAAATATATTCTTTTCCATAATATGAAACTTTAAAAAAACACTTATCTTTTTTGTATAAAAATATCATGACATTATGGAAAATCCTTATATACTTTATCAATCTATAAAACAAATGATAAATATTTCAAAACATGGTAAAAGAACAAAATCTTAATAAGGGACAAAAAAGGAACCATTTTTTCATGAAATCATATAAACATGTGAAATAATTTTCACCAGGATATACTTGTCTCCCATAATGTTTTATATACATTCATTGTGAAAATAATAGATTTCCATAACAAATAGTTAACATAAATAAATAATTCCCGTAAAATGATTAAATAATTACATTATATTATAACCCTCTTGGCTACCATATGATTTGTACCCTTCATGGATAACATACATTGTAACCATTGCATCTACCATTTGATAAACCCTCATGACTACCTTATGGTGTAACAATAGTAGTTACACATGGAATTCATATTAAAGACAACATTGAATATATAAATAACTAATTTATTATAGGATGATAATGGTCCCACCATTATTCAAAAAACAATCCCCATGAACCAGAACATTATTATAAAATAAGAATACAATCATCATTAAAAATTAATTCCTATAGAAAAGTCCTATATTAAAGGAATCATGTGTTTATACAAAGGAAATTTTTTGTTGTTGAAAATAGTCATGTTATATTTTATAGAATAAATTAAACCACTATTGTATCATGGAAACGTGGAATTATCTCATTCTGTGTATGATAATAAAGAATTCATTTTTGAATTATGAAAAAATAAAAATTATAAGAGGGATATTAATGAAATGCCACATACCTCAGGTTATACTTCCTTAAAATGTGTTATTACAAAATTATTATTGGTTTTAAAAACTTTATAAATTAATTATAGGTTAAAAATCATGATTATCCTACCTTAACTGACAATTTCATTACATTTCCCACCAATTTATCAATAATATTTAGTTATTTTCATTATTTCTGGTGCCTCCACCTCATGGTTTTCATGGTTTGTATATTGAAGAAATTCATGTATAAATGAAATAATTCTTAAAATGGATATATATATATATGTGTGTGATTTTAAATGATTATATGTGAATTTATACATCCCATGATTTCTGTAATGGGATACATAAACTCATCATCAATAGAATGCGGTGATTCGACCTACCATTGAAAATAATTCCATATTTAAGAATTTAAGGTAAATATAATAGATTATATGTTGAATATACAATAAAAATCATTGGATTATAAATGTGATTATTTATTTATTTTGAAACATTTTATATGGTTTGAGGAAAAGTTAGAAGTGAGAAATAATTTAAATGTGATGAAGAAGTAATTTACCCCTAAAATATTTCTCCTTAAGGAACTCCATAGACACACGAAATTTAATTTTTTGTGAGACCAAAAACACTATAATTTGGAAATTAAAGACAAGATGTTAATTTGTGAGAATATAGTTGAGAAATAAGGCCCAAGATGTTGAAATTTCATGAAGGAATGGTCCCCTTTTATAATTTTCATAAAGAGAAAATTAGGAATTAATTAAAATAATAAAATTTAATAAATTTATTAATTCATTTAAGTCTTCCTAAAAGAAAACAAATCACAGGAGATCACATTTTGGACATAATATTATCAATTTTTTTTCATTTTCATAAATTTTATCTTTTTAAAATAATTTAATTAAATGCATTATTCATCAAAATTTGTTTTTTCAAATTAATTAGTATTTGAAACTAATATAATAAAACATCTAAACATATCCATATTACAAATATTTTTTATTTTATCATTGAAATATCACCTCCATTTAGAGAATTTGGAAATTAGCTTTAAAATCTCATATTATATTTATTTTATAATTTTTAATATCGTTAATTTTATCTATTAATTAATTAATCCATCATCATTGTGTAAGAAAAAAAGGTTATTAATTATTCAATAAATATTGAAAATAAATTTCCATGAAGAATATAAATCTCATATCTTAACAGTTTCTATTAAAGATCAAAAAAACCATTGGAAAACCGTATATTGTTATATTATACTTATTTAATATTATAGTGTGAACAACTTGACATCATTTTAAATAAAATATCATAATGGGTCGTACTCATATCTATGTGGAACTAGATGGTCATTAATTAGACCCTTGGAAAATAATGGTCAATATGTAATCATCCAATATGATTTAATCAAATTTTTCTATAATTTAATTGTTAATGTAATTTTTCTAATAATCATTTTATTTATTTTCCTTCAGCTTGTATAGGCATTTCATTAGCATTGAATACGAATTAATGTTTATTATTCCATATATAAAAATTAAAAATATATAAATATCATTAAAATAAATGAATCTGGTCTAATAATATGTTCTTATTCATTTAATATGTTTAATTACTCATATCCATGTCAGGACAAGTTTAATAATTTATCCTTTCATTCTATATATGAGTATTGCATAGAAATTTGGATAAGATTCAGGTAATTTAAATATAAAAAAATAATAATTAATTAGACAAAATAATTATTAAAAAATTTATGAAAATATATTTTATTACTCAATTATTTTCTATAAAGAACCATGTATTACTTTTCCAATGTTGTATAGACACTATGTCAGCAGAAATAATGGTTTTCATACTATCAAAAAGTAAATTATAACTTTCATTTCTGAATTATTTCATGTAAAATATTTTCCTTATAATATATTAATTTATTATTTTAATAAATCTAAAAAATACTATATCTAAAGTATATCTTGACCACGAAAAAAATTTATATTAAAAAACTGTATTTTTTAAAATTCACCAAAAATTGAGGGTTTTTCATAAACTTCTAAAAAATTCATAATAAAATAATTTCAAAATTGCGAATTAAAAAAATGAATTAATATTTTTTAAATTAAAATTATATAATATCTTAATTAATCATTTTAATATAACCATATAAGCCATTAGTTTAATAATGTTATACCCCTTTTTTAAAAAATTGTTTTATTGATTTATTTTAATAGTACATAACATAATAAATTTAAATATTTAATTCAAAACTAATAATAACAAAATTTTTTATATTTGTACCTTGTTTTTTTAGAAAAATTGGTTGATGTTTTTAATAGGACAGTACAATGGATGGCCATTTATAAGTATGTTGATTATCATATTTATAATATTTTAGATATAAAGTATTCTACCAATGAATTTTCCATGTCACAAGGAACAAATAATGGATTATTATATATAATATAGGGTTTAATGTTGAAATATGTCCATACAATTGGTTTTTGACTAGTTTTTGGTTATTTTTAACCCTTATTTATTTTAGTTTACCCCATGTAAAAAAATTTTTTACATACATTTCCATATATTATTTTTAATGATTTTTCAATTAATTTTGGAACAAAATGAAATTAAACTTATAGAAAATATAGAAAATTATGTTTAAAATTACCGAACATGTTTTCTAAATTACATTCACATAAGTGTATCAATTTATCTTTAAATTAACCATGCAACGATAAAGAAAATATAGGTATCAAAATAAGGGATTTTCAAATGATTATAATGATTTTATATCCAATTTCAATATGTAATAGATTAAAATGGATGAAATAGGACTAACATGTATATTATTTAAAAAATAACACATTAATAATAATTTCAAATAAAATTTATCTTTTTAAATAATATAAACAAATATGATGTTTTCAATTAATATTTAATATTTTTTAGGGTTCATCAAGAAGATAAGAATGGTCATAAAATTTCTAAAAAAGAAAAATAAGAATATTTTTATATTATAATATTGGAAATTAATATTATTTTTTCAAATAAATTTTCTAAAATTATCATGAACTAAATTTTAATCAAAATCAACATACGCAATGAAAAAGATGGTTTTTGAGATGTGTATTTTTTTGACCATAAAATGGTTTATATTAACTATATATCTATTAATAATCATTATATAAATCTCATTTTTAATTTATTTTTATAAAATATTTGGATTTATTTTATAAAATTAATCATTTTTATTTATTATAATTTATTAAAATGGATATATATTATGGATTTTAAAATATTTTGTAGGAGAAAACTAATTTTCATACTTATAAAAAATCATATAATTGAATCTGATATTAAGTTGAATCAAAATTAATTAATAGGATTTAATAAAAATAAATTATAGTTATGTTACATTGAATAATTATGTGTAATTTATATTAACTAATATTTTGAGAAAAAAAATCATATTTCAAATAAATCATTATTTTTCACTGTTCACTGAAAATTCAAAACATTCAAAAAAATTAGAAGATATACCATTATGTTAATTTTGATATTACGATTTAATAAATAAAGTTAAAAATAAAATATATAAAATATATATAAATTTATTATAATATTTTCTAATAAAAATTAATAAAATCATTGATGGAGAAAGTATATTTTTGAAGAATAAAATTACCTTAAAAATTGATTGATTATTTACTAAACCATTAAAAAAATTATATTGTGTAGGAAATTTATGTTTATTATAGTAAATTTGTTTATAGTTTTAATACACTAATATTTAATAGATATATTTAAATTGTTGTGTTTAAAATAATAATATTTAATTATTCTCTGAAACTCGGTGTTGTGTGCCATGGACACTGTCATTGTCCCATATAACATAATCTAAATTCATTGTTATATATAATGAAATATATATTAATAATGTTGTATAATAAAAAATGAAATAGATTTTTTTGTTTAATTATATATATCTAAAAGAATAAATTTATTGAAAAAACTAATATTTCACCAAAACTGCAGGTTGTTACATAATACCCACAACCAAAAAATAAATTGCAACCTACAAATTCATCTCAATAAAAATGTTATAAAATTTAAAAATAATTTCATGAAACCTAACCTAATAAAAATGGTATATAAATAACACTATTTAAAAATTGATAGTGAGGTTGAAAGGTAATATAGAATGACACATAATATTATTCACAATAGGAGAATGTATGTGGGATGCTAAAATGTGGAAATAGAAAAGAAGAATAACATCCAAATAACGATGGAGAGTTATGAAGAACATGTTAAAAAAATTAACAACTAAAAATACATAAAAAATAGAAGTGAAAATGACCATTGATATAATCCAAAATTATGTTAACATGACAAAATTTTATTTCAATATCATTTTCTTAATGTTGTATATTTTTTATAATGTTATATACTTAATTTATTTCAGTTAATTTCATAAGAGCTATGTCATCTACTTTTTGGGCCTTGATCAATTTCATCTTCAAGTCATACTCGATTATATAAAAGATAATATTTTGTTCATGGAGCTCTAACACACCATAATATTCATAAATAAAATTATAGTCTATTCTGTTTATCTTTTTTTTAAAAAAATTTAACATTGTTTAACCATTATAGATAAATATTAATTTGTTTAAGTAAAACATTAATATCTAAAAACACATACATTTTCAATATAAACCACTCTATAAATAGGTAACCATATGACGCTTAAAATTAGATATTTATAAATAAGGTCACAAAATTTCTGAAATTCAACATCACATTAATCATCAAAATTTTACTAAGAATTTCATATTTGTCATATAAAAAATATCTGAGTACATTGGTCAAATTTTCTCCTAAAATGTTATAATAACTATAATTTCCATAAACCCCAAATGAAGACATTCAAGCATCCACATTCCACAAATAAAAACATATATTATTAAACAACATCCATAGATCCTGTAATTTTTTTTCCACTCAATCAATGATAACATAATCCTCCTAGTCAACAAATCCATTATCAGTTTTAGGATCAATAATATCTGATTTACATTATTAGTATCACCATTTTCATATCCTGCAAAACATATTACTGATTATGATCCTTAAATAAAAATACTAACATTCAATTGAATCTATTTTTTATTACATGTGTACCACTTAATATATTCTTGAAACTACTTAATTAAAAATAATTTCTAAAATGCATCACTGTTTAATGATTCTAATAACAAAAATACAATTTAATAAATAAAATACATTGAATCTGAATACATAAATACATTAATCATTCTACTCTCTTTATACACCATTAATTATTTTTAATTTAATAAAGAATCAATTTTTAATGATACCTTCAGTATAAAATTTATCACATCCATTTTTTTTACTTAATTTTATATTTTTATTTTTTATTCACTTTATTTTTTACTTCTTCCCACACCCAAACCATATTCAAATTCATATGATACTTTCCTTTTATTTATTTATCCCACAACATTGATATAAAATATACTTCATCTTCATTCCTCCATGGTCTCCATTACAAAAAATATTAGTGAACTCAATACTTCATTACTTTGGTTAGTATAGGTTTTAGTTTAGGTTAATGTTTTGAATCAGGTTATATGATAATTGGTTAGTCATAATCATAACATCCTAAACTTTAGTTATCATACCATTTGGTTTCTTATTCGCCAATTTTCCATAACATTCAATGTTAACTTAGTTAAATCAAGTCCTCTCCCATAATTAAAACCTCAAACCATGGTGTAAGAAAAAATAATCATTGGGAAAATCCATATATTCATTAAAACCACTTATAAATTATCTAAATTATGACACATTAATTGTAATAATGAAAAAATATGTTTATAAAAGGATATTCATAGTCCTTATATATTTAAATCTATAATTATTGTTCGTAAATAATATTTTATTATCTAAATAATATATCTTCTATATGGTCAAAACTATATATGTATGAAGGCACGTTGTAGTACACTAGGTGATGATCGACCCTTACCCAATAAACTCTTTCAAGTACTATTAACACTAGGTACATCGGTGCTATATCCATATCCCCTTGTAATATATTAAAGGGGATTCAATTTCATTGAAACAACATTCTATATCCATTAAAATAATCTATGACATTTTCCTATACTTTATCTCATCTTTATAATTATCCATAGTAATATTCTATGAAATATCTTTATAAATATCATTATGGATATCAATAATGTTTTCGTATCCTATTTTCCATTTGTAATTTAATCATTTCTAAGGAATCCAACTACAGATACCCTTACTTCTAATATATAGATATTAAAAAAATTTAGATGAATATTAAATTCATTTACAAATAAATGATTAAAGATAATAATAGATTAGTATCTATGGAGATTAGGCACAAAATATTTTAATTTGGTGAGTAGTATTGAATATTTCCCATAAATATATTCCCATTTAGTAATCTACAAAAACATAGCTTACGTTAAAACTTTTTTGATAACTTGGGGACTTAAATCATAGGGGAGGGTGAGGCCATATGGTCATTTACAGTAATAAAGGAGACACGAAATCATAACGAGAACAAAATGAAAAAATAACCCAAGTATAACATTTGGAAATAATTCCCTATGAATTTATATTTATTTTCATGAGTCATGATATAAATATTTTCTATCCATATGATAGGAATCATAAGGAAATTACTGAACATTATTGATGAGAGCATAACAATGACATAATTAAATAATATTTCGAATATTATTAATAAAATAAAAATATATTTCTAGGATACGTTAAAATACATTCATAACATGTTAGTCTTTGGTTAACCACCAGAATATTTGCATCAAGTATTGGCTAACCACTCATATACAATACTTTTTGATCTTGTGGTAGCCACATGTGTACCCTTTTTATCATGGTTAGGAAAACCACTTGTGTAACATACTTTTTAGTTTTGGGGTAACATCATATGTAACCATTAGAATTATTTATCATTTAAAATTAAACAAATTAATTATAGGCATAAATAGTTCTCACCCCTCGTATAATAAAAATCATTAATCTGTGAATCATATGATCAAAAAAATCATCGTATCATAATCTATGAAATGAAATGGGTTTCAAAAAAATATTATCATATCATAATAATTGTAAAATGGATTATTTTCATAATAATTTCTTCATTACGCATAAAATAACCAATTAAAATAACAAGGTTTCATATGAATTCTAATATGGTATAACTAGTGGATGAGTAATGGGTTTAATAAAAAAAATTCTTGATAAATCATTAAAATAAATAATAATAATGGTATCCTCACATCATATCCCCATTAAAGAATATATAACCTCAAAAAATTTCATATTATATCTAAAATAAAATTTAAGTACCATTTCATGCATTTCTTGAGGAAAATAACTTTTTAGTTGAAATTATTTTTAAGAAACATAAAACATTTTAAAAAATCATTTTCACTGAAAATATGAATGAAACCATATAAAGAATTAAATGAAATAATAATAATTTATTCAGTAATTTAATATTTTCCCCTTGAGAAATTATTTTGAAATAATTTTTGAAATAAAATATATTATAATACATGGTTTTAGATGAAAAATAATTTTTGGCTGAAAATCCAATTTTTCATAAATACAATAGTTTTGGAATGTTCAGTAGGGAAATATAAGAAAATAAAATATAAAACATGTATAATCATGAAATAACAATTATAAAATAAAATTCATGATTATTAGAGATAAATCATTATATTTCATCATTGGAAACATAATCATAAACAATCATGAAAAATAATAAGTTTGTAACATAGAAATATTACCAGAATGTTAACATAGAATCGTAATCCCGATAAAATAAAAAAATAAAAAAATATTATTATACCATGAAAACAATGATACTAAATATACATGGTATGTGAAATTGAAAATATGTACATCTCATATAATATGAGAGATGAATAAAATAACTTTTGTGCCAAGGAAGGAAAAAGGGGGGAAAATCTCTTATCGATTTGAAAAATTTTGAAACATAACCCCCCTAAAACATAAATCGAAAAATGTATTTTTAAATCCTCATGACTTTTATTTGAATAACAAAAATTTAAATTCATTGGTATTAAATACCCTATATAAAATAAATAGGTGGTGAATATGGAATGTGTCTCATATAATTAAAGTGAGACGAATATCCCTTTTCGCTTTAGTAACATTTTGAATCATAATCCACAATAATGAATAAAATGAATTTAATGTTTTAATTTCATTGAAATTAGGATATTTCTGATATAACATTTCAAAGTTAATGTTCATAAATGACAAAAAGAAATGAGTGGTGAAGATTCACATTTCTTGTAGATATAAAAGAGAGACTCTAAATTCCTTTCAATAATTAATAACATCTATTGTATAAATTAATACATACTATATAATAAATATAATATTATTATGAATCTATTATTTATATAGATATTTACATTTATATTTCCAACAATATATTATTTCCTTTTACCTTTTATGCCTTGTGAATTATTAATTCGAAATTAAAGTTACATTTTGGGAAATATCTGCTTTGTTCTTCATTTATGTTTAGATTCATTTTTTTGGGACTCTTACATTGATCACTATTAAATAATATCCATAATTTTAAGAATTATATAAATATAATATATTACATATATTTTTATATATTTTTCTAGTGTAATCCATTACATTTAGTTATAAAAAATGAAAAACACAGTCCATGGAGATGGTAGATTTAATTTATTCCTGAATATTGTTTATATTTTATTTTATAACTAAATTAAATAATTTCAAATAATATTTTATCATCATAAAGGTATTTTAATGTCATATATACCACAAATTTTCATTAAAACCATCATTTTCTCCATGCATGTAAATAATAAACTATTCACATTGCTTCATGCGGCAATATTCTGCCTAACACCTCACTAACATTGTAATATTCCTAACAAAATAGATATAAATAAGGAACGTGTGATATAATAATTCTAAAATCATAATAAAATCATTAATATAATATATAAACAACATATCCATCATTAATTACATTCTATAGAGGTGGTAATTGAAAAATATATAACATCGGGTTGTGAGGTGGTAGTAAGCAGTATACATGAACGATGATTTTGTGACCCATTTGACGGAAGTGGAAATGTTTTAAATACATGAAATAAAAATAAAGGTTTCCCAATATATTTAATATTATCAGTTATTATATCTTGATTTTATAAAAATAATTCATGTATTTGACTAATGAAATAACAGAAAAATGCACATTGATGAACATTACATCTTCTTAAGGTATCCTCCTTATCTTTTAAAAAAATGTATTCATAATTTGTATTTTATTCCAAGATAATGAATATAGGATTATATAATAAATATTAAATTTTATTTTGGTATCTCATATCATAAAAAAAAGTAGAGAAGGGGGGAGGAGAATGGGTGGCCTATTAGAAATAAAGAGATTGGCATACTTGTAATTTTTTGAATGAAATATTTTGACAATCATTTTCCATTAATAAATGGTCAAATAATGTTAAAATCTCAATAATATAATTTGTTAGTTATAAATATGTCTATTAAATGTGTTTTGGACAAGTAAGTTTTTATTTTAATCACTTATCATTTTTTACTTTATCCCATGGTAAACCCATTTTTACCTTAACTTTGATAAATAATTTTTAATATTTTTACTATTAATTTTAATAAAATATTTAATTTACATGATTAGATGATAAAAACTATTCATATTTATTATATTTAATCCATTTTTCAGAATTCCATTAATATAAGTGGAAATTGTTTACTTAACATTAATCCTAGAGATATGATGAAAAAGTGATATTTTAGAGAGGCAATGTTCAAACGTTTACAAATATATTATATCCAATTTCACTCATAAATAATTTAAACGATCAAAAAAGTATATATATATATATATTAGAACTAATTATACATTAACACAAATTTAAGGTATAATTTAACTGTAACAATATTGCAAATGCAAAGGTAGGTTTCAGTTAAATTTTTTCATTTTTTAGAATTTTAAAATACTATCCATTTATGTAATGGCCCGGACCTCTCCGGTCGATTACTTTGTAAAAACGTTTTTTTTATGTGGTCAATGCGGCGAACATCAAAAATAATAATTATTATTAATAATAAATGGTGACGTGTTAATAAATTTTTTTGGGGTTTTGT
The DNA here is from genome assembly GCA_963277665.1 of Viscum album. Taxonomy (NCBI): domain Eukaryota; kingdom Viridiplantae; phylum Streptophyta; class Magnoliopsida; order Santalales; family Viscaceae; genus Viscum; species Viscum album. The sequence goes on along the minus strand of OY728123.1, from coordinate 143,283,918 downwards.
TATAAGTGTTATACTAAATAATTATAATAGTAATGTTGGTTTTTTTGATAGATCTAGTAATAATGATTTAATGAGAATTATGTTTTGAATTAAATGCAATGAGATTTGAGATATGAGAATAAATTAAAGATGTTATGATAATTGTGTAAAAATAAATAAATAAAGGTTTAAAATAAATTTGGGGCGTGCCACAAGGAGAGAGAAGATGAAAAATATAATAATATGAAATAAAAGGGGAGGCACACCAACAAAATAAAGATTGGAGAGAGAAAATAAAATTTATTGAAAAATAAATATAAGAGAGAGGCGCCACTTTTTGTGGGAGAGAATCTTGGGAGAAAGAATTCATAAAGATTGGAGAGGGGGAGGAGTTATAAGATATTAATGGGAATAAAATTAAGTGTGAAATAAATAGTAAAGGAGATAATTGGTGATGAATTTCCAGCGTGAAAAATGACAAATGGTGATTGATTGGAGTTATAAAAATAAATAAATAAATAATTAATAAAATATTGTTATCATTTTTTTTGATAATAAAACACTTTTTTCACAATAACTTCTTCGTGCGACCTCGGTTTCACGAACCGTCAGTGGCAGTGCGACCCTGACTACAAGAAGAAAATTATGAGTCCAATATTGGATGTCTTTTTCGGGTTTTCGGATTGGGTACCCGAAACGCTCATGAATTAATAGATTTAATATTGTTATTATTACGGGATCTTGTATCCAACGTATCTCCCTCATACGGTATCGGATTGACGATCCGTCAGCGACAGCATAACCCTAAAATTATGACGGTCATTTTAAGACCATTAATGACCTACTTTTATGACTCATGCCTCGGGTCAACGAAACACCACATATTGATAGAATTATCATTATTATTAAAACGCGTGGAAACCGCGTGACGTGTTGTGTGTTAACCAATCAAAACATGTAACGTATGTACGGTCACATCGTGTATTCATTAATGCATGCTGAATACGGATTTACCTATTCGTTGCCTATATAATAACGAGGTCATGTTTTATCTTCCATATCGATCGCTTCTTTGTCGCACGACGACGCTCTTGGACGATCGAGTAGTATTCCTCCTCTAACTTCTTTGTCCGAGCTCCGAATTACGATCCGTCAGCGGCCACAGGATCGTAGCGACGAGACGAAGCTTCTAAGCCCGGACTTGTCATCTTTCCTTCCGACCTTCCATCTCCAGCTTCCATCCTAGGAGGCGTTTTTCGGGTTTGGCGAAGGCGGAGGACACCGAAGGACGTCGTCGGAAGTGACGTGATCGGGACCTTTTGAGGTAGGGGTTTACCTTCGTCTCTCTTTTTGGTGCAACATGCAGGGTGGGATATTTTTCTTTTGTTCCATGGGATGCAGTTGAACTTTAAATAAAGATAATAACCGGATAAAGAAGGGTTTGGGGTTTTGTGCTGTTTCTATTTCCTTCCAGTTTCTTTATCTTCTGATTGGGATTTTGGATTGAAAGTCCTTTGCCTACTGAAAATCAAGGCCGTTGGTGGCCTTTGCGTGCGCAATTGATATCTGAATTTGTTTGTGGTTGGTTTTGTTAAAACATGGAAAATGGATAAGCACTTAAAGACTGGCTGATTAATTGAGAATGAAAACCTTGTGTGATCACCCCGGTTGAACAATGTTGGAATAATGAACATGTTGGTGGTTTGGTTGTTTTGTGGAAAATTCCTTTATTTATGAAAAGTGTTTTGATTATGAAAAGTGTTTTGAAGTAAAAGGTGTTTTCAAATGTGGAAATGTTTTGTGTGTGGAAAGGGTTTTATGTGTGGAACTTTGAAATAAATGATTGATGGAATGTTGTATGGTTGTGATAATCTCTTGTAAATGAAATGGCATGTGGTTGCTTGCGTTTTACCTAACCTTGGTTGTGGATGGCAGGGATATGTTTGTGAAAGGTTTTGTCTGGATGTTAGTTGCCCAGTAATAATAATTTGTTAAACCATTGCATGAAACATGAAAACATAAATGGGGTTGGGGGATGATTGTTTGGTTGTTGATGCATGCTTCGTGGTAGCAGTGCCGAGGCACATGCTTAGTTTCTCTTTTTAAGAAGCCATAGGTTGGGCTGTGTGTTTGGTATATGTATATATATAATTATATCTTTGTGTTTTGTCGCACCACACCCATGTCAAGCACCTAGTGCCGAACACTCCCATTTTATGGGAGAGGGTGTTCCCCCTTAGTTACTAGCTCCTTCCTGCTACTTCTTCCATAGGCTATGATGGCTTGAGGTGACCTTTAGCCCAAGACTCTTCGGGCAGGCTTACCGTTCCCAAGAACCTTCGGGATGAGGGCCAGGTGTCTGCGGGCAGGTTAGTGGTTGTGGCCCAGGTGTGTGCGGGCGGGATGCGTCGTTTGGCCCAGGTGTGTGCGGGTGGGAAGAGTGTGGTAGCGTCAGGACGTTTTCCGTTAGGAAGAGCAGCATCTAATTAAGTGGGAAATGGTGCGGGGTACCCAAAAATTTTGTTCTATATATATACTAAACTTGTTTGTGTTACTTGGTGAGTGTGACCAGTGGGGCTGGGTGGATAGTTTTTCCTTGTTAGTTTCTGGTTCTTCTGTTTTATCACGGGACCTTAGGGTGTCTCCCCACTTGTGCACGAGAGCTTTATGTTCTCTACTGAGTATACTTGTATGCTCACCCTACGTTGTTTCAGGTTTTCAGGAGGACTACCAGGGCCGTGAGGGACCCTAATAGTCAGGCAGTGGGAGCTGTGCAGTTGCTGTTTTCTTGTTTTTCTTTTGGTACTGTACTCACTTGTACTTTGAGCTTATTTGTACTTGTACCTGTTTCGGTTTATTTATACATGCATATGGGACTGGTTTGGGTTTCTTTCTAGCACCTTTGTTCTTTTTCCTTTTTGGTGGTTGACTTGTCCTATTTCTGATCCTAACTATAAAAAGGGTAATGCCTCCCATGATTGAAAAAAAATAAACTCATACCCTTGGTGCTAGTCGCCACCCCGGGGCCTACTAGAGGCGGGACTCGGGGGTTATTATCTCCATTTCACCATTGCCAGCTCAGGAGGGGCATCTTTGATGGAAGGGGGTCGTGACAATTTAGTAAATTTTAAAAAATCACACTAAGGTAATTTTCATATGATAATTTTAAAAATATACATTATATTTAAAAATAATATATAATTTTAACAAATAAAATTTAAAAAAAATGTACCACATGAGCGATGAAAAAAAGGGTTTTCGAGAAGTTTATTTTTTCAAGAATAATAAGATTTATTTTAAATCATTTTGTAAAATTATTCATTATATGAATATACATTATAATTTAATATTATATAATATATATATTTCATTTAATAAATTTATCATAGTGAATTATTTTTATTAATTTAAATTGTGAGACATTATGAACATTAATACATTTTTTAGAAAAAACCCCTTCTTAAAAAAATAAATATACAATATAATCCAATATAATTTGGATTAAAAAATAAATAAAGGTATTAATTATAAATAAATATAACTTATTATACATTAAAACAAAATATAACATTTAAATTACTTAATTTATTGATAGGATGTGATAGTTTAATGAAAATCGGTATTTTTTACTATTTTGTATAAATCAACATTTTCATAAAAGTATCAAAATTTTCATCATAATTAAAATTTGAAATTAAGATTTAATAAATGATTTTAAATAAATTTATAAAATTTAAATAATATTTTTTAAATACTTTCATTATAATAAATAATGTTTTTTTGACGAAAACAAAATTTTGAAGAAATTAATTAATTTATTTGAATATTAATTTATTATATACTATAAATATATAAATAAATTTATATGTAAATTTCATAATGTAGTTCATTAAATTAATACCCAACTATTTAATTAATAGCTTATAATTAACATATATATAATAATAATATTTCATGTTTTGGTGAAACTCAATGTTGTGTGTCACGCACACTATCATTGTGTGTGTAACCTAATATAAACATGTGGTTGGTTATAAATCAGTCTATAATCATTATTTCATTTAATGAAAGATAAAATAAAATTTACATGGAATGGAATATATCATAAATATTTTATTTAATTTAAAATATATATTTCCTTAAATCATACGGTGTTACATTGCACGTGGCATAAACAATACTGATGGATTAAGTGATTTAAATTGATGGAAACAAGAAAATTGTTATTTTCATAGAAGGGATGAAAAATTCATGATTATCATTGTTTATTTTAAGTGCCCACGGTTATATAAATTTTGTTCATTGATGTTTGAATTATTATATTCTATTGAAAAAAATGTATTTCTCTCTAATAAAATTTCAATATACAATGATATTTATTTTTAATGATGTTGAGATTATTTTTTTTAAGAAAACAGACTTCTACGTGCTGGGGAATCTACAAAACCAATTCTTTGTAAATTATTTTGATGTAAAATGAATTTTTAATATAAATTATTTAATTAATCCTGTATGTATTGGAATATTTTACTGTTTAATGGAATAATATTTCTATTGTATAAATTATATATAAATAGACTAAAATTAATGATAAAATGATGTCCCATGTAATATGAAAATTGAAGAATAAATTAAAAGTATCAATTCTATTTAGTCATGAAAGAATACTGTTAATGGTGCATTAGAATCTGATTTACATCATAAATTGACTATTCATGATGTGAAACTTGAATAAATTCTTGAAATATACCTAAAAGCATGAAATGAATGAGATAGAGGGAGAAGATGAATATTTACAGTGTGACACTATGGGTCACATCATGGACTATGATGGTAAAACCAAAAATTAAATTGGTTTCATGTAAATTATGATGGATTACAAGACCTTTTGATCTACAACCCTTGTCCACCACAAGATTTACTAAAAATGGACATTATATCACAATTACCGATGATTAAGAATTAATTGAGTGTGACCATGTGCTATATATACATGATCCTGGGGGATTCAAAATCAATTTTTGGTGGAGGATGTTATGGAAGGAAACCTACTTATAATTTACTTTATTCTTTATTTTTTATGTATTTGAGTGATGTCTTTCCTTCAATTCATATTATCAGTTACACTTTTATCGAGGTGTTAACTTTTCGAGTGATTGGGTATGGGTATGATAGAAAAAATTAATTTTCATTAGATTTTGTGTTTAAATCAATAAAAATCATTCCAATCTTCTTTCAACTATTTTAAAATATATATATTTATAGTTTTTATTACTATTTGTTATTTTATTTGGTGTATATTTTATTAATAACTATTACCATGGTAAATGATACATATATCTATTAACCTAATTTTTTATTGTATATAATTCATTAGTCTTCGGTTAGGTTGTGGGAACAAGGTATTTTTCAATAGATGGATAGAATTTTTTATGGAACTATTGATTATAAAAGAATAATAATAATAATTTTGCGATTTCCCTAATTAATCAATTTGGCCTTCTATAATTCTCTCACACATACGATGGTGGGTACACCAATATGAGATTTTGTTAATGTTTATTCCCAACATCACCATTTAACTAATGGAGATTGGGGATGTGATCTAGTAATATCTTTTTCCCTAATGTATTTGAAAATGATGGGTAAAATAGGTAACTATGAAAACATTGATATAGTTCATGAAAAGAAATAATTGATCACACTTTTCATCAACTGTTTTAAAATCGACATATCTAATTTCCCTCTGAATTCTAAATTCCAAAAAAAAACTAAAATCTTTTATCCTAATACCATATAAATAAAGGAAGTTTTTTTTGGAATCATCTTCAAGAGACTACCAAATATATCCTCTATTCATACATATTAAATAATTGTTTGGCATGACACAAAACGAGGTTTGCATCTGAGCTCCGTGTTTCACATCTCAGTATTTTAATGATTTAAAAAATGAGTAGTGACCCCAAACTCATCATATCGAACCCCATTCTAGATTTCATTACCTTTCCATTTATATAGCAGATATAATCCCAATTTTCTGAATAGATTATTCATCTTAGTGAACAAGATACATTATTAATATTTACATTAAATTTAAAACATATTATGAAGAAATAATTTTCCTTGATAATTCCATTATTCCACGAAGTGTATCCCAACATAACAATCAAAAAATACTTCCTCATATCCTAGAGAAAATAAATCATAATAAATGTTTGATCTATGATTCTCTGTATGGTAAGGGTATAGTGGAATCTATGAATAAATAAGGCATAATCAGTATGGGAAAATTGATGACACACATTCCATAACTTCAATAACATTATCATAATAAGGAAGAAATATATACAGAACAAATAATTCTACAATCACATGATCACAAAACCTAAAAATGAATATTATAACTAACTGATTAATCATATAGAATAACAAAAACTAAATTAAAAAACATTTAATGAAAAATGATTGATATCTAAAACTAGAAATAGAGTATTTCGTCCAAGATATATAATACTATCAAGGATTCATGATATTTATATAATATCACCAGGGTTTTTTCTATTAATCATGTAAATGGGATGGACATGGCTAGAACCATATCTATATAGTCTCATGAATCTCACTAATGCATCTAGGGCCTATAACGAGACCCACCTTTAACATAAAAAATATAATTAATTCCTCATATGTAATGGGGGAAACATAATTAACATAAAAATTCAAATTCAAATTATAATATGAAATTAAATTAAATTAAAAAATTAATAAAATCAATTATATACAATCATGAGTAATTTGAATGGAATCAAATTATTATATCACCAGTTAAACTCATCATAATCCATTTGATGAAATAATAATGATGATATCCTTACAATATATATAGATTGGATTATGAGTAAGGGGTTTTTGTAATTAATTAATATAAATTCCATAAAATTATATTTAAAATTATTCTCGAGAAAAGACCAATTTAATATTGAAAAGAATTTTGAATTTTATTTATAAAATATGTATTTGTATGAAAACAAATTTTCCAATAAAGAGAGAAATGAAGTCATATTTTATTAAGAAATCATTAATTTTATGTAAAAAATAGTGAAAACATGGTACTATCACATGAAAAATATATTTAAAGCCCATTGTATAATAAAATTAATGTTTTAATTAAAAAGTAACATATAATACTCTTTAATGTAAAATAATGAATAAAAAATCTTAATTTGAATGAGATTGTGATGCAAACCCTAAAAATGAACATAATGTTGAGTGGATAATTAACCAATAAATAGATTATGTGGATAAGAATCAATAAAAAAAGTTCAAATGCAGAAAAATATATTCAAATGTAACTATACACATAATCATATACTATAAATGATAATGAAGTTATAAAATTACACAAAAAAAGAAATTCATATATGAAATTTAATTACTTGTTGGTATCCTTATGTTCCAATCCCATTAGATGAAATAATTCAAAATTTAATCACAATATACCATGAATATTGAATTATAATTGGTATATCATGTCAATGGGTTAGTATACACTCTATATAAAATTAGTTGTCTTTATAAATCTACTATATAACTCAATGAAATAAAATTGGTATAAAATCCCTTACCTTATGTTCTTATTTGGTTGAATGCAATTTAACTGCCTTTTTAACTATTTAAAACTTAATATTAAATAATTATAGTACCATATTATTTTTAATTATATCATATATGATCATTTTATCTTATATATTAACACATTTGTTAATTATATTTTATTATTTTCATTCTCTAACATAATAACTACATTATTGTTTTAGTATGTCTTGACTTGTTAATTTTTTCATATTACATATACCATGATTTAATAATATAAATAATGAAATAAATGATATTAATATCCTATATATTGAGTATATATGTATTCATATTAATCCATAATACATGTTGATGGAATGTAAAAATACATCGTTCATGTAGATGGTATGTCATGTGTATGCATATACATTGATTCAATTTTATTATAGTATTAAATGCATGTGAATTAAATGACATATATAAATATATTTGTGTGCATATATATATATATATTATCATTAAATTATAATTTATATGTCGTATATATCAATTAATTTTATTAAACCCTTCCTTAATACAATAGTTTTAAATCCTGAATGAATCACATTGTTTCATGAGACAGTAGTCCATCATATACCTGAACAACAATATCATATTCACAAAAAATGGAAATAATGAATGTCTTATTAATAAACTAATTACATAATTATAATAACATTATCAATATCAAATAGATCATATTTAAACTATTAATCCATTATTATTCTTAGCCAAGAAAATTGTAATGGAATAAAGGAACGATATCGATTTACGAGGTGGTAGTCTGTCATACAAATAACTGATGAATTTATAACCAATTTCATGTGTGTGATATTTTATTTCATAACCATAAAATAGAATAATAGAATAATATTAATTATATTTTTTTTATTAAATAAGATTGGTATAATGTGAATTGATGCATGTGGTGTGGGAAAAAACGCTTCTAGATGAACATTAACACTTCTTCGGGTATCCTCCCTATGTTTTAATGAAACAATTAAATGGTTTTATTTATACCCAACCTAAGGATTATATGATATGTTTATGGAAGATTGGATGTGATTTTTGAAGGGTTTTTTCCAGAAAAATGGCTTAGGTGGTGTGAATAAGGGCAGAGAGTTAGTGCCATTTTATAGTTTATGAAGAGTATAATTCTTGTAAATACTCAAATATATTCATAATTGGGATTTATCAATTAAATAACATGGAAAAAAATATAGTAATTATTTATTTTATGGATTATATATTCTATAAAATCCTCCATGTAACAAAATTAGAGCATTTTAATTATTTTTTCCTAAAAATCATAGTTTCCATACTTTTTCATGTTTTGTTTTTATTATGGTAACAATATTTATAACCTAGTAAATTCATTCTCTAAGAATTAATTAAAGTTATACTTATTCAATACATTATTCACATTAATTGAAAATTTGATATATTTTTCAAAATATAACAATCCCATGCGTATTGGATATTAATTTTTATATAAACTCAAGTAATGCACAAAAACACTGTTTTTACCCTTCCCATGCTAACATAATTTTTACAATTTTGAGGTTAATGAGTTCATTAAAAAAGATAAATTAATACATTAATGAGCCACATATGTAACATATTAAAATTTCTAAATCACTATGAATACTATATGATTTTATTATTATATACCATTTAGTAAAATATCATTTATTATAAATATAATATTAATTTAAATATTGAAATTATTTATTTAATTTGATTTTGAAAATATTAATAGAATTATTAAATTTCAATATATTAACTTAACACATCTTTAACATGATATATATATATAACATTAATTTTAGTAAATAAATCATTTTATTTACTTACCTTCTAATATATTTCATACTATTTATTTTTTCTATTTCATTACCAAATAAATAATGTATTGAAATTTATTAATATTTTTATTAATTATTTAATATTTAAAAAATTAAAATATATTTATGAAGATAAAAAATGAATTTTTCTTTAATAATTATATTCATAAGGGAAAATATTTTTTCCCTATCTAAAATCATTTTCAATAATAAAGGCAGGAATGTTTTTGTCATTTCAAAATGTTACTTATTAAATAGGTATATTTTATATAAATGAATCGAAACCATTAATTCAAATCAGTACAAAGGTCTTATGTATATGAATATTTCTATACAATGGATTTTGGACTATTTTTGGGTCTTTTTTAAACCTTATTTTCTATGTTTAACCAAAAAATAAATTACTTTTTGCCTTAATTATTGTAATTGATTTTAAATGTTTTCATTAAAAAATTTCAGAAAAAAATAATTTGAACAACTAAAAAATTAAAAATTATACTATTTCTAAATATGGAACACTTTTTTAAAAATTAAAACTAATGTGATGGGAAAAATAATTTAAAATTAGTCACATAGGTGTGATGAAAGAGTGGGGTTTTAAAGTAAAAACTTTATAAAATTTTGAAAATATATTATAAGTAAATTCCATATCAAAATAATTACAATGAAAAAAATGGAACAATAAATGTAAATTTTATCTAATTTTACTTTAAAAACAATTTTAAATATAATTTATCAATATTAATTATTTATATGAAATTTTAGTTTTCTATTAAAATTCATTATTTTTCATTACTCATCTAATAATGAAACTTCTCAGAAAAATAACAAAAATTCACCCTAAGATAATTTTGGAATTATTAAGCCTATAGTTAATATTATTTTGTAAAATATAATTTATTAATGTTATAATAATTAATATTATAAAATTATCCCATTAAAAGGGGGTGAAACTTCTTTTAGAAAAATATATCCTTTGTGCATAAAATTTAAATTTTTCTGTATATTATTCATATAAAATCTATTTGATTAATGAAATTTTTTGGAATATATATATATATATATATCATTAATAACATTAAAACATATTTAAAAATATAATTTACTAGGATGATATTCCATTGGGAACATCAAAATAGTTTTTTTATAGAAACATTTCATTCATATTAAATGGGTTTTTATTTTTTACATCTAATTAATTTAAAACAAATGAATTAAACCATATATATTCATTCATTAGATAAAAATATTCCTAAATACTAATTTAATGGCGACAAAATACTTATAATTTTAAATAATAATATTAATAGTATTTGGAAAAACATAGTCTTGCATGTATCATAATATATCAAATAAATTTGTTGTGTTTAATCCAATTATACATAATATTAATTTATTATCCAGCTATTGGTTAGATTTATTTTCTTTAAATAGTAAATATATTTTATGGACTCACTGATTTTTACTCCTTTTTATTATTTTTGTTTCATGTTATACACAATATTGAAACAATGTTATTCTTTTAAATCATTGAAGAGTTATTTTATCCCAAGCTTAAATAAATGTAATCCTCATAATTTAATATTGATCATCATAATCCCGGGTTTGATATATGAAATTTATTTATTTTTAAATCAAAAAAATAAAAGGGATAATAAAATATAATTTTAATCATAGATAATGTTTTATACAATGGCCATATGTAATATCCAATTAATATGTTTTTTCATAAAATAGAATTTGTAAAATGTGAAGATATAGACAAGGAGAAAAGGAGTAAATGATTATAGAAAATGATTGAGGTAATTTATCATAATAAATGCAGTGATTTATTGAATTAGAGGGCTTAAAACCCATAAATCATTGATGATCTAAAGTATTATTTGATTCATCATATATGAATGCAATAGGATAAATTTTTTTATTGGGATCATTTTTATAATGATTAAAAGTTTTATTACTATCTATGAATATAATAAAATATTCATATATAATAAATCTCAATTTAAAAAATACACATTCATGCTTAATTTTTTTATCCATTAATTTCAAATTTATCCCTTTACAATTTGAAACTAATACCCAGAATTGATATTTTATGCCCGATTCACAAAAACTAACTTCAAATAGATCATAAGATCCTCAAATTGTGATTGATTTTGACTCAAATGATTTACCCAAAACAATATGATTTTAACTATCTATCCAATATAATATATATATATCTCTAAACCTATATGAAACACCAATTTTTCATCATTAATATTTATTCATTATATTTTCTAACAAAAATCAATGACATATTTACCATGCCATCGTATAGGATAGTGGTAGGAACATACCCTTATCTTCCATTGGTCATGGGTTCATGACCAGTGAAATTTCCATAAACTATGGGGTTTCCTAAGGTATAAATTTTTTTCTTTTTATAAACTATAATAATATAATTCATATCTCATTCAATAAAAATATTGGACATCCTTTGTATAAAATTAATCATTAAATAAAATTTTTACTATGGTATTCAATTAAATTTGTTCATAATTTTTTATCAAAAATAATTAACATATTTTCAATAATAGTAATACATACCTTTAATCATATGTTTATAAATTTTAATTTCATTATTCATCAAATAATTTTTTCATCTAAAAACATTATGTAAAATCTCAAAATAATCCTTTGATCTTGGAAAACTCCCATAAAAAATATATAACAAAATGTGTCTAAGGATTTTAATAAATGATCCGTCTTTAACTAATTAGATAGTGATTATATCCATAACTCATAAGTTAATGATGATATATGTGATTCAAAAAAAATTATGATCAAAATATGTTTCATAATTATTATCACCATAATACCATTAGTAAAAATAATTCAACAATTTAATTGTGGAATCAGAGTAATTAATCTATTTTATCCCCATAAAGGTCATTTACTTGTGTTGTGGTATAATATAGGTAAATCATTGTCCTAATATATTCAAATAATTTATAATTTTTTATAAAAAAGGGAATTATCTTATCTATATCCCCCAGAAGTGACAAACATTGTGTGCATCAAGGACCATTATTGTGTAATAATTTAAACATGATCCAATCATGACGTGCCCTTTGGGGAGTTATTACAACTAGGTACATATTTAATATGACCATGTGTAATTTTATTAGAAAAACATGGATTTATTTTTAGGAATAACAACATAATATATACCTTACCAAAACTCTTGTATGTTCGTATATATTTATCATTAAAATAATTCATTGGGTTTTATTATCTATTTAAATTTTTTTCTAAATATAGTTTACATGGTTTCTGCTTCAATCCATCTTATACCAAATATAGAAACCCAAATTCAAACAATGCATAATTGGTGGCTTCTACCATTAAATTAGCATGGATAAAATTGTAGGAATCCCAACAGACCAAATAGTTTTGTAGTCATGGTAAAATAGATACATAATTATATTAAATTTTAAAATATAAAATACCTAATTAATTTTCATTGACAATTCCATTAATCCCCATAGTGTATCCCTACATATCAATAAAACAATAATTCTTTGTATCCTATGTGGAAGAAATCAAAAAAAGGGTGATCTCAGATTCTCAATAAGGGTAAGTGTAAAGTAGAAGCTATGAATAAATAAGGCATAATGAATTTACAAAAATAAATGAAACACATTCAATTTAATTAATAAATTGAGGATAATATGGTAGGAAAAAATGTTTCTCAAATAATTCCATAATTTCATTATCATTAAACCTAACCAAGAATATTCTAACTAAGATATTTATAAAATTAAATATCAATAACATAGTTAAAAACAATAGATTGAATAATGAAGTATATCTAAAAAGTACTATTATGTCTTCATTCTATAAAATATAGTACATTCAGTGATTTAATTTATGATCATAAAATCACTGAGGATTTATTCATATAATCTAATAAATGGGAAGGACTCATCCATAGCTATATCAGGTTTGTCTCATAAAACCTACCATTTCATTGAGGGGATATAGTTGGACATTATTTACACATATGTATCCAATTCATTCCAAATATGATTGGGGTGTAGAATAATTATTATAATTTTTCATATTAAAATATTCATATGATATTTTATTACTTTCCCCAGCCAATAGACATAATTGCAGACCATCCTGAGTAATTTGAATTCTTTCATAACAGCACATCCTAATAAAAAATAATCTCACATGGGCTTGGGAAATAATATGTATAGTATCATTAAAATATATTCCCATTTATGTGTGACGAAAGTTTTTTTCATTGATTAATACAAATATCGTAAAAATATATAAAAAGACATTATTGGAGAAATTATTATTTTCATTTTGAAATTGATTTTGAAAATACATTTCATTAAAAAAAATTTAAACCTCTTTTATTGAATAAACCCTTATAAAATTATAATTACTGCATAAAAGTTATGTAATTCTTGTAGGTGAGTAATTTGATAAATGTATTATAGATCATTTCACTTGCATAGTTAAATGGATAGAAATGTTAATTTCTAAAATAGGGAAAAAATATTACTTTGAAATAATTTTTTAAAAATAAATAATGGGTAAAAATATGTTTTAATAAATAATTTTGGCAAATATAAAGACAATATATTGATTTTTTTTAGAAAATATGGATTATAAAAAATATTTCTGATTGAAGAGAGAAATGAAACAAAATTTTATTGAACAATTTTATAAATAATTTCAATAACAAGAGTAAAAAAATCGAACCGTCACATTAAATATATCATTAATAACTTTAGGAGATAAAATTTTAATATTTTAAAATTAAATGATATTATAATTTTATTTAATGTAAATTCAATAGTAAACATTTTTTATTCGAATGATATTGTCAACTAAACAATTAATATGATCATAATGTCAATGTGAGAATTTATCATCAAAATTATTATGATTATCATCTTTAAATCCACAGAAAACAAGTTTAAATATAAAAATAGATAGTAAAATTTCATTTTATATATAATAATAAAAAATAAATGGCAATGAAGAAGTAAAAAAACCCAATGAAATGAAATTGAGTTATTAAATTTTCTTACCACATAGTAACTCTATGTTCAAATACCCTTAGGTGAAATAATTAAAATTAAAATTTGAGATACCATTAATAATTTATTATTCATGGTATTACATTTTAATATAAAATTATATACACCATAGAAATTTAATTTGGTTCATAACATTACAATATGCCTCAATTAAAATAAATTGAGACAAAATCCATTAACTTATGCATAATTTTTTGGAGAATTATTTAATCCCATGTATAATGAATTAAAACATGTTATTAACAAAAAATAGATACATTTTAAGATTAGTGATATAATATATTATACTTTTATAACTTATTACTACTCATTCGTTAACAACATTTTATTATATTCATCGTTTCAGGTAATAACCGCTTTGTTCTTCAAGTAAGTTTTGACTTGTCATTTTTTTTTTCCGATTACATCAATCCGAACTTAATTATATAATTAATAAAATTATTTATTTAAATATAATATATATTTATAATATATTTATTTATAGTAATCTATAAAAATTGGTGATATGAAATTAAAAACACTATTCATTGAGATGGGAGGTCGTATGTATAAATGAATGATGTTTCCATTTTATTATCATACTGAATTAGTGAAATTTAAATGATATATATATATATATAATCATATTAGTTTAATTTTATGTAATATTTATCAAATATATTTATTAATCCCATACATAACACATTCTTTTTCATATTTGAACGAATCACATCACTTTTCAATCCAGTAGTCTGCCGTACACATGAATAACATTATTGTATTCCACCAATAAGGAAATCATGAATTCTTGTCTCATATAATTTTTATAGATTAATAATAACATCATAAATATCATTTAAATCATATATAAACTATAAATCTATCATTATTATGAACCTTAAAATGTGGTAATTGTAAAATAAATTATATATGTTCATTATGTGGTAATCCCTTATTTGCACTAATGATGAATTCAAAAACAAATTGATTAAATGAGTTATTTTATAGGTATTAACCTTCACATAAAAATATCTTAGTATATTTATGATATTGAGGTTGTTATATAATTACGATATAATTGTAATAAAATACTATTGACAAGGAAATAAAATAAAAACTCATTTAGAAGAACATTACATCTTATTTGGGCATCGTCCTTAAGATTCCACTAGAAACATCACAGCTATTTTACGAGATAAATATCAATTATAGGATTGTGTTATATAAGTTGAATTTTTTTATTAGGGTTTCTTATATTAAAACGGACTGAGGGGTTTAAAGAATATTAGAGAGGGAATTCCATTTTATAATTAATGAGTGGAATTATTGTAAATAATAAAATTTTATCAATATAAAGATATTTCCCATACCTCATTGAGATTATTAATTTAATAATAAATGATTTTTGGATTTAGGTGGTATATAAAATCCTCCACCACATATAAAGAAGTTCATTTTTTAATTTTTATCATTGTCATATGTGTTTCCCTAATTTTTCTATTTTGTGCATTATATGCTCTAATAATAATAAAAATTTCAAGAAACCCCCGATATTTTTATTTTTTAAATTAAATGTCATTTTTTGAAGTAGTGGGTTTATATAAGATCAATTGTTCTGTTAGTGTAAAACATTTATAAATTTTAATATTTAAAAAATAACTTCATAGATGATATGATTGTTTTTAATTATAATCCATTCAATAAAAAGAAATTTACTATAAAATAATATCAATTCCAATGTTGATATGGTTTTTTAATTTGAAATTTAAAATATCATTAAAATGATGTAATTTTCATTAATTAACTTCAAATCAGTTTAGCATGATATTTTCATCTAAAAAGGTAATTGAATACAATAATTTTGTAAATATATTTTAATGTATTAGGATATTATATTACATACTATGTGTGGTGTTGGGTGGTATATAAGATATCGAATAAAACATTATTCAATTATAATTGTGGTCTATTATAAAAGAAAACATGTACCTTAATAATGGAAACAATTTTGTATCATCATTATATAGATATATAGAATGATATAGTTGTTCGAATTTATAATGTAATTCTTTGAAAATTTATTCAATATTTTGGTGGTTCTTAGGAAACAAATTTTCCCTTTATATAGATCTCTTATAAAATTAGTTTTTAGGATTCTATTAAAATGTAGCATATTGATTAATAGTTTTGTAAATCATATAGTTCTCCTTGGTTTTGTGTTGAGTTGAGACATTGGCCTTTCATTAGATAGAGTCTAATTTTAGAGATGGAAAAAATATTGTAGTTGATCACAAAGTGAATTATGTCATCATATAGTAATTCGAAATCACATGAGGTATATAAACTTCACTGTTTACTATTTGTGTTTAGTGATCTTTTTTTCATTGGGGTTCTCCTAAAATGGGATTTTACTACTTGGGAAAGAATGGTAAGCGGGACCCATGGTATTTTGTCCCCTTTGAGATCATCAATCACATTTTGATAGTTTCAAAGGGGTTAGACATAATATCTATCTTTTCATAAATTCATGATGTGTTTCAGGTTTCACAAATAAGTAGGTATCTTCACCATCCTTATCATAAGAAGAAATGTGAGGATGCTAAAATTGAGCCTCACACCTTAGGGGAAAAACAACCAGTTTAGCTTATGGATTGTTAGAATCAGGTTTTGTATTGTGTAATGATTTCCTTAGTCCTTGTATAGTTGTAGAGAGGATGATATACCCATGATAAATGGGGGAATGAAGCAGTAATGATATATATATATATATATATCAATGAATTTCGTTTTAAATCATGATTCCTACATGCTTTCTTGTGATAAATGGTTCCAAATTGTGAAGATTTTTGACACACTTCAAGTTGTAGGAATATTTTATTCTGAGCATAGTTTTTCACAATAATTTTACTAATTTATATTATGAGTTGTGGGTTAAGATTTTATATATTTATGAAAAAATAAGTTAGGCACACAATGTTCATAATTATCATATTACCCTTAAAGTAATTATGTAAAAAAAATTTGTCAAATACTATGGTAGTTTTTTGGGGTTTTATTACAATTGATGATTCCTTTGAGATCTATAAGGCACCGGCCTTAAACCTTACTTAATCTTGAGTTATTACAAGATTACACATTGAGGATCTTTTCAGGTTTAGAGTTTTAGAGAATTAGATCATAACTATTACATCTCAAAAGATTACAATGTAGACACTTCTACTATGATTCCATAAAATAAAAACTCTTAAAAAGAAACATATCTAGTTCCATGTTTTAGATAGCCTGACTTTCCCTTAATCCCATCCTTGACCCTAATCCACATTAAGTCATGTGAAAAACATTTCAAAAAAACTTCGGGTGATCATAAAAAGCTCAGTAAGGGATACACAAAGAATGAAAATTATTAGTTTTTCAAACATCAAGTAAACCATGTATACTTTATCAAAGTAATACCTTCACCTTCATGAATTAGTAAAAACTCTTCACTGAATAAAATATCATTACATACCCTTTTGTAACCAAAGGATTACCATAAAACCCATATAAAGAACACATAACATATAAAGGTAACTTGGGACATAAACATACTTAAGTGGAATAACCATACGGTCGACTTCCACACATATCTCTTAATGGTATAGCCATACGGCCAACTTCCATACATACTTAATGGAATAGCCATATGGACGACTTCCATACCCAATGCATTGGAGGTTATAACGTAACCACCTATCCTGGTTGCCACAACACCACCCGTCATATGGTCTATCACGTAACCACCCGTCAAATGTCCAAGTGCCATTATAAAATCATAAGACATAAAATAAATATAAAGGAAAGAAAACATTTCCACACTTTGATCACAATATATCACTTAAATATATTGACATAACAAATCCATTATAAAAACCATTTTCAATACAAAAATAAAAGAAAATAAAAACATGGTATTTATTTTTCATTAAAAGATATTGGCTTGTAGAGGAAGCCGAATCTCAAATAATGGTCACGGTGGTGGAGAAGTCATTGTCCCCGCATACGTACGACAAAAACATTCCCTTTTGTCATTTAGTAAAACGCTTCGCATAAAAAGATTCCTTTTGAATAAATGTAAAATTCAAAGGGGTTTATACACCGTATAAAATAAATTTGTGTATAAAACAAAAAATGCCTCAATGAAAGGTGATTGAGTCGAAGTCCCTTACCTCGGGTCCGACTTGACTCGATCGTTATTTAACGTCCTGAATAATAAACTTGAGTTAATTTTTATTTGCTTAAAAACATTTTTCGAGTTCATTATTCCATTTATATCACTTATTTCAATGTTATAAACATTATGTAATCATTTAATTTAATAATTTGTGTTTTGTCTATATGTGGTCCTTAAGTCGAAAGTGGACTTCTTACAATTACATGTTGTTCGTGTGGTCAAAGGTTCATTATATCCAGAATGAAATTCCTGATTTGGATATCATATATATCATATATATATATATAGAATATACATGTATTTATAATATCACATAATCATTTAGAGGTAAGAAATGAAATGCACCGTTCATGGAGACGGTAAGCCGCATGTACACATGAATGCTACATTCATTTCTATGTCATATTAATCGAATTAAAAATAAATGAGAGGTATGTATATTTTAATTCCAGAAATATATGAATCATTTATATGTAACATACATCATATATATCCATTATATATATGTAATTATAATAGTACATTACATTTTGGGATAAGAAATGAAATGCACCGTTCATGGAGACGGTAAGCCGTACGTACGCATGAACGCTACTTTCATTTCTATCTCATACATTAATGGAAATAAATAATAATGATATAGAGGTATATTGTAATTATTTTATAACATAATATATATTACATTAATTAAATCCTTTATACGTCCCACATATGTCATTAACGAAATAAAATCACTTCGAGGGGGCGGTAGTCCGCACTTTCTTAAATGAAGATATCGCATTTACCCATAATGGAAACCATAAAGGTATACCACAAATGAAAAATAAATAATCATAAGGAAAACATAAACATTATATATATCATATATAAATATAGTGACATCTTAATGGCCTCCATTAAATGTGTTTAAAAGAAGATTGAACAATCATCGTTTCGTGAGACATAAATTCGCCAACCACAGAAACAGTATGTTATTTAACCATTAGATGTAGATGTGTGTAAGTGTATCTAGAAATCATCTTATAACAAAATCCTAGTATATTGAAGATACTGGAGTTGTTACAAAATAAAGGAATAAAAATAGTTTAGGGGGTTCGAGAAGCAAAATAAAACAAAAGAACACAAGTGAAGACATCACCTTAAAAGAGGGTAACTCTCTTAGATTCAAGCTCAAAGGCTTCCTTGGGAAGACTTCTGCCCAAAGTGAGGTTTCAAGGAGTTACAAAGGGATGTGGAGAGACAAAATGAGCAGGGTTTGGTCGAGCCAAAGGCTTTGTATGTGTGGGTAATGAGGTAGAGGTGGGGGCCTTTTATAAGAGGAGAGGAGGGGCACTCTTGGAAAGTAAAGAAATGTTCCTTTATTTTAAAATGCGTTTCGGATTTAAAAGGTCCCACATTGATATAATTCTAGGATAAGGTGATACGGGTTCGAAATATACCCATACAATAGGTTTTGGACATCTGTAGTTCATAGAGTTTACATTATCTTTTCATTTTATTTAAATCCTTTATTAATGCGGTAATCGCTGCATCATCAGATGTCATAAGTAAGTTAATATATATAATGTCTAAAAATTATAAAAAAAATATCATGATATACGAAATAATTTTAGATTTCTAATTAATATTTATAGTAAAAAATATGACTTGTATAACCCCATGTAAAAATTGTTTTAGTAAAACATCACATGTTTGTGTCATTTTTATTTTAACTTTAAATAAAACGCATAAATGTCATTATCATACCCAAGTGGCTCCATGGGGTACCAAAAATTGACCCATGGGTTTTCTTGGTCGTCCATAACACATCCAATAGGGTTAGGACAAGTTTCAAGAAATTTTCATTTTATTATAATATCATTTTTACCTTAAATTACACTAATTACCTTTAATCGCGATTAATAAAACATAAAAGTTACTATTAACCAAAAAATTATTTTAATACCATTGTGCCACATTTTACTTAATAATTAAAATCTTTTAAATTGAATTTTTGAGATTCAAAACACAGAAGTGGTAATGTCCCATTTAAACGAAAAATCAAATTTTGTAACCACCACTTTGGGGTTTCACTATTCATCCAAAATTGAAGTTTTTCAGAAAAAACCAAAACATCACCCTAAGCTATATTTGATATTCAGAATTAAAAAATGATGTATATTTTAAAAAATTAAAAAAATATAAGTTGCATTAATTAATTTAATAATTAATTCCCACTTTCAAAACAAATAGCCAATTTTTATGAAACAATAAGTATCAAAAGATTGACACCAGTTTATGTCCAATTTCAAAGTGAAATTAATTTCAACGACCACTATTGGATTAAATGGTAAAAATATATTCTAATTTCACTTAAAAACAATTCAAAAGATTATATAATCATCTTAATAAATTATATTAAAAAGAGGTTTTGAATTAAAATACAACATTTTTCACTATTCATTAAAAAATGAACTTTATCGGAAAAATACCAAAAAATTACACAAAGTAAAATTTGACGTCCTGATTCTAAAGAAGAGTTTTATTTGGTCCAATAGAATGTATAAGAGTGACCAAAACTATATTTAATGATGGTTTTCCATCAAATGTTGATAAGTGGACCTTTCGTGAAAATTAGAGTATATAAGCCTAAAATTGAATTCTTTTCATATTTTAAGCCTTTATCCTTTATTAGATAAATGTAAAAACATTTAACAAACATATATAATCATATTTTAGTTATTTCTATACATTCCTGCTGGTACAACAACTATGTGTTAACTAACATTTAAAATAATATTATTTTATTACTAGTGTGCAACGTACGATTTCAAAGAAACTCTTTGTTGCGTATCGGGTACGCTATCGAACATACAAACCCCTTTAAAGAAAAATTAATATTTAATTCGCAAATATTAAGAAATATGAAAATGTATTTTTCTTTATTTTCCTGGGGTGTTACATCCTTCCCCCCTTTTGGGAATTGTGTCCTCACAATTTTATTCACTTATCAAAATAAGTGGGGGTATTTATCCCTCATAGTATTTGCCGATTCCCATGTTTCCTCTTCAACCAAATGGTTTTTCCACAAAACCTTTACGTGGTGAATTACCTTATTTCGCAATACTTGCTCTCATTGGTCAAGAATCTGGACTGGTTGTTCTTTATAAGAGAGATTCTCTTCCAGCTGAACTACCTTTGGGCACAAAACATGATATGGATCTGGCATATAATTTCTCAACATCGAAACATGAAAAACATTGTGTACCTGAGATAAACTCGGAGGTAAAGCCACTCGGTAATGAACTGATACAACTCTCTCCAGAATTTCATATGGTCCAATAAACCTTGGACTCAGCTTTCCTTTCTTACCAAATCGCATCACACTCTTCTATGGTGAGACTTTGAGAAAAACATGATCACCTACCTCAAAAGATAGATCCTTCCTCCGGTTATCTGCATAACGTTTCTGTCTTCTCTGAGCTGTTTTCATGTGTTTCTGAATCAACTGAACTTTTTCTGCCATCTCTTCTACCAATTCTAGTCCCATCAGCTTCCTTTCACCCACTTTATCCCAAAATGCTGGAGTTTGACACCGCTTCCCATATAATGCCTCAAATGGTGCCATCTGTATAATGGAATGAAAACTGTTATTATAAGAAAACTCAACCAAAGAAAGATGTTGGTCCCAACTTCCCTGATAATCCATTGAACAAGCTCATAGCATATCCTCCAAGGTCTGAATTGTTCGTTCTGACTGCCCATCTGATTGCGGATGAAAATCTGTACTAAAATTTAATTCAGTACCCAACGACTTCTGAAGGCTTTTCCAAAAGTTAGAAGTAAACCTAGGATCACGGTCAGATACAATAGAGAGAGGAAATCCATGTAACCTGACTATATCTTTAATATACAAACGTTAAAGTTGATCTAGGGAAAAACTATCTCGTATAGGAAGGAAATGAGCAGATTTAGTCAAGCGATCAACAATAACCTAGATTGCAATATTACCTCGAGATGTCTTCGATAATACCACAACAATGTCCATGGATATATTCTCCCATTTCCACTCTGGCACTGGTAGAGGCTGAAGCATCCCTTTTGGTAACTGCCACTCTACTTTAACTTGCTGACAAGTCAAACACTTCACAGTAAAATCAGCAATATCTCTTTTCATTCCATCCCACCAGTAATACTCCCGTAGATCTCTGTACATCTTAGTACTTCCAAGATGAACTGAAAACGGAGAACTATGAGCTTCATATAACACCTCTCTCTTAAACTGTGAATCACAAGGCACACACAATCTCTTCCCAAATCTCAAAACACAATCACTATCAATGTTGAATTCATGAAACTTACCTTTCTGAACCAGCTCTACCTTTTTCTGCAACTCACTGTCTTGCTTCAATGCTTGCTTGATTCTGTCTGATAGAGATGATCTCACTGATACCTGAAACAAAACAGAAGGACATCCTGCACCAACAACTTCTATGCCAAAGTTCATCAAATCCTTAACCAAAGGATCAAGTTCCAAACGCAACATCATTAATGAAGCATTACTTTTTTGACTCAAAGCATCAGCAACTTCATTGGCTTTTCCCAGATGGTAGTGAATTGTACAATCATAATCCTTGATTAATTCTAACCATCTCCGCTGTCTCATGTTCAATTCTTTCTTAGTGAATATATACTTTAAACTTTTGTGATCAGTATATATTTCACGCATTACTCCATACAAATAATGCCTCCAAATTTTTAAAGCAAAAACAACATCAGCTAATTCCAAATCATGTGTAGGGTAATTTACCTCATGAGTTTTCAACTGACGTGAAGCATATGCAATAACCTGATCATTCTGCATAAGGACACCGCCAAGTCCCTTCAACGAAGCATCACTGTATATAACAAACTCACCACTCCTGGAAGGAAGTTCCAAAACTATATCATTCACCAATCTTCTTTTCAACTCTGGAAAACAAACATCATATTATTTTGTCCAGATAAACTTAACACCCTTCCGAGTTAGCTTAGTCATTGGACTAGATAACTGTGAAAAATTCTCAACAAACCTTCGGTAGTAACCTGCCAAACCAAGGAAACTACGGATCTCAGTTACATTTGTGGGTCTCATCCATTCTTCAACAACTTTTGTTTTAGCAGGATCAATAGTTATGCCATCTTTTGAAACAATGTGACCCAGGAAAGAAATTTGGTGTAACAAAAACTCACACTTGCTGAATTTTCCATATAGTTTCTTTTCTTTTAAGGTTTGTAAGATAACCTTTAAATGAATTTCATGCACCTATTTACTTTTAGAAAACACCAAAATATCATCGATGAAAACAACCACAAACCTATCCAAGAACGCATGGAAAATTCTTTTCATAAGGTCCATGAATACAGAAGGTGCATTAGTTAACCCAAAAGGCATAACTACAAATTCATAATGGCCAAATCTAGTGCGGAACGCAGTCTTCAGAATGTCTGCTTCTTTTACTTTCAACTGATAGTACCCCGACCTCAAGTCAATCTTCGAAAAATACTGAGCTCCCTAGAGCTGATACTACTTCATTCGATGGCCCAACATCTGCTGAGGTTGTTGCAAAGGATTTCACCACCCCTTTCTGCTTGTAGTCTGGATGCTTTCCCCCAGTTGAGTTCTTCGTTAGACACTCATTTTCATAATGAACCATTTCATTACACTTAAAACATCTTACCGTTGGCTTTTCATTACCTGCTTGATTATCTTCCTTACAGTTACGAGCAATATGACCAGACTTACCACACCGAAAGCACTTACCAGACATGGATAAACATTCTCCAGGATGCATTTTACCACACTTCTCACATGATGGATATTTTGTTTTCTTACCTCCTTGCATCTTTGATTAATTATTCCCCTTTTCCTGCCAACTAGACCACTTATACCACTGTTTTTCATAGAACACATGATCATCGGAAAACTCCATTTCCACCTTCTCCATACATCGAACAAGTTTTTCATAACTTTTGAACTCATGAGAAGCTAAATCCATTCTATACTTTGGCTTTAACCCTGAGTAAAAATGGTTTATTTTACTATCAAGATCTCGTATGAAGTTTGGAGCATACCTTGCCAATCGGGTGAACTTTGTTTCGTAAGCAGCCACAAAATCATCCTCCTGCCTCAATTCTAGGAACTGTTTTTCCATCCTAAGATGAACCACCTTAGGAAAATATTTCTCAAGAAACATACCTTTGAATTCGTCCTAGTGAAGATCTTCAATCTCATCACTATCCCTGATATTTTTTACCATCGACCACCACTGATCAGCTTCACCTTCAAAATGGAAAACAACAAGACTAACCTTTTGACGTTCTGAACACCCCATGACATCAAAAATCTTCTCCAGTGCTTTAATCCACCCTTCAGCTTATAGGGGATCAGAGGATCCTCTGAATGATGGGGGATGTTGCCTCATGAAATGTTCCACCACTGACATGTTCCTCTGCTGTTGATCTGGCTGATCTCGTGCATGGATACAACCACCATTTATAGCCTGAGTCAACTGTGTCATCACTGCAACAAACTGTTCAGTTCCAATTCCGACCATATCAGGTTGCTGATTTGGAAGGTTGTCTTCCTCCTGATGTCGTCCCAGCATAGCTGTTTTGTTTCCTCTGCAGAAAACCATTCTGAACACAGAAATATCTTAGGCGAAGAAACATGGTAATCTATAAATGCTATATCATTTCAGTCATACCATAAATTAACTTATAATTTAACAATTTTCTAACTCCTAAAGTTGTCTAAACTGACCCTTGATACCAACTATAAGGATCCGGCCTTAAACCTTACTTAATCTTGAGTTATTACAAGATTACACATTGAGGATATTTTCAGGTTTAGAGTTTTAGAGAATTAGATCATAACTATTACATCTCAAAAGATTATAAAGTAGACACTTCTACTTTGATTCCATAAAATAAAAACTCTTAAATATAAACATGTCTAGTTCCATGTTTTAGATAGCCTGAATTTCCCTTGATCCCATCCTTGAACCTAATCCACATTATGTCCTGTGAAACACATTTCAAAAAAAACTTGGGGTGAGCATAAAAAGCTCAGTAAGGGATACAAAAATAATGAAAACTGTTAGATTTTCAAACATCAAGTAAACCATGTATACTTTATCAATGTAATACCTTCACCTTCATGAAGTAATAAAAACTCTTCACTGGATAAAATATCATTACTTACCCTTTTGTAACCAAAGGATTACCATAAAACCCATATAAAGAACACATAACATATAAAGGTAACTTGGGACATAAACATACATAAGTGGAATAACCATACGGTCGACTTCCACACATATCTCTTAATGGTATAGCCATACAACCAACTTCCATACATACTTAATGGAATAGCCATACGGCCGACTTCCATACCCAATGCATTGGAGGTTACAACGTAACCACTCGTCCTGGTTTTCACGGCACCACCAGTCATATGGTTTATCACGTAACCACCCGTCAAATGTCCATGTGCCATTATAAAATCATAAGACATAAAACAAATATAATGGAAAGAAAACATTTCCACACTTTGATCACAATATATCACTTAAATATATTGACGTAACAAATCCATTATAAAAACCATTTTCAATCCCAAAATAAAAGAAAATAAAAACCTGGTATTTATTTTTCATTAAAAGGTATTGGCTTGTAGAGGAAGCCGAATCTCAACTAATGGTCACGGCGGCAGAGAAGTTGTTGTCGCCGCATACGTACGACAAAAACATTCCCTTTTGTCATTTAGTAAAACGCTTCATATAAAAAGATTCCTTTTGAATAAACGTAAAATTCAAAGGGGTTTATACACCATATAAAAGAAATTTTTTTATAAAACGAAAAATGCCTCAATGAAAGGTGATTGAGATGAAGTCCCTTACCTCGGGTCCGACTTGACTCGGTCGTTCTTTAACGTCCTGAATAATAAACTTGAGTTAATTTACATTTTCTTAAGAACCTTTTTCGAGTTAATTATTCCTTTTATATCACTTATTTCCATGTTATAAACATTATGTAATCATTTATGTTAATAATGTTTGTTTTGTCGATATTTGGACCTTAAGTCGAAAGTGGACTTCTTACAATTACATGTTGTTCATGTGGTCAAAGGTTCATTATATCTAGAATTACATTCCTGATTTGGATATCATATTTATCATATATATCTAGCATATACATGTATTTATAATATCACATAATCATTTATAGGTAATAATTGAAATTCACCGTTCATGGAGACGATAAGTCGTACGTACACATGAATGCAACTTTCATTTCTATGTCATATTAATGGAATTAGAAAAAAATGAGAGGTATGTATATTTTAATTCCAGAATTATTTGAATCATTTAGATGTAACATACATCATATATATCCATTATATATATGTACTTATAATAGTACATTACATTTGGGGATAAGAAATGAAATGCACTGTTCATGGAGACGGTAAGCCGTACGTACGCATGAACGCTACTTTCATTTCTATCTCATACATTAATGGAATGAAATAATAATAATATAAAGGTATATTATAATTCCAGTATAAAATCATATATATTACCATTAATTAAATCATTTATACATCCCACATATGGCATTAACGAAATCGAATCACTTTGAGGGGGCGGTAGTCCGCACTTCCTTAAATGAAGATATCGCATTTACCTATAATGGAAACCATAAAGGTATACCACAAATGAAAAATAAATAAGCATAAGGAAAACATAAACATAATATTTATCATATATAAATATAGTGACATTTTAATGGCCACCATTAAAGGTGTTTAAAAGAAGATTGAACAATCATCGTTTCGTGAGGCATAAATTCACCAACCACAGAAACAATATGTTCTTTAACAATTAGATGTAGATGTGTGTATGTGTATCTCGAAATCATATTATAACAACATCCTAGTATATTGAAGATACTGGAGTTGTTACAAAAGAAATGAATAAAATGAGTTTAGGGGGTTAGAGAAGCAAAATAAAACAAAAGAACACAAGTGAAGACATCACCTTAAAATCAGGTAACTCTCTTAGATTTGAGCTCAAAGGCTTCCTCGAGAAAACTTCTGCCCAAATTGAGGATTCAAGGAGTTAGAGAGGGATGTGGAGAGACAAAATGAGAAGGGTTTGGTTGAGCCAAAGGCGTTGGAAGTGTGGTTAATGAGGTAGAGGTGGGGGCCTTTTATAAGAAGAGAGGAGGGGCACTCTTGGAAAGTAAAGAAAAGTTCCATTATTTTGAAATGATTTTCAGATTTAAAAGCTCCCAAATTGATAAAATTAGAGGATAACGTAATAAGGGTTCTAAATTTACCCATTCAATAGGTTTTGGACATGTGTAGGTCATATATTTTACATTATCTTTTCATTTTATTTAAATCTTTTATTAATGAGGTAAATGTTGCATCATCATGATGTTATAAATAATTTAATAAATTTAATGTCTAAAAATTATAAAAATATATCATGATGTAGGAAATATTTTTAGCTTTCTAATGAATATTTATAGTCAAAAATATTACTTGTATAACCCCATGTAAAAATTGTTTTAGTAAAACATCTTATATTTGTGTCATTTTTATTTTAACTTTAAATAAAAGGCATAAATGTCATTATCATACCCAAGTGGCTCCATGGGGTACCAGAAATCGACCCATGGGTTGTATTGGTCGGCCATAACTCATCCAATAGGGTTAGGCCAAGTTTCAAGATATTTTCATTTTATTATAATATCATTTTTACCTTAAATTACACTAAATACCTTTAATTGCGATTAATAAAACATAAAAGTTACTATTCACCAAAAAAATTATTTTAATCCCATTGAACCACATTTTACTTAATAATAAAAATCATTTAAATTGGATTTTTGAGATTCAAAATATAGAAGTGGTAAAGTCCCATTTAAACGAAAAACCAAATTTTGTAACCACCACTTTGCGGTTTCACTATTCATAAAAAAAATTGATGTTTTTCAGAAAAAAACAAAAACTTCGCCCTAAGATATATTTGATATTACGAATTCAAAAATGATTTCTAATTTAAAAAATTTAAAAAATATAAGTTGAATTAATTAATTTAATAATTAATTCCCGCTGTCAAAACAAATAGCATGTTTTTATGAAACAATAAGTATCAAAAGATTGACACCAGTTTAAGTCAAATTTCAAAGTGAAATTAATTCCAATGACCACTATTGGATTAAATGGTAAAAATATATTAGAATTTAACTTAAAAACCAATTAAAAAGATTATAAAATCATCTTAATAAATTAGATTAAAAAATGTTTTGAATTAAAATACAACATTTTTCACTATTCATTAAAAAAATGAACTTTATCGGAAAAATACCAAAAAATTACACAAAGTAAAATTTGATCTCCCGATTCTAAAGAAGATTTTTATTTGGTCCAATATAATGTATAAGAGTGACCAAAACTATATTTAATGATAGTTCTCCATCAAATGTTAATAAGTGGACCTTTCGTGAAAATTAGAGTATATAAGCCTAAAATTGAATTCTTTTCGTATTTTAAGCCTTTATCCTTTATTAGATAAATGAAAAAACATTTAACAAACATATATAATCATATTTTGGTTATTTTTATCCATTCCCGCCAGTACAACAGCTATGTGTTAACTAACATTTAAAATAATATTATTTTATTACTCGTGTGCAACGTATGATTTCAAAGAAACTCTTTGTTGCGTATCGGGTACGCTATCGAACATAGCAACCCCTTTAAAGTAAAATTAATATTTAATTTGAAAATATTAATAAATATGAAAATGTATTATTCTTTATTTACCTGGGATGTTACAAGAGCTATGTTGTTTCATGGGTTTAGATCCTTATGTTTTTTTAAAAAATTCACATAATTTTTCAAAACATGCATCTATTCATAAGATATTGTGAAATTATGATTTGAAGTGATTTTATAAACCACACAATTTTCATATTGTTTTCCAAACCATGAGGCCTAATTATGTGACATGTTTGAATTTCATAAAAATAAAAAATTACCGTAATAAAATTCCCCTTTTATTACCCATATATCACCAAAATTTGTCATTAGTTTTGAAAATCCATTTCTTAACATTATAGTATGCGCTCACTTTTTTTCTTGTAAAATACTAGGTAATAATTGTTGAGACCTTTCTAGTACACAACAATTTTGATATGTTTTCTTAACCTCTTGCTATATTCCCTAAAAATATATATTCTCCATTATGTGTCATAACTCGTAGGGATAATATGTACAGAAATGGATTTTTCTATGGAGATTTAACGATGATTTTAAGGGATCCAGTATTTGTTGGTATGAATATTTATGTTTTGTCCAATATTTTTTTATGGTTGCTAAGATTCCACATTTGGTGAGGTCGGCATCACTAAAAATTTGATATTTCTCATTGAATAGCTTTTTGTTTTGGTATTTTACACTTTTTCATGTTAAAATGATTGATTTCATATCTATTAAATCTATTCAATATAAATATATCTTTTTGGATTGTATATTTCTTTTTATGAGTCATTGATTAAAATATAATGCACACATTATTGGTTTTCTGAAATTCCACAAATATTGTTTTGACAATAATTTTTTTCTCAAGGATGGTAGTGGTATTGATATTTATGAAAATGTTATATTAAATTTTATTTCAGGATTTAAAATAATGTTTGGATTTAAAAGAATATTGGAACTATTGTTGTGTTAGGTTATAGAAAAATGCACATTTCTATTTAGTGAGGCATGAATACAGAATTTGTATAGGATCTCATTATAATTTGGAAGACAATGAGTGGACCTAATACAAGTTAATTTTGGTTGGACATGGTATCATTAAGAATCATTTTTTCACATATTAGAGTTCCTTGTATTTCCATGTTATGTATTTATATTGGATATAAACCATTTTTTTCCTTATTGATTTCTTTATATTTTTATTCATAATGATTAAATATAAATTAGTTCATTGTCCTTGTAACCTTATAATCATTTACCCTATAAATTTATTTTAAAATGAAAATGAAAATTCCTTTTGAGAATTATTTACATAAAAAATTTATAACCTCATTATTTTTTATTCATCAATAAATTGTTTTTAATGCATTCAAATGAAATAAAAAATAATGATCGTAATGTGTTATATCTATAATATTTATTTCATATAGTGTCCTCCAAAGTAGTTTTTTAATAAAATTTTTTATTCTCTATATATTCCATGGGTTTTAAATAAAAATCCAATAATTAAGTAGACCAATTTTTTTGAGTAAATAACACAAAATTGAAAGGGTTTTTCATTGATATTCTTGAAACATATTTTGTCATAGTTCTTCTACATCAGATGATTCATTTTATGAATTTTCAATAAACCAAGATAATTTGATTTTAAAAACAATATTGGAGAATCCATCAATGATTAACGAATCATCTTTATTTGAATTGAAAAATAGGATTTTTATCTAATATCTCCATTGATATAGGAGTATTATAATAATATCATTATAGATAGAACTTAAGATATCTCAATATGACATTTTATCTTATGATGTGGTGTTTAATTAATTATCAAAATATGATGATTTATGATTTTTTATGTTAATTAATTAATTGACGAGTTTATATTAATATTTCATTTTATATTTATAAAAAATTGACTCATATATGATATGGATGTTATTAGAGTAGATTTATAAAAATTGAATGGAGGTTTTCATAGTTGCTAAAATTTAGGTGTTATGTGATACCATTATTCCACAATTAATTAATATAGACAGATAATTTACTCTTATAGAATAATCATTCTGCAAGATACTTTGATTATGACATGATTGTTTTTTTAGGAACTATGTTTTACTATAACACATCCATGATATCTTAATATTGAATATTATAATGTAATTAATTTTCCGTTGATCTTTGAGGTTTCTTTTGAATTAAAGGCTCATGTTTAATAATATATTTCATTTTTTACCATGGTGACATAATGAAAACTATAGTTGGGGATTTAGTTGAGTCTTTAAAAAATATTTTCATTTTAATAAACATAATAATTTCATAATATAAACCATAGTATTAGTTAGATTATTTAGTGAAAAAAATACATGGACTGAATAATGTATATCGATTTAACTAAAAGAAATAACCTCATTCAATCCATAAACACATTATCTATGAACATCATTATTTAAATAATTACGTCCATTTATCCTTGGGCCTTGACAATTATTTTTATAAAATTGACATCATACAACATTAATTTTACAGATACTTCTTGTTCTTTATTATGGAAAATACCCTACAATGTATTACATGATGATAGTTGAAACACCAAGAAAGAGTACTAATATATGAAACTAAGAGGAATATATTAGGTGATATATTTTCTTAAATTTTATAATATAATTTCCTTATAAATTATACTTGTAAAATAATCCAAAAAATGAACAGAATTATATAAAATAAACATCAATGAATACATAAATTCTATTCTTAAAACAATAAAACATTCTATGATGTTTTACAACTTCATCCCTTGAATAAAGGTAGTATAATATTAATATTATTCTTCATGCAATTATTCTTCATTTTCTTTATATAGTATATATTATAAGATAAATTGAGTGCAATTTTTTTATCCCCCATAGTTTTATGTATTCATGCCAATATTAAATAAAAAATGATTCTACATACTACATTTTTTTTCTAGATGATCCCATATGCACATGAACAAATAATTTTATTAGATGATCATAAATTATATAGAAATATATTTTCAATCTAATACATATTTTTTATAACACCTTTTTTTATTTTTTCAGATTAATATCATGAATAAATATCCTGTATATATAAAATTTGTGAAGTCCGAACAATATATAATCTTGTTAAAAATATTACATATATACTGATCCATTAGATAGTCTTATATATATTAAATTTATTTTCCTTATTTAGAAAATTCTAAACATATCATTATTGATAATAATAAAGCACTGCATGTTTTTCTAGAGAAGTAAAATTATTGACTATTTAAAAAGATAACATTTGAAAATATAATGACAAAAAAAAATATATTCAATATCATTTTTTAAAAAAACTTCCACAATTAACAGAAACTAAGTAGTTTTTTTAATAAAATAAAAATATTAGAAAAAATATCTTTCAGAAATTAAAATTTGCATATGTAGCACTCCAAATATTAGTATAATCCTATGCTTTATCTATAATATGATGTCAATATATTCTAATCATAAAATATATCTTCATTCTGTATCGGATTCTTGAAAACATATTAGAATAACTTAATAAGAATTTCACAATATCTATGGAATAGATAAGTCAAAAATAATAATCCATATAAAAATATAATAAATTTAAATAGAAAAAAATCATGAAATGATGTATCATGATCTACTTCTTCCTATAATAATTCGTGTTATCCATATGATGTAACTCTACATGACATTATAATAATAAAAAATACATATGAAACATGGATAACAAATGTAATAATATATATTCAATATATATTATTTTTATATGCATGAAACATCTTCTTCTTAATTTCTTAGTATTCTATATGTGATTGAAAACATGTATTCATCACCTATATATAGTTTGTTAAGTACATGCCATTTTTTTGTTCTCCATAATGTATTTATAATTTTAAACCCCTTTCTTCCATTATGTAATTCTAATACATATCTGGTAGATGTTCTTATCAAGGGAGCCAATATGCTGAAATATGAATGATTTCTTATTTTCTTCATTATGTTGTGTCATTACCTATATCCTGAAGGTATCTAAATTTTACCACATCTTCACTTATCTAGAGAAAATATTTCAAAAAATGTATATATAAAGTGACACTCAACCTTTAAACCTATCATAACATTAATATTGTTTTGTAACATTCTATAGATCAAGTTCTATATGCATATTATATCAATTCATATGTCTTCCATCATTTCTATAATACGTCGAAATCATCTCCATAATTATTCACTATTTTAAAACATGTATATATCATTGATTTTTAAATAATTTTTTTATCAACATATGAAATTATTTTACTATGTAAGAAATCATTTTATCAATGCATTTCTTTATTTAACAACATTATGACTTAGTTTATTAATATAATGTATTATGTAACATCCTGATGTGGCTCACCCCTAAACCGGTGGCTGGACCAATCACCACATGACCTCCAGTGCCTCTCCCCATAGGCCAGAGGCTGTCGACTAACATTAATAGACAAAGGATACTCAGTGGGGAGACTGCACCATCATAATAGAGTTTCAGAGAGGTATATCAGATTAAATAACAATCAATAGTAGAAGCAGTAATACATAATTGACAAAGAAGTGGAAGAAAAATTCTACTCATTTTATAAAAGTGGGAAACAACAATTATACATTTTATGAATGCATGACATTTTATCAATATATAATTGAAAAAAAAAACTATACAACATTCCATACATGTCAGGTACAATAAAAATAGAGGACAACCAAGCCCTATATCTTACAAATCGACCATCCCAAGCTCTCGCTCGGTCTTCTGCTCCTATCTCCCATGTATAAGTAAATACCTCAACCTTATAACCAAATAGAATCTACTCGGGTACCCCAGTGCAATGGCTGCGTTAGTAGGGTGTAAAATATAAATATCACTAGGACGGGACCACCAATGACTACCCCAATACCAAAAATTAAATAAATAGTTTAAACTATGTGAAAAAATTCATAAATAAAGTATGCAGTAAAAATTGACTTTATACCCAAGTACCTGTTTCAGCCCTAAGCTGGTGTCTAAACCTTCATTATACATTTTTAATGAATACACAATAGTCATTACACATTCAATTCCATTTATCAGTTATTCAATATTCGTTAAATTATATAATTCTCAAGATCCGTCCAAAGCCCGATATCACCCTTCTATGTCACTCACAAAAATATGTATCTAAAGACCATATAAGAAATTAATGTAAAGAAAAAAAATCCTAGAGTGTTATTTATCTTGGATAAAACATCATAAGATATTCAATTTAATCATTCAGGTACTATGTTTGATGTCATCCACTAAAATAAGTTATTCACTCTTTGGTCAATCCACTAGCAGCGATTCACATAAATCATTAATAAGTCTAAACCCTTTCTTATATTCAATTCACAAACATCTTGTCACAATAGTATACATTAACCATTAATTCATTTCATGTTTGACCAATTGGACCCATAGTCCAATGCCAATTAATGGGAGTATAACATGATGTTTATCACCCTTATGAGTATTTGGAGATTCAGTCATTATCTGAAAACCCAAGGGTATTT
Organism: Viscum album; assembly: GCA_963277665.1. NCBI lineage: Eukaryota > Viridiplantae > Streptophyta > Magnoliopsida > Santalales > Viscaceae > Viscum > Viscum album. The sequence goes on along the minus strand of OY728123.1, from coordinate 143,248,795 downwards.
GGAGCATCAGTCCTTTTCCCATTTAAGAATAATTTCTTGCATGATGGGTTTAGAACACCATTTCTAGAACCTCATGATTATTTGAATCATCTATCACTATCTCATAATCCGTTAATCAAACATATGTATATATAAATCATTGGCATAGAACTCTATTTCTATCTCCCCCATACCATCAATTAATTAATTCATAAATTAATTAATCCAATACATTAATTAATTCAACAACCAATTAACCATATAAATCACCCATCAAAAAAGTCAATCATTAATTAACCATTCAACATCTCAATAGTAAATAATTAATTAAAAATTAATTATTCTTAGGAAGACATCTATAAAATCAACTAAACATTTAAATATCCAGTTTAGTTCACAATTCTAAACCCATCTACTCAAATTGTGATTCATCCAGGACATTAACAATTTACATCCATGTTGTAATCATATCAAAAATATGATGAACGAAGCCCAGATATTTTTATACCATCTCACACAACATTTTATATTTTAAAATAACACCATCCAAGACAATGTAAGTCCTGGAAAACCAATTTCTATAAAAAATTATCGTCATCCAATAGTCATAACAATAAATCAATTCATAATCATTAATTAATGAATAGAAATTAATTAATTCATAAATTATTTAATTAATCCATATCTCTTTAACAAGTTCATAAATTAATTAACCATTTACAATTTATCATGTAATAAATAATCCTTCCATTAATTATTACATAATACCAATTTATATTACACACATTCCAAAATATTTAATATTCTCATCATTCAGTAAATGCCACCATTTCTGAACTCACTTTATGAATATTAATTCATCGATATGTTTCCCTATTACAGGAATATCACCATTCGAATCATTTTACTATTTAAACAAATTACTTAACCAAAAATAAAAATAAAAATATAAAACTGACATATGATCAAATCCTTATTTATCTCACATGGGAGACATCATTTAATAACAAAAAAAGTGTAATTCATTGAAAAATCATATATCAGTACCAACAAGAAGACATAAAAATCCAAATCATAGAAATAATGATATATGATTACAACTAACAATCAGTTTATCTTTAATCTGTATTTCAATAAAAAAAGGAGTTCCATAATTAAGGAAACACACTTTCTCAATTTATTTAATGAATAAAATTAGAATTCACAATGAAATAGGAAATGTTTTGGAACCCTACCTCAGGGAGGCCCCATTTTAATTTTTCAATGCTTTAATGCACTTGTTGGTAACTAGTCCACAATTGGTCCGCAGTCGCATGCTAGCACACCTTCATATATATCTATCTCTGTGTGTGTGTGCACGCGTTCAATATATATTGATAAAAAAATTAAATACATTAAATGGTTCCTATAATCGAATTAGTAATGAACAACACACCTCAAAATTGGTACCATGAACTTATAAAAAATAAATAGGCCTTAATATAACTAGTGAAAACCCAAAAAGTGGGTTCAGAATCGTAGTTGAACCAGTGGAGACAAAATAATTAGAGACCATCTACCTCTACCTTGGTATGTGATGATGAATTATGAACCAAGGGGTCTTAAGTCAACATTATGAATCCTAAAAATAGTGAAAAACACTGACCAGATTAAACCCAAACCATTAGGTTTCTGTAGAGAAAACAAGGAAAGTGAGAGGAGAAAATGGAAAATTCAAATCACTAGTTATATATAGATAGAATCACCTTGATGAAGCATGAAATATTAGTGAAGTGTCCAATAGGAATCATCGCACACAATGTAGCGTCTGGGAGATGTGGTGGTGTGCCTTTAGGTACTTCGTGGAGGGGGTTAGTGCACTGTAGAATCTTCACTCGGGTATCGCACTACTGTAGGGAGGGTCATGAAAGTGTTGCACACTACTGTAGGTCATGAGGAGTTGGTTCGTGTGGAGGAGGAGGTTGAAGATGCTTATGCCTCACCAATGGAGGACGAGAAACATGGGAGGTCGTCCAACCTATAGGTCGTGCTTCCCCTTTTTTTTCACCCTTTAAATTAATAATTTTAATGTAATTTAATAATTTAAATAATAATAATAATTTTATTATTATTATTATACACACTCAAAACTTATCTAATAAGTGTGAAACTCCCCATTTTATTAAAAACACTTCTTCATTTATTATTCTGTTACTAAAGGTTTCGTAATTAAATTTGAAGCACCCGATTGATCATTATATTATTTTAACATTTATTTAAATATTTAAACGAAAAAATAATAATAACATCATCATTATTATTATTATACCAATGTTCATTTATTTAAAATCCAAACACCTAATTTATTAAAATATCGTTAATTTGATAAAAACTAAAACCCATAACCCCTAATTTAATATCCATAATAAAAAAAATTATTACATTCATAGAACTAAAATAATAATAATATCATTATTTTTATTTTTGAAACCTTTGATAAATTGAACGCCTCTATTTAATTTCAACACTTCATTAAATCTAAAACTCTTTATTTAATTAAGTATTTCATTGTGAAGCTGAAAATCCACATTGAAGCACCATAAATGATACACTCCTTTAATGTGCAATTTAAATTTCAAAGCATCAAAATAATTTATGAAACAATTATAATTATAATAACAGTATTATTAACACATTCATCCATTTAATATTAAATGGTCCTTAATAAATTCAAAAACTATTTATTTAATTAAAATGGTTCTTTGATAAACCCAAAATATACATTAATTCACTGACCTTCATTTAATTAATTATTTATCATTTATTTAATTAATCAACCAAAATAATAATAATAAAAATCATAAAAACATATTTATTAATATTTTTAAAACATTAATTTAATTAACCATAATCTCTAAAATAATCTTCATTAATTAAATAAACTAATTTATTAAATACAGTATACTGTACGGGTTGGACAATAACTGTGCACTGCACGTGCAGATCCATTACAGAAAACGTTTCTAGATCCGGTGCTCCTGAGACTCATCGAAACACCTGCTAAAAATTATCAGGTAATTACACAAGTCCAAAAATAACAACTTTAGGTGTTTCAACACTCAGAATAAAATTATAGAGCTCTGTTAAAAAAACCGAACAATCAAGAAACCCAAAGAAATCAAAAACCATCGTATTTTAACCCGACAAAAAAATATGAGACTTTACATATTACTACATATGAAAAAACCTGAATTTTCTATCAAATTTATGTCATTACATTTAGTTATTCATTAGAAACACTAAAAAATATATTCACCAATCTATATATATAACTTATATTGAGATAATTTGTTAAGATTTACAAAATTTTATAACATACAATAATATAGATTCTATATATCAAGGAAACATCCATAAAAAGTATCACATGTAGTAAGAAAAGAGAAAATAGAAAAGAAAGTTAGTGAATCCAATGAGATTTTCATATTAATAAAAAGAAAGTTTTATCTGTTATTGTATTTTAGATAAATGTATATTAACATATTATCTATCCATCTCCAAAATAATCAATTAATTTTGGCCATTTTATCTAGATTTAGAATTAAATAATAGAAGTAACAAAAAGAATTAAAAAATTACATTAAATAAAACATGTAGTAGTGAAATTACATGACTATGAATATCAAATTTATTTTCCATATTTCATTTTAGATAAATGTATTCTAAATGCAACCAGAAAATAATAAACAATATAATCTAAAAAATCTACTATAGTAATAAATTTTTTAAAAACATTACAAATTCATTCCTTCATTTATAAAATATATTTCGACTATATCATAAAATGTAAAAATATTGTTAATAACCTTATCAATCAAACAAAACCTAAGGAATAAGATTCAAATAGTTTTATCTATAGATGTAGTTAGAGTACTATAAACGCATAATTATAGAAATTCCTCAAAACATCCACCTGAAATATCAATTATTAAAAGCCCAATAATAATAAATAAACATATTAAATATAAATTAATGAATAGAAGATACTATTTAACCATATAGAAACATCAAATAAAAATAATTTTTAAATTTTTGAATAATGAATAATAAAAGAATTTTTAAATTTTAAAAACAAGGAAAATAATAATAACACAAAAAAATAAGGCAACATCAGGATTTGTATATTATAAATATCAAAATATTATAAGTAGAGTTTAGTGGATCCACACTACATTGGTCATACTAAGATATATTTATTGGATATTTTTTACAAAATGTGTTTCAATAGATTTTTTTCGTTTTGAATCATTTCAATCTTTAATGGGTTTAATGTATTTATATAATTTAAGGATATAAAAATTGATTCATAGAGATAAATTTTGATATGTGATAAAATATTTCTAGACACCATTTCTAAAAATGATTTCACTATGATGAATGATTGTTAAACCATGATGTGTTTGAGTATTTTCAAAAGGGAATATTTATTTTATAAAGGTGTAATGAGTTACTGATATACATAACAAAAAATTATAGATTATTCTAGAGTTATTTTCATTAGGTTTATATAATTGAATTATTGTGCACCCATAAGATTTTATTGGAGTATCATGATGAGTATATAGAATGATTTGTTTACCTATTGATGCTCATTTTGGGTTCATCTACATGGATTTTAGTACCATCTCTATGGATTATATCTTGTTCTTTGTGATAAAAAATTATAATCTGATTATTAGGATTTAAATTTTTAGACACCTCATGTTACCCACTCATTAAATAGTGTGTGGAACTTATAAAAAATATTTTTTCATATGATCTATATATCTCCTAATTACATTGATTAGTTTATAAAATATTTATATAATTTCAATATGAATTACCATTTTCAGTGTTAGTGTTTAGTAATTATTTATTTTGAGATTAATTGTTAATGGGATTATGGTTCTGATTAATTTTATGTCTATAATAAAATATTTATTTTTTAATAAATAGTAATTTTTTGTCACTTGAATTATTGAAAAATGAAGGTTTAATATATTGATATATGACATGATGTTTCTCAAAATAAAATTTTACTTGATCAGATGTTTATTATTTTGATAATTATATTTATATGACTTAAAAATTGATTATAATTTATGTTTTGAAATAAAATATTTAAACTATATTGATTTAATTTGATGGTTTGGATAATTATAATGAATGAATATGGATATAATTCAATTTCATTTGAATTAGTATCTTATTATCAATAAAATATATTTTAGTATATGAAAACATAGAATAAAAGGTTAGGTAAATCCCATAGAAATTATTTTAATCCTTATAAAGGATAGATTTTAGAATTTTATCATTAAATTAACAATACTTGTAATAATTTATCAATGTTCCCAATTTTGATTAGTTATTTTAATGTAATTTTTATGATATATTATCTTATTTTTGGGTAATTTAATTTTGTATATTAATGTTAATTATTATTTTTGTCATATTTAGGATGGATGTTCACTAAATATTTCATTAATTAATTGCTTATATATATATATATTATATGTTATTATATTTATTAATCCTTAAATTCATAAATGTGATGATTGAATAATATATATATATATATATATTATCAAATATTCATGAAAATAATATTCATGATATGCTGAATTACATGAAACATCATATACTATTTCTATTGAACATTTTTATCAAGTTGTAAATCAATATTTCTTTATTTATTAATTCATTTATTTGTTTATGTTTATTAAATAAATTATCAACCAAAAATAGGAAGTAATGAATGAGATATGTTTTCAATAGTACATTCCTATGTAACTATTAATTAAAGAGGATATGAAACTCTAATTTTTGGTTAGTGATAACTGTGAGCCACTATTGAACATCTCTTCTTATCGAATTTTTGATCCTCATTCTCAAATAATGTGGTATAACAACACTCATATATCTTGTATATTCTTAATACGATCAATTATTTGAGTGGTCGGTTTACTCCCTCAATGGATGGATGAATTTTTTTTATTTATATGGTGATATTTCTCAATAATTCACTTATTGAAGTGAAAATTAAAGATCCTATAAAAGTTGGGTACCGGGTACTATGATTTTAATATTATTTACATGATGATGTTTTAAATACTTATATATGTGTATTTGTTTATTCTACCATTGATCATTAGACAATCATAAAAACTCACCATTTGTATCAAATAGGGTTTCTTCCTAAATCCATCATATTTAAATAATTAGATTTTTGATAAAAAATGAAAATAATATTTCCATAATACAGTTATAGGATAAAATCCATTTCATGATATTTCTAAAGTTGAATAGAATTTATGCATACATGAAGAGAACACATAAAGGTCATACCCTAATGAGATCCATATAAAAATAATATATTACACATATTCAAGGGGTTTGTGTATAGGTATTTAATGATTTAACCTTATAAGTATTAGTAACAGATACACATCACTACAGTTCATAATGCATAACCTTATGAAATATTATACAAATAAAAATTACCGATATAGAAGAGACATACTTCAAGCAGTTTCAAGTATACGAGGTGCTTTACAATGATTTTTCCACCAAACCCTTATGAAATTTGAACTGTGTAAGGTCCATTACATTATAAATATAATCTTCATGATTGTATATGGTAGTTAACATTTCATTGTGTTAACGTCAGGGTAAAGGGTAGAAACCCTAACACAGAAAATTGATTGTACGTAAAGGTGAAGATAATTTTTTAATTTTTTTTAATATTTAAATATTTTTGTGGATTTTAAATTATTATAAGTCATTAATTTATTTTTGTGATATATTAAATTATTAGTTATTTAGAAATAAATCAAATAATTTTAAATAGTTTATAATCAATAAAATTATTTTTCATTAAAAATAATTACAAAATATTAATTATTGATATTTTAATTTTTTTTATAAAATAAAATGACATTACATATGTTCTTAAAATAATTTTAATCCTTATGAATAATTAGATATATTTTAGAGTATTTATAAATTAAAAATATATTAATTTATGGTTTCATAAAAGTCTATAAAATAGAAATTAAATTATAACATGTTTATAGTTCATGAAATATCATATAAATTTAATAGAATATAAATAATGAAGGTGAATATATTTACATGAATATTAATTTTTCATATTCTTTGTGAATTACAAAATTGTTTCATTAGAATATTAAAATGAATATCTCTTAAATGTATCATGTTTTGGAAAATGGATAAAAAGTTTATTTATTCTTGAAATTTCTTTGATATTCATGTTTACAAACTTATTTATGAAAATGGAATTTTTTGTATTCCCACTTATATGTTAAATTGATTCATGAAAATCATTTTATATCATACTAAGTTTAGTATAATAAAATTTACTTTCCATATTTCATGACCATAGTTTAAATATTTTAGTTTTTTAGATTGATAATAGCTGTTGGGAATATATTGAGAATATTATGTGCTATAGTTTTTATGAAATGAATTCTACCATGATTAATGTATCTCTATGTAAAGGGAATTGGGAGATGACTACCTTTTTCTTGGTGGATTATTCCTTTGTTGGGAATGTTAATTGGGATGCCTAGTTATCGCTCTAGACTTACAACTGAGGTATTATTTAATCAAATATATCTATACATGATTATATGAAAAGACCATTTAAGTTATTTATATGATGTAATTGGACATAAATGAATATAATTGTATTATAATTTTTAGGTATGTCACATAGAATTGTGCATTTTTTAATGTGTGACAAATTATTGTGGAGTGAAAATATTAATTTGGAGGTTCGAATGGAGATTACAAAACTAATGCAATAGAAGAATGAATACAAACATAGAAATAAAAAAGATAATATAATTATTATATAAGACATAATTCTTATAAATTTAATATTAATATGATTTATATAAAATTGGTGAGATTAAAAAACCCTAAATACAAAGTGTAAGGGTCCTTTAAAATAGGCCCTTGTCAAGACATTGATTATTCAACCTAGTGTTTCTACATAGGTATATGTACCTATAGATTATGTTTTTTAAGGAATTAATGATATATGTAGCTTTATATTATCAATCAAGTTCTGAGTATCCCTTGATTGTATTTCTTTATCTTATTCATGGTGTTTTCATTGTGTTACACATACTACGAAGCCTTAAAAACATTTTAATAGAGGAATGGAGTTGAGTGAATCCATATGACAGATTTATATTGTTAATTATCCTCTCAACAATCAATGATTCTTAAATTTTATGTTTGGGATAATTCCCTAATGAAATAATCATGGACTTATTATATGATAACTATTTCAATTCATCACAAAATATAGATCTTGTCCCAAAAACATCTTATGATGTCTAGGGTCGTCATTTTTAGTTGGAAATATTTCAATTATTTACATTAATAAAAATATACAATACATGATATTTACTATCAAATATTTATTTTTGATAGATTATGACCTCTTTTACATTAATAATATTGGGATCATTAATAGTTATGACCCATAAAATAGTAAATTATTTGTATCTGGGAATGATAAATATTCACATGGAGTAACATTTGATGTTCCTAAATATTAATGTTATTGAAGTTTATTTATTTAACTTTGACTCATGGGAATTATATTTTGAGTGTGTTTCAATGATTTTTCTAATAAAAATAGATTCTATATTATGATGTAATTGATGGAGGGTCAAGTAGATCAATTAGTTAGTAGGGTACTATGATAAGCTACATTAGAGGCATATTATTATATTTTTTCACATGGATTTATGCTATAATAGAATTTTTTTATTAATTTCCCACTATAAATAAGAATTTTAATTCTGATTATTCTTTCCTAAAATATGGATTTTCATTATTTATTAATAATGGTAGTTATACTATATATAAAAATGAATTGTTTTTTGGAATTTAATATAAAATGAAAAATTTATAATCTATTGATATTTTTAATAATTTGAATAAAAAGATCATATTTAATTCTTTTCCTACATACCATTATCATTGTCACCATAGATGTGTATATGAAAATAATTATCAAATACTCCATCAATATTGATTTTTGGATTCAATAAATTCTCAATAGTTTCATACATTTGAATCATTTTTATTAGAAAAAAATGATAAATTGGCATTTTTGAAATAATTGTGAGAGGGATCGTGGATTATTGTATAAAAAAGTAAAAAACATCAAAAAAATTAATGTATTTTGAGATTTATGAACACAATGAACTATGAAAAATTAATAAATTCCACCGATGAGAATAGTATAGTGAATACAAAAAAATGAAAATCATAGAATATATGAGGGATTGATGAATTGTTTCACAACTCACTATTTCGAGAAGACTGGTGAAATTTCCTATATTAAATGAGGAATAATTCTTTGTTAGAAATGGTATGATCAATGATGAGTCGATTTACCCTTCTTGTATTATTTTGGGGTTATACTCTGGATACAGTTTCATTCTTATTAAACAACATTCCATAAAAAATAATCAACAAGAAACCAAAAAATATATCATTTGTGAAACATCTTGGTTTTTCTTATGTGTGTCTTTGTGGAAGTAATAAATTCCAATGATGAATCAATTTTGATAATCATGACACCAAATTTGATAAATTCTTATTTATTTGTTATCTAGAAGAAACTATGGGATATTAATTTATAATCTTATTGAATTCAATTTGTTTGTGTCGCAAAGACGATTTTCCATGACAAGTAAAACATTAGTCTATGTGTTAGTGGGAGGAAATTTGAACATATATAAGGCCAATACCAACAATTTGGAAGTGTTAATGTGATGTGGTTGATAAATTCCATAAATATTTGTTAAATAAGAGTTGTCTCATGTTATACTAGAGTGATGAATGTTTTTTAGGACTCATCTAGGGACTGATAGGTATGAATTTCATGTATAATGATGATGGTGTAATATTAATAAGGGATAAACCTAATTTCTAATGAGAGTGAAATCTATGTTCTTATATATATAAAAGACGAAAAAAAATTAATATGAGATAGTCTTTATGTACAATAATAATGTATAGATCTTAGTAGATAATCCTGAAGGGGTGAGATCAATTAGGAGAAGGTGAGTTTTTTATGAAAAATAACTCGGATGGTAGATTTTCTACCTATAAATATCATTTAGTAGAAAATTGTTAGAAATTTTTTCATTTATTTGAATACAAATAGAACTTTGGTTGTATTATTATAATAATGTCCACTTAGTGTATTTGGGACATTTTATATCATTATTAATATGAGATAGGACATATGTTTAAAAAAATTCCTTATTTTAATTTTAGGTCAGCACTTTTAAATGATAAAAATTTATGTTTTTTTTGGTTCAATAATAGAATGATAATTTTGGAAAACTGAAACAATCAATTTTTAATCTAGATAATGCTTCTCAAAGTTAGAATATCTAGTTTTATATTTCACTCAGTCATTATTGTCGCATCAATAGTACATATGATTAATATTTATATAGTATACTTAGTGGTAGTATAATCGTTTTTGTAATAGCCCATGATTTTGTGAATTATTATTTTTTTGAGTTAATATAACATTTACGATATTTTTCATTTCATAGAGCATTAAAAATAGTTTAATATATTAAAAATTAATGTGTTTGGAATGAATTATATGAAAAACCATGTTAATCTTTAAATACATAAAAAAATATTATATTTATCTACATAGAACATTTGGTTTAGCTTGTGTTACATGCAACAATGAATTTCCTCGATGGCTTGCGCAACACACATGACCAATTTTTACAGAATAATAATATATCATTAAAATGTTATTATTAAATATTCCTTGATATAACCAAGTTTTAAAATTAGTGTTTATTAATAATATTATGTAATTTATTAATATATATGGTTTACATAATATAATATGAATTCTAATGTTATAAAATAATTATAAATAAATATGAATGTTGATACAATAAAAAAACTAATATTATTATTTTGATGGTCACAAAGATTTTTTACACCAATAAATTAAATTAAATAAAATTGATGAGTGATAATAATGTAATAATAATATTATTTAATCAATTAAATTTTTTTGGTATTCATCCAATTTATTTTATATACACAAGATAAGAACAAACATAATTTTATGTATAAAAACCTATTTTTTTTATAAAAGTTGTTTTACCGCTTTATAATGGTGAAACATTTTTAAATGGATTTTTTCAAAAATTTATATATTTAATATGTCAAATAAAATTTAAAATTTTAATTAAATTAAAAAATAGGATATGATAATTTTTTGGAATTTTTATATAGAGATACATTTTTTAATGTTTAGTAAAACAATAATGGATTTTAATTCAAAAATTATTATTTTTATCTAATTTATACATTAGGATAAATTATATTATTAATATGTTTAATATTTAAAATATATAATACAATTATCAATTAATCCAATTTAGGTTATTGTAATTAATTTCACATTGATATTGGATATAAAATCTTAGTAAACATTAGGATGTTTATACTTTAAAAACCTTTATTGTTGACCCAATAGTGAGATTAATTTTAGATATACCACTTATATTGTTGGAATTTGGAAAAATGGTTTCCATATTATTAATATTTTCAATTTATAACTTCAAATAATGTAATATTAGTTTTTTTACAAATAGATTAGGGAAGGTGATTAAAATTAATTACATCGATTATGGTTGAATTAAACTTAATAAAATAATATTCCATAACCACAAGGCCCAAATGACTTGTACTCTTTCCCAAAATCCATCTTCATTCCATATTGCAAACATATCCTCCCATGTCACATATTTTTATGATAATTGTATCCACATTCTTCATATAAAATGTGTGTATAATTCTATCTCAAATATTTTACAAGAGTTCCACTCCTCCATCCCTAAAGAAGGCCACCACATCTCCCTTTTCATCACACTTCTCAAACAAAAATATTTCACCAAATATCATCCCAATACAATTAAAAAAAATCCCTCCATTCCTCATTAAAGACTCCCTTTTGAATTAAATTATTCTAAGGATGTATTTTGTCATAAACCAGGGGGAGTAATCGGATTAAGAGGTAACACCGTCTCTCAAGCTCTATTATTATATTTTCATTCTTCACCCATACAATATCCTAATTCCTTGATTTTATAATAATTAATGTATCTAAAATATACTAGGTTATTATTATGATATGGTTTCGATCTACAATTATATACACTTCTATCTAATGGGTAATGAACATTTTGATTAAAAGTATGGGGAACTACCTCCTCACTAAATGATGATTGTTAAATTTTAAATAAAAACTCTCATGGTTTTAATTATGATGGAAAATATGTTTAGATATGTGATATGTTATATATATGATATTTATTTAATCTTATTTATTTATTTTAAAACACATTTCTTTTTTTACTTTCCATTTATTGTTAATATGGTAATTTTGTTTGAGAAAGTGTAGTCTCTTTCCCCCTCAAAGTTATATGATTTGTTTATAGACTACATGGGATGAATTAAGGATAGATTTAGTTAAATATAGGATATATATACAAAATTTTAATTCTACTTTAATGATATTATATACATATATACATGTATTAATTTTTCTTTCTTTCATTCAATAAGATTGTGAAAATATAAACATGACAAGAATGATAAATTTTTTATTAACAAAACACTTTTGAAGAAAAGTGAGAAACCCCAAGTTCAACTGGGTACAACACTAATGTAAACCAAATTCTTATTGAAAACGAACTTCACCGTATTAGAGGCATTATCACTGTATAATTTACCGGAAAGGAATGGTACCTATAAGTCTGGGTCCTCTATTATTAGATCTTCAAAGTGTGTTTCTAGATGATCTGAATCCTGTAGGTACTCATCAATATTGATCTTCCCTTCATTGATTCCTCTGATCAAGATAAGGCCCTTTTTTCAATCCATTCACTTTTCTTAATATTAGTATCCCTGTGTATCATTCTTACCATCATACTCTTTGAATCCTATTTTGTTCCCATAATTGTATGTGATTTATCCTCTAATTCATCTCCTGAATGCATAATAATTTCCAGAATTTTTTCAGGTTATGTAGAAACCTCCCCTACTGTCCATTAGGCATGACCAAATTGTCTTTAACCTCCTCCAGCTGCACATCCTAATACTGCAGAAGATTCCCGCCATGAAGTTACCCAGCATATTGCTCTTCTTCCTCCCCTTGATAAACCACAAAGGTTTCCAGAAGATCATTCCCCTTCATAACCTCATCGACTTCACCAATTGGCCCATGATTTTTATTACTTATCTCTACTCCCTGGAGTTCATGCTTCTTGATGTTACCACCTTTTTCAGCCAACCGCATCTCCATTTGTTTAAGAAGTTCTGAGTAGTTTTTATGCCCCTTAGTATTTTTCTTGTTGGAAATGCTACTCCCTAGATACCTATTTTACTTTTTCCCTCTCTTACTCCTTGGTCTGTGAAGACCCTTATCATAATCTCCCATTGCATTTTCATAGTCATTGTACTCTAATGTTTCCTTTCCTGACTCTCCTTCAGAAAGGCTACTACTGATGCCCTCTGCACAACAGTCATCACCCAGGTGATCAAAATGATTATTCAAGTTAATACAAGCCAAGGACTTTCTCGGTTGGAGACCTTGTTTATCATTCAAAACTCTATTGTGGCCTTGTCTTGGTTCAACCCAGTCCTAGCCATCCATAACGCTTCCCTCCAAAGTTGGTTTTGACATACCATCATCATTTATGCCACCGCCTTCTCGCATAGCCTGTGCATAAGTTCCATGATTGGAATCCAAAGCGCTATCCACTCTAACCACACTACTTCCCACTAAGCCTCGAGGATCTTTCTTGACATCCTGGGGAGCTCCTAGATCCTTCCTCATGAGTTCAAGGATATTCAACACCTTTGGATTATCCTCTGTTTTCTTATCCACTAACTTCCTAACTTTGGGTTGGTCCCTGAAGACACTATGTAATGATGTCTCCATCATCCCTTCTACTAAACCAGTGATCAAATTGTTGCTTCTTCCTCTAGACCCAATATTCAACAGACTTCCTCACCTGTAAACTGTCATATCATGTCCCAATTTTTTGCATGTAGATAAAAAATCAGACCAAGATTCGAACAGAACCTTATGTTTCCAACATAATTCTTCCCCAAATGTATGCCACACAAAATAAGCTAGCCTTCTAGATATGTCCACTTCCACACATATGTGAGGAGCTAACAGATGACACACTGAGATGGTTCTACTATCAGAATATAGGTATCTTCTATCAACGTTTCATAACATGTGCAATATCAAAGGATTTTGGAATAGTAAAAGAAGTTCAGGTAGACTAACCCGTATTTCCATTGTCAGGACATCGAGCATCATATGAGAGTATAAGGACAACTGCAACAGAAATAAATGAGAATTGTTGCATATACAAGGATCACTAGACCACGCCATGATCAAATCTTCCTCTGTGGGAAAACAAATCATGATATGTTGTTTGTCAAGTAAGACCACCGTCGTACGATCGTGTAAATCCCAGTATCCAAAAACATACCCATCGAAGACATCAACTAAAGGATTTCACTGTTTGAACCACGAAATTAGAGTTAAATTCATAAAAAATTAAGCTTTATGATATTTTCTGAAAGGGATTGGAAGTTTAGGGAATCCTTCAAATAGATCTGGCACTTTCGAGTTGAGCCAAATTTGGGGGGAAGGATGGAAGTTAATCAGGGTTGGAGAATGGGAAAAAGAGACATGAAGGGTCAATTGGAAGCAGTAAGGGTCCCTCCCCTACCGGAGGGGGAGGGACCGGCACGACGACCATTCAAGGTTCAACGAATTTCAAAATCCAACCCCACCGAGTATGGAGCACTAGTGGACATGACTCTTGTGAAAATAGAATCATCGTTCAAGCTTTTCTAGAGAATAACATCTCTAAGAATGATGTAATAAATTTCTTAATTATATATTATATTATTTTTCATAATACACATATAATATTTATAAATTACATTTATATAATTATTTTCATTCAAAAATCATGATATATTTATAAGTACCAATGATATAATAAATTAAGGCACATGCGAACAACAAATTGAATATTTTTTGAATTAAAACCTTATCATAGGTTGGATAAAAGAAGGCAATATAAAGTCATAATAAACACATATATGGTATTATGTATAATAATATGGTTTTTTACAATATGTATAATAAATTTATATTCAACATATAGGCAGTTTGAATGAGTATGATGAGATTCAAGACACATATTAAGGGGATTTCATTTCTGTTATTATTTCTGGGAGATAAATTCTATGTTCATGACTCATTTATTTTTGTGTGGTGAATGTACAGAACACGATTTTATTATATGTATCTGGTCATTAAATTTATTTTTATTCACATATCCAATTTACGATATTACTTTAATGAGGTTTATGTGTAAAAAGATACCAAATCAATGAAATAGTTTTATCTCAATTTAACTTCTATGATTCTCATGTTTTGTTATACACCTATATTCTATATCGAGGTATATGTACAGACATTATACATGTCATATAATAAACCAAATTATTTTGATTATTTTTTATGTTTCATTTAATTTCCTTCTCGTACATGAATAGTATGATCACAAATTAGCATGTTATAAGAGTTTATTGAGGCAATATCATCTCTTTTAGAGAATTTTTATATTTAGGCTTCCATAGATGAAATATTATATTCCAAATTTCAAGAATATTCATGAATTTTATTCTACTTTGGTTATTAATGATTTATTAATATATTTTCACCGTTGTTTCTACTATTTATTACATAAGATAGAACAAAAAGAGTTTTTAAGAAAGATTGACTTTAACCTCTCTTCGATCAGAAATATATATTCTATTGAAATAATGTTATCTAACATGGAAATACTAAAATATTATTATAATATTAAATTATCATTAAAATACAATATTAACATTTTGTTATTTTACCAATTTTTTTAAAGGAATATTCTTTTCCCAATTTGAAAAAAATTCATTTTTCAAACCTTTTTACCCTAAAAAAGTTATGTTATTTTTACCTCATATGACATGAATGGATTTATCCCCCATCTATCCATTTAATAATCCATCTAATGTTTATTTGATAATTTTTAAAAGAATGTTTTCAAATAAATTTTCATGTAAAATGTTTTTCAAAATGTTTTCAATAATATTTTATATGTTTTCTAGGATAAGTGTTTTCGAAATGTTTTCAAACATTATTTATATGTTATCAAAGTATTTTAAAAGAAATGGTAATATATAAATTTTGAATAATTCTTTTTATATTTAAATACTTTTTTGAATAAATGTTTTTAAATGGTTTTGAATATTATTTTATAAATTTTCATGGAAAAATGATATCAATGTGATTTTGAACCGTCTTTATAATTATTTAAGTAATTTTTAACAAATTAATTTTCAAATGGATTTATGTATTAAAATACCCATTTAAACGAATAAATTATATTTTTATCAAGATAAATTATTAAAACATATATCAAAATAATTTTTCCTCTAAGATAGGATCCTTTGATGTTACTCATAACCTTTAAGGAAATGATCTAAATGTTCCATTAAATTAATTTATATGGATTTATTCTTCTTAAATTAATGGTATTTATGAATAATATTTCTCATTAATGGGTTATATATTTATGAAATCCATTTCTACTTTAGTAGTTATATGTTAATGAATTCTGTTTCTTATTCTTGTTTTTTGGTTCTTATTAAATGATTATGAAACACGTATATTTTACTACAGGTTATGATATGAGTTCAAGTTTATGATACCCATTTCATTTCATGGGTTACGATATTATTGTTTATGATTAATTAGAACATGTGTGTATTATTTCATTATGAGATGATTGGGACCAAAATCTCCCTCAAATTCATTGTGTAAATATTTATATCTGATGAGATAGACTAAGATGGTCTTGTGAATGATCCTAAACTACTAAGATAGCCATTAAAGTGAACCATAAATACCATGATGGTATGAGGATAGAACACATGCTACTAAGATGGCCAAGGGGGTGAACCATCACTACCAAGATGGTTTGAAGAGTGAACTCATGCTACTATGATTTCCATCAGAGAGAACCATGAATACCATGATGGTATCAGTAGTGAAATCATGCAACAAAAATGGCCATGAGTGTGAACGATGAATGCTATGATGGTTTGGGGAGTGAACCCTTACTACCAATATGGACATGGATGTTATTCCTTGACTACTATAAAAATTATATTATATGATTATTTGTCTGAAAAAATTCATTGTTTTATTCTTATGTTGTTCCTTCATGATTTATTCTATTAATTCAATTATGATTCACATCCTACGAATTGAAAATATTTACTGTGATTTCTAATATTCATCTTATGATATTTAAATGTTCTACTCAGGTTCTATAACATTTTACATATTATGATTAAAAATTTCCATTATTTACCCATACTAGGAATCTACGATCACCCCTTACAATGTTTCCTTTCGTAAGTATATGAGCAATGGTTTTTGTCATGACCCATCCCATGGGGCCGTGTCACAACTACACTAAGCACCCCTTCTATAGTCCAGGGGATAGTGATAATCATTGGAGAGGAATACACCAAAAAAGGGAAGGAATTTCATTTAAACATGTACACACAAAGGCATGGAAAACTACATAATGAAAACAACCAAAGAATGAAAAATAGTAAACCTAACACATAGTATCACCACTGAGAGTATATGTTTTACACTGAATTTAAAGGGGATGAATACACGCTCAAATGAAAGTAAATTACAAGAAAATTAATAAAAGATCTAGAGGTCATCCCCCAAAATTCTTACCTAAAGGGTAGGTACACCTCACTATCAGATATTGTTGCGGCACACTGTGTCTATCAATCCAACTCTGAGAGACATCTATCCCTAGCTCCTCAATGTCCCTATAAATTTTTTCAATCATATGTACAATGAACAATAGGTGCGGGCGATTCTGATATAGGGGACAATATAACAATACACAGTTGGGACCATGATACCACCGAAGGTCTCTCTGAAATCCACAATGGAAATACCCTAAAGTATGATCTCAACATAAATTACAATGAAAAGACACAACACGAACAAGGTATAACATAAGTACAAAATTAAATATTATTATCAATAATTCTATATCACTTTATTCTATTGATAGTCTCTACTACTAATCCACACAAGGTCTCTAGGATCTGATACACACTAGGTCAGTAGGTGTTGAACCACACAAGTATACTAGGTGGGGAACCACACATGGTTAGTAGGTGATGACCCACAGAGGGTAGCTAGGTGCTGACCCACACATTGTCTCTAGGTTTTGAGCCACGAAGGGTCTCTTGGTTTTTGTCCACACATGGTTGGTAGGTGTTGAACCATATAGGGTCGATAGTTTATGATTCAGACAGGGCCATAATTAATTCTTTACGTCACACCCAACCACTGGATTCATGCAGAGAGCATGCATTCATATGAGAGGATCTACACCTCATTCCATCAGTCATACCTCAGCTACCATGAAGTCCCAAATATATTAACCCAAAAAAATCATGGCATCGTATGGATCCCAACACAACAGACGACTTGTCGAACGGACGCTCGGTCTGTACGATATGGAAATTTTGGAAAAAGGGACTGGTTTGATTCGAGTGTGATTCAAATCATCATTAATCCATACTTTACCCAAACTTATATAGATTGTCTCTGATGTACCGCCTCATCACAAGGTCCACTTTCCGTAGATTTTGTCTCAATCAGATGCACAATTTACACGTTATTAAAGTTTTTCAAAAAAGCTTTTGGTGGGGTCTGTGTCCGCTCTGACTCAGCTAGGTCATCCCAACTAGACCTGACTCGACCTAGCTCGTGGTCCATGGAACCAAACTAAGAAGACCGACCAGAATGAGACCCACCCTATCATGGGTTCGGCTTATTGGCTCATGGTAAAGGTGGGTCGCAGGTCCGTCCCGTATGTCCGATAAAGGTGGACCAACCATCATCCTGGCTAGGACGTGGCTGTGAGCCACATCTGGCTCCTCTACTGCCCCTCATATGTGGAGCCTTACTTATGCTATGGTCGAGTGATCATGGCTTGCTGCATTTCGGGAAGCACATAGCATTCGACATGTCCATGTACTCCATCGCTCGCATAGGTGGCCCAGACATGGGCTTCAACCTCCATCCGGCGATGGTTGGCACCACCTCTACATAATTTCGCGGCTATCTAGACTTGTCACTTCATCTCCATAGTGAGCCGATAGGGGAACTACCTCTCTCTCTCTCTCTCTACTAACAGGCACTGCGGGTGCTTACTCTTCCTTTTGTGATCAATAGGTGTTGCTCTGATGGTCTATTTTTCAAACATTATGTGTATATGGGACTGTAGGGATTTCACATTCACTACGACAAACTCAAAATAATATTTCCACTATTTTAAAATTCATCTACAAAGATCACACCTGGGATAGGGGTCGGGCCTGGTTTGTGTCGGAACGCACCCTCTGTGTTAGAGTTTAAATTCAAGGGGCTCAATATTAATATTTGATCAACAATATAAATAACCTGAAGAGAAAATCCATAGAAAGAAACCCTCCCTCATGAACACAAAAACTACATATTAACCTGTTCTTGGGTTAATTCATGTTCAACATTTAGGAAATGAATGGGGAAAATTATAAAACCATAATAAACCCCCAACCTTGTTGGATGATTGTTGTTATAACATTCTGCCCTCGAGGGTTCTAGAGGTCGACATCGTTCGTTGCTTCCTGGCTTCATTCTTCGGGGTACGTCGTATTTGATGATGTTTCATTAACATTATTCTTTCTTCTTTTGAGAGGAAAAATGTCATAGTATTGGATAAAAAATTCCCGTTACTTAATTCTCAACTCTCCAATGAATTTGATTTATAAAAAGAAACATGTCGTAGTGTTTCTGTTACACTATAATGTCGCGTCGTTATTTTTTTCTTTTATTAAATAGAATAGTAGTTACGCTTAAAAAATAGAAATTAATGATCCTCATTTAATGTTCCCCATCATCGCGTCATCACCACATTGCAACACCATCATCCCCCACTGAACGACGAGAAAATGAAATAAAACAACCTTTTAAATTTATTTTATTATTTTCCAAGAATTACAAAGAATTAATTTTCTTCATGACCATTACTAGTAGAATATAATTCTATTCTAGGAGAATCTCGGCATTCCATGTTCAATGGTTCCCTTAGATATTTTGATATGAGAACTGTTTATAATGTTATAAAGACATGTTCACATGTTTAATGAATATAATATAAAATAAGTTCAAAATTACATTTTGGGAACTCCGGGCCACAGAAACACATGTTGTTAAAGTCTGAATTCTCAAAATAATTCCATATAATTAAAAAAAATATACGGAAATTTTAAGATAATAGATTCTCCCAACCTTAGGGTTTTATTTCCTCTATATCCAAAAAAAGGGATAATCAAACATGTGGGGGGTATTGACCATTAATATGAGCCTCGCTCTATCATGTGCTCTACAAGAGGTTCTTGTGCTACCACCGAATGCACCCCAGATGAGTCGAACTTAAGCAATGTACCCTCTATTATCTATCCTCTATCTCCACTAGGAAATCTTCAATCATCACCCCATCATCAATTTCTAGCTCACCTTGGTCGACGACGTGCGATGAATCATGCACATACATTCTTAACTGTGAAAAATGAAAAACATGGTGCAATGAGTGTATTTTTGGGAGAAAATATAGGGGGTACACCATCTTAAAAACTCATCTAAGAATCAATAATATTCTTATGAACCTCTGATATATTATTTTTCCCAGATAAAATCTCTGTAATCCCCATCGTCGTGAGAACTGAAAGAAAACAAGGTCTCCCTCCTCAAACTCAAGGGGTCTTTGTATCTAGTCGGCATAAGACTATGATCTTCTCTATAAATTCCTCATCTGGTCTAGGACAATCTGAACATTCTCAGTGGTATCCCGTACCAACTCTGTTCCCATGAGTGCTAACTCCCCTGGGTCTATCCAGTATAGGGGTGATCTGCTTGGCCCCCAATACAAGGACTTAAATGGTGGCATGTCGATGTTAGAGTGATAGATATTGTTTTACACACACTCCAATAGGGGTAGGTTGTCCTTCCAAATGTGAATGAAATCTAGGACACAATTAGGAAGAATGTATCCCATGGTCTATATGGTATGCTGTGTATGACCATCTATATGGGGGTGACAAGTTTTTCTCAATCGTAGGTGAGTCCTGAATGCCTCCGACAACCCCTTCAGCAATTTCAATGTAATGTGTGCATCATGATATAATATGATCATCAAAGGAACCCAGTGAATCTGTACAATCTCTTTTATATAGGAGTTCCCCAATCCCTCTATCAATACCTACTTCAAGATGTGTAGCAAGCGAGCTGACATGGTGAGTCAGTTAACAATCACCTAGATAGAATCATGGCACCTTGATGTGTGTGGTAACCCCATCACGAAGTTTGTGGAGATAACATCCCACCTCCACTCTAGTATCCCAAGTTGTGGTGTGAAGCCTACTGGGACTTGTTGCTCGACCATCACATGCTGACAAGTGAGGCATCATGGAATTAACTCTTCCATTGTTTCTTAATCCATGGCCCCTAGTACTAACGTCATAGGTCCTAGTACATATTTTCCACAACATGATGTACCACCAATGGGGATGTTTTGAACTCTCTAAATACATCCTCATGTATAACCACTATTACCATCGTATGTCCCCAAAAATATATAATGTTCTCCCCACCTATTGAAAATCTATTAGATGCTTGTGCTGATGATAACTGGACATGTCAGGCCACGCAGTAAACATCCATAAGTTGTGCCTCCCTAACTCGTTGAAGTAGTGGGAGATTGATAGTCAAATAGTGGATGAAAACTTCATTATCATTATCCATAAAGGATATCAACATCTTAGTTGGAGTAAATGATAAACCATTCACCCATAAATTAGTGATTCCACATAATCAAGAAAAGGACAACCACTTCTAACTCCAGGTCCTAGGTCACATAGTTATGCTCTTGCTGCCTCAACTACCATGAGCCATACTTGATCACTACTCACTCCTACTTCAGTACACAACCAAGTCTGGTCCATGTTGCATCCGATCGTTCTACATACCCAACACCAACTTTTGGTAGTCTCATGAATATGACACATAGTTATGCTCTTACTGCCTCAACTACTGTGAGCCATACTTGATCACTGCTCAATCCTACTTCAGGACACAACCAAGTCTGGTCCCTGTTGCAGCCCATCGTTCTACATACCCAACAACCACTTCTGGTAGTCTCATGAATAGGGAACTCCATAGTATCTACCTCATCTCCTAGAATCCTTTTTGGAATTTCTCTATCCATAGGAAGGTGATTACCTTCATTGTCAAACCTGAAAAGGGTGGTTCTACTCTAGAAAATCTAGTAGGAACCTTCAATAGTAACTAGAAAACCCAAAGAAACTCTACACCTCAGTCACATTCCTTGGTTGCTCCCATTAAATAATTGCCTATATCTTTTCTCGATCCACCGCAATTCAAACCTCTAAGATTATGTGCCCCAAAAAAGTTGACATCTCAAATCTAGTAATGGAACATTGAGAACATACAATAAATATAATGCTCTCCAAGTGTATCTAGGACTATCCAAAAGTGTGTAGGGTTCTCATCCTCCAATTCCAAGTAAAACAAGATGAAATCAATGAATAATACCACGAAATGATAGATATAATGCCTAAATATCATGTTCTTCAGTCCCATGGACACTGCTAGGGCATTGGTCACGCCGAAGGGAATCACCAAAAACTCATGGAGGATAAAATGAAATATAAAGGATGTATTCTGTATGTCCTCATATCGTACCATAAAATGATGACATCCCAATATGATGAAGATCTTCTAGAATCACCTCTCTCCCTTAAACTGATCAAAGAGGTCATAAATCCTCCGTTGTGGATACTATTTATTCAAGGTCATCTGGATCAAGCACCAAAAGTTGATGAATAGCCTCAGGCTCCTGTATGCTACATGGAAAACAACAATATGGATTCCCATGGTGAAACACAATGCCTTACGAACTGGTTCACATGCATGTACTCCAGTTGTACCCTCAAATAATGATGCTCCATAGGAGCCATCCAATATTCCGATGTTGATATCAATGACGTCCCAGGGTAAAATTCAATGCACAAGCCTACCTCTCAGCGAGGAGCAAGTCCTAGGACATATTATATAAATACATCCTAATACTCGTCCACCACTATAGGAAACCTCCTACCCCTCTCGTCTAATGCACATAGGGTGATTCTAGTCAACCGGAGAGTGATCGGCTACACCCTCCCTTGAGAAATTCCATTATGTGCAATATAGATTCCTTTCTCGCCAGTGAAGGAAAACCTGGTCTCATCCTCGGGGTCACTCTGCACTTTGTACCTAAAAAATTCGATCTGAGCATGGACTCTAGATAACCAGTTCAGACCAAAGATGAATTCCAAAGGCCTCGATGTTGAATCTAGAAGATCCCAACTGATGTTCTCTCTTCTTAGAGTAAGCTCAGACTGCCAACACCAATGTGTAATCATTGAATCACCTCCTATAGAAGACTATAATTACATGGATCAATTAAAAATCTCCACCATACTATCTGAGCCACAATTTATGTTTTTGGAATGGAATGAGTGATTTAAACATGTGCCTATAAGAACATCATCTAAGGTGGAGAAGAAAAAGATTATACACCTAATCATCTCTACAGTGTCTTGGTCGTAGGACACCATCACCTAATGTTGTCCCCACACCTATCCACCTACTCTTGGAGCTCATGTTGGTCCTCGGGGGGTAGGGGTGGTATTTAATAGATCCTTAAAGAACCTAATGTCACTCAGCCTACTCTCTTTCAACATCTTCCACCCTGTAGACCTCCTCATTAGAAACTTTGTCTCTGCCTCAACAGTCCCTTGACCACCGGCTGGTCATCCATGCATGGATGAAGATAGTCATGATCCATGTTCCAATGTACTCCCTAGGAGTAACAAACTCTTTCCCTAATATGACCTCATCTACCTTGCATGCTTCACACCTCCAACCATGAATCCTGGGGTCATCCTCGAGATGATCTGTCCTACATGGTCCTATTCATCTTCTTCATACTGCCTGCTGCAAATGACACAAAAACCTGTCTTCCTATGGTGGTTATCACCATCGGTTCCTTCTCATCTAGGAATATCTCACTTATAGTTCTCACTCTAGTAATCTAACTTATATCAGAATGTTGAGAAAAACCATCGACACCTTGATCTCCCGTCGATGTCCCTGCTTAGATGTTTAGTCCCTCAATAAATAGTCTTGTACCATGTTGGTAGAGTAGTGGATGACGGTGGTAAACCTCTCTATGTACTGGTCCATAGTCAGGCTACCCTGCTGTAGTTGCAGTATCACCTGAATATGAACTATATATAGTGTTGCTTATACAAACTTTTCCTAATAGAGGATTTCTTAAACTGACCAGAAAAGGGTCACCCCCTCATCTGTCATGAGCATCATGATCCACCATCTCTCTACCATGACCATAAAAAGGATATATTTTTGGACCACCATCTGGTCAGTGGGTGTCTCTACCTGGTGAAAACCTCTGTAACATCCTCTATCCAATACTCATCTACCTAAGGATTTATCCTTCCAATAATCCTTGGGGGCCTTTGTCTCTAGGAATAGGGTATCACACTTAGTCAATGGGCTATGTCTATTGGTGGGACTGGGAGAAACTGCTTCTCTCTAGGTGTGGGTTGTGTTGTTACACAACAAAAAGTTGCAATCTCTATAGGCAGCCAATCCACTGATGCCTCATTACTTGGTGGGACATTGTCATGATCTCTAACTGGAATATTGGCTGGCCATATTCATGGAGGCCTCCTATAGAGAAACAGATACACCATCGAAATTAAGTTATACCTATTGAGCTGACTCAAAAGTGATCAAGAGGAAAAAAGTTCCAAAACCCATGCAACTTTTGTTTTAATCAAACAAGTCTGAAAATAGAATTCAGGCTCCTAGTTTATGGATACATTGGCCTCCGCACTAACATTGGACTCGTTGGAATATAAGAGAAACTAATATCACTTAAAACCAATTCCTCCATTTAATATACATATTCTAACTTCTTCTGGTACAACCAACCGCCCTATGATAGCACATTTTCATGACCCTTCACCCGAGACCCCTGTCGTGACTACCCCATGCCCGCCTTCCATAGGACTGGAGTTGGTGACCAGCACTGGAAGGGCATATCCCACCAGGGAACATAATTTCCTTTTAACCTATACACACATATATAAGGCATATTGCATAAGGAAAACCACTAAAAGAAATAAAAAATGTTCAACTACCACAAAGTACAACTAATTAGAGTAAAAGTTGTAAACAAAATGTTAAAGGTCTAGAATAAAAGTCCAACTGAAAGGAAAGTAAAAAAAATAAATATATTCCTTGGAGGTCGTTCACCAATGATCCTACCTAAAAGTTATGTACCACTCACTATCAAGTGTCAAAGAAGCACACCATGTTTATCGATCCACCTCTGAGAACCACTTAGCCCTGGCTCCTAAAAGTTCCGGTCAAAGATGTTCGTTATCTAAATAAGAAACAATATGTGCACTCAAACCCCATGAAGGGGTGAGTATAACAATACTCAGTTGGTACCCTGAGACCCCTAATTTTCTCTTAGAAATCCATGAAGGTAATACCACCAAGTAATATATCAACAAAAAGAACAAAGAAAACAACACAACACACACCAAGTATAACTTATGTATAGAAGTATGGATGATTAATTGTAAATATAGATTATATTATTCTATTTATAAGATCTAATGATGATCCACACATGGTTACTAGGTGCTGATCCACACACGTTCACTAGGTTCTGACCCACACTGGTTCCCAATGTGCTGATTCATATGGGTCACTTTGTGATAACCCACACAGGGTCCCTAGGTGCAAACCCATTCATGGTCGCTAGGTGATGATCCACCCAGGGTTGGTAGGTGATAACCCAGACATGGTCCCTAGTTACTAACCCACACAGCGCCGCTAGGTGGTGATCGACACATGGTCACTATTCATTCTTCATAGCACTGCCAGCAACTGGATTCCTGCACGTATCATGCTTGATTATGGGAGGATCTTATCCTCAATAAATCATTCCTAATTCAACGGCCACAAAATCCCACAATGAGTAACCTATAGGACTGCCTCTTCGTAAGGGTACCAATGAAATATATGGAGTGTCGAACAGAATTACAATCTATAAGATATGCTATTTTTGGTAAAATGGGACTGGTTGGATTTGAGTAGGATCCACCCCATCCATATGACAAACACTTAAAAATCACATTTAGAGTATCTCAGAAGGACCACCTCATCACAATGGTCCTTGTGCCGTAGTCGACGCTTTAATCAGATGCCCAATCTGCAAGGTATTGAAGATTTTTTTTAAAAAAAAGGATAGAAGTGTCCGGGTCTGGTCTTACCCGGTTGGACAGAACCAAACTAAACCAAGTCCACCTACTCATCACAGAACATTCCCTACATGGCTCCAGCATGTTGCATCACATGATTGTTTGGCCCTAAGTCCTCTTAATTTTCCAGAGATGAATCGGAATTCATCTTGTTCCGGACCCGGATAGGATCCATGTTCGTCTCCTATACTTCCCCATTGACTTAGGGCATCTACTTTTCCAAAGATGAGTGACTGCAGCCCACCACGTTCCATGCCAAATGTGGCCTATAACGTGGTCAAGCAGTCACGTCCTCCATCACTCTCTTGAGCAGCCCTGATGCGGGCCGCTAACTCTACATGGTGCATGTTGGCACAACATCTATATGATTTAATGGTGCACCGATGGGCATGCTTCCTCTCTCTCCACCTGTGGCCTTTTCGGGACACTTCCGGCCACATCCTGTGCACTGTAGGTTCCTTCTATTGGCCACCAAAGATTATCCAATGGTCCGTATTTTGAACAGTTATAGCCTATGGGACCATTGCGAAGGCACATTCACTACGAAGGCTTCAAAGACATCTTATCATTGTTCGAAATATTTTCCACCAAAAACTCACAAGGAGGAGGGGGTTTGGGCCTTTTTTATATAGGATCATTCCATCATCATTAGAGGATAATAGCAGTGGGGATCAAGATAACAATTCTATCAACTATAAATATAATCACAAATTGAAAAAACCAAGAATGACACCCTCCTGAAATAATTCACAATCCATGGATTACCTTATTCATCGGTCAATCTGTGTTGATTGTTTAGAATAAAAATGGGAAAAACTCATAAAACCAAAAACAAACCCTTACCTCATTTGACATTAAATTCCATAGAATTCCTTCTGGGAGGGTTCACGAGGTTGACTTCATTCTTCACATCCCAACTTCATTCTTTGGGGTTCGTTGAATTCGATGAAATTTTACTGATGATCTTCATTCTTCATTGGAATGGAAACCTACCATAAGTTCATCGTAGAAATCATGTGGCTTAATTCTCATCTCTCTAATGTATTCATTTAATAAAAATAAACTTGTTGTATAGTTTCTGTTATGTTGCGACATTGCATAATTATTTTTTTAATGTATGAAACAATTTAGTTGTTTCTATTTAAAAATGATCCATTAAGGATCCTCATTTAATTTTCCTCTTCATCACATAATCGTCACACTACAATTCCTCCATCCACCACACAATGGTGATAAAATAAAATAAAATAACATTTTAAAGCTATATTATTATTTTCTGAAAGGTCCAAAAAATTACATTTTCACATGAACATTGCCGGTTGATGTTAAATAATTTCATGGTGAATCACGCCATTCCATGTGTAAAAGTGCCCACATATTATCGATCCTATCACTAGTTTAGAAGTTATAAAAACCCAACCTAATCTTTACCGACCATACTTTAAAATTTGTTCACAATTAAATTCTGAGAAATCTAGGCCTTAGAATCATGTGTCCTCAAAGCGTGCTGTCTCAAAATAATTAAATATAATTTAAGAAAAATTACATGAAATTCAGATACATTAAAGTTACAGGTATAAGTAATAAATTTGGATATATTTATGGTATATGTTGAAGATAATTCACCAGGGTATATTTTTTTACCAGATTCGAAAGACACTAAACTGTTATGGTCCTCAAGCATTTATTATTTTGATGTACTAAATATATATATAAAATGGTTAAATATCAATGCATGATATTCTTGGGCTATTATATTTGGTATCAATGGATTGGTTTAGTCAACCATTGGAATATATGATGAGAAATCATTAACTATATTCCATGGTATATTTCTATGGATATTTCTAGGGATGTCTCTAATGATACATATAAGGATGAGTCAATATTTTGGAAAATTTCCTGGAATATTATTAACGGATGGATTGGGTGGTTTCCTAGAAATACATCCTTTTATGGATACTACAAGTGGATATGTCTTTGTAATATATTCACCTAGGGGTAAAAACACCAAAAATATGTTTCAGGACTAACTCAAGGTAATCTTTTACATGATAATGGGCCTTGCTGCACTCATGGATTAACACTCTAATGGGATATATTATAGGAATTCACAAACTCTACATGAAAAATAATATGGTATTTAAATATATGTTGGATATGAATAGCCTATGGTAAACCGAAGGTTACATCAGCTAAAATGTAGGTGTCATGATTTAGGTCTCCTGTAAGTAATTTTTCATGATTATTTAGCAGTCTTATATGATATTTGTTTCTCACTCCATACTTTTTACTTATTTCAATGGATATAACTAGAAGGAAACTGGATAATATTGAATTTTTTAGATGTGAAAAGTATGGGAAATAAAAAACTTTATTTCCCAATTGGAAATTTCATAAAGGGAATCAAGAAGGTTTTATGATTATTGGTTATTCTTATAAAGGTAATGATATGACAATAAACATGTTAATGGTTTGTCATGTTATTCCAGTACTTTTACAATGATCATAAGAATAAATGTTGTATTGTAGTTGATTAAACCTAATACAAGAGGCATATATCATATACTATGAAAGAGGTATAATGGAATATGTTGATAAAGACTAAGTAATGGTTAATGAATAATGTTAGATTAATGATGTTTTTATATTTTTGAAATAAATTATTTTGTTAAATGAATAATGAAATGTATATGTATTTTCAGTAATAGTTTTCACTAAGGGTTGAAAAGGACATGATGAATGTTGATAAGGATATAGAAAAGTGATTTCAAGGAAAATTGATATATTCATTATGGGATGTTAACCATTAATAAATGCATGAAATCAAAATAATAATAATTTTATAATGATGTTAGATATGAATAAGTAAATTGAGAGGCACAAATTACCTTGGAAATTATTATTAAAAAAAGTTCTATGTCCTCACGAATGATGTTTATAACTTATTGGATTTAATGAATATATCAAATATACTTTTGAATAAGGAATCATGAATGATTTCCAAAATTATTAATGGTTATTAATGGTACCACCATGTATCAATTGAATATTTAATGAGCTGTTAACTTGTTTTGAATGTGAAAATAAACTAGTATATTAAGATGTATGGGGGATAAATGTTATGTTGATTTTATTGCATTCTATCCAAATCAATAAATTTTTATTGTTGGGATGGTCTATGAAGTTAATCATTTATTAAAATTCATTGTTAAACATTAGAATAATTCATTAATAAGAAACTCTTATCTCAACATATATGTATTTATGTATATTGGATGGATGATAAAAAGCACTTTGTGATTACGATAACTAAGGACAAATCGGATAGAGTATCATAGATCTCATTACCTGATAGTGCTATGGGAATGAAAAATTCAACTTGAATTATAGATAAAGACGGGAAGTAGGTCAATGAAAAACAATGGGTGAGGTTTTCCTAAAGTATTTAAAGTATATTCTTTCATGAAATTTATTTAATTTTACGAAAATGGTTCATGAAAGAGAAAATATTATCTTAGTAACTATATTTTGGATGAATAAAATGGTCACTTATATCGTCCTAGATTTATGACATTATTATTGTTAACATTCTCCAAACCTTGTTCTATATCACTAACCATCAGAATATTATGGTCAATTTTTTCTTCCATGTTCATGATTTAACTTGAATCCTATTTTTATTGTGGGACCCAAGATATATGTTACTTTGGGTAACCATTTATAGTCCCAAAATTTCATTTTTATGGGACATTTTAGTATCCATTATTATATTGCGGGTTTCTATTAATGAAACACCCATTTATTAAACTATTGATAACCCAGATGAATTTTGGTGGATAAATTCATTGTAAGGGGGGTATAATGCAACAACCTGATATTTTATGATTTTTTTGAATTAATTTTACCTTTGTGAGATTTTTCAATTCACATAACACTGAAAATAGTTTATTTTATATTAAATAATTTTCATTACCTTGCGTTATAAGCAAAAAAAGATAATATTTTATTACAGAAACTAAATTTTTTATCTTTCCTGAAACTGAACACCAAGAGTAGATTACGTTAAATAGAATAATGTATTTCTTTTATGGCATACACTACGTACATGACCAATTTTTACTACACAATAGTAAATCATAAAATTGTTGTTATTTAATATAATAATATATAACCTAGAAATTAAATTATAGTTGCTGAATATTATTATCTAATATATGAAGATATATGGATTACAAAATTTAATATGAATTTATAGGTGTCCAACTAATTATAAAGAAATATGGAATCCAATGGAATAAAATTGGTAATACTATAATCTTTATGGGTAAAAAACTATTTTACCATAATAAATTAAATTAAATAAAATTTGTGAGTTATATTAATGTAATATATATTTAACATATTCAATCACATATTTTTAGGATTCATTCAACAGATTGGATAAACATTAGATAATAACAAACCTTCTTTTATTGATAAAAACTATTCTTTATAAAGTTATGTTAAACTCTTTTTAACCGTGAAACCTTATTATATAATTTTTTTTGACATTTATTGATTTAATATATAAAAATAAGTTTTATCTTCAGAATAGAAACATAGAATTTTTTATGGATAATTGTTTACTATTTTGTTTCTTGATGATTCATTTTTTAAAGATTAGTAAAAAATATTGTATTTTAAATCAAAACATATTTTTTGTATAATTTATTTATAAGGATAAATTATATTTTAAATTAGTTTCAAGGTTTAATATAATAATATTTACATAAATTAATACAATTTATGTCATTTTAATTAATTTCCCATTAAAATGGATATAAAAACATATAATTCATGGAATGTTTTTAGATTAAAGACCCACATTGTCGACCCGACTACATAATTAATAATTTCTCCAATTATGTGAATGAAATTTTTAAAATTTCATTCCATATTTTTAAAAATAATTATTTATAATTTATAATAAATAATATATATATTTTCCCAAAATATTAGTGATGGAGATTAAATTTATTACATCAACTACGGTAAATTTAAGCTTAATAAGGGACTAAACCATATCATTAAGCCCCAAAATGACATGTAAACATGTTTAAAATCAACATTATAGACATATTTATATCCTATAATCTATTTTATAATATTTGTATCATTATTGGTTGCACCTAAAACATGAAAAATGTGCATGGAATTGTCTCTTCCATTATTTACAAAAGTACCACACCTCCTTCCTTATGAAGGCAACCAAATATCCCTCCTTTTCAAACGTGTAAAACCAAATTAGATCAAAAAATATCTATCAATATACATAATAAAATCACTCCCTTACACCTTTTATCCTTACATTGTGTATAATGTATTCCATGGAATTCTTTTTCCACAAAGAAGAAGGAGTTGCCTGATTAAGAGGTAACACCTTCTCTCTCAACCTTATTTCATTTATTTTTCTTCTCCACCGCCTCCACTATATTAATTACATGACATTATATAAATACCAGTATCCAAATAATAATAGTATTTTTAATGTTATGGGTTCTAACTACACATAAACACACCTTCATCTAATGGGTAATGAACACAATGTTTACGTGTATGGCGAACTACCGTCTCATTAAATGATGATTGTTCAATTTTTCATTAGGCCTATCATGGGGGAAATTATGATGGAAAATATATTTATTTATGTTATATATTATATTTATTAATTTTAAGCTTAATTATTAGTTTTAAAATACAATACTATTTTACATTCCATTTGATGTTGATACGATAATTTCGTTTGAGGAAGTGTGGACTACCTCCCCTACAAACTGATATGATTCATTTATACAATACATGGATTCCTTTAAGGATGGGTTTAGGGAAAATATATGAGAAATATAAAATTTAAAATATGTATTTGTTGGTCGGAGTGGTTAACTCAAGAGGGGGGTGAATTGAGTACCAATTAAAATTTCTGTAGTTAAAAACAGTGTCTTAAAGACCCCCAAAATAAAATAATAATTTTAACTGTAGTGAATTTATATTAAAGTAGAGGTTTTGTTAGATTCTCAAGGGATTGATTAATTCCCAGTTAATCAATACAGGAGTGTATGATTAACGTTTGAAACTAACTTACTAATCTACACTTAACATAAACACTTGCTAATTTAATTATCAAAGTAACTTTAAAAACAGTATTGGTTTTAAAGTGATTAGAAGCGGAATAAAACATTGAAAGAGATGGCACAACAATGTAACCAAGAGGTTCAGTCTCAAGCCGAGACTTAGTCCTCTCAAAAGTTTATATAAAAATGATCCACACCCTGGATCGGGGTTCAACAGTTTACAACTATCCAGGTCCAAGACCTCTACCACCGTTCTTCGTGGGAAACAGTACAACAGCAACCAGCTGTCCAGGTCACACACGACCTCTACCACTGTTATTCGTGGGAAAGAAAGAATGAAAGAGTTTGGTAAGGATTTACGAATCCTTCAGTTTGAGTACAGGAGACAGTGTATGTGTTAGATACAGCAGTTAACACACACTGCTCGAAATGAATGATAATAAATCACAGAACAAGAGATGTAGAGTTTAGGGATGGTTCTGGTGATTTCAGTGTAGCTCTGGACTCCTTTGGATTCGATCAGAAGTGAGTCTGAGTCCTCTTCTTGTTTCGGTCTGAGAAACAGAGTGTCGTATGCTCCCGGTTCACAGTCAGTGAAAATGTAGTAGTTGAAGTTCTTCAGTGTTCTTCTTGTATGCACAGAACACTTCTCGAGTATGCTTTATTGTCTATGAGCTTTTCTGTGTTCTTCTCGTTCTTGTGTTTTTGGTATATTCCATCCACCATACGATGCTTCTCTAGTTCGCTTCAACTTTGGGCAGCGTAGTCTTCTCGTATTTATCTCCCAACAGGGGACAGAAAAGATTTCTTTTCAGCAGGTACGAGGTACGGGTTCCTGACATCCGACAACCTTTATCAGATATTTGACAAATCATTAAAATGAATGATATGACCATTAGATATATTAAATATAGGAAATAAATAAATTCAAACAGTGAGTCGAGTGATCGGTAGGTAATCAGCATCGGTAGCTTGGACATCGATAGCTTGAACATCGGTAGCTTGAACATCGGTAGCTTGAACATCGGTAGCTCAATGTCATTAGTTGCTTTGACTCTATCGGTGGATCTATGCGTCGGTTGGTACATTCTTGTATCGGTGACTTTGTTTATCGGTAGCTCCATGCGTCGGTAGCTTCATGCATCGGTAGCTCCATGCATCGGTAGCTTCATGCATCGGTAGCTCCATGCATCAGTAGCTCCATGCGTGTATCGGTAGACCGGTAGCTCTATGTTTGTATCAGTAGCTGTCTGTAAGTCAGTAGCTTATATTTATAAGCACATCGGTAGCTCTGTGTTAAGTCTATCGGTAGCTGTCTGTCGGTAGACTAAGTCTATCGGTAGACTGGTTACCGGTAGTTCTTTATCAGTAGCTATAGACAGATTACTTATCTGTTTTATGCAGAAGACATACGATTGTGTTAGAATCAATTTATAACTTGTATGAACATGTATAAATGAGGATTAACATATTCCAAAGACTATTTTAAAAATTATTATTGGTTTGATCACATATTTGAAAGAATTAAAGTATAGATCAATAATACTTAAAAATATCATAGAGAATGAAAACATAATTGGGATTTTCAACACATATGAATACATGATTGAGATTATCCAAACAGGTGAGGTCAACAATCTCCCCCTTTTTGATAATCACAATTAATGATATGGGCATTTAACATAGTGAAAATATAATAGTAAAGAGTATAATATTGAATTCAATTTTCTCAGAGAAAACAGCATCAGAGATAATAGAAATAGTATGATATAGATATAAGTTATCAGAGGTAACAATCATAAGGTACTATATAGACATAAGGTATCAGAGGTATAAAATGAAAAAGGGTAACGTGTCTCCCCTTATTCCTTATTTTTCTCCATTGAAAATATTTCTCATTCTCTCATTGTGTTCTCCCCCTCTTATTGTTCTCCCCCTCTTATTGTTCTCCCCCTTTGTGATAATGAAAAAGTGGGAAAGCATATATATATATATGTAGGAGTCAAATAAAACATGAGAAGTAAAAAGAGTTCCTCTGTATTAGATAAGTCAGAAAGTACAAAAAAAAGATTACAAATGAATTCTTATCAAAAATCCTGGCCACTGGATCTATCCACATCTTCCACGTGAGATTTTCCTTTGGGATCAGAAGAAGGCTCAGGTGGTGAGGATTCAGGTGAAGGTTTGGGAATGCCAGAAAAGATCAAAGGAGGCTGAGCCACTGACACAGAGTCAGGCCTGTAGGTTGAAGATTTTTGGGTGATCATTGGTGTGAGGCTTCGAATAGCTTGAGCAGGAGTCAGCTGGACTGTGGAAGTAGCTGAGGCAGAAGCAGGCAAAGAAGGAGGTATGATGACTGGTCTGGCATCAACATGCAAGAAGGGCAGCAACAGATTTCTAAAATCCATAATAATTCCTCCTCCTCTTTCCATAGCAGTGATGAAATCATCTTTGTTCTCCATAAATTTCTCTAAGGCAGGAGTCAATTCTCTTAGCTTGCTCACTTGTTCTCTGAAAGCTTGAGTGACTGGAGGGAGCTTCATGTGTTCCAACATTAGCTTGAAGTGGTGTTCGAGTTGATGCTTGGTGAAAATTTTGGTGAAGTAGTGGTCCACTTTGCTCTTTATGGCTTCCTGAGAGGCAGAGGCTTCTCTCATATAATCTTGGACAATCTTCATTATTTCTCTAGCAGAATCTCTTGTAGAAAGCACCACTCGGCTCAATTCTGATGAGTCCACAGAGCCACTGGTTGAAATAGAACCAATCTCCTCCTTCAACATTGCTCGAACTTGATTCAGGTCAACTGATAGTTTGGATGTGAGAGGGCCAAGAGAGAAGGAAACAGTTTCTTTGACACTCTTAGACAAACCACTGATTAGGCTTTGAACTTGAGAGTCTTGTAATTGAACATGATCCTTCACTGAGGTTTTGAAACTTTCAAACACTGAGACAAACTGGCTTACTACACTCTTCACATAAGCTAGGTCCTTGTCATCTTGAGACTTGGAGCTCATATAAGAATCCAAAGCAACAATTGTTGTCTTGAGAGCTTCAAGATCTGCTTCGATTCTAGAAGACTGAGTCTGGCACTCTTTCACTTCTTCCATAAGCTCAGACATAAAAGAAGATAAATTACAAGCCAGAGATAGCTCGAAGGATCTCTCTAACATTTTCATTTCTTCATAAAAGCTTTGCTTCATCTCAGAAACTGATACACTGAATGATTCTTTCAGCTCATTCTTCATTGATTCAAGATCAGATTTAGAGACAAAATCATTAGGGACAACTGCAGCAGATCCCCTTGCTGAGGCCAAACTAACTACAGAATCAGTCATTATTGAATTAATTGAGGAAGCAAGAGAGGTTTCCATTAACTTCACTTCTTCAACAAAACTGGTTTTGAGGTCCTCTTTCAGCTTATTCAAATCCTGAAATCTGACCACATCATCTGGCAACAACTCAGAAGCAAGATCATAATTGGTCTTCGGTCTATTCTCAGACATCTCATTATCTGAATCCGGATAATCCAATCCACAGACTATAAACCCTGGGTCTTCTACCCAGTCTCCAAGCTCAACAGCTACTGTAACATTTCCAAGCACAGACTGATGCTCCCCCTCAATGGGTGCATTCTCATGTATCACAACAACATTTTCTTCTGGCCTTTCTTCATCAGAATCTTCCACAACAACTTCCATCTCAGCAGCAGTAAGGAGGTTTTCTGAAACAGGTACATCTTCTTCTGTATCTTTTTCTACTTCAGTAGCAGGCATAGCTGAGCTTCCAATCAAAGGACTCATACATAACCTACCAGAAGCAGGCGATTCAGATACATTCTCCTTTTCCTCTTCTTCTTGGTGAGGTACAGACTGGTCTTCCTCATAAGTAGACAAAATTTCTTCTACCTTTCCTTTCCTAGAATAAACCAATTCTGCAACAGGACTTGGGGGAAAGTCTGGATCTCCTCCAACATCCATAGGAGTTTATTCTTCTTCTTCTTCTGTTTCATCACTATAAACAGGTTTCTCTTTATCAGGTCTCAGACTCGGATCTCTCATATCCTTTGGTCTTGAGGGATGATCCACAGGATTAAACTTATCATAGATCTTCTGATCATCACTGACCCATTCTCCCTTCCATGGGTTCCAGTTAATTTTCATGTACTTACAAACAGTCGAGGTGATGCAAAAATTGTTCTTGACTACAACCGTCTCATCCTGAGACTCAGCTATTCCTTTCACTTTTATCATCACTGAAATCAGCTTGGCAAAGAATAAAGCATTAGTCTTTGACTTTGGTATAATCATGTCTTCCATTTGAAGCATCAACAATCTGCACAGATTGATTTTTACACCATGTCTTAGCAAATGAAGAAGATAGATATCTTGATATCTTAGATTTGCAAAATCTCCTCGCCTCGGTATCAACACATGCTGAACAAACTTGAAGAGCAGTCGATTCTCTCCATCCATTTCAGCAGCAACCACTTGCCTTTGATTCCCATTACCAGTCAGTTCTTTTAAGGCGGTTTCATAATCAAAGATGTCACTGCTAGGTGGCATTGCTCTTGATATATACCCAGAGACACCTTCATGTGGTACTTTTAAATACTCAGCCCACTCTACTGAAGAAAAAGACATCTCTTTTCCATTTACAAAAGAGCTTACCCGATTCTCATTTTCAGATTTCTCGAAGGTTACAAACTCATAGAACTGTTTTACCAACTTCGGGTAGTATGGGCCATTGTTATTCGAGAAACAATCCACCCATTTCTGGTCCTCCAGAATCTCGAGTACTAACGATTTGCTAGGCAGTAGCCATTCCATGCACAGTTCCTTCTCGATTACTATGTCTCTATTCTGCAAGTGAGGATTCACTGGTCGCCTTCCCGATCTAGTTCTGACTTCACTAACACTAGCTTTATGTTGTGTCTTCTGCTTCTTAGCGTTTGGTTCTGCACTTTCATCTCTGACGATAGAAAGCTTAGTTTTTTCCATTGCGGGTTTAGGGTTCTTGGCCGATTTGAGAGCTAAGGTTCGAATGTGAGATATTTTGGGCTCGGTGAGGTAAGAAGTGTCTTAGACTGAGTTTTATCATTTAGGAATTCCAAATAAACGACTAAAATAGAGTAATAAAATAAAATAAAACGATTCGTATTCTTGGTGGCAGACAGAAGTTTTAAAACCTTGCATCGGTGTGAGTTAATCATTGGTGAGAAAAACAAATCGGTGAGAGTTGTACATCGGTGAGAATTTTCACGTCGGTGAGAATTTCACATCGGTGAGAATTTTTACATCAGTGAGAATTTTACATCGGTGAGAATTTTCACTTCGGTGAGAATTTCACATCAGTGAGAATTTTCACACCGGTTGTGATTAAACATTCCCAATTCATGTCTTATGTAACTTAGCCTATCCGAACTTAAAGGTTTAGTGAAAATATCTGCCAATTGATGTCCGGTGCCAATAAATTCAAGAGAAATATCACCTTTTTGATAGTGATCTCTTAGGAAATGGTGTCTTACATCTATGTGTTTGGTTCTAGAGTGAGATACAGGATTCTTAGAGATGTTTATTGCACTGGTGTTATCACAGTTGATTGAAACATGTTTAAAAACATACCCATAGTCCAAAAGAGTGTGTTTCATCCACAGAATTTGTGCACAGCAACTACCAGCAGCTATATATTCTGCTTCGGCAGTAGATAATGCAACTAAGTTCTGTTTCTTACTACACCAAGAAACTAAGGATTTCCAAGCAAATGACATGTTCCTGATGTGATTTTTCTATCTAACTTACAACCAGCAAAGTCAGCATCTGAATAACTCATTAACTCAAAGGATTGTCCTTTTGGGTAAAACAAACCTAAGTTAACCGTGTGTTTGAGATATTTAAAAATTCTTTTAACAGCAAGAAAATTAGATTCTTTTGGATTAGCTTGAAATCTAGCACACATACACACACTAAACATAATATCAGGTCGACTAGCAGTAAGATAAAGTAAACTACCAATCATACCTCTGTAATTTGTTTGATCAACTGGTTTCCCAGTTTCATCTGCATCCAATTTACAGGTAGTACTCATAGGAGTTTCACTTTCCTTGATACTATCCAGACCAAAACGTTTTAAAAGATCCTTTGTATATTTAATTTGATTCAAAATAATACCATTTTCATTTTGAAATACTTGAAATCCAAGAAAGTACTTAAGCTCTCCCATTAAGCTCATTTCAAATTCATTTTGCATACTTTTTGAAAAATCAGTACATAAAGAGTGTTTAGAAGATCCAAAAATAATATCATCATCATATATTTTTACAACTAAAACATCTTTAGAAATTATTTTAATGAAAAGAGTTGGATCAGCAATCCCTTTAGTAAAACATTTTGAAATAAGGAAATTGCTAAGTCTATCATACCAAGCTCTTGGAGCTTGTTTTAAACCATACAAAGCATTAGAAAGTTTAAAGACTTGATTTGGAAAATGGGGGTTAGTAAATCCAGGTGGTTGTTCTACAAAAACATCTTCAATTATAAAACCATTTAGAAATGCATTTTTCACATCCATTTGATAT
This sequence comes from Viscum album, assembly GCA_963277665.1. Classification (NCBI taxonomy): domain Eukaryota; kingdom Viridiplantae; phylum Streptophyta; class Magnoliopsida; order Santalales; family Viscaceae; genus Viscum; species Viscum album. Next base: position 143,209,441 of record OY728123.1, on the reverse strand, counting down.
AACTCGAAATCCAGATGTGCAGCATATGCAAGTAAGATCCTAATGGCTTCTAGTCTAGCTACAGGTGAAAAAGTTTCCTCATAGTCTATACCTTCTTCTTGACTATATCCTTGTGCAACTAGTCTAGCTTTGTTTCTAACTATATTTCTAGATTCATCTACTTTATTTCTAAAAACCCATTTTGTGCCTATTGTTAAGGTGTCCTTAGGTCTGTCAACTAATTCCCAGACTTTGTTTCTTTCAAACTGATTTAATTCTTCCTGCATAGCTATTACCCAGAATTCATCATTGATAGCATCATTGATATTTTTGGGTTCTAGCTGTGAAAGAAAATCTTGATGTTCAACCTGGTTTCTTATAGAAGCTCTAGTTTGTGTTCCTCTATCAAGATTACCAACAACAGCTTCTAAAGGATGATTCTTTAGAATCCTTGTTGATCTGGTAAAGGTTGGACTAGAAATTTCAGGTTCATCTATAGGTTCGGGTTCAACAGAAGCATATTCTGGAAAAAGTCCAGAACTGGATGCTTTTATAACAGGTTCTTTAGATTTATCATTAAGGTCCAGAATAGACAAATCTTCTTCAAGATTCTCAAGAGAGGTTTTAGGTTCATGTGGATCAGTTTCATCAAACATGATGTGAACAGATTCTTCCACACATTTGGTTTTCTTATTGAATACTCTACAGGCTTTACTTGAAATAGAGTAACCCAGAAAAATTCCTTCATCACTTTTGGAAGCAAACTTATCCAGATTATCTTTAGTATTCAGAATAAATACTTTGCAACCAAAATCTTTAAAGTAATTAACCTTAGGATTTCTATTGTTCCACAATTCATAAGGGGTTTTCTTAAGAACAGGTCTAATTAAGACTCTATTAATAACATAAAAAGTTGTATTTACAGCTTCAGCCCAAAAATAAATAGGCAGGTCATATTCATTGAGCATGGTTCTAGCAATTTCTTGAAGGGTTCAATTTCTTCTTTCTACTACACCATTATGTTGGGGTGTTCTAGGGGCAGAAAAGTTATGAGTATAGCCATTGAGTGAGCAGTAAGATTCAAAATCTTGATTTTCAAACTCACGACCATGATCACTCCTCAGGGTCTTAATCTTAAGTCCACTAAGGTTCTCTACAGACTTGGAATATTTAATAAAGTAAGAACAAGCTTCACTTTTGTGAGCTAGAAAGTATACCCAAGTATATCTAGAAAAATCATCTACGAGAACATAGACATAGTGCTTCCCATTTAGACTAGAAACTCTTGATGGTCCAAACAAGTCCATGTGAACCAATTCAAGTGGTTGAGAAGTCGAATCTTCTTTCTTTGATTTAAAAGAAACTTTGTGTTGTTTTCCCTTTTGACAGGGGTTACACACTTTATCATTTGGGAATTCTAATTTAGGTAGGTCTCTAACTAGGTTCTTTCTAGAGAGTTTTCTAAGTGAGTGAATGTTGAAATGTCCCAATCTTCTGTGCCATAGCCAAGATTCTTTATGAAAAGCATTCAAACAAGTAATATTCTGTTTAGCTAAAGAATTTAGATTAACAGCATAAACATTTTCATTTCTTAAGGCAGAAAATACCAAAACATTCTTAGAATTAAAAACTTTGCAAGAATAATTTTCAAATTTAACATGAAAACCATAATCACATAACTGAGAAATACTTAATAAATTGTATTTAAGGCCATCAACAAATAAAACTTTAGAAATCAAAATTGAATCAGTGTTACCAATCTGGCCTAGGCCGATGATTTTTCCTTTTGAATTATCACCAAAGGTGACAAAGCCTCCATCAACTTTTATTAAACTCTTGAAATAAGAGAAGTCTCCTGACATATGTCTTGAACATCCACTGTCCAAATACCACGTCTCTTTACAGGATCTCTTCAAGCAAGTTCCCTACAAAACAGATTTAGATGGGAGATGATTTTGGTACCCAGATTTTCTTGGGTCCAGACAGGTTAGCCAATAACACTTTAGGTACCCATATTTGTCTAATGGGTCTCATATAATTTGTAGAATTGACATGCTTTGAAAGATAAACTTTATTAGATCCATAGCTATGTATATAACTGGTTGAAGCATATGAAGTTCCAGAATTACCTTCATTCTGTCCAGATTTAGAAATGAATCTAGTTTTGGCAATTTTCCTTAGTCCAGGTTGGTATCCTATACCAGTAATATATTTAGGTGCTACTTTCTTTCCTAGCATCTGTGTTAGTGTATTTTTTCCATTGGTGAACTTCTCTAAGTCTTTCCTGAGTTGCTCATTAGATAGTTTCAGTTCAGTGTTCTCCTTTAACAGTTGAGCATTTTTCTCTTTTTCAATAGTGAGTTCGGTTTTAACTGTAGTGGTGAGAGCATGATGTTTCTTTAATGACTTGTATTTATCTTTAAGTTCATTACATGTCTCTTCCAGCATATCACAGTACTCAATCAATTCATTTTTAGACATTGTTCCAGAATCAGAGTCAGATTCTGCATTATCTCCAGAGTAATAATATGAATTTGAAGCAGGACTTTCAGCAGTTACCTGAGAAGTGTTTGTCATAAAGCACATGTTGGCTCGATTCCTTTCAGAGTCTGAAGATTCAGCTTCACTTGTGCTGTCTTCTGAAGCACTCCAAGTAGCCTTCATGGCTTTCTTAAACTTATTGTCCTTATATTCATATTTCTTTTTATACTTTAGCTTTGGACAGTCGGCTTTAATGTGTCCTTTTCTCTTTCACTCATAGCAGACAACATCATCTGATTTGTCATTCTTCTTCCAATCCTTTTTCCATTTACCTTGGTGATCATACTTACCCTTATAATTTGTTTTTCTGAAGAACTTCTTTTTCCTATAAAATTTCTTAAATCTTCTAGCAATGTGAGCCATCTCAGCATCACTGTCAGAATCACTTTCACTGTCTTCACAGCTTGAACATTCAACTACAACTTGAAGCTTTTCTTTGTCCTTATTCTTTGAAGTTGAGGATTTGAAAGCGACGGACATTCTTAGAGGTTCATTTTCTTCCTCTTTATTCACATTGAGCTCTTATTCATACATCATCAGCTTTCCAATTAGTTCCTTGATAGGTAGAGTAGTAATGTCACAAGATTCTCTGATTGAGACAGACGTGCCTCTCCATCTATCAGGTAGACATCTCAAAATTCTCATAATTTGTTCCTTCGATGAGACATCCTTTCCCAGTGATATCATTGTATTGACAATTTCATTGAACCTGAGATACATGTCAGAAATGGGTTCGTCAGGCTTCATTTTAAAATTATCATACTTGATAGTATAAGTGTTCAATCTCATTTCTTTAACATTCGTTGTTCCTTCATGAGAAACAGCTATGGTATCCCAAATTTCATATGCAGTTTTACATGCAGAAATTCTATTAAACTCTTCATCTCCTAGAGCACAGTACAAGGCATTCATAGCTTTACAGTTGTTATTGTAAGCAGTCTTTGTAGGTTCATCCCAAGTAGATCTAGCAGTAGTAGGCATTTTGTATTCTGATTCAATAGCAGTCCAAATATCAAAACCTATGCTTTCTAGATGAATTTTCATTTTCAGTTTCCACTGAGCATAATTAGTTCCATTGAAGAAAGGTGGCCGGTTAGTAGCAGCACCCTCAAGTCTATTTTCCATGATGAGAAAATTTTAAAGAGATAAAAATTTAGATATAACAGAAATTTTAAGAACTTTAAATTACAACTAAAATCACAGTTCAAAAGCAGAGTACTTTTAGAAAGTATTTTCAAACCTCTGATACCAAGTGTTGGTCGGAGTGGTTAACTCAAGAGGGGGGTGAATTGAGTACCAATTAAAATTTCTGTAGTTAAAAACAGTGTCTTAAAGACCCCCAAAATAAAATAATAAATTAAACTGTAGTGAATTTATATTAAAGTAGAGGTTCTGTTAGATTCTCAAGGGATTGATTAATTCCCAGTTAATCAATACAGGAGTGTATGATTAACGTTTGAAACTAACTTACTAATCTACACTTAACATAAACACTTGCTAATTTAATTATCAAAGTAACTTTAAAAACAGTATTGGTTTTAAAGTGATTAGCAGCGAAATAAAACTTTGAAAGAGATGGCACAACAATGTAACCAAGAGGTTCAGTCTCAAGCCGAGACTTAGTCCTCTCAAAAGTTTATATAAAAATGATCCACACCCTGGATCGGGGTTCAACAGTTTACAACTGTCCAGGTCCAAGACCTCTACCACAGTTCTTCGTGGGAAACAGTACAACAGCAACCAGCTGTCCAGGTCACACACGACCTCTACCACTGTTATTCGTGGGAAAGAAAGAATGAAAGATTTTGGTAAGGATTTACGAATCCTTCAGTTTGAGTACATGAGACAGTGTGTGTGTTAGATACAGCAGTTAACACACACTGCTCGAAATGAATGATAATAAATCACAAAACAAGAGATGTAGAGTTTAGAGATGGTTCTGGTGATTTTAGTGTAGCTCTGGACTCCTTTGGATTCAATCAGAAGTGAGTCTGAGTCCTCTTCTCGTTTCTGTTTGAGAAACAGAGTGTCGTATGCTCCAGGTTCTCAGTCAGTGAAAATGTAGTAGTTGAAGTTCTTCAGTGTTCTTCTTGTATGCACAAAACACTTCTCGAGTATGCTTGATTGTCTATGAGCTTTTTTGTGTTCTTCTCATTCTTGTGTTTTTGGTATATTCCATCCACCATACGATGCTTCTCTAGTTCGCTTCAACTTTGGGCAGCGTAGTCTTCTCGTATTTATCTCCCAACATGGGACATAAAAGATTTCTTTTCAGCAGGTACGAGGTACGGGTTCCTGACATCCGACAACCTTTATCAGATTTTTGACAAATCATTAAAATGTATGATATGACCGTTAGATAGATTAAATATTGGAAATAATGAAATTCAAACAGTGAGTCGAGTGATCGGTAGGTAATCAGCATCGGTAGCTTGGACATCGGAAGCTTGAACATCGGTAGCTTGAACATCAGTAGCTTGAACATCGGTAGCTCAATGTCATTAGTTGCTTTGAATCTATCGGTGGCTCTATGCGTCGGTTGGTACATGCTTGTATCAGTGACTTTGTTTATCGGTAGATCCATGCGTCGGTAGCTTCATGCATCGGTAGCTCCATGCATCGGTAGCTTCATGCATCGGTAGCTCCATGCATCAGTAGCTCCATGCGTGTATCGGTAGACCGATAGCTCTATGTTTGTATCGGTAGCTGTCTGTAAGTCAGTAGATTATATTTATAAGCACATCGGTAGCTCTGTGTTAAGTCTATCGGTAGCTGTCTGTCGGTAGACTAAGTCTATCGGTAGACTGGTTACTGGTAGTTCTTTATCAGTAGCTATAGGCAGATTACTTATCTGTTTTATGCAGAACACATCCGATTGTGTTAGAATCAATTTATAACTTGTATGAACATGGATAAATGAGGATTAACATATTCCAAAGACTATTTTAAAAATTATTATTGGTTTGATCACATATTTGAAAGAATTAAAGTATAGATCAATAATACTTAAAAATATCATAGAGAATGAAAACATAATTGGGATTTTCAACACATATGAATACATGATTGAGATTATCAAAACAAGTGAGGTCAACAGTATTAATTATATTATATACCTATATAATGATATTTCATTTTTTTCTTTCTTTCAATGTATTAATGGATACAGAAACCACGTTCATGCATAGGTGCATCGTACCATCTCCATGAATGATGTAATTCATTTCATCATTATATATTTTATAATTTAATAAAATAAATATATAATGGATATAAATGATATTTATATCATTTTTACATTCTATAATCATTATATATTTATAATTACCAACAATATAACAAATTAAGACACATGCAAAGAACACATCAATTATTATCAATAGTAAAACCTTAAAATATGTATTTTAACAATCCAGTAATATAAGGTGGTAATAAAACCATATATGTTATCAGATATAGTAATATGGTTCTTTAAATGTTTTATAATAAATTTAAATTTATTATACTAGTTGTGTGAACAATTACAATGAGAGTTAAGACACAAGGTAAGGGGATTTGATCTTGTTTTTTATTTCAGCAAGATACATGCTATGTTCTCTATTAATTCGTTTTTTGTGATGTTTGTACTCCTAATTATTGTTTAATATGTGTCCTATAAATATATTTATGATTATTTGTAATGCCCCGACCCTAGTTACCCAGAGTCGGTGCATTATGACATAACATTAGCATGATCACAAGGGATCAAATCACGTAAGACCAATCTGTTTATTAGCCTTAGAAGTATTCGATACATTCATATGTTTTACATTACATCACGAAATAACAACTTCAAAAACATTTTGTCCCCTTTTTAACAAACTTATATCCTTAAAATATCCATGTATGTCAACCATAAAACACTTCTTCACATACTAGGAAAAATAAAACATAGAAATGGGTGAGCCCAGATGTTTAGAAAGGATAACAATATAGTGGAAACATTCATAAATAAGAATATAAATTTAAGGCAATGTATAGGACTAAAACAAAAGAATTTTAAACATAAACTTTATCATAATATGGAAAAGATAAAATCAAATAATTCCATTTACTTATTAACATGGATATTCTACTAGTCGAATAATCACATGCAATATCAATAGCCACTTTCATAATAATGGAATGCTTGATGCCATACTTCATAACCACATAGTCATGTCCTTATTCCAAGACTACAAATAATATTTTTTTCAAGGCTTTGTTCCAAGAAAATAGTTTGTCCAATGAGACCTACCGATGCAATGAGGAGATATAGCGGGCTCCACCCATCACTTAAAGAGTTCAATGAATTCTTCATATGAAAAGGTTTAAACCTAACATAAATATTTGTATTAAAACTAGCATATGGAATGTTAATAAATTATCCATAAAACATGAATGGTATAAAACTAACACATACATAGTAAAACATATCGCATAAAACTTCAGTAAAATATGAAATATTTGTATAATAATAAGTCGACATCAAACAAGTTTAAAATCCATCAAAGGATGTTGATATATATGAAAATGATTTATAAAACTCTTTGAGAGAAATATTCCATTTTCATGAAAGAATTTTAAAGCCTCAAAATTTAGAAATAAGAATTTTAAATACATTTTTGACTCAAAGTGTTTCATACCATTTTTAATCATTGGAATGGAATTATAATTTTAAATACATTCAGGTCCATATAAATAAATCCTTAAAAACCATTTCTAAAACATGGACATTAATGAGAATGATTTAGAAGAATAAATATTAAAAAGTTTTAAAAAGATGTTTTAATAAAAGAGTCCCTTAAAATGAATACATTTTAAAACACTTTTATGAAACATGTAAATTGATAATTAATATTTCCCAGTAGATACTTACATAAAAACATTCTTGGATAATAACGATATTGTGAAATTAACCCTTTCTTTGAACTTTCCTTTGGTCGAGGGTACGTTTAACGTCATGTATAATGACCATCGTATGTTATTAAATTATACCAGAACCATATTAATATTAATTATATCATAAATGACTAATTTATGACATTATAGTACCCATTTAATAATGATTTTCATGTTAAATTAACATTTTGGGTAGTAATCGATTTCCATATCGTACATGTTTTAACTTGTTATTCTTGATCGTATCATTTAGATCATGATTTAAATAATTACAGAATATAAAACATGATTTATATATCATATATAATTAGAATATTAATATTTATAATAGATATATTATATGAAATGGAAGGCTCCGTTAATGGAGAGGGTATGCCAAACTTACGCATAAACGTTGTTTATGTTTTCATATCATTTTGAATGAAAGTAAGTGAATAAGATATATGTAAGTACATATATATATATATATATGTATATATCCATTTGAATTATTATGTCATATATTACATAATTATTAATAATATATATTTTTATAATCATCATTGAATGGTGAACGTGGCAATGAATTGCATCGCATCGTGGAGACGATAATCTGTACGTACGCATGATAGACAATATCATGCTATTGATGGTGAAATAGTATGTAATTGGATGGTATATTATATATATACATAATAATTAATATGTTATATTTATTATTTACATCAGTTATACTCATTATTTAACCTATACCAACAATGAAGTGTTTTAATAACAAACTACACCACGACGTGGAGACGGTAAGCCGTACGTAAGCATGTATGGTGACTTTGTCATTTAAAGGATAGATAGGATAATGAATATGCTTGTACCATATTTATAATAAAATCAAAATATGTATGAGTTAATGGAGTGAATATTTTGGTATGGAAAGAAAAATGATAGAGAAAGTGAAAGATGAAAAGTACTTGAATGATGTGGTGAAATTATTACCTCAAATTTGGGTGTTTCCTTTTGAGATTATCAAATGGGATCCTTAGGTTGAATTTATTATCAAAGTAAGGCCTCTAGGTTGATTTGAGGGAAGATAGGAGGATATTTTGATAGGTTTTGGCCAAGAAAAATGGCTTGGATGTTTGATTTTGAGAGAAAGGTAATTTCCCTTTTATAAGAGGGGTGAGGGTCACTTTGTGAAATGATTCAAATATTAAATTATTATTCAATAAATTTTGGTTCATAATGGATCCAAATGAATTTATTTCTTGAATAATCTTGTTTTGGGTAAAAATAATCTCATATAAATAGGTTTTAAAGATGTTTATCTTTTCATTTTAACCTTATCTTTTAGATTTAACTATTATTTAAATAGTTTATCTTTTACCACGTCATCTTGTATTCTTACACTATGCGATTAATAAACATACTCTAAACTTCCAAGAGACCCTAAAGTGGTTCATTAATGAAATATATAATATTATTTTAGCCCTTTATTTGGTCAAACCTTATATTTTGATGAATATTACATCAAACAATAATAAAGTATTTGTTTTAAAAATTAATTTATGTCAATTTTGGAACTATTTTATAATTGTTTTTTGTGAGTGTCATAAAACCATTTTTACATCAATATAAATACATTAAATCAATAATAACATGTCACATTTACCTAAAAAGATATTTCATGGCATCAATATTTTTAATTATATATATTTTAATATTTATAATATCATTTATTTGATTTATTCATTAAATAAGAAAATAATACATCATTATTGTGTCATATATTAATATGTTTATTTTATGTCTAAAAATTATAAATAAATTATCATGATGAATGAAATATTTTTTTCTTTCTATTTAATAATTATAGTTGAATAAATCAATTATATATCCTCGTATAGAAATTTTTTACTAAAAGATTCTTCCTTTTCTTATTTTTGTCTTTACTTTAGATTATTTAATATTAAATGTCATTATCACTCACAAGTGGTTCTATGGGGTCCCAAAACAGAACAAGGGATGCCCATGGTCAGATATGTGTCCGAAAATATGGTTTGGACATGTGTTTGGGTAATTGTATATAATTATAATCTTATTTTATTACCCTAATTTTTAGGATTTACCGTTTAATCATGGTAATGAAACTATTTATCGAAATAATTATTCATAATGACTAAAAATAAAATATTATTATTTACAAAATATGGACTCCCTAATTAAAAATATGGAATCCATTTTTTCAAATTCAAAATCCTAAAGTGGAAAAAATTAATTTAAAATTAATTCTCATTTTAAAAAAAAGCTTGTTTTTAAGAAATAAAAAAAATCAAAAGATTGATGCTCCTTTATGTGCAGATTAAATGTAAAATTACATCCAATGACCTAAATTATATTAAATGATAAAAATATAATATAACGATACTTAAAAACTATTCAAATTTATAAATTATCATTATAAATTATTTCAATAAAAAAGTTGTTTTCAGTTAAAACATAGTATATTTCACTATTCATCAAAATAAGAAAGTTATTAGAAAAGTACCAAAAATTAATCCAAATTAAATTTTTATGTCCTGATTCAAAATAATAATATAATTTTGTAAAATTAAATATAAAAAAGTTTAAAATATTAGTTTTAAAAAAGGTTCTCCATTAAAAGGCTGTAAAATTACATTTTTGGGAAAATACATCTATATTATGAAAAAAATGAATTCATTCTTTTATTATGTCCAAGAAACACATAATATGGATTCTAAATTTATTTGGAGTATATAAAATTCCAAATTCCGTAAATAATATTCACAACAATTTTTTAACAGCTAGTTTGCTATGTCTTAGTGGGCTTAAACTCCGTGTCGTAAGTTATTGAATTTTTTAAATAGATAATGTAATATGAAATATTGGGTTGTAACATTCTCCCCTCGTTCAATAAATTTTATCCTCGCAATTTTAAATTGTACTTTGAAAATAAAAGGTTAGAAAATAAAAAATACATTTTTGGGAAACCCACTTCGAAAATTGGATAAATAAAATTTAGTCTTAATAGGAGGAAATGGTAAATGAAGCAGTCACCACCAAATTATAATCTCAATTAATAGAACATTGATGGAAATTAGAGACTCATAAGTGGAGGAAACCATAAATATTTATAGGGTGTGATTGAGGTTATCAATCACAAATAAGGTTACAATTAAACGCCTCAAATCAATCAATCAATAATGATTTCAAATATCATCAGTTCAACAAAACATAAGTTATTAGGATAACACATTATTGGTTTTAAATTTTATTCCATACAGTTTAAGAATTATTTTATTCATAGAATAAGATAAATATATATATATATATATATACTTGAAAATTATATTTCATACTTCAACTAATTCCTACCAAAACAATCAATATTCACTGCAAAAGATAATAGAATTCAAAAATATTCTATTTATACTAATCATAAAGGGTTCCAAAAATAATTAATTTATAATTTATTTTTCAGAATATTTAAAAAACTACATTATACAAACCAGTGAATAATGTATTCTAGTGGTAGGTGATACACCCTTGTCTCCCTCCGGTTGTGTGTTCAAGTCTTACAGCCTTTCTGAATGCAACGGGTTTTCGCCCGACCTTTGGGTTATCCTTTTTTTACAATACAAAAATAATCTTACGAAATGACATAACCTTAATAATAGTATCCAATATAAAACTTAATCCATTCCAACTATTAGACTTTCCCAAAATACTTCTTTCCAAATTCAAAGTCCAAAATTTATATGGAAGGTAAACATAATAAATATATTTTCCACATAATAAAATTGGAATTATTTTATCTTGTATTCTTTTAAAATTCAGTAACCCCATGAATTACCATAAAAACAAATTGATTTCATTCATGATACCTTGCTTTTAATTGAATACTGGATATACTCCTTATATCCAAAAATGTTTTAAACTCCAAAAATGATGGAATATAGAAATCATTAATCAGTTTCAAGGTAGTCAAAAATATCCAATATAATTTATCCTAATCAATAATATATTATTTCAAAATCACTACCTCGGTATCAGAACCATATTATGAAATATAATTCTCTTAACCATATATTTTCCTAAAAACATTAACCAGCTATTGAGTGACTTTTCTTGGTTCCACACAATCTCAAGTCTTTAATGAAACAGTACTGCAGTTCAATCCTTATATAATCTATAATTCTTATGACATGTAAAAAATTAATGAAACACTCAAATGACACAATACTTTAATAACAACATAGTAACTCTAATCATTCCACTTCATCTTTGGTAGCATCATAACTTGATTGTTATCCAATAGTAGCATTTGGGGTATACTCTGATGATTTTGAAATTGATTCATGTAGTGTCCTAACTCCTTGAAGATGAAGCATTGTACATTTGAAACATTTTTCTTACCATTTCTATCACGTAATTTGTGTCCTTTTTCTTCACACTTATAAAAAACTCTTATTCCCTTTATGAATTTATCAAGGGGATTCATTCTATAGTTATCATGTAACATCCCAAGTAATTAATGAATAACAGATATTTTATCTATGTCTATTAATGAATTAGGTAGTGTTTTAGAGGCTTAAAATGAAAATAAATCCAATCTTAAGCATGGAATACACTAATATTTTTAAAATATTGTTTTTCTGCCTTTGATGGAAAAACATTTTTGAATCTATCTTTTGACAATTTTATAAACTATTTTTTGTCAAAATAAACTTATTCATTATGATTGGGACATCAAAATTTACTTTGTGTGAATTTTTGGTATTTTTCTGACAATGTTCATTTTTTAATGAATAGTGAAAAATACTGCATTTTACATCAAAACTGCTTTTTAATCTAATTTATTTATATTACTAGATTATCTTTTGAATTTGTTTTGAAGTGAAATTAGAATATATTTTTACCATTTAATCCAATTGTGGTCATTGGAATCAATTTCACTTTGAAATTGGACTTAAACTGGTGTCAATCTTTTGATACTTATTGTTTCATAAAAACACGTTATTTGTCATAACAGTGGGAATTAATTATTAAATTAATTAATGTGACTTATATGTTTTTAATTTTTTAAAATAGACTTCATTTTTGAATTCGGAATATCAAATATAGCTTAGGGTGATTTTTTGGTAATTTTCTGAAAAACTTCAATTTTTGATGAATAGTGGAACCACTAAGTGGTAGTTAAAGAAACTGATTTTTCTGTTTAAATGAAATTTTTCCATCTTTGTGTTTTGAATTTAAAAAATCCGACATACATGGTTTTCAATAAGAAGTAAAATGTGGTTCAATGGGATAAAAATAATTTTTTGGTTAATAGTAACTTATTAAGTTTTTAATCACGATTAGAGGTAATTAGTGTAGTTTAAGGTAAAAATAATGCTTTAATAATATGAAATGAACTTGAAACATGTCTTAACATCATTGGATGTGTCATGGCTGACTAATACAACCAATGGGTCAACTTGGGGACCCCATGAAGCCACATTGGTTTGAAAATGACATTAATATCTTTTTATTTAATGATAAAGTAAAAATGAGACAAACATGACATGTTTTACTAAAACAATTTTTACATGGGGATATTCAAATCATATTTTTAACTATAAATATTAATCGGAAGGATAAAAAGATTTACTACATCATAGTATTTGTTTTATAATTTTTAGACATTATATAAATTAAATTATTTATGACATCATGATGATGCAGCGATGACCTCATTATTTAACGATTTAAATAAAATGGAAAGATAATGTAATATCTAAGACCTACACATGGAAAAAACCAATTGGATGAGTGGATTTAGAACCCTTATCACCTTATCATAGAATTAGGTCAATTTGGGACCTTTTGAATCCGAAACTCATTTTAAAATAAAGTAACTTATATTTACTTTCCAAAAGTGCCCCTCCTCTCCTCTTATAAAAGGCCTCCACCTCTACCTCATTTCACACACTCCTAAAGCCTTTGGCTCAGCCATCCCCTGCCCATTTACTCTCTCCAAATACCTCTCCTCATCCTAGAGTATACCCTTTGGGCAGAATCCTTTCAAAGGAAGCCTTTAGGCTCAAATCAAAAGGAGTTACACTTTTAAAGGTAATTCATTCTCTCATGTTCATTTGATTTATATTGCTTCTCCAACCCCCTAAACTCTTTTTATTTACTTCTTGTGTAACAAAACCAGTATCTTAAATATACTATGATGTTTTTATAATATTTATTCGAGCTACACTCTCACACAAGTACATCAAATGGTTAAATAACATACGGTTTCCGTGGATGGAAAAATTCTGCCTCCTGAAATGATGATTGTTCAATACTCATTTAACACCTTCAAAGGTGGAAATTATGATGTCACTATTTTTATATATGATATATAATATGTTTATTATTTCCTTAAGCTTATGTATTTTTCATTTACGACAAACCATTATTGTTTCCATTATGGGTAAACACGATATCTTCATTTTAGGAATTGCGGACTACCGCCCCCAGAAAGTGATTTGATTTGTTAATATCATATGTGGGATGTGTAAAGGATAAAGTTAATGATATTATATATGTTATTATACTTTAATTATAATATACTCTTATATCATTATGATTCCATTCCAGAAAATACAAAATAGAAATGGAAGTAGCGTTCATGCGTACGTACGGCTTACCGTCTCCATGAACGGTGCATTTCATTTCTTACCTATAAATGTGATGTCATATTATAAATACATGTATATTCTGAATATATATGATATATATGTTATCCAAATATTTAATATCATTCTGTATATAACTAACCTTTGACCAAATTAACAACATGTAAGTGTAAGAAGTCTATTTTTGACTTAAGAACCAAATACCGACAAAATGAACATTATTAACTTAAATGATTACATGATGTTCATAACATGGTATAAAAGGAATAATGAACTTGAAAAATATTCTTAAGCAAGTAGAGATTAACTCAAGTTTATTATTCAGGATATTAAAGAACGGTCGGGTCAAGTCAGATACGAGGTATGGGACTTCGTCTCAATCTCCTTTCATTGAGGCATATTTTATTTTATACACAACTTTCTTTTATACGGTGTATAAACCCCTTTGACTTTTACGTTTATCCAAAATGAATCTTTTTTATACGAAGCGTTTTACAAAACGACAAAAGGGAATGTTTTTGTCGTACATATGTGGCGACAACGACTTCTCCGCCGCCGTGACCATTATTTGAGTTTTGGCTTCCTCTACAAGCCATACCTTCTTTTTAAAAGAAAAATAAATACCATAATTTACTTTTCTTTTATTTTGGTATTTAAAATGGTTTTCATAATGTTTTTATATCAATGTGTTTTATTTATATCTTGTGATTGAATGGTGGAAATGTTATGTTTCCTTTATGAATGTTTTATGCGATACGATTATGTTGAGGTTCTTGGGCATTATTATGAATATGGGTGGTTCCGTGATAAACTAAGGGCGGGTGAGCCTGATATAGCTCTCCAATGCATTGGGTAACGCGAAGGAGTGAAACGTTAAGGTTTCTACGAAGAGATTTAGGGAATATATTGTGATGGTTATTCCAAACGTAACCAAGAGGGTTACTCCCTACGTAAGAATGTTATGAATGCCTCAAGTTACCTTTATGTCTTAGGATTTCTATGATTTACTCATGATTTGATGAGGTATGTTAAAGTGCTTATGTTTTATGGGTAAAGTATGATTTCATTCTTATGTATATATGTACCCATGTTTCCTTTCCATGTTTTTATAACCCATACTGAGCTTTTTATGCTCATCTCAAGTTTTTTTGAAATGATTTTCACATGTCAAGGGAAAGGTACATGATATGATGATAGTGTCAAGGAAGTGTCAAGAAAGAATCCATGTTTTATCTTAAATATGTTTCTATTAATGGGAATGAAGAATAATATCTTTATGTAACCACTTTGTTTATATGTGGAATGTAATGCAAGTTTTATGATCTAATTCCCTAAAACTCTAAACCCGAAAAGATCCTCAATGTGTAATCTTGTAATAACTCAAGATTAAGTAAGATTTAAGGCGGGGGCCTTATATATCACATATGGGAAAATCCTTTTTCCCCACTTCCCTTAATTTATATTTTTCTCTTCTATCCTTTTCTTCTATTGCTTCCCTTCTAAGCCATAGGACTCAGAGAATATTTGTAATTATTTTATTGAAACATGATATTATTTCTTCATATGATAAAAATACGTAGGATACTATTTTCATTCTAAATGTTTTCTCAATACCATGAAAGATATGATCCTTTATACTTTTTGGATCATGCGTATTGATGGGGTTCTCCTTCCATATACTAGGCACCATTTCTAAACAATGGCATACAATAGGTTAGTTTATGAATCACAATGCATATTTACAATCTTTTGAAATACCAAATGTAAATCGAAAATATAATACATATAATCAAGAATCATAAAATTATTTATTAGAGAACTAATTTACTCCAAAATACTTTATAATGGCTTGTAATGAAAACATGAATTATCCTAATCATATCCCTCGGGAGTGTCATAACCCAAAGTGCAACAAGGCCTGTTGTCGTGTACCAGGATACCCTGGGTCAAGCCTGAAACTTTTTGCTAATGTTTTCACTCCTAGTACATCTGTTCTAGAGCCGCCTTTACCTTCTCGTATCCACATAGCGGTATATTGCATGAAGACTCAAAAAATCTCTATACTACCAAAATTATAGGAAGTTGTTCTATAAAAATCATCAATGTCTTTATTATGTTAATGTTCTCTAATAAGAGTTTTTCTAAATATTGTTTCCAAGGTTTCTACTAAACTTCCTCTAATACCAACTGTAACACCTAGACCGCAATAACCTAGAGTTTCTCCATTATTAGATAACATTGGCATGATCACAAGGGATCATATCCTGAAATACCAATCAGTTTAGTAGCCTTGGATGTACTAGATACATTCATAAGTTTAACATTATATCAATAAATAAAAACATCAACATCATTTCCCCCTTTTTAACAAAATTATATCCTTATCCCATCCCTATAGGTCAACAAAAAAATACTTATTCACCACACGGAAAAAAAACATAGAAGGGGGTGATCTTATATGCTTAGTAAGGATAACAATATTGTGAAAACATTCATAAATAAATATAAACATTTAAGGAAATGTATAAGATTAAACAAAATCCATTTAAATTTAAACTTCAACATAATATCGAAATAATAAAATCAAATAATGAAATTTACTTAATCACATGGGTATTTTACTAGTCATATAATCACATGAAATATCAATATACACTTTCATAATGATGGAATGCATAACGCCAGATTTCATAACCACATAGTCAAGGTATTGTGCTAAGACTACAAAAAATATTTTGTCAAGGCCTTGGGACACGACACTAGTTTGTCTCATGAGACATACCAATGTATCGAGGAGCTAGAGCGTGCTCCACCGATTACTTACTAAGTCCAATGCATTTCTCATATGAAAAGGATTAAACATAACATAAACATTCGTATTAAAACTAGCATACGAAATGTCAATACTTTATCCATAAACAATGAATGGTATAAAAATAACACATCCATTGTCAAACAAATCCTAAAACCTTAAATACAATATAAAATATTGGAATCCTAACAAACCAACTTCAAACACATTTAAAATCCATCCATGGATGTTTACATAGATGAAAATGATGTTTAAAACACTTTGAGGGAAATATCCCTTTTTCATGAAAACATTTAAAAGTTAAACAATTTAGAAAGGATGAAATTAAAAGACATTTTTAAATCAATGTGTCCCATACCACTTTGAAACTTTTGAATTTAATTAACATTTTAAAAACATTCATGTCCATATAAATAAATCCTTAGAAACAATTCTGAAAACATGGACATTAATGAGAATTATTTAGAAGAATAAATATTTAAAACATTTAAAATGATTTTTTTAATAAAAGAGTAACTTAAAAATAATACATTTCAAAATAGTTTTATGAAACATGGACTTGGATAATAAATATTTCCCAGTAGATACTTATGTAAAAACAACCTCGGATAATAATGAGATTGTAAAATTAACCCTTACCTTGAACATTCCATTGGTCAATGGAAAATTTATCCTCCTGTATACTGACCATAGTATTTTATTAAATTATACTAGAACAATATTAATATTTATTATATGATACATTATTCATTTATTACTTTATACTACACATTTAATAGTTATTTTCAAATTAATTTAACATTTTAGGTAGTAATTGTTTTCTTTATCGTACATGTTTTAACTTGTTATTCTTGATTGTATCATTTATATCATGATTTAAATACTTCAATAATATAAAAAATGATTTATAAATCATATATATTTATAATATAAATATTTATAATACATAGATATATTAAAATACATGCACAATTTAATGAGATGGCAGGCCATCATACGCATAAACCTTGTTCCCGTTTTCATATCGTATTGAACAAAAGTAAGTGAATATGATATATGTAAGTACATACATACATATATATATATATATCTCCAGTATAATTATTATGTCATATATTACATACTTATTAACAATATATATTTTTATAATCATCATTAAATGTTGAATGTGGGAATGAATCTTATCACATCGTGGAGACAGTATTCTGTACATACGCACGAGCGACAATATCATTATATTGATGATAAAATAGTATATATTTGGATGTTATATCATATTTATAGAATAATTAACATGTTATATTTATTATTAACATATTTTATACTCATTATTATTCCCATACAAATAATTAAGTGTTTGAATAACAAACTACACCACGACGTGGAGACTGTAAGCCATATGTACGCATGTATGGTGACTTTGTCATTTAGAGGATGGATAGAATAATGAATATGGTAGTACCATATTTATAAAAAAATAAATGTATGTAGGAGGTAATGGAGTTATTATTTTGTTATGTAAACTACAAAATAAGAGTGTGTGGAAGATGAAAAGGACTTAAAAGGGCTGCTAAAATTAGTATCTCTTCTTCGGGTGTTTTCTTTTGAGTTGATCAAAAGGGTATATTAGGTTGGATTTCTGATAAATGAAAGGACTCTTGGTTGATTTTAGGGAAGTTTGGAGGATATGTGGTCTTGTATTGGCTGATCCAAATGGATTTGAATGTGTGATTTTGAAAGAAGGAGATGTGCACTTTTATAATATGGGCGATGGTCACTTTAGGAAAAGATTAAAATATTAATTTACTATACAATAATTTTCATATAATAATGGCTCCAAATGAATTCTATTCATGACATAGGTGGTTATTGGTATCCATACTCTAAACTAATAGGTTTTATACATGTTCAGGTTACCATTTTATAATTATCTTTTAGATTTAACTCTTCGTTAAATAGTTTAACTTTTACCTCGAATTCTCATATTCTTACCCATTATGGTTAATAAACATACCCTAATATTCCAAGAGAACATCAAGTTATTCATTAATTACATATATAATATTATTTTATACATTTTTCTAAACATTAGAATTTTAAGAATATTATATCAACCAATAATATAGTATTTTCTTATAAAATTATTTTTTGTCAATTTTGACACTATTTGGTATTTGGTATTTTGTGAAGGTCATAAAATAATTATTACTTCAAAAAAATACATTAAATAAATCTTAACATGTCATGTTCTCCAATAATATTCTTATATTTCATGAAAACACTCAAATTATATTTATTTTAATACTTATAATATCATTTATTTGATTCATTCATTAATAATAAAAATATTATATCATTATTGTGTCATATATTAATGTATTTTTTATATATAAAAAATAATAAATAAATTATGATGATGTAGGAAATATTTTTATCTTTCCAATTAATATTTATAGTCTAATATATCCTTATATTACCTCATATAAAATTTTTTTTACTAAAAGATACATGCTATTGTTATTTTTGACTTTACATTAGATTTTTTAATATAAAATATAATTATCACTCCAATGTGGATACTTGGGGTCCAAAAATAGTCCCTAGGATGAACATGGTTAGACATTTATCATCTAATAGGCTTAATACATGTGTTAGGGTAATTTAATATTATATTAATATTAATTTTTTACTCTTATTTATTGGAATTACCCTTTAATCGTTGTAAATAAAATATTTTCTGAAGTAATAATACAAAACATCTAAAAATAAATGTTTCCTATTTCCAACGTTGGACCACCAGAATCCAAATATGGAATAATTTTTTTCAAATTCAAAACACCGAACTGGGAGAAATTAATTTAAAATTAATTCTCATTGTCAAAACAAAAAGCGTGATATTAAGAAATAATAACTATCAGAAGATTGACAATTCTTTATGTCCAGTTTAAATGTTAAATTTCATCCAATGACCTAAATTATATTAAATGATAAAAATATAATCTAATGACTCATAAAAAACATTCATGTGTATAATTTAACACTATATATTATTTCTATTAAAAATGTTATTTTCAATTTAAACATAGTATTTTTCACTATTCATCAAAATATGAAAGTTATCAGAAAAGTACCCAAAATTTATCCAAACTATATTTTTATTTAAAGATTCTAAAGGATAATTTAATTTTAATAAATTGAATATATAAAAGTTTCAAATATTTATTTATAAAAAGGATCACCATTAAAAGGTGGTAAAATTTCTTTTTTTGGAAAATACAAATTTTATTTGAAAAAATGAATTAGTTCTTATATTATGTATATGGAACACATAATATGGATTATAAATATATTTGGAGTATATAAAATTCAAAATTAAGTTAATACTATTCATAACTGTTTTTCAATGGCTACTTTGGTAAGTCATGGTGCACTCAAACTCGGTGTCATAAGTTATTGAATTTCATTGAAGAGATACTGTACTATGGAATCTTGGGGTGTTAAATTATTCACATATAAGTTTTATTATCTTTCTTATATAATTGTTTTGTTTCAAAAGATTAAAAATTAGTGAATGTTTTTTGTCTAAATTTTCTTTTTTTGATACTAATGTTTTTTCAGGCACCTAAATTTCATTCAAGGTGTATATATGTCCGTTGTACATGATATATCATGAAAATACTTATTTAATTGATATTTTATGTTTCATATAGTTTATTCTTCTTTCATGGAGAATATTATACCATGGTACAATGTTATAGGCGTTTATTGAGACAATCTAATCTATTTTCATTCTTGGTAATGTTTATGATTCCTGTGATGAAATATTAGGATCAATTACTCATGGAAATTAATGAATTTTATTCTCCTCTAGTTATTAATTATTTATCAATATATTTTTACCATTTATTCCACTATTTGTTACATAATATATATAATAATTTGTTTTTATGAAAGCTTGACATTACTCTCTATTTGGTCGAAAATCTACATTCCATTAAAAACATGTTTTATAAAAAGGGTTTGCAATAATATTCTTCTAATAAAATATGGTAATAAAACAATTGCTCTTTTTTTTCATTTTCCAATTTTTTGATACAAATATTCTTGTCTTTTTCCAAATAGAAATTATTTTAATAGTTTTTGCCATGGAAAAAGATTGATCTTTTTACCTCGTATAACATGTATAAATTTATGCATCGTCAATCCTTTGATTTTTTTTTCTTTTTGATGTTTAATTTGAAAATATTTTTTTAAAAAAATATTTTCACGAAAAATTGGTTTTCAAATATTTTTTAATATAATTTTATATATTTCCAAGGAAAATGGTTTTCAAAATATTTTAAGACATAATTATATGTTTTCAACTTATTTTTAAATAAATTGATTTTATAAAATTTTCATGAATTTTTCTTTTATGTTTTCAATGTGTTTTATAAGAAAAATGTTTTTAAATGTTTTGAAGATAATATTATATTTTTTCAATGAATAATGTTTTAAAAATGATTTCAAGTATTCCTTAAATGTTTTCAATTCATTTTCGAAAAAAATGATTTTTTAAATTATTTACGTATTAAATACCCAACCTCAAATAAGAATGGATATTTTACTCAAGAAGAATTATTGAAAGATATTTATAAAATATTTTATATCAATGATGTTATTCATTGATGTGACTCATGACCTTATAGGAAATTATTTAAAGTTTCCATTCATCTTCATTATATGAATGGATTTTTCTAAATTTCATGGTCTTTATGAAACCCATTTTACATTCATGGGATATATGTTTATGAAATTTGTTCCTCTTTCATGGGTTATATGTTTATGAAATCGAATTACCATTCAAAGGTAATGCTTTTGATATAATTATTATGAAACCTGTATCTTTTTCCATAATGTTTTTATATATTTTCATGTATATGATACCCATTTCATTTCATTAGTTATGATATGATTTTATATTATTTTTTTGTGCATGTATGTGTTGACCTCACCTGATTTGATAATCCCAATTATGATTTCACATACTTTGATAATCCCAAATAGTTTTTATCTATATATTTATTCTTTAAATCTATGATAATCAATGATCAAGTTGATAATTATATTAAAATAGTCCTTGAAATATGTTAATCAATGTTTATCTATGTTTATATGAGTTTTGAATTAATTCTTACTCAATCGAATGAGTTCTACATAAAACAGATAAGTGTTAGTCACTGATATGCCTATAGCTACTGATAAAGACAGTCTACCGATAGACTTAGTCTACCGACAGACATAGTCACCGATAGGTAAAGGTCACTGATATACGGAGCTGGTGGTATGTATAAGAACATTGGTAAGCACATGTCTCTGATAGATCAAGTCCACTGATACATACAACAACCGAAAAAAACTGAGCTATCAATAAAATCAGTCTACCGGTATACATAAGTCTACCGATATATATACTTCACGGGAACCAAAGGGAGCCATTGATATACACAGACTAAAAGTCTACTGATACAAGCTACTGTTACACCAGAGTTACTGATAGAGTAAGTCTCCCAATATGAACATGTCTAGTGCTATGAAGCTACTAATACAAAACGAGCTACCAATAGAAGCAAAGTCTACCAATAGATGAAGTCCCTAGTATATAGAGATACCGATACAAGATCAAACAGCTACCGATACCAAGAGCTACTGATACAAGTTCAAATATCTAATGATACCAGGAGCTACGAGTACTTAATCAAAGAGCTACTAATAGAAGGTAACTATTATATAGAGTCAACCGCTACCTACAGAAGGCTACTAATGAATGACTGACCAGTCTAACTCTATACTCTCAATATTATTTATTTATTATTAAACAGTTACATTTGATGTTTTTAATGCAATTAATGATATTTAATGTTAGTTGTTAGCATGTCATGGAACCATACATGGTACCAATGAAAACGGTAATCATTCTTTTTACCGGAGCTGAAAGCTATAAAAGGAAGGACAAAGACCGAATAATATAGAATCAAGAAATCACGTGAAGGGTGTAAAAGGAAACTGCTGAACATCATTGAATCATGGTGCATTCACACAAAAGTAAAAAGCTACATTCATACTAGAAGAGAACTGGGAATACATGAAGCCACTCATTCTAGAGTGGAACACAAGCTGCATCTTGAGTGAAGAACCACAACAAACTTCTCATCCACTCGAGATGATAATGCTGAACCAAAAAAACATGGAAGACAATGACCCTATGTTTTTCAGAAAAAATCTAGAGAAAGACTCAAAATAATTTCTGATAAATCAAAAGGGTGCGGAGCTATACTTCACATCACTAGAGAATTCTAAACTCTTATCTATTCTTTTAGTGATTCTTTTATTTACATTTCGAGCAGTGTGTACACTATGTATATTTCTTACTCACAATGTCTCCTATGCTAAGATGAAGGATTTCTAAATCCTTATTCAAACTCTATAACTCCCTTGTTTCCCACTGTGGACAGTGGTAGAGGTCAAGTAAGACCTGGACAACTTGTGAGCTGTTTTTGGTTTTCCCACATAGAACTGTTGTAGAGGTATTTATACCTAGACAATGTTTTCATGGTTGTTTACCCCGATCCAGGGTATGGATCAAATTTATATAAATTGTTTGAGAGGACTAGGTCTTGACTTGAGACTGAACCTCTTGGTTACATTGGCTGTGTATTTTAGTTTAAGACTAAAGTATTCTATATATTTTATATTCCTCTACTAATTACATTGAAATAAAATTTGTATTAAAGTTACTTTGATAGTTAAATTATCAAGTGTTTAAACCTATTGTGAACATGTAAGTTAGTTTCAAAAGTTTATTATTCTTATGATTAAATTAACTGAGACCTAATCAATCTTTGAGAAACTAATTGAACTTATACAATCTCTATAAATTTACTACAGTTTAACTTGTTTTTAAATAGGGGGATTTCAAGGGAAATATTTTTAACAGATTTTTTTGAACTAAATTCACCCCCACTTGAGTATCCACATCGACCAACATTTGGTATTAGAGATTGTGTTTATTAATAAAGGATTTTAAAACACTCTGTTTATTCAACTGTGATTTTAGTTGCATCGTTAGAGATCATAAATTTCTATTACATCAAAATTTTATCACTTTAAATATATTTTCAAAAATCTAGTTATGGATAATAGACTAGATGGTGCTTCTACCAA
Organism: Viscum album; assembly: GCA_963277665.1. Taxonomy (NCBI): domain Eukaryota; kingdom Viridiplantae; phylum Streptophyta; class Magnoliopsida; order Santalales; family Viscaceae; genus Viscum; species Viscum album. The sequence continues at coordinate 143,185,324 of OY728123.1, read as the reverse complement.
CAAGACACCCTTCTTTAATGGTACAAATTATGCTCAGTGGAAGCTTAAAATGAAAATTCATTTAGAAATTATGGGATTTTATATCTAGACAGTAATAGATACTCAATATAAAATTCCAGAAACTGATATAACTACTTGATATGAACCTAATAAGACTGCTTACAATAATAATTTTAATGCTATGAAGGCCCTGTATTGTGATTTATGAGATGAAGTGTTTAATAGAATATCTTCTTGAAAAACTGCTTATGAAATCAGGGACACTTTGGCTATTTCCCATGAGGGAACAACCAATGTTAATGAAATGAGGTCGAATACCCATATTATTAAATATGATAACTTTAAAATGAAGCTTAATGAACCCATTTCTGACATGTATCTCAGGTTCAATGAGATTTTCAATACTATGAGCTCCCTTGGAAAGGTTGTTCCAACAAAGGAACAAATAATGGGGATATTAAGATGTCTTCCAGAAAGATGGAGAGGCACATCTGTCTCCATAAGTGAATCGTGGGATATAAGTTCACTACCTGTTACGGAGCTTATTGGTAAGCTTATCATGTATGAGGATGAACTCAAGGTGAATAAAGAAGAAGATTATGACCCTAAAAGGATATCATTGGAATTTAAAATTACTGCATCAAAGAGAAAGTATAAGGAGAAATTTCACATACAAACTGAAAGATCAACAAGTGAAAGTTCAGACTCTGGTAGTGATGATGAGATGGCTCAGATAGCCAGAAGATTTATTAAGTTCCATAGGAAGAAGAAATTATTTAGAAAATCAAACTAAACATGTAAATATGAAAACAAAGTTCATTGGAAGAAGGACTAGAAGAAGCCTGATAAAAGTGATGAAATTATCTACTATGAGTGCAAAATGAAATGACATGTAAAAGATGATTGTCCAAAATTGAAGTCCAAGAAGATACATGACTACAAGGACAATAAGTAATTGAATGAAATGAAAGAAACTTGGATTACTTCAAAATAACCTTCAAGTTATTCTGATTCTGCTAAGGATGATGATTCTCATAAAGATAACATGTGTTTTACGACAAACACATATGAGGTAACACTAGACACTCCTTCTTTATATTCATATTACTCTGGAGTTGATTCTGATCTTGAATCTGAAGATATGTCAAGTGAAGAATTATGTGAATATTTTAATATGCTAGAAGATACCTGTAATGAACTTAAGGACAAGTACAATGCCCTAAAGAAACAACATTCATTATCTAGCACTGTTAAATCTTCCCTTGAGATTGAAAAGGAAAATAATTCTCAATTTCTTAAGGAAAATACTGAACTTAAAATGTCTAATGAGCAACTGAGAAAGGACTTATTGAAATTCAAAAATGGAATGAACACTCTTACACAAATTCTAGGTAAACAAGTGGCACCAAAGTACACTACTGGATTGAGATACCAACATGGATAGAGATAGTTTACCAAAATTAGATTTATTCCTAAATCTGGACAAAATTATACTAGTTCTAGTTTTGGAAATTCATTTGCATCGACTAGTTACTCACATTGTTATAAATAAAATAGAGTTTATCATTAAAAACATATTGAATCTATTAATTAAATGAGACCCATAAGAAAAATCTAGGTACCCAAAGCTTTGCTTCCTAACATGTCTGGACCCAAGAGAATCTGGGTACCAAAATCATTCTCTCTTTAAAACTGTTTTGTAGGAGACCTACTTAAAGAGTTATCACAAGAATGTATGGTAATTTGAAAGTGGATGTTCAAGGAACATGTCTGGAGACTATTCATGCTTTAAAAGATTAATAAAGGTTGATGGAGGCTATGTCCCCTTTGGAGATAATTCTAAAGGAAAAATCATCGGCCTAGGCCAGATTGGTAACATTAATTCAGTTTTAATTTCTAATGTTTTATTTGTTGATGGACTTAAATATAATCTGTTGAGAATTTCTTAGTTATTTGATGATGTTTTCAATGTTATGTTTGAAAATTATTCTTGTAACGTTTTTAACTCTAAAAAATGCTTTAGTATTTTCTGCCTTGAGAAATGAAAATGATTCTACTGTTGATTTGAATTCTTATGCCAAGAAAAATGTTACTTGTTTAAATGCTTTTCATAAAGAATTCTGGATTTGGCACAGAAGATCAGGACATTGAAACAATTATTCACTTAGAAAACTGACTAGGAAGATCTTATTTTGAGGCCTACCTAAACTTGAATTCCCAACTGAAAAAGTTTGTAATCCCTATCAAAAGGGATACCAACATAAAGATTCTTTTAAATCAATGAAATAAGTTTCAACTTCTCAACCTCTCGAGTTAGTTCACATGGATTTGTTTATACCTTCTAGTGTTTCAAGTTTAAATGGGAAGCACTATGTCTATATCCAATTAGATGACTTTTCAAGATATACTTGGGTATACTCCTTAGCTCACAAAAGTGAAGCTTGTTCTTATTATGTCATATACTCCAAGTTTGTAGAGAACCATAGTGGTTCTAAGATTAAAACCCTAAGAACTGATCATGGCCATGAGTTTGAAAATCATGAGTTTGATTCTTACTTCTCACATAATGGCTACTGTCATAACTTTTCTGGCCCTAGGAAACCTCAACAGAATGGTGTAATCAAAAGAAGAAATCAAACCCTTTAAGAAATTGCAAGAACCATACATAACGAGTATGACCTGCCTATTTATTTTTGGGCTGAAGCTATGAATATAGCTTGTTATATTATCAATAGAGTCTTGATTATACATGTTCTTAATAATACCCCTTATGAACTATGGAACAATAGAAAACCTAAAGTTAGTTACTTTTGAGTCTTTGACAGCAAAGTGTTTATTCTAAATACCAAGGATAATCTTGCCAAATTTGCATCCAAAAGTGATGCAGGAATTTTTATTTGTTATTCTTTAACTAGAAAAGAAAATAGAGTCCTTAAAAAAAGAACAAAATGTGTGGAAGAATATGTTCACATCAAGTTTGATGAAACTAATCCACATACACCTAAGATTTCTCTTGAAAATCATGAAGATGATTTGACTATTCTAAACCATATTGATAAAACTAAAGAACCAACTGTAAAAAAATCCACTTCTGGACATATTCTAGAATCTTCTTAAATAGAACCCGAACTCAGAGAAGAGTGTAAAATTTCTAGTCCTAGCTTTACTAGATCAACTAGAATTCTAAAGAATCATCCTTTAGATGTTATTGTTGGTAATCTTGATTGGTGGACATAAACAAGAGCTTCTCTAAGAATCCAGGTTGAACATCAAGCCTTTGTTTCACAACTAGAACCTAAAAATGACAATGATGCAATCCATGATGAATTCTGGGTAATGGATATGCAAGAAGAGTTAAATCAAATTGAAAAAATCAATGTCTGGGAATTAGTTGACAGACCCAAGGACAGTTTGACAATAGGCACTAAATTGGTTTTTAGAAACAAAGTTGATGAATCTGGAAACATAGTTAGAAATAAAGATAGGTTAGTTGCACAAGGATATAGTCAAGAGAAAGGTATAGACTATGAGGAATCCTTTTCACCTGTAACTAGATTATAAGCTATTAGTATCCGACTTGCCTATGCTTCTGATCTGAATTTCAAGTTATATCAAATGGATGTCAAAATTGATTTTCTAAATTGTTTTATAATTGAAGATGTTTTTGTTGAATAACAACCTAGATTTACTAATCCTAATTTTCAAAATCTAGTTTTCAAGCTATCTAAAGCTTTATATGGTTTGAAACAAGCTCCAAGATCTTTGTATGATTGACATAGAAATTTTCATATTTCAAAATGTTTTACTAAAGGGATTTCTAATCCAACTATTTTTATTAAAATAATTTCTAAAGATTTTTAATGGTACAAATCTATGTTGATGATATTATTTTTGGATCATCTAAACATTCTTTATGTAATAAATTTTCAAAGATTATGAAAAATGAATTTGAAATGAGTTTAATGGGAGAACTCAAATATTATATAATATTTCAAGTTATTCATATTGAAAATGGTATTATTTTTAATCAATGTAAATGTACAAATGATCTTGTAAAACGTTTTGGTTTGGATAGTATTAAGGAAACTGATAATTCTATGACTACTGTTTGTAAATTGCATGCAGATGAAACTGGGAAACCAGTGGATCCAACCAATTATAGAGGTATGATTGGAAGCTAACTTTACCTTACTACTAGTTGACCAGATATTATGTTTCGTGTGTGTATCTGTGAAAGATTTCAAGCTAATACAAAAGAATCTCATTTACTTTCTATTAAAATAATTTTTAAGTATCTTAATCACACTGTAAATTTAGGTTTGTTTTACCCAAAAGGACAATATTTTGAGCTAATGATTTACTCAGATGCTGAATTTGTTGGTTTCAAGTTGGTTAGAAAAAGAGCATCTAGAACATGTCATTTTTTTGGAAAATCCTTAATGTCTTCATGTAGTAAAAAATCAGAATTCTATAGCTCTGTTTACTACCGAAGCATAGTATATAGCTGCTGGTAGTTGCTGTGAAAATTTTTTTTGGATGAAACACTCTCTTTTGGACTATGTATATTATTTTAAGCATGTTTCTATTAACTATGATAACACTAGTGCAATAAAAATTGCGAAGAACCCTGTATCTCACTCCAGGACCAAACACATTGATGTACGACACAACTTTTTGAGAGATCATTACCAAAAAGTTGATATTACTCTTGAATTTATAGGTACTGAATATCAATTAGATGACATCATCACCATACCTTTATGTTTGGATATGTTAAGTTATATTAGACATGAGTTAGGGATAATTAACCTTGATCGGTAGGTACCTCACCGATGTGAATAACTCAACGATTTGAATACCTCACTGATGTGAATACCTCAACGATGTGAATACCTCACCGATGTGAATACATCACCGATGTGAATACCTCCCCGATGTGAATACCTCACCAATGTGAATACCTCACCGATGTGGATACCTCACCGATGTGAATACCTCACGGATGTGAATACCTCACCGATGTGAAAACCTCACAGATGTAAAAAAACCTCACCAATGTAAAACCTCACCAATGGACTTCACTGATAGGAATTCTCACTGATAAACCCTACTGATAAGTACGCGCTATTTTAAACTTCTTTCTACTGCCAGAATCTGAATCGTTTATACTTATGATATTTTAATTATTTATTGTATGATTCCTAAATGATAAAACTATGTCCTAGTTACTTATCAATCCACAGAGCCTCAAACCCTTTACCCTCAAACCTTAACTTCTAAATCTCTCGAAAACCCTAAATCCCTCGAACAAGCGATGGAAAAAACCAAACTTCCTACCATCAGAGATGACATTGATGATCCGAATGAAAAGGATCAGAAGTATGAGCCAAAAGAAAGTTGTATTATTGGTAGAACAAGATCAGGGAGGCGACCAATAAATGAACATTTGCAAAATAGAGTCATTGTGATCGAAAAAGAGTTGTGTGTGGAATGGTTGTTGGTTAGAAAATCGTTAGTGCTCAAGCTGATAGAAGATAAAAAGTGGGTAGATTTCTTTTAGAACAACAATGACCCCTACTATCTGAAGCTAGTGAAACAATTTTATGAGATTGTGAGCATTGAGATGTCAAAAGATGAGAACTGAGTGATTTCTTTTGTGAATGGAAATGAGATATCTTTTTAACCTGTTGAGTGAGTTGAATGCCTAAAGGTTACACACGAAGATGTTTTTAAATATTCCTCGAAATCAATACCACCTACAAGTGATATATTCGATTATGAAACTAACCTAGAGGAGCTGACATGTAGTCGAAATCAAAGGCAAGTAGTGGCTACTAAAATGGATGGAGAGAACAAATTTTTGTTCAAATTTGTTCAGCATGTCTTAATACCAAGGAGAGGGGACTTTGAGAATTTAAGATATCAGGATATCTATCTCCTACATCTCTAGAGACATGTGTGAAAGTGAATCCGTATAGATTGCTAATGTTTCAAATGGAGGGCATGACCATGAAAAAAATCAAAGAAAAATACCATATTCTTTGCCAACTTGATCTTAGTAATGATCAATGTAAAAGGATTAGCTAAGTCTCAGGATGAGACAGTGTTAGTAATGAATAAATTTTGTATCACAAGCACAGTTTTCAAATATTTGAAGATAAACTGGAACCCATGGAGAGGATAATGGGTTAATGAAGACAAGAAGGTGTATGGTAAATTTAATCATGTGAATCATCCTTAAAGGCCTAAGGAGGCGATGGATCTTGGTCTAGGACTTGATGAAGAAGCATTTGAGTACAATGATGAGACTGATGTAGAGGATACTTCTATGGATGATGGAAGGGATCCGGACTTGCCTCCATGTTCTACTGCTGAATTTTTTTCTTCAGAAAAGGATGCTTTTGTAGAAGAAGAAACTTCTACTAATGAGGAAGACCAGCCATTCCCTGAGAATGATGAAGAAAGGGAGAATGAATTAGTTGCAACTAATTCTGTTTTCTAAAGTCTGAGACCATTTATTGGAAGCTCAGTTATGCCTGTTAAGGAAGTAGTGGGTGCGATGGAAGGTCCTATGCCTAATATAGAGGAGCCTCCTGCTGTTGCAGCTATTACAGAGATGGATTTGATAGTAGAAGATTCTTCTGGGGAAGAAATACCTACTGATAATGCTCTTATTGTATAATAGAATGCACCAGTTGAGGGGGAACATCAAACCAGATTTTGTAGTGTTTCAGTGGATGTTAAAATTGAGGATTGGGCAGAAGACCCAGGTTTTGTGGTTTGTGGATTGGATTATCCCGATTTTGATAATGAGGCATCCCTCAATAGACCAAAAAAGTTATGATATTCAGATTGAGTTGCTACCGGAATATGTGGTCAGAATGCATGATCTGGACAAGCTCAAGTCTGATATCAAAATCAATTTTGTGGAAGAAATAAAGAAAATGGAAGCTTCACTGATTTCATCCATTCAATCGATTATGAATGATTCAGTGGCCAGAATTGTATCTGAAAGGGAACCTATCGTGGTTTCACTTGCTGATATGATCACCAGGGGAGATCTTGAATCCTTAAAGAATGAGCTGAAAGAGTCTTTTAGTGATTCTATTGCTGAGTTAAAGCATTGCTTTGTCAAAGAGATGAGCAATTTAGAAAAGTGCTTTGAACTATTTCTTGTCTGTAATGTCTCTACATTTGTGGAAGAGATAGTGGATAAAGATACAGCTTCCCAGAATCAGTTGTCTAGACTAGAAGATGATGTTGATGTTCTTATGAAATCCGTTTTATCTTTAGAATCTTATATGATTTCTAAATCCCAAGAAGATAAATATTTAGCTTATGTAAAAGGTGTTGTGAGCCAGATGGTATCAGTGTTTTAAGGTTTTAAAACCTTCATGATAGATCATGTCAGCTCCCAAGATTCCCAAGTAAAAAATCTTATCAGTTGGCTAACCAAAAACTTCAAGGAAATAGTAACTTTCTCTGTTGGTTATCTTTCCTTGAGACCTTCAATAGAACTAAACCAACTTTAATCTGTGATGAAGGAGGAGCATGGTTCAGAATCAACCAGTGGCTCTGTGGACTCATCTGACCTGACCAAAGTGGTAATTTCTACTAGAGATTCAGCTAGAGAACTAATTAAGATAGTCCAAGACTATATGAGAGAAGCTTATTCCTCTTAGAAAGAAGTGAATGAAATGGTAGAATACTATTTTAAAAGGATTTATACCAAAAATCATCTCAACAATAGCTTCAAAATTCTGTTAGAAAACCCGAAGTTACCTCCTGTCAATAATGCCTTCAGAGAACAAGTCAGCAAGCTAAGGGAATTGACTCCAACATTGGAAAAATTCAGTGACAATAAGGATGATTTCATATCTTCTATAGAGAGAGGAGGAAGAATAATTATGTACTTCCAAAATCTCTTGTTGTCTTTCATCTATGTTGATTCTAGGCCATGGATTATACCTTCAGCTTTACCTACCTCTACCTCTACTACTTCTCTAGTTCAGATGACTCCATCCCAAGACATTCAAAGCCTTACTCCTATGATCACTCAAAGAACAACTCAGTACATGCTATGAATAGTTTCAGTGTCTCAACCTCCTTTGATCATATCTAGAATTCCTAAGCCTTCACCTACATCCACATAGTCTTAATCCTCTTCTGATCCAAAGGGAAAATCTCAAATTGAAGATGCGTATTGAATATGTGGATACGATATTTGATAGGAATCACTTGTATTTTTTATTTCCTTGTACCTTTTTGCTACATGAAATAAAAATGGTTGTCTTTTCTTTCTCATTTTGTTCCTTTTCTATTTTTTGTTTCCCACTTTTTGTTTACCACAATGGGGGAGAAATATTATAAGGGGAGAAACATTATATCTGGGAATAATAACTTTTATGAAAAAGGGAGATCTAATATTATATGGTCAAGTTATTATGCCTTGTACCTTTGATACCATTGAATTTAATTCTACCTCTGGTACATTTCATATTTCACATCTTATGTTGTTTTCTCTAATTCAATTGAATTTAATGATATATCCTCTGATTAATTGCTCATTGTTTTGAGATTATTATATCATAAGTTATGATTATCAATAAGGGGGAGATTGTTGACCTAACATGTTTTGATAATCCAAATTATGCTTTCACATACTTTGATAATACGAAATAGTGTTTATCTATATATTAATTATTTCAATCTATTATAATCAATAATCATGTTGATAATTATATTAAAATTGTCCTTGAAATATGTTAATCAGTGTTTATCTATGTTTATATGAGTTTTGAATTAATTCTAACTCAATCGTATGTGTTCATCATAAAACAGATATGTGTTAGTCACTGATATGCCTATAGCTACTGATAAAGATAGTCTACCGATAGACATAGTACACCGATAGACATAGTCATTGATAGGCAAAGGTCAAAAAAATGTAGAGCTACCGGTATGTATAAGTCCACTGGTAAGTACATGTCTTTGATAGATCAAGTACACTGATATAGATAGCTACCGACAGAAAATGAGCTACTGATAGAACAAGTCTACTGGTATGCATTTTTCTACCAATATATATAATTCATTGGAACCCAATGGAGCTACCAATATGCATAGACTATAATTCTACGGATACAAGCTACTAATACACCAGAGTTACCGATAGAGTAAGTCTTACAATATTAACAAGTCTACTGCTATGAAGCTACCGATACAAAACGAGCTACCGATAGAAGCCAATTCTACCAATAGATGATGTCACTAGTATATAGAGCTACAGACACATGATAAAACAGCTACCAATACCAAGAGATACCGATATATGTTCAAATAGCTAATGATACAATGAGCTACCAGTACATGATCAAAGAGCTACCGATAGAAGGTCACTTTTACATAGAGTCAACTGGTACCTACAGAAGGATACTAATGAAAGACTGACCATTCAAACTCTATACTCTCGATATTATTTATTTATTATGAAATGTTTATATTTGATGTTTTTAATTCAATTAATGATATTTAATGTTATTCATTGGCATGCCAGGGAATCGTACCTGGTATGCATAAAAAAGGTAATCATTATTTTTTCCGGAGCTGAAAGATATAAAAAGAAGGACAAATACCGAACAATATAGAATCAAGAAGGCATGTGAATGGTGTAAAAGGAAAGGGCTGAACTGCATTGAAATGTGGTGCATTCACACAAAAGAAAAAGAGATACATTCATACTAGATGAGAACTGGACATACATGAATCCACTCATTCTAGAGGGGAACACAAGCTGCATCTTGAGTGAAGGACCACAACGAACTCCTCATGGACTTGAGCTGATAAAGCTGAACCAGAAAAACAAGGAAAAACGATGCTATGTTTTTCATAAAAAAACCAGAGAAGGACTCAAAAGAATTTCTGATAAATCAATGGAGTCCATAGCTTCACTTCACATCACTAGAGAATTTTAAACTCTTATTTATTCTTTTAGTGATTCTTTTATTAACATTTCATGTTGTGTGTATACACAATATATTTCTTACACACAATGTCTCTTATGCGAAGTTGTAGGATTTATAAATCCTCATTCAAACTCTATAACTCCCTTGTTTCCCAGTTTGGACAGTGGTAGAGGTCAAGTAAGACCTGGACAGCCTGTGAGTTGTTGTTGGTTTTCCCACGTATAACTGTGGTAGAGGTCTTTTTACGTGGACAGTGTTTTCAGTGTTGTTTACCCCGATCCAGGGTGTGGATCAAATTTATATAAATTGTTTGTGAGGAATAGGTCTCAGCTTGAGACTTAACCTCTTGGTTACATCATCTGTGCATTATAGTTTAAGACTAAAGTATTTTATATATTTTATATTCCGCCGCTAATTAATTTTAAATACAATTTGTTTTAAAGTTACTTTGATAGTTAAATTAGAAAGTGTTTATACCTATTGTGAACCCGTAAGTTAGTTTCAAAAGTTAATTTAATCTTCTGATTAAATTAAATGAGACCTAATCTATATTTGAGAAACTAATTGAACATCTACAATCTATATAAATTCACTACAGTTTAACTTGTTTTTAAATAGGGGGATTTGAAGAGAAATATTTTTAACAGAAATTTTTATTTGAACTCAATTCACCCCCCCCTCTTGAGTATCCACTCCGACCAACAGTATGTATGATTTAATTATATGATGGGTAGGAAATATTTTTCCTCCAATGAATTAGGTAATGGTTTATAACTCATGAGATATACTAAGATGGACTTGGGAATGATCATTGACTTCTAAGATGGCCATGGTAGTAAAACATGGCTACCACGATGGTATAAAAAGTGGAATCATGCTACTAAAATGTCAATGAGAGTGAAAAATGACTAAAATGAAGGTATATAGAGTAAAATCATGCTTTTATCATGGCTATGAGAATGAACTATTACTACCAATATGGTATGAGGGGTGAAAACATGATACTAATATAGACATGGGAGTGAACCATGATGACCATGATTATTTGGGAAGTGAACCCATTATGTGAATACAGTCTTGGTTTTGGTGCCTATAATACAATGTAAATAATATTATATTTTATGTGTCTTCAACACATAAATGTCTTACACATATTTTGGTCATTACTAACTTCTTCTCTTAATTCTATTTTGATCCATGTCTTTTGAATTTTAACGCTTTATTATGATTTCAAATATGTTGGGTATTTTCTTAAAATGTTATTCTTATTTTCCATACCCTTTTATCATGTTGTGCTTACAAATTTCACTTATCTATCCTTTCTAAGTATTTGATCTCACTATTTCATATGTTTTCAGTCCCTAATATATTATGATATGTCTTATGTAGAAGTAATAAAGGTGGAGATTGTTATGGGTGGTGATGAAAATCATTCACCAGGATAGAATATTTTGTATCCAAGTTTCAAAAGACACTAAACTATTATTGTCCTCAGGAATGTGTTATTTTAATATATGAAATATTCATCTAAAATGTTGTATTATCCATGAATCTTGATCCAAGGTCATTGTAGTGTTTTTTATATTTATTTTAAATGATTTACATCATATAGGATATTACATCATGACACTTCAATCTTTCATGGTGACGTTGGATAAATTTTTCTTAATGAAAGACATGGGTGATGAAACATATATACTCAATATAAGGATCTTTAAGATATGAAATATGATTTTTCTTAGACTATATTATAACACATATATTGAAAAATAATCAAATGTTATTTAGAATGGGGTACTCCATGAAGGGTTAAATACAAGTGTTTCATACACAAAATTATAAGAATATTGAGGACCTATATAAAGGGTCATAAAGGATGGATTGTATATTGACCAATGATTTTATACATAAATTTTACATTATTCCAAATAGATATTAATACATAAAATTACGATCGAGGTACCAATTGTAAATGTTTATCATTTTCAATGACTAGATACACACTATTATTATTTCATTAATGATTATAAAAATCTCCCAGAATAATCCTCCAGAAGTAATATTCTAAAAAGTATACTTATATATAATCATTTTTATATTGTGGGGAATGTAAACATAAGAAAGGAGTTTTCAAAGATCCATAGAAAGCTGAAATAATGGATGTATTAATTAACTTTCATTTACAACCATTATGGTTTGAGATCATGATCAAAAAAGGAAAACATATAAATTTTTTATATTTGATCATATTCATGAGTAATAACATTAAACATACACAGTTGAGAACATGAATCACAAGGGTGATGAATCATATTAAATCAATGATAAACATTTTTTAAAGATCATGTTCATAAAAACTTACTATAAGAGTGTGTCACAATCAGTTCTATATAGAAAAGTTATTATTTCAATGTATTATAGTGAAACCATCAAATCATTATAAATCATACGTCAATATTTTCCTCCAATATCATAATGGATCCAGAATCACTACCTCTTTTACTAAGTTTTATTATAGAACCCTATATATTTCCCATAGTAGATCTACCACATAGAATATCATCCCATAATTATCTCAATATAATTATAGATATATGTATAAAGTTACTCATGGTATGGTAATGATATAAATGTATAATCATAACATTCACAAAATGAAAAAAATCTCATGTGTTCATCAAAAAATAACCAATGGGATGAAAATTGGCTTCATAAACATTAATCAGTACATAATAGAAAAACACATGTAAAATAAGAATATTTTTCCAATAACTCACCATCACAATCAAAATAATGTAGAATATGATTGTGTATGGTGTCAAGGTATCATATCCTGAATAATTCATAAATAACATAAAATGATGATATGATAGATAAAAATTCCATTAAACTATCACAACATTATTTCATGAGAAAAATATCTTTTTAATTATGAAAACACATCTTCAAAATGAAAATATTTTGAAAATATTTTTTAAAATATATTTTATGGAGAACCATGGAATCATGTAATGGAATATTCAAATAATTTAGAGATCATGATGGTAGTAAATTTCATTCACTTTTGGTATGTGGAAAAAATATCTTCCACATTTGTAGTAAAAATTTAAAACTGGATCATTCAAAAAATGATTATAAGATCACGTTAAAAATATTGTTGAAAAATAAACAAGAACAAATATTAAATTTAAAAATAGTTATATAATATCAAAAAATATTCTTCTAAACATTTACAAAATGGATATTGAATAAAATGGGTTTCTGGTCGACATAGGGGAAATAAGGGAATCTTTTATTAAAAACATTTTCAAAACCATTTTGAGAAATAAAGGGATGAATATTTTACATAATATTAATTTTTATTTAGATAAATATTGGAATTAAGATTATTTTAATTTACCTATTAAGATTTATATATTTCATGAATTTGAAATTTAAGTAAAAAAACTTGATTAAAATTCGATTTAGACATAAATACCTTACCTTGTGTAAGGTCTCACATCATTCACTTTTCAATACCGTATAAAATTAATTATGACATAATATATTCTATTATAGAATCATAAATATATTGTTAATACAACATATTGTTTTCATATAATTTTTTATCACTTTTTTAATAACAATTCATCATTTAAATCAATATTCAAAATGATAATTATATTGTTTTTTATTCAGATTTCAGTTCTATAGTCCAAATATTTTTACATTTATCATGGTTAAATAATGTTCAAAAAATTTATTACTGATAAAAATATCATATATATTAATTATATGTATAATAATCTATAAAATTAAATAATTTAAAAAATAATTACACTCTTTATGTAGATAGTAGGTTGTACCTATACAAGAACTTTATTTTCACCATTCAACCAATGGAAATAAAAAAAATACAAAATTAAAATTAAATTTATATAATTATTATTAAATAATATATATCCCATTTATTCAATTTTTTTTATTATCACCATCTAAGTAAAATTAATGGGAATATTGAATCACATCGATTTCTAGTGGTGTTAGTCCACATGAACTCACAGGTGGTCTTATCATTTTCAAAAGGATGAGGAAAATTTGGATAATTATGTTTTGGTAATGATAAATACAATACAATAGATTAAAAATAGTTAAATAAATACTTTATAATATACAACATATATTTACTGATATTATAAGAAGAAATAATATTTAAAATTATTTGTTAAGATTTATACCTCTTCGTTGAGAAGCCTCTTTTGGTTTACACATAATTGCATGAATGCATGGTCTCCAAGAAATAATATAATTCATATAATGTGGGGAGTTAATATATTATTATATTATGGAATGGATTATCAATGTTATAATGTTCAAAATTTGTAATGATTATAAGAGAGGGGGTCCTCTATGATAAATGTGGAGAGGGGGACTCCTTGAATTTCATATTGTATTAAGTCATTATAAATTAATAATAAAATAAAAATGGATAAAAATTATATAATTATAATATAGGAATTATATGATTCTAAATGATATCATAAAATAAAATTACATTTATATTTTAGTTATTTTTTCTCATTTATCTCATTGTTTTATCACTCAAATAACCCATTTGTCAATTAATATTATATTAATATTTATTAGTCATTTCGGTAAAGAAATTAACCAAAAAAATAAATGTCATCAAAAATGAACCATTAATTTTATTTTAGATAATATCATATTCATGTTGTTCAATATAATATTTTTATTAATAATAAATCATTTTTAAAAATAGTTTTTATTATAAAAAATTAATAATATCCAATTTTGTAAATATAAGAAATATTATAATATAATATGTTTTTGAATCAAGTAAAATGGTTAAAAAATTTCATGTCTAATAGAATACATAATATAGGTTCATAATATAATCATGAATCCAAATATTGATAGTTTTTTATATCATTATATACCTTATGTTTTTATTTAACCCCTTCGTTTACCAGTTTTAACCGTAACAATTTTTTGGATTTTTTCAAAATTTTTGGTTAATAAGTATACACATAATAAAATAACTGTTTCATAAATGAAAAAGGGATGAAATTTTATTCCATTTCACATTCTAAATTTCTACTTCAATATTTTTTTTATTTTTAAATAAATTATATATATATATATAACTACAATTAGTATGATATTAAAAGCTATTACCATAATTTTAATTTTGAAAAATTGAAATAAATTATATTAGAATATAAATATTTATAATATCTATATTATGTTATATTTATTTTTAAATTTTATTGGAAACAATATCTCACTCAAAAAATATAACTTTTACTTTCTTAAAGTCTTAACCTTGATTTTTTTACTGCATTCCCAAGAACTGATTCAACGTTACATGAGAATTTTAGGTTATTATATCATCACTAATTCTAAAAAATGAATTAATATGATATATATAATAAGTAATATTTAAAATAATAATTTATAACCTATCATAAGTTGTTTTTATATCTTCATAAAATATTATAGTTATTAAAAGAAAGAAAGTGGTAATTCTCAATATATCTTTTACATAAATATTATATTGGTAAAATCACATCCAAATCTCTAAAAGGTCATATTTTCTAATTTTAAATTCTTATAAAAAATAAGGACACATAAAATTAAATAATACTATGTTTTTAAAAGAATTATAATCGTTATCAAATTTGTTTTAACCATAATTTTCCCATTTTACCTTTACCATAGTAACATAAAATTACATTGGTTAATATTCATATTAGTAAAATATTATGTTGAAATAATAAAATAATTTTAATTATGATGATTAAAAATGTTTAAGCCATTTTATTAGATTCAAATTAAAATATAGACGAGTGTAAATTATAATTAAATCTGCAAAACATTACCAATAATGGGTTATAAAAAATATGTATATCCCAGTATAAAAATTTATTTCTTTAAAATTAAAATATAAAATTTATTCAACTAAACATAAATTTATTATTCAAAATATATGACATTTAATATTTATTTAAAAACATAAAATAAGATTTTACAATGTAAATAGTTGAAATAAAAAATATAGTTTTGAATACAAATGATTATTTTTCACTATTCAAGTAACATTCAAACAATTAAAAAAATTATCAAAACATTACTCTAACATTATGTCTAAATACTTATATTATAAGTTATATTATTTTTTATAAAATTATATTTTTAAATTTTCTGGAAATTATTTATAATATTTGTCATAAATTTTTATAAAACCATTTTTTATGAAAATGTATTTTTAATAATGACATTACTAAAAATTGATTTTTTTCCATAATAATTTATTAATACATTTTTATTTATAATGAAATTAATATATATATATATATATATATATTCTATTTTTACATCATACCCACCCATTCAACATCTCTATTATAATAGTAAAATAAAAAATATTATTTATGTTTTTTATAGACATTATTGCATGTAATATATGCTATCGAACATAGTTTTCTTTTAAAATATAATTGTGATATATTATCCACTTCATCTACTAATTAATTGTTTCAATAAAATTCATAGAAGTTATGGGTTAGTTATTTGAAAACTTTTTTATAGAAAAAACCTAGCTATAAAAAGGTTAATGAAATATCTTCTTGTATAGAGGGAAAGGTCAATATGATGGTCATCTATACTAACAAATAACTGGGTCTAAAAAATTGGAGAACATTAGTGATATGTGAAAACAATTACAATTAATAAAAATAAATTTCCAAACCAAGATGGATATTGATTGATAACATTGATCATGGAAAACTAAATGATTATAAAAATGTTAATAAATGAAAAATCATAAATAAAAAATGTATACACGTGACAATCAATGCATTAGAGGTAAATTTAATTGGGAAAAAAATTCATAAAGTCACACTTCTAGGATTTATGGAATTTTATTACTGTATAAATTAAAAATTAATGAAATATTCTTACATTAAAGGAATAATTTCATACATTAATAAATTTCCACCAAAATATCAAATTTTATGTCTCATAATTTAGTATTCCATATTTATTTTTCATTACATAAGCACAAAAATTATCTTATAATACGTTAAATAATAAAAAAATTGAAAAACTTTTATTCATACTATATTAAAATATTAAAAAATTAAATGTTTATAATATTATAACATGATATCAATAGTTTAAAAACCTTCATATAAATAAATAATACATTTTAAATAAAATATTTCCAAAAACACCATGGGATAAAAATAGATTATTCAATAAATAAATAAACCTAAACCTGAAATTAACTATAATATCATTAAAATATATAATTTTCTAACTTCAATGGTGATCTCATACATTTCAACATATATCCTAAATACATTAATTAAACTCTTCTAAAATAATATTTCATATTAAAACTATGGGCTTACTATATCTCTACCTGATGAAGCATCACCCAAGTTATCATTAAAAACCATGATAAATCAATATATAATCTTATAATATCATGAACTTCACCAAAATATCTAGAATAAAATTTTGATACTAACATGAATGGTACACCACATCATGACCATAAATATCAAAAAATATTTACCTAGACAATGATTCGATGTTAAACCATTAATATTATCAATATCATATTATCTGATAGAGCATAATCGTCTTGACATGGAATCTTTTTCAAAACAATAGGGTTATTTGTGCCTAAAAAGATTATTCTTCTTGAAACACACTATATGTTTCAAATAACCTGTAGATACTTTCACATAAACCCTCAAAAAATTTATATATCACATTCATCTTATGATAAACCTTATACTTATAAACACATGATGGTTTCTATAACTCTTAAAATAACCTCATCTGAAAAAATATATTCTTCCAATATTAGGATAATACTTATTCATAAAATACCATCATTGACAATTGAATGGTTTCTATTAATCCAAAAATGAATAAAACATCCTAAAAGATTACATAAATCACTTTTCTATCAAATAAGTACCAAATTTCAAATTCAATAATTCTATCCCAATTAATTTATCATTTTCAATAATCTATTTATCCATAAAAATATCAATATACCACTAAATCCCTATTCTTTATTAGTAGTACCATTTAATATATGTTTTCAATTATTTAATTAAAATCTATAATTATACAATCCTTAGATGTTTCATAACTCATATATATAGTAGAACATAATTATTTAATCCCAATAAATTAAAACATCAATCCTTTTTCTTTAATAATTGGTGTTTAATAACTCAATCTTTAGCCAAAAAGTATTCTAATAGATTTTGGCTTTAGATTATAAATTTACTATATTCCCCAAAAATATAATTGAACTAAACATTGTGTCATAAGATGATGTCAATTTCTTCCATTAGTGTTTTCATTTTTTTTCTTAGTAATTACTTAATAAATTCCATTTTTCAAAATATAAGTCATTTTCTCATTCCTATATGGCATTCCCTTGAATACATCCTCCCAAATTCCTTCCATATAGTAATATAAACATTCATTCATATATGGTATTCAATAAACTCTATATATACAATATTAACATTATTAGGGAACACATCCAAATTTAGTTTGTTAATCAAAAAATGAGATAACAAATTAAGAATAATAAAAAGGATTAAAATTTCGTCTCAAATATAATATTATTTCCTCGGTGGAATTTAATTTATTTTCTATCGCATTCATTATTATCATGATGTATTGCAGTTCGAAACATTGAATAAATCCAAAAATTTATGTATAAGAATAAATATATAATAATTAGAGTGATCAACCATATAATCATGAAAAATAATTCATATGATTTCTAAATGAGGTCATATGTTTTCTATCAATCAAACCTTAGGTTAAAAATAGGTTATCAATGGTCATTATCTATTCAAATCCTTCGAAATGGTTCTTAATGAAATTGTTTATTAACCCAAGTATATCCCATTATAGTCTCAAATAAGACTAATAGTAAGGGAACATTCACTATGTAGTAAAATAAGATATACTAAACCAAATATTTTATTAGTTGTTAACCTTAGGTGAATCTATTCTAAAATAATTTCTACTTATAATATCTAAAATTGAATATATTTATAAGAAAAAAATATTATTTATACCTTACTAGAACATTATGATGTTATCCTAAACATAATGTTATCTGTAAGGTTATCTCTAAGGATTTCATATCATAATATCAAATGTTTAACTAAATCATTGCCTAATAGAAACTATTTTGAGGCATGATTTTGGTATATAAATTATATATATTTTTATTTGAATATTAATTATGTTATATTATAAACCATGTCAGAACCATAATGGTTTTCTATATATTGAGAGTAGATCACAAACCACATTATTCAATGAATGACCATCCATATCTCCCAAAAATTCCATCTTATATAGTACTATTATTTTACACTCTTTAATTAAAACGTGTCATCAAATCTTTGGTAAATTAATCATAATAAATGGTTGGCCATTACTTATTAATAATGTTAAATTAGGAAAATATCACTTGATGATCACTAGAAATAATAAGTGTATGATATTATGATCATAACATGAAAAGTTGATACACTATTTATAATTAATCGTATTCACAATTCATTGATTAATGAATAATAATTTGATAGCATGAATCATAATAGAAAGGAATCATCATAAATATACCATGATAAATCATTTCATTACACAAGAATAAAAATAATCTATAAGAGTGTGGCACCATCATAGGTATAAAAAAAATTCAATATCAAGGTTCATTATAGAGACCATGGAATCATTGTGTATTTGGGATCAAAACCTATTCCATATAACCATAGATGAGGCTTCACCACCAATTTCCCATTTTTTATTTTGAATCCAAAGATATTTCTCATAGTGGATCGAGCACATATACATACATCCCTGAATTATCAATGAAAACTAAAACAATACCCATATCGTTGGAGGGAAATATAAATCATTGAACACCAATAAAAAAATGAATACTACAAAAACTTTCTATAATATCATAAAAATCTATTTTATAATCGTAACAGAACTAGTAGAATGAAAATGGGTTTTATAATCATTTCACCATTTCAACATAGTATAACCTGTGGAAAATAACTATTTTTCATACAAATGTCACCATAATAATCATAACCTTCAAAATAAATAATAAATATGGTATCGTTGTATTACATCCATAATAAAGTATAATTAGCATTAAAGGATGATTTTATAGATGAAAATTAATTTTTATAATTAACATGAATATTTCTTTAAGAATGTGCTATTTTAATTTTAAAAACACTTCATTAAAATCAGTAAAATTCATAATTGTTTTCTAAACATTTTTTATGAAAATAATAATACAATTATCTAATGTAATATTAAAATATTTGAGTGGTAGTTATGTTTTCAAATTTTTTAATGTTTGGTATGCTAATATAATGATTCATTTCACATTTCTGGTAAAAAGTTGAAATTTCTTCATTTATGAAATGATAAGAATGCTCAATTAAATTTTTTTTGTAAAAATTCATTAATGGGTAAAAATTAATTTAAAAATTTATTGTAAAATATAAAAATTCCATATTAAGGAAATTTTGAAATCATGGATATAAATTAATATTGGGTTTTCAACCGAATAAAGTAAAATAAGGATGACATTTTATGAAGACATTTTCTAAACCATTTTGATTTCCAAAGAGAGAAAAATAATTTTAAAAAATAATAATTACATTAAAAAATGAGGAGAATAAAAATATATATAATTTATCAGATTAGTATAATATAATTTCTGAAATTTAAATTCATGAATAAATAATCCGGATTTAAATGGGATTGAAACATAAATCCCTTTCCACAAAACTCATCTCAATTTAAACACATTCAATCCTCATTTATAATAAATAATCATTTATTATATATATATTAAATAAAAATAGTTATATATATCATAACTTATAATATTTACATATTATATTTTTTGACATGTATATGACTGATTCATTATTAATGCAATATTCCAGGTAATAACTGCATCGCATTTCACACATATTTGATTTTGGTAGTCCCCAACATTATACATTAGTCATGGTACCATTATATACTGAATATTAATAAAAATGTCACTATAATATATATTTATTATAATATATATTTATTCATCCATAAAAATTATATATTTATAAAGGAATGACACCATTAATTCATACGGAAGGCCATCATTAAACATGAATATGTTCTTTACATTTCAATAAATGGAATTATATACATCTATAATAATTCCCCAATAAAAAATAATTATAATATATATATATATATATTCATTTAATTTATCATTATTATGATCAATGTAAAAAAATAAAAAAATTCATTGCTTCAGGGATGTGGTAGTCCACACATGTTGATGAGCACTGTTATCCTTTTCCAATGGACACTGAACAAGGTGAATAATTGTTTTACAATCAACATAATAAACATTAAGTATAATTAAATTACAATAATAATTATTTAAAATGGATTCCATAGATTTATATACATTAATAGAATAAATAAAATTGAAAACATGATGTTAACAATTATACATCTTCATTAAGAATCCCCTTTTTCCTACTCTTAATCCTTGAAAGGGTTGTATTTTTAAATGAAAGTAACTCATTATTTTTAGTAATGAAACAATTATAGTATTATAGAAGGTATTAGATGATGTATAATGTAACATCATAAGTAATATTATAGTATGTACTTTCCATATTTATTAATATTTATGAATCAAATATTAATTTTTCCATAAAAGGGATGTTATGTCCAATCACATACATGAAAAGAATCAATGTGTGTTTTTGGAATATTATGTTCTATGGAATACTAAGTTATACAGAACAATAATATACAGTTTATATTATAATGTTATATGGTATATATTTCCCAACCATTATATAAGTGTGAATGAAAATTTCTATTATGTTTACACATTTTTATATATTTTTGGCATAATCCAATAAATTTTATAGGCTTAAAATAAGTATCGATTCAATTTTAAGAATAAAAACTTGTATATTTTTAAAAGTAAGTTTTCCACCAATTAATGGTGAACCCGTTTTATGTCTAATTTTTTATACTATTAGAATTTTTATACAAAAAATAATTATTTTCTAAATGACGAATATAAAAATTTACTTTTGGGTACTTTTTGTTATTTTTTTGAGAACATTCATATTTTAATGAATGTTGAATAATACTAAATTTTTGGTCAAAAAGAATATGTAATATAGTATAAATATATAGTAAAATAATGTTTTTAATTGGATTAAAAGTATATTTAGATGACTTATTTAACAGTTAATTCAATTTTATCTATTTTAATATATCTCACTTTGAAATTGGAAATAAAAACAAAGGAAAATTTTGAATGTTTTAATTTTAAAAACATGTATTATCATCCCATCTCTGGGATTATATTTTAATTAATTTCATGTACACAATTGAATGGAATTTTGGGAAATTCGATTCCCTATTTAAAATGGAGATAATTTATAATTTCTAATAAGTTCAAATTATATTTTTAAAAAATGAATATTAATGAACATGATTAGAAATAATTACAATAATAAAATGACAAATTAGATTAATAAGGGACTAAACCTTATTCCTAATGTTCCAAATGACCTATAACATTGTCAAAAATAAATTTTCATTCCATATATATACAATATACATCCATTTGTAAAATTTTGACCATTTTTGGTTTCACATGACATGAGAAAAATGTTGGCAGAATTCTATTTTTAAAAAATTACAGGAGTGCCATTAATCCTCCACTATAAAAACTCACTCACACTTCCCACTTCGTCACACCAATAAATACAAATATTTTTTACCAATATCATACCAAATAATTCTTAAACATACCTCACATAATACTAAAAGAATCACCTTGTTCAGAAATCCATCCCTGAAATCCTTTTAGTGTAAACCAAAAAGAGTTACCTGAATAAAAGGTTACACCCTTCCTCGAGTTATTTTATATTATTTTAATTCCACACATCCTGAAATATTATTATTACATGAATAAATACTAAAATAATAATCGAAAATATACTGGAATATTTTTATGATAATATTTTTGACTGCAATTACCCATACATCCATCTAATGGGTAATGAACTTACAATTCCTGTTTGGGACGACTACCACCTCACAAAACAATGTTGTTTAATTTTCATTTACAACCATTAATGGTTGGTAATTTTGATGATAACTCTATTTATATATGTTTTATGTGATATTTGTTATGTATTTATTCATATTTAATTCATTTATAACACATAAATTTAAACATTTCATTTAATATAAATTCGATAACATCGTTTGTGGAAGTACTGACTACCGACTCCTCAAAGCAATGTGTTACGTGGACACACTATATAGAACATATTAAGGGTGTATTTAACTAAACAAATATGAAATAGAAAACATCTATATGATATTAAGAATTTAATTACATCTATGAAAATATAAATAACATTTTCTTTATAAATTTCCCACACACTGAAAAAGTGATAACACTGTTACTGGACTTGTGGACCACCACCTCCTCGAATCGATGTGACTTCCTTTCCATAAACATAATTATACATGTAAGTGTATGTGATAACATAATATGGTATATATGGTATAATTATTATTCTAGAAATAAAAAATGTTGCATGTCTTCTTTATACAATAATCATTGAGAAATTAGAACGTCACTCATGCATACGTATGACCTACCATCTCCATGATTGTAACGTTGGTTCATTTTTATGAAACATATTTCATTATTTTTTTAAAAGTTTTATCTATGTATATATATTTTATTTATATCATTAATATGTTTTTGGGATATTTTTATATAACATCCCCTTTTACCATAATTGACCTACAAAAGTATTTTTTATAGATAAACCTAACATAATCCAAACACCTGAATTAAACATAATTGATTAATTAGATGTATAAAACAATTTAATTAGTGAAATAAAATTTCAAATAATCATGAACTATTTTCCCATGAGATTTTATAATTATTATAAGGTAAATTCATATGATAGAATAATGACCCATGGTAATGGATTTTGTCTCAATCTCATTTCAGCAAGTCATTTATTGATTATATGAACATTTATTCTTTTTTAAGGTGTATATAAATCCCCCTTGACATTAAATATCCAAAATTTATCAATTTTTATTTTATTTAATGTTGTATTAAATGTTTTTATTCCGTGATGTTTATGATTTAACGATCAAAGTGGTATGAGATTATTTGAATTTTTAAAGATTAATCCTTTACTCATGTAAATATTTAATATATTATTTTAAAAATTTATTTATATTTATATAAAAGGAATAAAAAGTAAATTATATGTATATTTTTAATTTTAGTCAAATAATTTTCCAAAAGGAAACATTTTTTTACATGAATTATACAAAATGTTTTGAAAAATGACAAAAGGATTGTTCTATTATCAATGTACACGACAACAATGATTTTATTCCGTCAAAGGAATTATTTTATTCTTCTATTAAATTTTATGATTTTCTATTTCTATAAACGAAAACCCTTTTGGGTATTTTTTAATTCTATATGTTTTTAAATATATATATATTATTACAATATCATGAAATATATTATTGTGGTTCAAATTGAAATTTTGTAAGTGAAATGTTAATAATGAAATTTTTTAAGTGTTATGATTATATAAATTTTACTTTGAAATTTGGTGTTTGTATAATTAATAGAACAATGATTTTTGGATCTTTGATAAACTTATTACTGTTGGGTCTCTGATAGACTTCCAAAGTGTTGGTATGTAAGTTGATCATATGAATATTCTATTTATTATAGTGACTTGTATGGAAGTTGACTATATGGTTAAACCATTTATAAGAGTGACTAGTATAATGATTTAACGAGTTACCTTTATATATAATATATAATTTATGGGTCTTATAGTAATATTGTGATTATACAAAAATTAGTAAAGGATATTATTATCAAATTAGTGGTTTTAATACTTATCCAGGTGAAATGTATTACTTCCTGTTAATGTTTTCATAATTTTTTAATATTTATAAATGTAAAAATGTTTTACTTGTTAATATATACCTTATTGTTAATTTTATGCACAACCCATGTGTTTTCATGTTTTTTTCGTGACTTATTGACATGTAAGGTATTGGATGAATTGATGTTGATAGTTACAATGAGTTTTCATAAAAGGGATCTAGTTTTATTTTTGTGGGTTTAAATGTTGAAAAAATTGATAAAGATTGGATGTTTCTACATTAATTTTATGGTTTTGATATGTGTGATTTGTGGCCTAATTCAGTAATACGATAATCATGAAAAGATCCTTTATGCGAGATAATGTTAATTTTTTACCTAACTCATGATTATGTAATGTTTTATGGTTCTTTTTTTATATTTAGAATCCAAATTAATGTTTAGATAAAATTATTGTTTAGAATAATATTAGTACCATAACATTAGAATATTTTACTTTGTGGTAAAGTTAGAATATTATAGCATATCAATATTACCATGTTGCTTCATCTAATGTATGTTGGTTCAGAATTTTTTTCTATAAATAAAACAATGAATTTGTAGTTGGATGGAATTGAGGGGAAAATATAATTCTGAATCATTATTCCATGATTGTTGGAATAAAATTTGAGTAGTTTGTTATAGTAATTACTATGTTTAATTATAATATAAATTATAGTTTTTTCCTAGACAGAGAGAAACTAGATCAACCTAAAATAACATGTTGATATTAGAGAATTTTATGAAATATAACCCCTATCATTATGTGGATTATCAAACCATATGATAATTGATGTATGGATAAAACACCTAGACAATTTATTTGATGTCATGGGTTGTCCATATCACCAACATATAACTGTTTAAATTTATAATTTTTTAGGTGATTATGATAACTGGTGGTCTTTTTTTATGAATATCGGGGAATGTGATGAGATTGATTCCTTGGAAATGGATTAATTTAAGAATATTTTTTTCAATGGATATTTTTCTATGTCTTTTACACATAGGATGTAAAAGAATTATAGAAATTGAGACAACATGAGGAATATTTGGTGGTTTTATATGAATATTACTTCAATCTATAAGCAAGGCATGTCATACTTTTTATCCAATATATTTATAGAACGATAAATCAGTTTTACTCAACATTGAATCGAAGATATAGAAGGGAATTGGCTTTCCATGAGTTAATGTTCTTTTAGAAATGTAACATCTTGAATAAATTAAGAATGTGAAATTTTCATATTTATTAATATTTTAGAATTAAATATTAATTTTACTTTAAATTGGTTTCTATGTTCGATAGCGTACCTGATACGCAACAACGGGTTTCTTTGAAATCTTACATTGCACACTAATAATAAAATATTACTATTTTAAATTGTAGTTGACTCCTAGCTGTTGTATTGGTGGGAATGAATAAAAATAACTAAAATATGATTATACATGTTTGTTAAAAGTATTTACATTTATCCAATAAAAGTTAGAGGCTTAAAATGTGAATGAATATAATTTTTAGCATAGTTTACATTAAAAGGCTGATTTACCGCATTTTAATGGAGAACCCTCATTAAATCTAATTTTGGTCACTTTAATACATTATATTTGACCATATAAAATTTTTCTTTAGAATTGGGACATCAAAATTTACTTTTTTTAATATTTTGGAATTTTTCTGATAAAGTTCAGTTTCTAATGAATAGTGAAAAATATTGTATTTTAATTCAAAAATGTGTTTTAATATAATTTATTTTTATGGTGATATTATCTTTTTAATTGATTTTAAAGTTTAATTTGAATATATATTTACCATTTAATCCAATTTTGGTCATTGGAATTAATTTTACAATGAAATTGGACATAAACAAGTATCAATCTTTTGAGAGTTATTGTTTCTTAAAAACACGCTATTTGTCTTGATAATGGGAATTAATTTTAAAAATAATTAATGCTACTTCTATGTTTTGAATTTGGTAAAATAGACATCATTTTTGAATTCAGAATTTCAAATATAGCTTAGTCTAAATTTTTGGTATTTTTCTAAAAAACTTTAATTTTTGATGAATAGTGAAACCACTTAGTGGTAGTTTAAAAAACTGACTTTTTCATTTAAATGAAATTTTACAACTTCTGTGAATTGAATATCAAAAATACAACATACATGGTTTTTATAAAGAAGTAAAATTTGGTTCATTAAGATGAAAATAATTTTTGGTGAATAGTAAATTTTGACTTTTATTTACCACGATTAAAGGTAAATAGGTTAATTCAAGGTAAAAGGAATATTATAATAATTCAAAATTACCTTAACACTTGTTCAAACATTATTTCGTGAGTCATAAACGACCATGGGCATCTTTGGGTCGATTATGGGACCCTATTGAGTCACTTGGGTGTGATAGTGACAACTCCGATTAATTAATTTAATGTTAAGACAAAATTGACATTAACAAAAATCATTTAGTAATTAATTTTTATATTGTGTTATATAAGTTATATTTTCTACTATAAATATTCATTATAAATATAAAATTAGTTCCAACATCATGGTATTTTTCTAATAATTTTTAGACAACAAATAAATTAAATTATTTATGACATACTAATGATGCAGTATTTACCTCATTAATAAATCATTTAAATAAATAAGATTATAATGGTTAAAATAATATCCCAAACATGTCAAATTTTGATTGGGTGATTTTATTTCGACCAGTAGTCATCTTATCTTCATCTTTAATGTTTTTTGGACCATTAGAATCCCAATATAATTATATAATAAAATAATAGTTTCACACTTTCCTAAAGGGCCCCTCATCCCACTTATAAAAGGAGACCACTTCCAACAAATTCCTCACACCTTTCAAGCCATTTTTGTCACCCAAAATCTGCCCAATTAAGATCTGTACATCCCTCTACTCCCCCTAGAATTTTTACCTTAGGCAGACGACACTTCAAGACGCCCTTTTGCCTCAAACCAAAGAAAGTTACCCAAATTAAAGGTAACAGTTTCTCTTAAATTATTTTCTTTTATTTTACTTCTCCAAACCCTAAAATCTTTTTATTCCTTTCTTTTGTAACAAAATAAGTATCCACAATATACTAGTATTTCATTATGAGAAGGATTCAAGCTACACTTACACACACCTCCATCTAATGGATGAAGAACATAATGTTTCAGTGGATGACAAACTAACGCCTCATGAAACGATGATTGTTCAAATATCTCCAACCACCTATCATGGTGGCCATGATGATGGAAATATATTTATATATGATATATATTATGTTTATTATTCCTTTATTCTTCTGTATTTTCCATTTATAGCACACCTTTATGGTTTCCATAATGGGTAAATACGATAATCTCATTTGAGGAAGTGCGGACTACCGCCGCTTTAAAGTGATTTGATTCGTTAATGCCTTATGTGGGAAGTATAAAGGATGGAGTTAATGATATTATATATGATATTATACCGGAATTATAATATACCTATCTATCATTATGTTTTATTTTCATTAAAATAAGAAATCGAAATGAAAGTAGCGTTCATGCGTACGTACGGCTTACCGTCTCCATGAACGGTGTATTTCATTTCTTACCTCTGAATGTTATATAAGATTATAAATACATGTACATAATGGATATATATGATATATATGATATCCAAATAATGGATATAATTCTGGATATAATAAACCACTGACCATTTGAACAATATGTGATTATAAGAAGTCCATTCTTGACTCCAGAACCAAATATCAACAAAATGGACGTTATTAACTTAAATGATTACATAATGTTTATAACATGGTAATAAGTGATATAAAATGAATAATAATCTAGAAAAAGGTTCTTAGGAAAGTATAAATTAACTTTACTTTATTATTCAGGAGATTAAATAATGATCGAGTCATGTCGGACATGAGGTAAAGGATCAAACCTCTCTCTTTCTTTTCTAGTACTATCTTTTATGTCATTTCATTTATTGTCCACGTTATTATATTGGAGGACGTTCTTTTATATTCACCATACTTTAATAGGTATTTTCATATGATTATATACCCCCTTTTACTCTCATCAATTCATTTTAAGAATTTTTATGTGGCGCCGTTAGGGTGCCGAATTTTTAAGGGATTTCATATCTCACTATTAATTCTGTGAGATTTCCATTATTCTCCACATATTTATTGAATGTGGTGAATTGTGTACTGAATTTTGATGTATATTATCATGATCTCATTATATTCATGGTCTTCTATGATTCATTTTGTGGTTATTAACTTTGGGTCATACGACTCGATTGATTACAACGTGGTAAGGAGTTTTCATCTCACTTTTTATCCCCATGAGATTCATGCTATATTTGCCACTACATTATTTTTTGTAGTTTATGTACGTCCCATGATTATAATCTTTGTGTAATATAATTTCATTTATTAGTTTATAAATCTTCATTGTATGATCCTTCTTTCATGTGGCATATGTTTTGTAAGTTTCCAAATCGGTAAGGGAACCATTAACCCTCCTCTTTTTAAAAGACTTATTTTGTTATATCTTTTAATTTACATCTTATTATGTTGGGATATATTATTATGTATCCTTAGTGATGTAAAATTTATGTCCAAGTGATGAGATACCCTTTTTATCTCATCAAATCATTTTCTTAATTTTAATGAGATGCAGTTAGGCTGTCGAATTTTTACAGGGGAACTTCCTAACCCAATTTTGATTCTTTGGGTTCAACTTGTACTTATTGAATATGTCATCCTATGAATATGTGTGAATGAACTCTGACTGTTTTAAACTTAATATCTACATATATTGGTTGTATTCATGTTTTTTCACACATAATTATGAGATTGATTTATCATTAATTTAAGGATACCATCGTTATAAGGGATTTCATCTTAATTTACATTTCCATTAAGACTTCATTTTTGTTATGCACCAATTCACTCTTATATGGTGTATATACTGTGCTTTGACATATTATATCATGAATACCATTATTCTCATGATGTTATAAAGTTCTGATTAAATTTTATTCCTCAATTATTTGTATTCAAGCGTATCTCAATTTGTTAAAAACTCTTTAACTAAAATATCATTTTAAATGTTTTAAAGATTTATTCTTCTAAATATTTATCATTAAGGTCGATGTTTTAAAAATGGTTTTATGGATTTATTTATATAGAAATTATTGTTTTAAAATGTTAATTCCTTTAAAATATTCAAAGTTTAATGGGAAACTTTGATAAAAAAAATATTTTTCTTAAATGGTTTTTGAAAATGGAATGATTATTTCAATATCTTGAAATTACATCTTGTGATTGAAAATAAAATGTTATTAGTGAAACATTTGTATTTGTAATATTTTATGTGTTATGATGGTACTTGGAAATTTGACCGGTGGTTACGTGATAAACCATATGATGGGTGGTGACGTGAATACCAAGACGAGTGGTTACGTTATAACCTCCAATGCATTGGGTATGGAAGTTGGCCATATGACTATTCCATTTAGTGATATGTGTGGAAGTTGATGGTATGGTTATTCCATTTAAGAATATCTATGTCCCAAGTTACCTTTATAAGTTATGTGTTATTTATATGGGTTTTATGCTAATATTTTGGTTACAAAAGGGTAAGTAATGATCTTTTATTCAGTGAAGAGTATTTACTACTTCATAAAGGTGAAAAGTATTACTTATGTTAAAGTATACATGGTTTACTTGTGGTTTTGAAAAACTAACTGTTTTACATATTTGTGTATCCCATACTGAGATTTTTATACTAATTCAAAGTTTTTGATATGTTTTTCACAGGACATAATGTGGAATAGGGTCATGGATGGGATCAATGAAAATTAATTCTGTCTTAAACATGGAACTAGATATGACTTTTTTTTAAAGAGTTCATGTTTTTTAAAAAAATGGATACTAGGTAGAATTGTCTACTTTGTAATATTTTGAAATGTAATAGTTATGGCCTAACTCTATAAAAATATAAACCTGAAATGATCCTTAATGTGAATTATTCATTTAATTCAAGATTATGTAATGTTTTAAGGCATGGTCCTTTTAGCTGTTATTAGAGGTCGGTTTAGACAACTTTAGAGGTTAGGGTGTTATCTAAGCATTAGTAACATAACCATAATGTTTAGAACATTAGAAAGAGACGTAGTTATTTTGAATGAGTTTAAGATAAAGTGAATAAGTATTTACCCTCCTCATAAGAAAATATATTATGATTTTAAAAATATACTCACACTGACCTTTTTGGATTTAGTAAATAGCTGGATCGAGCAGAAACCTAAGTAAAAGTGGATGTGAAGAAAATGGTGACGGTTTTCTAAACTATCAACTGAATGAAATGAGAGATTCAATGAGAACTCTTTTTATTCTCAACTAACTATCTGGAGTCATGATTGAAAATATGAAACTTGGTGATCTTTATAAGGCATCGTATATTCGAGAAACAAATCTATACAAAATTTCAGGTAATAATCATAAAGGTAAATATTTTCAAAAACCTATGTGTCAAGGATGTGGAAAGAAACACCTATGAAAATTCTTCAAAGGGACGGTAATATTCTATAGATGTGGGAATGAGGGTCATAAAGCAAGAACCTTCCATGGAGAAAGGAAGCATCCAGCTGAATCTAGGATAGGGAAAAAGTTATTTCTGAGGGATCAATTGAATGTTTTAAATGTGGTGTGCATGGTCATTATACAAACAGGTGTCCTATGATGATGTTTTGGGAACGAGATCACCAGAATCGTACAAATATTTTTTTACCAATACCTAATGCCATTCATATTGAGGATAACGAAACTGACAATGACCAATTAAAGGTATGGATTATTTATTAACATTTGTTTTGATATTATTGAATATTAGGATATGATTCATGATTCCATTTGTAGGAAAGAAGTATTTCAGAATAATTTGAAAAGGAATGGTTAATGGATCATGAAGAATTTTGAATGTGTAAGAATTAAACATACAATGGATTCAAGAGTTATAGTAGATTTTAGGATGGTGAAATGCTTATAAGTATTAAGGCTCTTTTGATGATGGGAATTATATTAGAAGAATTTTTGTTGTATGTGTAACCCTAAAGATTGATATATGAAAATTTTATTCAATGAATAATTATATTTTCTTTTGTGGATATAGTTATAATGAACCATTTCGGTTTATATGATCCTTGAATTTGTGGAAATTATAGGTTAATACATTTTTTGGGATGCAAAATAAAATTTATTAGAAAACCTTTGTGGTTAAAATATACTATCGTTATTTTTGATAAATTTATCTATTTTTTGGAATGTTATAAAATTATATTGTTTTTGAAAAGAGACAACACAGAGACCTTGTGACAACCCGTCTTGTCAGACGAAGCTATGAGAATCGAACCCACAACCAAAATGCGACCGGTATTTATCTCCTACCACTGGACTACGTGAAGTCCCTTGTTAGTTTGAATAATTATTTTTATTTTATGATTTTATGAATCCATAATAAGTTTATTTTGGGTTATCTATGTTAATGATTAACCTAACATGGAGAATATTTGATTAGGTTAATTTCTTTTCAATACGAGATTTTAAGAGTAACTGATGTTATTTGGATATAAATGTTAAGATTTATCTTGGAAGACTATATGATTAAATCCTAAGGAGATTTGGGTTTCAATATTAGTTTTTATTACTTTTAATAATTTAATGGAAATATTTTTATTGAATGATATTTGTTGAACTTTGGGTTTTTTAGAAGAATTTTAGAGATTAATAGTAGTTTTTCATTATGTAAAAGTTTATCCTTTTATGGGATTATCTGATCTTGTACTAAAAATTTTGGTTTATTTAATATCTAAAGACAAGGGAAATATATAGTTCATATTTTGTGGATTATTTTATTCTCTCGAAATTGATTATAGCACATTTAATGTAAAAAAAGTCATTGTGAATACCCATTATTTAGAGAAAATATGAGTTTGTGTTAGAAATCATGTAAAAGATGAATGTATATATGAAAAGTAAGTATATTTACTTATGTTATTAGTTAATATCATAAAAAATTCCTCAATGAAAAGTAACATAAAACAAAAACCTTGACTGTTAACTTTTCCTACAGGGGAATCAAATACTGTTTAACCCATCAGAAGTTTGTGAATTTCTGGTGGTTAACATTCTCCTAAACATGTTTTCTATCACTCTCCATCAGAACATGAAGGTTTTTTTCTCCTCCATATCCATGTTTTCATGGAATAATAGTATCTGTTGTCTAGGGTAACCTTTGTACTTATCTTCATTTAATTTAATATGATAGTTTTATTGACTTTTTTTTGATATGGGGCTTTCAATGAAGTTCCCGATCCCAATTTTTAAATAGAGAGGATGCAATTCCCAAAAGGGGGGAAGGATGTAACATCCCAGATAAATGAAGAATATGACATTTTCATATTTATTAATATTTGTGAATTAAATATTAATTTTACTTTATATGGTTTTCTATGTTCGATAGCGTACCTAATACACAACAACATGTTTCTTTGTAATCTTACAATGCACACTAATAATATAATATTATTATTTGAATTCGTAGTTGACTCCTAGCTGTTGTATTGGTAGGAATGAATAAAACTATCTAAAATATGATTATACATGTTTGTGAAAAGTATTTACATTTATCCAATAAAAGTTAGAGGCTTAAAATATGAATGAATCTAATTTTAAGCATAATTTACATTAAAAGGCAGATTTACCGCCTTTTAATGGAGAACACTCATTAATTATAATTTTGGTCACTTTAATAAATTCTATTTGACCAAATAAAATCTTTCTTTATAATGGGGACATCAAAATTTTCTTTGTGTACATTTTTGGAATTTTTCTGATAAAGTTCATTTTCAAATGAATAGTGAACAATATTGTATTTTAATTCAAAACAGTGTTTTAATCTAATTTATTTATAAGGTTAAAATGTATTTTTAATTGGGTTTAAATTTTAATTGGAATATATTTTTACCATTTAATCCAATTTTGGTCATTGGAATTAATTTCTCTTTGAAATTGGACATAAACAAGTATCAATCTTCCGATAGTTATTGTTTCTTAAAAACACACTATTTGTTTTGATAATGGGAATTAATTTTAAAATTAATTAATTCCACTTCTATGTTTTTAATTTGAAAAAATAGGCATCATTTTTGAATTCCTAATATAAAATAAAGCATAGGCTTATTGTTTGGTATTTTTCTAAAAAAACTTCAATTTTTTATGAATACTGAAAGCACTTAGTGGAAGTTAAAAAAACCGACTTTTCATTTAAATGAAATTTTACCACTTTTATGAATTGAATTTTAAAAATATGGCATACATGTTTTTTATGAAAAGTAAAATGTGGTTCATTAAGATGAAAATAATTTTTGGTGAATAGTAACTTTTGATTTTTATTTACCGTGGTTGAAGGTAAATAGGTTAATTCAAAGTAATAAGAATATTATAATAAATCCAAATTACCTTAACACTTGTCCAAACATTATTTTTTGAGTAATTAAAGACCATGGGCATCTTTGGGTCGATTGTTGGGACCTCATTGAGTCACTTGGGTGTGATAATGACAATTTAGATTAATTAATTTAATGTAAAGACAAAATTGACATTAACAAAAATCTTTTAGTAATTAATATTTATATGGTGTTATATAAGTCATATTTTGGACTATAAATATTAATTATAAAGCTAAAAATATTTCATATATCATGGTATTTCTTTATAATTTTTAGACAACAAATAAATTAAATTATTTATGACATAATAATGATGCAGTATTTAACTCATTAATAAATTATTTAAATAAATAAGATTATAATGATTAAAATAATATACATAACATGTCAAATTCTGATTGGATGATTTTTTATCGACCATGAGACAAATTATCTTCATCATTAATGATTTTTGGACCACTATAAACCGAATATATTTATATAATAAAATATTAATTTCACACTTTTCTAAAGAGCCCCTTCCCCCTTATAAAAGGAGACCACTTCTAACAAATTCCTCACACCTCTGAAGCCATTTGGATCATCCAATATCTACCCAATTAAGATCCCTACATCCCTCTCCTCCCCCTATAAGACTTAACTAAGGCATAAGGCACTTCAAGAAGTCTTTTTTCCTCAAACCAAAGGAAGTTACCCAAATTAAACGTAACAGTTTCTCTTAAATTGTTTTCTTTTATTTTACTTCTCCAACCCATAAAATCTTATTATTAATTTATTTTGTAACAAAATAAGTATCCTAAATATACTAGGATGTTGTTTTGAGATGGATTCTAGCTACACTTACACACACCTCCATCTAATGGATGAAGAACATAATGTTTCTGTGGATGGAAAACTAACGCCTCACGAAACGACGATTGTTCAAATATCCATAACTGCCTATCATGGTGGCCATTATAATGGCACTGCATTTATATATGATATATATTATGTTTATGTTTTCTTTATTCTTCTATATTTTATATTTATATCACGCCTTAATGGTCTCCATAGTGGGTAAATACTATAATCTCATTTGAGGAAGTGCCGACTACCGCCCCTTAAAGTGATTTGATTCATTAATGCCTTATGTGGGATGTTTAAAGGATAGATTTAATGATATTATATATGATATTATACTGGAAATATAATATAACTATATATCATTATGTATTATTTCCATTAAAATAAGAAATTGAAATGAATGTAGCGTTCATGCGTACGTATGGCTTACCGTCTCTATGAACGGTGCATTTCATTTCTTACCTCTAAATGTTATTTACTATTATAAATTCATGTATATACTGGATATATATGATATAAAAATCATGAATATAATTCTGGATATAATGAACCATTGACCACTTGAACAACATTTGATTATAAGAAGTCCATTTTTGACACCAGTTCCAAATATCGACAAAATAGACGTTATTAACATAAATGATTATATAATGTTTATAACATGGTAATAAGTGATATAAAAGGAATAATAAAATAGAAAAAGGTTTTTAAGCAAGTATAAATAAACTTTAGTTTGTTATTCAGGATATTAAAGAATGGTCGAGTCAAGTCAGACAAGAGGTAAGGGATCCGACCACTCTCTTTCTTTTCAAGTACTCACTTTTATGTCATTTCTTTTATGCTCCACGTTATTATGTTGGAAGATTTTATTTTATATTCACTATAATGTAATTTATATTTTCATATAATGATATACCCCCTCTTACTCTCATAAATTCATTTTAATAATTTTTATGTGGCGCTGTTAGGATGCTTAATTTTTAAGGGATTTCATATCTCACTATTAAGTCTGTGAGATTTCCATTGTTTGCCACTTATTTATTGCCTGTGGTGTATTTTGTACTACCTTTTGATGTATTTTATCATGATTCACATTATATTCATGGTATTCTGTGATTCATTTGGTGGTTATTAACTTTGTGTCATATGACTCGATTGATTACAACGTGGTAAGGGGTTTTTATCTCACTTTTTATCCCAATGAGATACATGCTATATTTTCCAATAATTTCTTTTGTGTGGTGTATGTAATACTAATGATTGTAATCTTTGTGTAATATACTTTCATTTATGAGTATATACATCTTCATTGTATGATCCTTCTTTCATGTGGCATATGTTTTGTAAGTTACCAAATCAGTAAGGGAACCTTTTACCCTCCTCTTTAGAAAAGACTTCTTTTGTTATGTCTTTTAATTTACATATTATTATGTTGGGATATATTATTATATATCCTTATTGATTTAAAATTTATGTCCAAGTTATGAGATACCCTTCTTATCTCATCAACTCATTTTCTGAATTTTAAAGAGTCGATGTTGGGCTGTCGAATTTTTACAGGGGAACTTCTTAACCCAATTTCGATTCTTTGGGTTCAACTTGTACTTATTGAATATGTCATCTTATGAATATCTGTGAATGAAATAT
The DNA here is from genome assembly GCA_963277665.1 of Viscum album. Classification (NCBI taxonomy): domain Eukaryota; kingdom Viridiplantae; phylum Streptophyta; class Magnoliopsida; order Santalales; family Viscaceae; genus Viscum; species Viscum album. Next base: position 143,148,266 of record OY728123.1, on the reverse strand, counting down.
GATTTTTTTACACTTAATATCCAATTATATTTGGTGTATTTATATTTTTCACACATAATTATTAGATTTATCTATCCTTAATTTAATGATACCATCTTTATAAGAGATCTCATCTCAATTTACATTTCCATTGAGACTTCATTTTTGTTATGCACCAATTACCTCTTATATGGTGTATATACTATGATTTTACATATTATATCATGAATACATTTATTCTCATGATATTATAAAGTTCTGATTAAATGTTATTCATCAATTATTTTTATTCAAGCGTCTCTCATTTTGTAAAAAACTCTTTAACTAAAATATCGTTTTAAATTTTTTAAAGATTTGTTCTTCTAAATAATTATCAATAATTTCCATGTTTTAAAAATGGTTTTAAGGATTTAATTATATGTACATTATTGTTTTAAAATGTTAACTCATTTAAAATCTTCAAATTGTTATGGAACACTTTGATTTCAAAATCTTTTTTTAAATGTTTTTTGAAAATGGATTGATTATTTCAATATCTTGAAATTACTTCTTGTGATTGCAAAAGAAATTTTATTAGTGAAACGTTTATATTTACAATATTTTATGTGTTATGATGGTACTTGGACATTTGATAGGTGGTTACGTGATAAACCATATGACGGGTGGTGCTGTGAATACCCGGATGGGTGGTTACATTATAACCTCTAATGCATTGGGTTTGGAAGTCAGCCGTATGGTTATTCCATTTAGCGATATGTGTGGAAGTCGACCATATGGTTATTACCTTTAATTATGTTTATATCCCAAGTTTCTTTTATAAGTTATGTGTTCTTTATATGGGTTTTATGGTAATATTTTGGTTACAATAGGGTAAGTAATGTTCTTTTATTCAGTGAAGAGTATTTACTACTTAATAAAGGTGAAAAGTATTACACATATTAAAGTATTCCTGGTTTACTTGTTGTTTTAAAAAAATAACAGTTTTACTTCTTTGTTTATCCTTTACTGAGCTTTTTATGCTCATCCCAAGTTTTTGAAATGGTTTTCACAGGACATAATGTGGAATATGGTCAAGGATGGGATTAAGAAAAATTCATTTTGTCTTAAGCATGGAACTAGAAATGACTTTTTTTCAAGAGTTCATGTATTGTAAAAACAATTTATACTGGGTAGAAGTGTCTACTTTTTAATATTTTGATATTTAATAGTTATGGCATAACTCTCTAAACTCTAAACCTGAAAAGATCCTCAATGTGAATTATTCATTTATTTCAAGATTATGTAATGTTATAAGGTCGAGTCCTTATAAGAAACATGCTCGATATGATGAGAAGGTTGAAATGGATTTGTCTGATGATCATGTGTCCCACAAATAAAAGGAAATGATGATGTCTAGTTGGCAGGAAATGGGAATGAATTCATCAATGAAGATTGGAGTGAATAAAATCAAATTCAAATCTAGTGAGAAGTGTGGTAAATAGCCTATAGGATAATTTCAAAAAAAAAATGAGGCACTTATGATGTTATAAAATTGGTCATATGGTTAATGACTACAAATAATATGATTAGACAAGAAATGAAAGACCATTAGTAATATGATTTAGTTTCAATGTGTATTTCTATTAAAACACTATGTGTCCCGAGTTGATTAAACAAGGTGGAATCTAGCACGATCAAAAGAAAAATGGGTTGTGAAAATATTTTTATACTACTAAAATTAATGTCGGTCCATTAAATGAAGTGGTGACAGGTAAGTTACTAGTTTATTCGAATGGTTCTAATACTCTACATAATTATGGATTTTTTTCATTCTTTTCAATTCGGTCAAATTTTCTAAAAAAACTGGGATAATCACCAAATTAATGTAATATGTAGCATTTTTATGTAAAACCCCAATATTGATTTATTATATCGATATTGATTATTAAGAATATTTGTATTGACATTTATGGATTGATATTTCTGGAAAATCGTACTGAATATCCCGTAGTAGAGTGTGATATGATTTTTATTGGATTTGATTTAATCATTATGAAATACATTGTAAATAAAATTAGGTTTTGTTAAATGATTTAATAATTTTGATAACAAACCCAGAATCTATGAAATTGATGAATTACAGTAGTGAAATGGTTATTTCTCAAAATGTTAAAGAGAAAGAAATAGTTATGATTAGTTACATCCATGATGTGTGTAAATTTATTAATATTTTTTTCTACTGAATTATATAGTCCTATTCTTAATTAGGATGTTGAATTTACTATTTACTTAGTGCCTAATTCTATGCATGTTTCTAAACCCACTTATAAAATAGATAAAATATAATATGTTGAATAGAAAACCTAGTTGCAAGAATTTATTGATAACGTTTTCATTTTTCCAAGTACGTCACCATGAGGTGCCATTGTTTTATTTATAAATATTAAAGGTGGTTCTATGAGACTAATTATTTATTATAGATCCTTGAATAAAATCACTATTAACAATAGGTATCACGTACATTATATATATTATTTTTTTTATCAAAACTAGGGAGATTAATATTTTTCAATGATTGATATGAGATATGGGTTCCATCAGTGTATGATTAAATAGAATGCCATTCTAGAGACAACATTTCAAATGAGATATAGAAATTATGTGTTTATAGTTATTCCATTTTAGTTATCTTATTCATATCTAATATTTATAAATCTAATGAATAGTGTATTCAATTTATTTTTTGACAAATTTTTGGTTCTAATCAAGGAATATATTTTGGAATATTATGAAAACAATAACGTACATGAATGAAAATTATGATTTTTTTGAAAGTCATAAATGGAAAAAATATGCGGATAGTTTATAAATATTGAATTTTGGAAGAAAAAAATTTCATATCATGTTTAGAATTTCTATAAATATGGAATAACATTTGACCATTAAAAAAAATATTGTTAAAGATTATTAAAGACCCGCCTCTATCATTAATATTCATTGTTTTATTGGACTAGTGGGTTGTAACTGAAGGTTTTTTGAAAATTATAATCCCTTATCTGGACCATTAACTAAGATAACAAGAAAGGTAGTTAGTCTTATCTATATAGAATAATGTAATATTTGTTTTTAATAACTGATAAATAGATAGTTCAATGATCCAATTTTGTTTATACCTTCAAGGAATGATGAATTATTCATGTATAGATTTGCTTCATTAAAATGAATTCATTGTGTCCATATTTATAAAAATAAGTTAATTATTTATTTTTCATTGAAATTTGAAAACATATTATTTTAATTACCACACTCAATTAATGGAATTATGTTTTTAAACTAAAAATTTAGAGGCATCATTTTTATAGAGTGAGGTGTGAAATATATAATAATAACAAATCTTCTAAGTTTATATTAACTTATAAATATATTAACATTAGACATAGAAGATGGATGGAACTAATCAATGATTCTAATTTAAAGATTTTTTATTATCATGGAAAATAGAACAAGGTGGTTGATTATTTATGTCAAAAACGTAATACTATATTGACCATGTTACATTTATAGAATTAGCATTCGGTAATTTATTTGACGAAATTTTTCTAAGAAGTTGTGGATAATGATATATTTTCCATTTTTTCGGATTTAGTGTAGATCATTATTTCATAAATAATTATGAATTTCTATATGGTGGTTAAATATTTTCAAGAAAAGAAACAATAAATTAAGAATTGAATGTTTCATAATATTAATATTGATGAATGGTGTATTTTATGATTTGGGAGAAGATTTTATTCCCTGTGATTCAAATTTTAGGAAGCACTATGATGTACAGAGAACATTGAGAGTATTATGGGTAGGATGAAATGAAATGTGTTATTTTTAGTTTTTATATGATGTGTTTCATAAATTTTCATGGCGGGATTTCCAAAATAAGTCCCATGGTATGTAGAAATTTGCGTTATTGTTGGACAATTAAAATAATCTTCACATTTTTTTCTTATTTGAGATACAAGGTGTTTATATAATGTTCTAGACAATATCTAAATGATATTATAAGGATACAAAGTGTGACTAAATAAATTTTATTGGAACATGATATTCAGTTAAAATCAAATTTTTTGAATGTAATTCCAATGTAACTAGGTATTGAATAAAATTTTATTGCATCGTTTCAAAATAAATATGATTGATTGTTTGGGTGGATAATTCATACCTTTTAAGATATTATTACTTCTCTTTCAATAGATATCTAGAGATTTTGGGACTAAAATACTTATTTGGTTGAGTTTATATAAAATAACAATATTCATTCCACTATACAGATAGAAACATTTGAGGAATTTTATAGAAAATGTTTTATAACAACATATTTTTCAGATGATATAAGAGAAATGAAGTCATTAGGATCCTATTTTGTAGTGAAAACAACATAGAAATTATAGTTTATTTAGTAACACATGGAGAAGACTCAGAGTAGGCTTAAGATTTATACAAATAGTTGGAGAGAATATCTATCTTTTGAGGTAGGTGATCATTTCTTTTTAAGAGTTTATCCATGAAAAAATGTTATGTTTTTCTGTATGAAGGGGAATCTACATTAATTATTCAATGGACCATATGTAATCCTATAGAAATTTGTAATATATTCCCACCACACATCCTTACATATGTTATTATTATAGGTGCACAACATATTTCATGTTTCAATGTAAACGAAATATGTTCCAAACTCGTCTCATATTTTCATCCGTTGAGTAGTTTAGTTGGAATAAAATCTTTCTTATGAGGAACAACCACATCTGACTCATGACCATATAGAGAATGTGTTGTAGAATTAGTTAATTAACCAAGTTATGGTTTTATGAAAAAACCATATAATTGATGATGAAATATCTTAATTTCAAATTCTATGCTGGAAAATATCCCCACATTTTTAATTAGTGAATACAAATATGATTATGCAATTTCAAAAAGGGATGAAGGGTGTATCATAACAAGTATTGGTAAAATATATCGTTATCATATTTACTAATATTTTATAATTAGATATTAATATTAAAATAAAAACAATTCTACCTCTAATAGCGTACAAGGAAAACCACAATGATTTTTTTCATAATCATATGTTGCAAGACAGATTGAGTTATACAAAACAATAATTTATTGGTAATATTATTATTTAAAATGGTATTTATCACCTATAAATTGTATCACCATGAATGAAAATGGAAGACTATATATTTTCTACACATGATTATAAAATACTTTTACATTCATTACATAAATCTTAATTTCATAAAATAATAATCGATTAAATTTTTAGGTAAAAAATATGTATATTTTTTAAATATAGTTTTACAGCCTTTTAATTGTAAAAAAATTTAAATTTTTTTCACACTTTAAAATTTATATATCAAAAAATGAACATATATTTTTAAATTAAAATAAAATAATTTACTTTGGATGAAAGTTTGGTTTTTTTCTAAGAACATTAATATTTATATTAATAGTGAATAATAATGAATTTTAGTTCAAAACCGATTTTCCATCCAATTTACATGTATAGATAAATAATATTCTTAATTGGTTTTCATTTATAATTCGAAATTTTTTATATCAATTACTTTAGTTTACTTAATTTTATATACTTCACAATGAAATTGGATATAAAATATTAGCATGCAATTGAACGTTTTTACTTAAAATATCTACATTGGAATCCCATCTGCGGGATTAAAATAAAATATAATTTTTCACTATTATATGATTTTAAATTAGATAAATAGAGTCAATAATTTAAATCATTATTATTTATAATTACTAATAATTAAAACATATTATTTTATCAAAAATAGTATTGGAATTGGTTATAATTAATTATATGATTAAAATAGATATTCACTTAACAAGGGACTAATCCGTAAAAATAAGGACCGAAATTACCTATAAAAATTTAAAAAATCCATTTAATAGACATTTTTAGAACCTATAACCACTTTTATCAAATTATGACCATTATTGGATCATGTTTACATGGTAAATATGTGGGCATAATTCCTTTTCCAAAAATATTACAAGAGTGTCGCACCACCTCCACTATAAAAAGGAACTCACCCCACCCACATTATCAAACTAGTAAAGCCACATTTAATTGAACATGATCTGACATAATAAATTATAAAAATTAATATAATCATCCTAGATTCCTCACATTTGAAAAAAACCATCCTTGGGAACCCTTTGTTGCATACCAAAAGGAGTTACTTGAATAATAGGTAAAACACTTTCTCAAGATCTTTTTTTATTTTCATTCTCTACATACACAAATATTATGAATCTAGGAATAAAAAATAAATTATGTATCTTCAAAATAAAATAATTTTTTAAAAATATTTATACCCACACCTACACAGACATCCATCTAATGGGAAACGAACTGACCATTCTTTTGTACGGAGAACTACCGCCTAACGAAATGACGATGTTCATTTTTTCCTTCAACACCATTTATGGTTAATAATTATGTTGTAAGATATATTTATATATAATATTTAATACTTTTTTATTATTTAATTATTTTATGATAATATCATTTATACATTCCATTTTGTGTAAATATGATAACATCATTTGTGGAACTGTCGACTACTGCCTCCTCAATGTTTTGTGATACGTTCACAGAATAAATTGAACATATTATGTATGGGTTTAATTAATTAAAAGTGATTTAAAAAACATGAATATGATATTAATGAAATACATAAATTTTTATAAATATAAAGATTCATGTTTTTAAAATTATTTCCACACACTTAAAAAGTGATAACGTCATTTGGGGACGTCTGCATTGTTGGCTCCATGAAGTAATGTGATTAATTTTATATCACCATAATTATATACATAGCTATATATAATTAAATAATATTTTATATATGGTATAATTATCTTTACTGAAATATAATTTTTTTTTACTTTCCTTCTTTCAATAATGATTATATAAAAATTAGAACGTTACTAATGCGTACGTGTGACCTACCATCACAATGATTATAACATTACTTCATTTTTCATAACCATATTTCATGATTTCTTTAAAAGTTTAATTGATTTATATATAAAAATAATTTCATTATTATTATTCAGGATAAGTTCATATAATAACCCCTATCACCAATGTTGACCAACCAATGTTGTTTTAAAAAATAAAATGAATATGGTCAAAACATCCAATGTAAACTTAAGTGCTTGATTACTTGAATAAAAAATTATAATAACTGATATAATATTAAAATTAAACATGAAAACGTTTCACATGAAAGTATATAATTAATATAATCTAAATAAAAATGAGGCAAGTCATACCCACCACAAGTCATTTTTCCTCAATCTCCATTCATTCAGGAAATTGTAGATTATATGAACTTTTATTATTTTGAAATCTGTATATGTAGACCCTTTGACATTATATATTCATATTTTATTTATTAATAAGTTATTTAATGTTTTATTAAATGTAATTATTTTCTAGGGATTATGATTTGAATGTTAAATGTGGAATGGGATACTTTTAATCTCTACAGATGTAATCCTACCCTCATATAAATATTAAAGATATTATTTTATGTATTTAATATATGGATATTAAAAAACTATAGAGAACATTTTATTCCTATTTTAAATTTAATTAAATTGTTTTAGAAAATTAATATCAATATGTACATTATATATATTTTTTGACAAATTTAAAATGGAATTCTATATTATTAATGTAAAAATGGATAAATATTTTTCTTCCAACATGGGTATTATTTTATTTTTTTCTTCCATGATAAGATTTAATGTTTTATTAAATGAATAACTTTTTTTTGTTATTCAAAATAAGTTATTAAAATGAATTTATTATTATCATATCATTAAATATTTTCCAATAATTTAAAATTATATTTTATGAGTTAAGTGTTGAAAACCTAAACCCGTTATGTGCAATGAATATATAAATTGTACATGAAAATTTGATGGGTGGTTTAGTAATAAGATTATGATGGGTGGTTTCTTGATAAACTAACAACAGGTGGATCTGAGATATACATCCCATGAATTGGGTATATAATTAAGTCAAATGGCTATTACATTAGTATATGTGACATGTACGGATGTCAACAGTATAGTAATTTCATTTATAAGACTAAAAAGTATAAAAATGTTTGAAGTTATATATCTATATTTTCTATTATTGTTTTGGGTTTTATTTTTATACATTGATTTTAATTTTTTTTGAAACTATCATATTATCAAATGATATTTTTTACTACTTATAAAGATGAAAATTATTACTTCATGTGAATGTTTTACTATGTTTTTAATGTTTATAATTGGAATAATTGTTTCGTTATTTTTATATCCCTTACTCAGTTTCTATGGTCCGATGATGAATTTCATATTTTTCTATGTAATAAAATATGATTTAGGGATTATAAGAATTCCTGTTTATGGTCATAAATAGTTTTCATAATAGGGATCATGTTTTATATTATATATTTTTATACGGTGAAAAAATGGGTAATGATTGGATGTTTCCACAATTTATTTAATGGTTTGTTTATGTTTAAGTAATGGAAAAATTCTCTAAAATGCTAATACATAAAATATACATAATGTGATATACAGTAAAACTATTTAATTAACTCATAATTATGTGATGTTTTATAGATGTTTCCTTATATATAAGGCAAAAAAATTTGTGTGGAAGAGATGATATGTAGTTCCCTGTTATATGTAAGGGATGGGGTGCTATTTGAATTATTTAAAGTATTATGTCCATATAAATTTATTTTCATGGATAATTAGATCTAAATTTACATTATTATAAACTATTATGGTTGTGAGAATAAATAATCTCATATAGTAATACTATTGAAATTTTGTTTTATTTTTTCAACCATATATCTTAGTTTTAACTCTCAGTTGTCCCTTTTTATAGTTAATGTGAAATAAATGATTTTAACTTGGAAAGGGTCATGAATTTTACCATAAAAATATAAAGGACATAAATGTTTAAAAATGATGACTTTTTAAACTAAATAATATTAAATTCTGTCATTAAAGTATTTATAATTAATTTTAAATCATTTCATATATCATTTTTTATTATAAAATATTTTTTCTATCATTCTTGGAGATGAGTTAAATATTTAATGAAACATTGATTATAAATCATGTGAAATGTTTCCCAAATTACCTAGATTCTATGATAATGAAGATATGATTTTAATTTTTTCATTAAAAGACATTTTTGTCAGTTATCGATTTAATCTGTATCTTTTGGTTTATCGCCATTGTTAACCAGTTTTAACCATAAACATGGTAATTGATTTTAAACCTAAATAGTAAATAATTTAAATTAGAAGAAAAAAATTGGTTCCCAAATTCATCATGGATAAAAATTTAGACTATTAATTATATTAAATATATTATTTCCAGATATATGATTTTTGAATAATTTAATAAATTGAATTTAATTTAAAATAAAATTGTTGACACTTTGAGAACTATTCACATAATTTAAATTGAAAATAAGATGAATGTAATGGAATTGGAATATAAACCTCTTTAACCTTGTTAATATGATAAATATATTATTAAAATTTACTAAAAATTTATTATGATCCAAAAAATGTTACATTGATATTTGATAAAATCAATATCTTTATTTTTTTACTACTTCCACAAGTACCATGTTATCATTTGATATGCGTTTAAGGAATTTATTTCATCACTAAAAGATAAAAATATATTTACATGATAAAATAAATTCATCAAAATTTTAAATAATCATACATAAATTTGGATTAATATTTTATCCCTAAAAGAGAATATTATATATATTAAATGCTAGAAAGTGATATTTTTATATTACATTATACATATATATTATAAATGTAATAAACTGTAAAAAATGAAATATTTCTTATGTTTGGATAATTATGGATTTTATAGACTCTCCAAATAGAAAAGACATCAAATATTTATTTTAATTTTAAGCCCTAGATAATTATTTTTTACACTATTTAACCGATTTTATCTTTATAATGTTAAGAATACATTACTATGTTATCAATTCATATTGGCCCAAAATAATGATAAGATTGTTCCCTAATATTAATTTATAAGAATAAAAATATTGAAAATGTTTTATCAAATTCAATTAATATAATTGGTAAATTTTTATTTTTTTAAATCTGATATATGTGACAAAATTTTGTTTTAAAAAAATGCATGTTTATATATAAATATTTTTTACAAAAACGTCAATAATAAAACTAATTGAAATCATAATATAAGATTAATAATTTTACACAAAACAAATATATAGAAAAATTATATTGGTTGAATATTTAATCAAAAATATTTTTTCCAATAAAAATTATAATTTTCACTATTTTTGGAAAAATGCAATTTTTCTTAGATTCCTTAATAAATTAGTCTAAGATAATTTTTAAATATTTATTCCAAACATTATTTTTTTTATAAAATATAATTTCTATAATTTCTATAAATTAACTATAATACTTACTAAAAAAATCAACAAAATAATATTTTTTAAGAAAAAATTGAATGAATAATGACTTTACTATAAACTGAGGGGTTATTTACATTGAATTTATCAATAATTTTTTATTTATTAGAACCATTATATAAGTTTATGAACATGTTTTATTATATCAATACACACCAATTCAGTATATATGTTATAAAAGTTAAGAAATAATAATATTTTTTTTGTTTTTTTATTCTCATTGTTATGTGTTGTATATGAAATCACACATGCAATTACTTTAAAATATAATGGGTTAGATATAGGATTCATTAAGAGTCCAACATAAGAACTATTATATATGATATGTTATTTATATTACCTGATCTCTCTTATAAATTGATCATAGATTTTAGATACTAATCCAATCCTTTTTAGAGTTTCTATAATTTGGTCAAGAACATTCTTATGTAATTACATAGGACTAAGCATATCTTCATGGTCATTAGATAAAATGATGATTATAATTACACAAGATTTAAATACATTGATATTTCATCATTTTAAATCAATGTTACATAAAATAATAAACACATTCCGAAGGACCATAATAGTTTATTTTCATCGGTTCCTTGGAACAATATCTTTTAATCTAGTGAACAATCATCAATATTCCCACAATTATCATCCCATTTAGTACTCTTCATAGAAATATCTTTCATAAAATAATTATTTTCAACCTAGAGAATGAATAATTATAATGGATAATATTATATTCTTTGTATGGGTAAACATAAATCATATATAAGAATAATATGTAGATAAGGGTTTTAGAACATAATAATCACATTTGAAATTCCAACAATGCATATCAAAGATCGTAATCAAGAATTTGGTAATATATATTGTAATTTCAAGTGAAATATTTCTAAAATGGGTTGTTCCGTTGTCTAAAACCCAAGGAACATTTATTTAATAATATAAATGTTACATATGTCTGAATTACTTGATTTGTTTATAATATTTTTCATAAAGTGATGAAAATCAATTGGGAGGTCATCCAACCATGTGATAGCGTAGTAGGTTACCTTGATTTAAAGTCCATCCAGAATTGTATTTCATTTAATAATGTAATGAGTGATGATATTTTTGATATCTTTGTGTGAGTGCATGGGATCCATCCATAAAGTAGTGAGAGGCCACACCAGATTCACCATGCCATTATTGAGATATTCCACGATGGCATTTGAATAAATTTCTATCAAGATATTGTTCCAACCATGTTTATTTGACAAGGTGATAACATGGATAACACTCAAAATTTATGCCTCCAAATATGAGGAAATTCCATAACTACTATAGAATCAATAGAGTAAATTCAATTGGTAGTTCATGGTACACTCTCAACAACATGAGGTTCCTAGGTTTCCTATAAAGGATCCATCAACATTAGAATTAATCCCTATTGGGAGAGGGGATTTAAAAAAAACCACAAACGTGTGTCTAAGATAATATTAAATTCCATCAACCCCAAGCAACCATAGAATACCAAAATCAGTCCCAATGTTTTTTAGTGTCCCTTCTGTAACAAATTAGCTTCCCAAATCATAGTGAGTATCCTCACCTATCAGGAATTTAAACTTAATGAGCTATTATAATGAATATAATCACTCCAATCATACCAAATCCCATGGAGTATATTCGAAAAATTAACTATGAAATTATTCTTTATCCACTAAGAGTCATATATAAATTTATAATGAGGAAGTTTTTAGTTTACTATGTTAATAAGTTACCATATATATTCTAAAAGGTCAAAAATATAATTTCATAGAGAATTAAAACTATAATAAGAAAGAAAGATATTGTTATTGTATTTTCAATAAAGATTACATTGTTAGAATTTAGAGAATTTATAGACCACAAAAGATTGAATCCAAATATTTGTGGGAACCTAGTAATGAAAAATTATCCAGAAAATAGTGAATTTGAAAGGATTTATCCATAATTTTTCAAAATTATTAATCCAATCAAAATCACAATTATAATTTTTAAATTAGAGGCTATAATATTTTTTAGAGTCAAGGATCCCATTGTGAGCAGGTTCACAAATTAAAAAATTCAACATAGTTGAAAAAGGGGTAACATTCATTATCATGGTTTACATTGTTTTAAGACATGAAATTTATTTCACACATATAAGTATATAAAATCATTCCCTAGAATTCATGATTATTTCTATAACATTTTATGAGATTTCTTAGGGGATATACCTACTAGTCGGGACATTCAACCACCCCCGAACATAGCCTTTCCATTATAGTGGAATGGGTTCACTCCCCAGTGGGAAAAATTAGAAAACTCCCCTTACTATATTATGTTAAATCCCTTTACTTAAAATATCCATCTCATGAGATATAATATTAATTATAAAATGCATTGGAGGGAGATATAGGTCTCACCCGTAACTTAATGAAATCATACAAATGATTACCAAAATTTTAGAAACATGCATCATATCATAACCCATTAAATGAAATGGGTATAATTAAAATGACATCATATAATAACCTATGGAAAAGAGAAAATTTTAATAATACTTTCATCATAATATTACTCGTGAAATGATACAGGTTTCATATAATTTTTATCGTGGTATAACCTGTGGAAAAAAAAATCCATAATAGACATTTCCTATCAAGAAAAAACTATTAAAACAAATAATAAATATTGTGTCCTTGGATAATATCCCTAGTATATATTATTCTATATCAATTGATGTTATCTTATTTATAGAATAATTTTGATAGATCACATGGAATATTTCTTACGGAAAATAACCATTATATAAAAATATGTATCAAAAACATAAATAAGTCTAAAAATCCTTTTATATGGAAACCACCTTCACTTATAATAAATAAATATTTAAAATAACTTAAAATAATTTTTCGATGAAAATATCTTTTAAATTTAAGAATGATTATTAAAATAAATTTTTTACAAAATTTTGATTTGAAAACATAAAATAAAATATTTGAAAATTTTTTAAAACCCTTTTCAAATTGGGAAAGTATTTTTATATCCATTTATTTTATAAATACCATAATTTAAAATTTAAATCCATAATTTAAAATATATTTATAAATTTTGGATTTGAGAGAAAATTTATTTTTGACCAAAGTGGGAAATATAGCTGGATTGTTAAAGAAATATTTCTTTAATTATAATATTTACTAATGAGTCGAAAAATGGTACCAATACATGAATATATCATTAATTAAAAGAGAATAGTAGGTTATAATAATTATAGGGGGATATATAATCATATTTCATCAATGTATGTAAAATCATAAAAAATCATGATAAATGATGAGATTATAGTAATGAACTAATACCACATTGGTAACATTGGATCCTAATGACCAAAAAGAGTAACATTAAATGGAGAGGAACCTATCATTAAATTAATAAGATTCATGACATAAAATTTCCTTGGGGAAGTATATATTCCACGTAAAATAATATTTCTTCATAACAAAACATATGTCAAAAAATGGTAACAATACATGAATATATAATTAATTAAAAAAGAATAGTAGGTTATAATAAATATAGGGGGATATATAATCATATTTCATCAATGTATATAAAATCATAGACAATCATGATAAATGATGAGATTATAGTAATGAACTAATACCACATTGGTAACATTGGATCCTAATCCCAAAAAGAGTAACATTAAATGGAGAAGAACCAATCAATAAATTAATAAGATTCATGACATAAAATTTCCTTGGGGAATTATATATTCCACATAAAATAATATTTCTTCATAACAAAACATATGCCAAAAATAAGGATAATTGAGACAATATTCCATTATCGATTTGGTAAATTTTGAACTATAAAACCCATGAAATAGAGAACTATATAGGATAATTAAACACCAATAAATTTGAGGATAATAATTATAAAATATATTCGTGTTATTTATATACAAGACATACAATAATGATGTAGTTAATCTAGCATGTGTCACAAAAAATTTAAAAACTGAGACGAAACTACCTTACATTATGTATTAACAAATATCGTACTAATTCAAAAATTATATGCCTTAAAATAAATAATATTATAAATATATAAATAAAAATATTCACATATATCATATAATATATTATATGATTTTGACATTATATTACTCTTTTATTAACAATTCAATGTCAATTTTTTCATTTGGGTAATGACTGTATGGTTTTTTGTACATGTTTTGACTTTTTAAGGATGATAACATTAATTAGACCTTGATTTCATCATATCCATATTGATATAAAAGATATAAATATAATATATATTCGGTATATATGTATTTATATTAACCCATAATTGTTTTGATAGGTAACAATACACATGGTTCATTGAGACATTAAGTCATAAGTACGCATGAACATTGTTTCTAGATTCTTCTCTTATTGAAATAATGAAAATTAATTTATATATATATTAATAAAATTTTATAATTATTATTTCATATATATCTCATATTTTTATTTAATTCATCTTTAATACATTCTATGTAATTTATGAACGAATCACAACACTTACAGAGGTGATAGTCCACCGAGAACACGATCGTCGTTATTGAATTCCAACAAAATGGATATAATGTACTTCTGTATGATATAATAATTTTAGATTAAAATTAAGAGAATAAATATCATATATATATATATAAACACTTTTTCTATCATTTTTACCTACTATTAAAGGTGCTAATAGAAAAAAAGTACGACATCACATCATGGGGCTCTAATTTTTCATAGACACGAATTATGGATTAAAAATCCATTTGATGGAATTGATTAAGATTTTTAGTTAAATAATTTTTATAATAACATATAATTATATATAATATACATATTTTATTATATAATAATGATTTTAAATGTATTTATGGGGTATTAAGAAGAATTGAAAAAAACCATTTTTGATGAATGTTACCTATTCTTCGGGTATCTCTTTTTAGTTTGAACAAAAGTACTTGCCTGGATTTATACATAAATTATGAAATATAAGACGACTAGGGGGAATTTGATATGTGAATTTTGGAGATCATTTTCTATCCCAATAGCTTTAGATGTGTGATGAATGTGGTAGAGTGAATTCAAATTTATAGTCGACGAGGTGTGCACTTCTTGAAAATACTCAAAAGTATTTACAATAGGGAGGGGATGCTTACCTACAATTTCACCCAAACTGATAATAAATTGTTTTAATGAATTTTATTTTCTACCCATATTTTCACAACACATTTATACAAAATTTTTAATCATTTCATTCTTTAACTCTTTATCTTCCATATTACCATTTTTTATGCAAACTAATTTTATAACATCGATAGTTATTAAATTATTTATAAATTAAAAGGGTAAATATTAAAAAATTTATACCCACTAATTAGAAAATATGATGTTTAATTTATAATATTATAAATCCACATGTGTTGTAAGTTATTTTTAACTTAAGCGCATGTAATGCACAAATAATGATGCTGAAACATTAATCGCGATAATAAATTTTTCATTATTTAATGTTCAATCAAGTAATTATAATATAAAACATTGTTCATTAATGGATCATAATTTATATTTATGAATATTAAAAATATAACATGAAATGATATTTTATTTTTAGTAATTCATATATATTAATAAAATATAATTTATTATAAAATAAATTAATTCAAAATTTTATATTATTCATTTCACAAAATTAAAAAAACAAAACAATGATAGAATTAAATATTATTATGTCTAAACTTAAAAAAATATTTATATAATATTTTTAGAAAATAAATCATTTCATTTACTAAGATTTTATTTTTTAGTTTTATATGATTTATTTAATTATTATATAAATAATTCCTATATTAGAATTTAATAATTATTTTATTTATAATTATATCATCTCTAAAAATTATAATTAATAATTATGATAAAAATAATAATATGTCTTCTAATAATAATATTTATAACTTACCCCGTGTTGTTTTTTCCTATTCTAATGAATTATAGAAATTAAGATGAAGAACGATACATTGTTTATCATTTTCGTTGAATAAATTTTTTATGGGTCACATTCATGGGAAATTTTCCATAAAATCATAATAATAGATCCAATTGTAAAATTGTTTAAATATATCTACTAAAAATATTATTTACAAGTATTTGGCCATTCTTACACCTTATATTATATGTTTATCCACCTAGAAAACATGTTTTACCTTGTTTGATGTAATTAATTTCAATTATGTTTACTATCCCCTTTAGTAAAAATTAAGATATCCATATTATATATCATAAATTAATATTATTATGAATATGGAATACATTTTTATAATTTCAATTCTCATAAGTGGAAAATTAATTTAAAATTAATCATATAGACGTGATAATAACACATGTTTTTAATAAGAATTGGTCAAAAGATCGAAATTTTTTTACATCCAATTTCACAGTTAAATTTATTCCAATAACCCAAAAATAATAAAATTATGTATAATTGTTTTATATATACATTAACAAAATTTGAAATATAATTTAACATTATAAATAAATTACATGAAAATGATTTTTCTAATAAAAATTCAATATCTTCCAGTATTTATCAAAAATTAAACTAATTAGAAAAATCCAAAAAAAAATCACCCTAAGATAATTTTGACTTTATAGAATAAAAAAATATGTTTATATTGAAAAATTGAACTTATAATGGTGTCTAAAAGTATATTACAAATAAGTGTTCCATTAAAGGGCAGTGAAGCTACCTTTTAAAAAAATACATCTTTTTTGAATAAAATTGGATTTATTCTTATATATTGTATTAAAATAATAAAAGATTAATTTTAAATAGTTGATTGAATATATTATATTTATATTTATATTTATATTTATATGAATGTATTCATAAAAAAAATTGACTTTATTTTTATAAAAAATAAATTTTCATAGAAAATTGCTTTTTTTAACAAAATGAAGTTCTTTATTTTCAAAAATTTATTTCATTAATTTATAATTAATTTGTTAGCAAAGAATTATTTTTTTATAATTTCATTAAACATATGATCATTATTTTGTAAATCCCATTCATACCCAACACTCCAATGGATGGGTATTAACTATATTAATATTTGAATAATATGCCACATTTCATCTAAAAAATGTGTTTTATATTGCCAAAGATTAACATATTGTTGAATATAAATAAATCTGTAAAGACACAAAAATTTCAAGGATAATTGGTTCATAAAACATTGGAATATTACGAGTCTGTGGTTTTTGACGGCACTTGATTCCGAGGCCGGAGTGGCCGGAATCAATTTCTGAAGTTTTGTCCAGGTACGTTCAGTAATCGTACGTGTGGATTTTTCTATATTTTTAACCAATGCTCGGAATTGAAATCTGAGGGAACCGATGAAATCATAGCACCGGTATTCTTTTAGGGGGACCTTTACCATAGTTTCATTTTATACTGGTTGAAAGTTATTTTTTTGGGTTTAATAAAAAAGTTAAATAAAATTGTTGTGAACAATTTTATTTATCTTGGGTAGTTAAATACTACATGGGGAAGTTATTGGTAGGGATCACACCCACATAACCTCTAATGAGAGGATATTTGTGAGGTGGGTCCCACACGAGACATAACTTATCACCTCCCCTCAACTACCCATTAACACCCCTTTAATTAATTCGACAACTCCCCCTAATTGAATGAGATTTGTTCACCTCCCTCTCTCTCTCTTAAATATTTGCCAACAAATTTTAATTAATGAATTAAAACTCTTCAATTAATTAACTAATGAGTATAAATTTTTAATTACACATGTGAATAAAATAATATCCTTAGCTATTATTTTATTTTGCAGCATTCCTTGTGTTGAGAGGATTTTGGGAGAGCTCTTGAGAATTTGAAGAAGGTGTTTCTCTCATCAAAGAAGAACACCGTCCCTCCAATGAAGAACCATAGAAGAATGATGATCGTCTGTTTTGATCTTCGGCCAAGACAAAGAAGAAGGAGCCACCCGTAAAAAATTCCGAAGACATGTCATCCTCGACTCCTTCATTCCCGACATCAACGAGTTGATGCCGTCTCCCCGCGATGTCGTCTTCCGCAACACCCTATTACCACGAACCTTATTTCAATGTAGGGGTTTGTTTAATTTGAAGTGATAATTTTGTACCCCATTCTTCATTGAAAATCATAGTTTGTATTCAGCCAACTGCTACCACCTAACGTGGAGGGTGCAGGCCGAACACACACGGCCCAACGACCCACCGTAGTCTCTTTTATTTAAGATGGAGACCATGATAGAAAGCTGGAAAAGAGCGAAGGTGGGGGGCTCATACTGGCCGCCTGTGGAAGAACCGCGTCCCACCACTGCGGGCCACTCGACCAAGGAGGAACTGGCCGACAATAGCCGACCGAACCAAAGAGATCGCATCGCCACAAGGGGTGTCGCACTGCGGAGGACCGCAGCCCGCGCTCGGCGTGCCGCTTTGGCGGGTGAACCGGCCATCTCGTCGTCCGGCCAGGCAGATGAAGGTCGTGGAACCCATGGTGCCACACAGTGAAGATCAGTCGGCTTAGGCCGGCCGGATTGGAAGGGTGGCTCCTCTCGGCACCTCCAGTTCGGGAGACCGGGGGGCCGATCTCCTCGCTGTGCTCGGCCACCCGGTCAGAGCCGCGGCCCGCCGGGCTGGGCCGGTCTAACCCTCTTTCGGGTTGGACCCGCCATTACCAGGTTGACCCGACCCGCTAGCCTACTGGGATTGACAGACCAGACATATTTTCACTTAAACGTGAATAACATTAAGAAAACGCATCCGATCGACGCATCGTCAATGGAACTGAGATCCTTTCGATGAAACTGTCCTTTGCGATACTCTAAGTGTCTCTTGGATGAAATTGGAAAACGACTGGGTTTGGAACAAGCATATTTCCAACTGGTCCCCTGGAACAAAAAAAGCCAATATCTCTCAGGCCGGGGGTCCGATTGATGCTCCGTCTATTGCGTCAAGTTACTTTTGACGAGACGGAAGTTCGGGATTCATCAAATCTGGACTTCGTGATATTTGATGTATTAACCTCTTGGATCGAGGAGAGGACCAACCCAGAATCATGCATGCTTTATGTGGGAACCCTAGAGCTGGCTACGAATTCGACGAAAACTATACTAGAAGCTTATGTGGGTTCGGCAACGACAAAAATTATACTGGAATCCTCTATGGGTTCGACAGTGATGGCAAATGTACTGGAATCCTCTGTGGGTTCGGCCGTGATGACAACTGTACTAGAATCCTCTGTGGGTTCGGCAGCGAGGACAACTTTATTGGAATCCTCCTTGGGTTTGGCAGCGACGACAACTGTACTCGAATCCTCTGTGGGTTCGGTAGTGATGATGAATCTTTGGCTACCTCAGATCATCTCTATATACATATGAAATATGTTTACCTGTGTCAGTTGAGTCTTGGACATGTTACATGGTGTAATATTAGGAGTTACCTATTACTGAGATGATTTAATGGTAATTAGAACCTTTTAGATACTGTAATATATCTTGTGTGTATATTATTTATGTGATTTGGAATTCAACTTCATATATAGAAGAATTTATCTGGTAATGGGTGTATAAATATTATGAATCCTTAAATTGTGTCACAAACTGTAATCATTGGGTGTTTATAAAAAAATTTCACTAACATTTATCTCTTATTGGTGAATAATTCATGTCATGTTTCGACCATTCTTGATCTATGAATAGTATCCATACTAGAAAACAACATGATCTCAGGCACTCATCCACTTACACCAGAGGCATCCAATATTAGTAATGGACAAGGATGGTACAATGTGGTTACTATGCCCCCTTTATCAGATTGAACAATATAAAATGAAATAACCAAGTATAATAAATTTAAAAAAATTAGAAAAAAATAATAATTAATAAGGATGACAATTAATGAAATGAATTAAGTGTCTGAATAGCCATAGGATACATAAAATTGAAAACACAATAGGATAGTTACATATGTAGACTAGAAAAAAGTAAATATTCATTTTTCCTTCATTATATTCCCAATCCATAACACACCACATGATGTTAATTATTTCTAATCTATCTTGATGGAAATCCAATTTGTAAGCTGAAGGGATCAGACGTACCTATACTAGAAACCATGTGAAACATCATCTTGGGTACCGATGTGCATTTGAAGACTGAGTTATATGTGACCACATTACCATGTTGGTAATAATCAACATAGTCCCATAATAATAAAAAATTCCATGATATGTTTATGTGACATTCTATGATGAATAAAATTGTTGAATAATAAATAAATAAAACTCCTTTATTGATCCTTACATTTGTAGCCTCAATCGACTATGCGTTATTTAACTTGTAACGATGTGAATTTTTTGTTGTCTAGATGACCATTTATCTCATGTAAATATTGGTATCTAAATCCAAGCATCAAAAATTTTATCGTTAATAAGGGTGGGTTCCAAACCATGATAATATAATCATCTATAATCTAAAACCATTAAATCCTTTATATGAATCCAACTCCACTTCATCACAGTCATAACCAAAAATCCCTTGACTCAAGGGACTCATCCCATGGAATTATTTTCTTCTCTATCTACATACATGACCTCAATAACCATTCATAATGTGAATATGAGGACATATCCCAGGGTAGTGTGTAATTATGGATCAAAATACAAGGCATCAATAATTGTATACCTCATGGTATTGATTGAACCATCCCAAAATGGTCCATCTAGATGGTTCCAAATACATGATGTCTATGAGAATATTCCACCTCAAATTGCAAGATCCAACTCTGTGGGGACGCTCTAGCCACATTTGTATCCAATTTGGGGAATCCTAACCATGTCACATCTTCCTTGAGGGAGAATTCCATTACCCACCATAATAGAAGAAAACACAAGTTCTGGATAAAACCCCTCATCCATCATTATCAAATCTATCCCAACATTCTTTCACACTGATTTTGGTTATAGGAGTCTCCCAAATCCATAACTGTCTATACCCATAAAAACACACTAATAAACAATTTTTCAGTCGAGTGCCCACTGGGTCCCGCATATCAAGTCAAATGGATTCTCTCTATATAGAGACCACAGACTTATCTACTATCTCCAGACATCACCTTCAGTTACAAGTACGTCACATGCCTCATTTTCATTAATTGGGTAGAACAACCTAACTTTCTACACATTGTCTCACCATATGAATAAAAAGAATGATATAATGCATCAATAATATTAGTTCCTATTGTCATTCGGGGATAGTCATCTCTCCCAGCAAGATTGCAATCATATAATGATCCTTTGGCCATGGCATAGTCCTATCTTACATAATAGGCATAGTCATCCCAAAATCATCTCAATAATACCACATAAATCTCAATCAGAAATATGGTCCACCATGGAATACAATACCTAGGAACTATCATTACATGATTTCCCCAAGCATGGATGACCCTCATTCCACAACACATGGCTTCTTGAGTCTCATTTAGTCTAACCTTCAACCTCTAGATGTTTGGAGGCCACCCTATATATGAACAGTAATATCATTATCCACTGATGTCTGAGTAATTTAGTTATTCCATAGTGTTGTTCGTGACCACTAACAGTCAGTTATTAGAATGGGAAATATAAAAATTTTAAAACTACCTTATGTAATAAATATTACTTGGGGCCTCACCCTTAGTGGTTTTCTATAGTATCCACATATAGAAAAAAATTTAAAAAAATAAATAGGTCAAGTACATGATACCACCTATCTTTTTTAAAATCTGTTCCAATTACCTTCACAGATCATATCCACTACTATATGTCGTCCATCCTTGTCCTTGATCATCCAATATTATATTAGTCATCAAAGCTCCAAACTCTTATGATGAGTCAATAGTTAAATTATTATATCATTTCTAATTAATTAGTTAATCTAATTTAAAAATATTATATTTACAGAAAACTCGCCATGACTTCTCACCACACTGAAACTATTTCTATGTTAAAAAATATTCTATAAAAATATCAAAACATCATGGTGTAGAATAAATATAATGAAATAATGAGAGGAGAAATGTGGAAGTCATATCAACATATAATCTTGTATGGTTCTAAAAAATCCTTTTAGAAACATAAAATTTCCTATTTCTCTAGTGAAATTTACACTTCTATCATAATCATGAGAAATGCCAATTTTTTAGGGGAAGAAGGTGAATAGATGGCAGGAGGGAGAGGAGCATGTACATTGTGTCACTACCAAAAATGCCCAATAATATTTTCCTACACCATATGGTAACTAACATATGTGTTGATAAGGGAGGCCTCAGTCACATAGTGGGAAAATATTGGGTAGAGGTGGATGCCCCTTTTTGAAAACCCATAGAGATAGAATCATCATTCTTCCCCATTAGTGGAAAACTTGTTTACTAATAAAACTACTACATCATGGGAAATAATAGCTACCCAAGTTATCTTGATGCTCCTGGAGGCCACCAAGTTCTCTCCTCTGCATCTTAACTTGTCCAATAAACCTCCATTGAAGTGTTCTGTGACTCTAAACCCTCTTCTAAACGTCATTTCAACATTTAACCCGTCCCCTGATAAAAAATTGAAATTTCCCAGGAACATTGAAAATATAAAAAATGCACAAGATTTTAATACCATAACACCTTAATACTTTACACACTCAATGTGTAACAATGTTCATCCAATAACACCTTATGAGATGACTGGTTCATCGATTCCCACATGAATGATGAAGTCTCCCCTTATAATCACCGACATGTATTTTCAGAACCACATATAAATAATGTTTCTCAGCCATCAAAACTGTTTTAGTTCTTGATTTTTTTTTAAAAAATAGATAGAATTTATTATTGATCCAATATTATTGAGACATGATCACATCAACATTCAATGGGTCACCTAACCAAAGGTTCTCCCCAATATTAAACATATATAATATCAAACAATTAAAAAACAATTCCATCACAATTTGGGATTTCCTTATAAATCCCCATTCCCATTTTCTCATAATATTTTTGGTGAATTATCCCACTTACCACTCCTAATTAACATGAGACTATTGAATGAACATAAGTTCAAATTATAATTTCCAACTTCAAATACACAATAGATAGATCCCCACCATATAAACACCATGTCATGATAAAAACAATTCCACAGAATGCTCGAACAAAACAAAAAGACACCCTTAATTTCCAAAATCATACAACATATATTATTTTATAACTTTAACATCCAATACCCTAAAAACAATCAGACATCCTCATTCTAACCCTCTATAGAAATGATCTAATTCAGCTAATGATGAATCATAGTTTACTATAATTAATTCCATTATGACTACAGAAATTATATGTCCATTGAAATGAACACAAAAATGAATTTAGCTAACCTATAGTGAATGCCCTCAGTTGAGCCCTCACCCAACTAAATTATCCATTACCCTCTTCAATGAACACCATCATTTTTTAACCTAAACAAATTTTTGTCATTTAACGTCAACCTGAGCTTCATTACCATGAATAGATACAACATAATACCAAATCCAAATTGTAAATTACATTCATTGAGTAATCTTGTTATACATGGGTTCATTTTTTCAATGATATCAAAAATCTAAAATACCCATCCAATGAGATGTACCACAATCCCATGGAAAATCTCTTGCACGGGTGACATGCTTAAAGAATAAATCTTACAACCCACCATAAGAGGGTCCTTAATGTCATACTACAAAAAATATCTCCATATAAATATATCAAATTCCCTGTCCTTCACAAGAAAAACCCCCTAGTGTTGTAAAACCTTCTCATTCCTAAGTGATAACCCACTACACAAACTCATCTCCCATTAATGGACCATGGGAATTTTTTCTAGGGACTCCACTAAAACCCATGATATATCAGGGGGTACCATGATCAACCAACCACTAGAACACTTGTCACCACATATAATAACATACCTTTCACCACGATCACATCCTTAGTAGGTTTCACCACCAAATTCACATAAAACTCCTTATGAGTCAAGATCACAAACTTCCAACACATTGCATCATATCTCAGGGAAAATGTTTGTCAAATTCCACCATTGGGTTTACCATTCCATGGAAAAAGATATATACTCACCTCCCTTTTACTATTGAGAAATTTATGGGTTTTCACTCAATCCATTAGGCCACTATCCTAATAAGAATAACATTAATTACCATCACCCCTTATCTAGCACCTGTCCACTCACAAATTTATATATTAAATTGGTATCGTGAGAAAAATGTTCATGTATCAGTACCATTACATACCACAGACTGGGTTTATTATATCATACCATAAAATATAACACCTGACCCACCCTCCCATGAGTTATATGGAATCTATCATTGATGTCTATACTCCATAAAATGTCATTTCATCATGCAATAATTCATTGGACCTCATCTTCACAATCAAAAACCTTACCTTTTCTACAATCTATCACATGATCACTAAATAAAAAAAATCATTGATAACCACATATGTCTATTAATTGTCCTAGTAATTACAATCTATTCCACATGCTAATCTAACATCCGGAACCATTCCAATCATGATAATATTCACATAATCCCACTATTCTTACTATTGAATAAAAAACACTAGCACTTGAGTTTCCATTCGGAATAGACATAAGGCTTCACCATTTAAAAAAATGTTAATTTAAGTTTACATTAATGCATTAATAATAAAACATTAATCACATCACATGTTCCACAATCCTTTAAAGAACACATAATTTTAGACAACCCTCTTTCATGTTTCCCTTGCATCAAGTATAACTCATTGAATCATGAAACAAAAATTCATAGCTCAAAGTCACTAGGTCCTCCCTCCTTTCCCAATCAGTGATGTATCATTCTAGGATCACTAAGTTTGACCAACATATAAAAGGAGAAACTCATAGCATTTTATTGTTCTTGTTTAATCATCCATACATCCATCTAAAACCAGATAACACCAGATCCCCAAAACATATAGAGGTTATAAAATTTCAATAAATTCATTGTCACAGGAAAAAAACCCAAATTTGGTAACCCATCCACACAAGTATTCTATTATTAGACTTCTCCCTTGAGGATCAAAACTCATAGGTCAAATCATTCTATAAGAGATTACATCATCTTAGTTATTTTATACAATTCGAATCAAAACACATTGTACATTTAATTAATATTTTATTATAATATAGAGAAAAAACAATGTATATGATATTGATTGAACTTTAAAAAATTAGACCTGAATAATGGTGACCCATTGTGGGTATACCAAAAGTTATTCAAATTTCATTATTGATCTAAAAAGCTCAATGCTTGTCCTAAACACAAAGGTTCTATGTCATTGTTGTCATGTGTATTTCAATATATATATATATGAAATAACAATAGAAAAAATAAATATACATTATGGCATAGCTCAGTATAATTCCACTAATTAAATATACAGAAAAATTCCATATGATTAGGTTTTTTTTCATTTATCATGTTAACCTATTGACATTGATAAAAATCAAATACAGGAAGGCTTACATCTCATGTGTATCCTATAATATAACACATGAAACATGTGTCACCTATTTAAACTATAGTTAATGTTTCAATATCCTATAATTAATAATCATAAAAACACACGTGCATCAAATCGTCTAAGGTATAATAAAGCATAACATCCCATATCCTGAAATAAATATATATAATCCCGAGTAAAGAGAATTTCATATAAGAGTAGGTGTTCATGACTGACTAACTTGGAATCCATCACAGGATCCAACACATTCCATTATATTTTGGCTAACACGGCTCTAAATATCAACGAAAAAATAAAGGGGTACATAATACCAAATATTTATGTCCTAATATATATCACTTAAAAAATAATCTGAACTGAGTTATGACTAACATCATGTGTGCCACTGTTTACAATAGATGTTGTGGAATACCCATAGTGGACTAAAATGGAACTATGTGAATGTTATACCCCTTCTATTTGATTGATCACAAATAGATGAAATAAAAAAGTATAATACATATACAAATAAATATAATGTACAAAATGATAAACATAAACAAGTATAATAATAAAAATATGAATTGTGGGACAAAAAATCAATATCAAGAATAAAACTAACCACCCAATTATCTGGTTAAATATAATGATAAAAAAAATCAAACAAAGATGTTATGTGTATGAAATAAATGATCTATAACACACCTTATTCTCTGGAAATTGAATAATATATATAAAAGGAATCTAAAATAAAATACATGATCCTCATCCTAACAGGAACATAAAACCATGTGAGAACCCTAATTGGTTACCGGTGTGCAATGGAGGCCCAAGCATGGTGTGTGGAAAATGGCTGGTAGTGAAAAATCTATTTGGATTCTAAGTAACCATAATTATAGTTATATGTTCATGTGACATTCTTATATAAATAAAATGAATGACCAAAAAGTTATTATAAAACATAGTTAAATCCTTTTGAATGAAAATTATCTCATCCATACTTTATTCAGGCCCTGAAAATCTATCACTAATTATATCTGGATGGCTTCCCATACAAATTAAAATATATGCTCTGAATACATGATAGAAACAATCAAGTCATCATTACATGAGTTTGTAAATCCAACATGGTCTAAACATTCTTGTTCAAAATCCATTTCATTTTAATTGAACATATAACTAAAAATATATGGAATTTATAATCATATATCTTGTGAGTCTAAATACTCATATCAAGAAACAAACTATGTTTAGATCCAATTTATGGTTTCTAAAACAATATATCACATGGAAACAAAGATATTTCTTAGAGAAGTCTGTGAATCATGATCCAAATCCATAGAATCGATAACCATATCTAATCTCTAGATCCACTATAGCTCTAACATCAAGAACCAACTCTATGGGAGCTCCATCCACATTTATATCCAAATATTTGTTTCCCAACCCTTTCACATATTCTTTATAGGGTGCACTATAGAAGTCAACATAGTATATGAAAACAAAAGTTCCACATGAATTCCCCCACCTAACATCATTATCAGTTTCCCATGGGTCTTACATGTTAGTTTCGCATCTATGTGAAACCAAAAAACATCAATACCTTATCTATATTTACCCTCTCATTTTACGATATTCAAATGGGAACCCACTAGGTCCCTTCATTAAAATCCAACATAGGCCCTCCACTTGGATTCCCCATGATCAACCTCTATATCAGGTTATCAAATGATCTTTTAATGTTTTTTCAACTCTAAATGTTATCAAAAGGGAACCACATATCACCATCTACATGAGATCTCCTAATAGGGGTAATAACAAAGCGATAAAACATATACTATCTCAATTCATAGGAAAATTTGGGGTTGGTCTTCTCACCCAACCTTATCCTAGTTAACCTACTATGTATCTACATTGGCATAGTCACACCATATGAAATTGAGTCGCTTTCCAAATACTCATATACATGATCCTTAATAGAAAATGGCATAAAGGGTTCCAAAAAGGATTACATGTTAAATAATCTCATAGTCCAACCTCAACCTTATCTTGTAGATCACTTAAAATACTATGAATGGGTTTTAGTCACTTTTTATTCATCATTACCCCTTAAGAGGTCTATATGACACCTTGTATCTCAATACTCCCAGCCTCATCTATTGGAAATGATAGAATAAAGATACAAGAAATGGTTGTTTTGAACCACTATCACACAATCATTTAAATTAGACATTTCTTTTTTATAAAAAAATTATGTTAATGATAATTTATCAAGGGAAATACCGTCAGTTGTGATCCTAATAATTCTCAACCATCATAAAAAAAGAACTTATTCCTTTAGGACAGTACCTAAGAAACATTTACATTTTTTAATTATTTTATAATTATCATATATGTATGGATACACTTCTAAGGCCCATTCAACCTCATCATTGATTTTCATTAATAAAAAAATCACTTCTCAGTGATATAAACACCTAATTAACTCTACGTATTACTAATTAGTTATATATATCATATATAATTAATTAATTAGTAAAATTTCAACATGGTAAATTTGGTGAAAACTAGCTGGTTTGTTATACTGCAAGAAATGTGTAAATACCCATGGATAATCCAAATGGGACTCCAAAAACCATTCCTTGTTAAAAAATCATGTTCCAAAATAAATACCATTATTAAAAAATATTTTTAATTAAAACCATATAATAATTATTGGTGTGACATTTATTTAATAAAAATATGAACAATGATGGTGGACATCATCTTAAAATGAACATTTCTTATATTTTATGAAATCCCTTCCAAAACAAATAGCTTTCACTATTCTCTAGAGAATCACCCCATTATATATAAGATAATACGACACCAAAATAGTGATGGGGTGAAAGGGAAGATGTGATAGGATGTATAAGACCCAAAAATTTATTTATCACTAACTGTAACGACTATTAACTACCTCAATCTAAGTGTTAACTAATGAATGAGAGGAGATTTAAGGCTTTTGTAACATGAGGGAAAACAAGGCGGAGAGGGATGATAGATGTCGGATATAGGTAAAATGGAAATTTGGAGGTAAATTATCTTTAAAAATTATTGTAAAACAAAACAATTTTAGAAACATATTTTAAAATAATTTTAGATTTTTACACATTTTGAATATAAATGAATAACCAAGTATTGAAAGAGATACATTATAATTAAACAAAAAAAATACTTTTTTAAGAATAAAATAATGAAAAATAATTTTAAGTGATTTGAAAATTAATGTATTAATTAATTTAAAAAAATATTTTTTTTAATCTTTATATCATGGGTTAAATAATTAAATAAATGAATTGTTGTATGAGATATATAATTTAAAACTGTGTAGGTAAATGATACAATAAATTTATTAGGGATGTTTGTTTATTGTACATGATGGTACCCCTATGCCTACCACTTCAATTTCTTAGGGAATTAATGTATTAGACCTTGGAAATTAATGGATTCCAAGATACCAAATCAATCCATTAATTTTTATGTTATAGAAAGAAACAAAAAACAATAGACACTAACACTTTAGTGGAAAATATAGAAACCTAATAAAAAGAATTTATATTCTATTATAATTTAAATATAATTAAACCATATTCCTTTTAATTATTGTTAATAAGAATAAAATATATAATAAATAGGAAGGTGAGAGGATTTCTTTATAGAACTCAATTTTTAGTAGTGTCTCAATTTTCTAGTTGGATATGAATAATGATGGTAGAGAATAAGAAAATAATGGGAGTGATTAAGATATTAAATGTCTCCCTATCAAAATGAATCATTTATGATTTTAAAGGGGGATCATTGAGAGAAATACAACATTTTGGAAACTGGACATTCATGTTGTTTTCACTACCATGTATGAAATCTATTTATTGGGTAATATACCATCATTAATGTTCTTAAATCCTCTAAAGATGTAAATTCTAGGATGACTGGGTGTTATGAGTCTTGACCATAAAGCATTAATGGATCACACGATCTACCGGTATCATAGTCAAGCATTACATTACATGGAGAAGACTCATTTGGTGTATGAAAATTAATTACGGTGTGGAGTCTCATTAGAACATATTTTATGGTTTTTCTAATAATGATATTGCTTTTTCACAGCATATAGTCTGTAGTGTGGGGATTTTTGAGGATCATCTATATTCAGTTTTTTGGAATTTCCTATGGTCTATGACATGGAAATATCCTAGAAGTAAATAATTATTTAAAATAGAATACACAGTATTTTGGAGATTGTAATTTTATTTGAATTTACGATTTTTCCTATGATGTTAATTTTTGGATTCTCATTGTAAATCTTGTAATGGGATATAAAAAAGATATACTACAAAAAGAACACTTTGTTTTATTTATTATACCATTGTAATGGTTACCTATGTGTTATAATGATTGGTTATGTATAGTCTCTTCATTTTGATTGTGTAACACGACTTGAGGGTTATGTAAGGGTAGTCTGATATACATGTTTGGGTTGTCTAATAGTTTTTCAATGGTAGTGTAGTAGTCTTGTATGCATACATCCATAAGGTTAAGAGGCTTTCTATATCATCTTTCATTGGGTTTTTCCATAAATATTTTTCTATGACATGATTCTTTGTGTTCAAATATAGTAAATGATTATGAGAAATATATATATATATATATATATATATATTATAAATGAAAATATTAAACACAGTAAGAGTGTTTTTGAAGATAAAAAATGAATGATGATAAGCATATTAAACATCCCCTTTTTGATGGGATATTCACATTAATAATAATTTAATTAAATAAGTGTTTAAAAACAATGTGATACCATGATCATTATATGTTCGTGTGAATATAAAAAATCCCCCATTATAATATTTTATAATAATTATTCCAAAACAATACGCATCCCCAATTGAGAGAATTGATAAAAATTTTACCCCTTTGATATGGGATAGTATTTCAATAAATCATTTACCATGTTATTATTAAAAATTATTTAGACATGGGGTTGTATAATAAATGGGTAAAAATTAAATCTATATTTATGTTAATTAATGGTCCCTTGAGGGAGATGAAAATAATGTTTTGGAATAATTGTTTTTGAAATATTTAAATTATTTTAAATGATTGATTTTCAATAAATCATAATATAATATAAAATAAACATTTTTATTGAAAAATATTTATTATAAATATAAATATCTTTGGAATAGATTTTAGAAAATTAAATATTTCTAAAATAGTGTTTAATATTTATAATTAAACATTGAAAATACGTATATTCAATAATTTTTATTAAAATTGTCTTAAAAAAATCATTGATAATGGAAATTTATTTTGAAATGATAACGTGTTATATTTGATCAATTATATATTAACAAGATTATATCACCCTAAATTAATGTATCATGACACTTTATGGAGATCAATTCGATTGAAAAAGATTAAAATTATTAAAATAAATAGAGAATAAATATTTGGAAAGACAATTCCATTATAATGGTTAGGTAAAAATTGTATTAATAAAGAATGTAATTTTCTGGGAGTGTTCAATCATGTTTTTCATAAGGACCACACATTGTGGTTGTGATAAAGAATGGTTTCATAAACCCAGTAATCTCATTTCAAGTGAAATTCCTAGGAGAATCTATGCCAGGACCATGTAAAATTTTTTGTATCAAGGTAAGTTTTTTAATGTTTTATTCACTTATATTTTTTAAAATTTAGTATAATTTTTTATAACATTTTTTAAATTAAAATCTGTTTGAAATAAATTTTTGATAACTTAATTTTTATAATGAATGTATTATCAAGATTTCAACCATAATAATGGAAAGGTATCTCTAGATAACTATATGAAATATACCATTTATGAAGAAAGTGTGATCATGAGGATGATATTAATGAATATTTTATCATGATGGTGGTTTTATGAAAACAATTTAATGAATTATTTGACTTCTTTATAATGATACCACTTTGAAAAGAATGCCTTAAGTATATTTAATCATCACATCATGAATGTAATGTATCCAATTTTAATAATTATGTTTGTTTTCAAGGGAATGAGGTTCATGATCAGAGACAAAATCATTATGTTCATCCTTATTTAATTCCAACCTTATAGTATCCGTTCTTGAATATAATTCATAAATATAATTATTAATATTATGTTCTTTGGATAGGTTCCAAGTCATGGGTAATGGATTGGCTGGGTATTCAAGAAACTAATTAATTATAGTAGAATATTGATGTTTAATAAGGGCCAACCAATGTTGGTACACATCATTATCACATTTTAGTTTTGATTCATAAAATTTTTCATCAATTTTGATGTGATTTGAATCTTCTATGGTCTTGTTCTTTCTATTGATGAATCGTAAGGATTTACCTGAGTTAGAGTACCAAATGAAGTTTCATTCATCATATCAAGTGAAAAATTTCCTAAATTATCCTTTGTATGATGGATAAAAATTAAAAAAAAACTCATATGAATCTATATTTTCATCTCCAAATATCATAATGTTTTATGCTAATATTTCTCTAATGAGTACATGATTGTGGATAAATCATACAGTATTGACTTCTGTTTTATGAATTTTATTATTAAGGGAGAAATCATTTAGGTAAATCCTATAAATTTAATGGAGGGTCTAATTTCATATTTTGGACCTAATTTATTAATGTGTTATTAGAGAGGAAAAAACATGATAATTACTTCATGATGCACAAATGTCATCAAATTATATGCTATAATTTTTCCATAATTATCAATGATAAGGGAAAATAATTTCCTATATTTTTTATTTTACATATTCCTTTAAAATCACATAAAGAAATTTAAAAACACATTATTTCAAGTAAATAATTAATCCCATGTAAATTTTTTAAATTCAATGATAATTCTAATGATATAATATTTAACACAGAAAATAGAATAATTAGTTGGTCCTGAAAGTTAATTGTAACATCCCAAGTAAGTAATGAATTGTAGATATTTTTATCTATGCCTATTAATGATTAAGATAGTGTTATATAGGCTTGAAATGAAAATAAATACAATCTTATGCATGGAATACACTAATATTCTTAAAAGATTGTTTTACTGCCTTTTGATGGCAAACCATTTTTGAATCTATATTTTGACAATTTTATAAACTATGTTTGTCAAAATAAACTTATTCTTTATGATTGGGACATCAAAATTTACCTTGTGTGAATTTTTGATATTTTTCTGACAATGTTCATTTTTTTATGAATAGTGAAAAATACTGCATTTTACATCAAAACTGTTTTTTAATCTAATTTATTTATATGATTAGATTATGTTTTGAATTGGTTTTGAAGTGAAATTAGAATATATTTTTACCATTTTATCCAATGTTGGTTATTGGAATCAATTTCACTTTGAAATTAGAATTAAACTGGTGTCAATCTTTTGATACTTATTGTTTTGTAAAAACACGCTATTTGCTCTGGCAGTGGGAATTAATTATTAAATTAATTAATGTGACTTATATGATTTGAATTTTGTAAAATAGACTTCATTTTTGAATTCGGAATATCAAATATAGCTTAGGGTGAATTTTTGGTAATTTTCTGAAAAACTTCAATTTTTGATGAATAGTGAAACCACTAAGTGGTAATCAAGCAAACTGATTCTTCCGTTAAATGAAAGTTTTCCACTAATGTGTATTGAATTTTGAAAATCCGACATACATGGTTGTCATTAAGAAGTAAAATGTGGTTCAATGAGATTATAATAATTTTTGATGAATAGTAACTTATTAAGTTCTTAATCGCGATTAGTGGTAATTAGGGTAGTTTAAGGTATAAATAATGCTTTAATAATAGGAAATGACCTAGAAACATGTCCCAACCTTATTGGTTGTGTCATGGCCGACCAAGACATGCCATGGGTCAACTTGGGGACCCCATGGAGACACTTTGGTTTGGAAATGACATAAATAACTTTTTATTAAATGTTAAAGTAAAAATGACACAAACAAGAGATGTTTTACGAAAACAATTTTTACATGGGGTTATAAAGATCATATTTTTTATTATAAATATTCATTGGAAATATAAAAATATTTCCTACTTCATAGTATTTGTTTTATGATATTTAGACATTAAATAAATTAAATTATTTATGACATAATAATGATGCAGCGATGACATCATTATTTGACGATTTAAATAAAATGGAAAGATAATGTAAAATCTATGAACTACACATGTCCAAAACTTATTGGATGAGTGTATTTAGAAGCCTTATCACCTTATCCACGAATTATATCAATGTGGGAACTTTTGAAACCGAAACACATTTTCAAATAAAGTAATATTTCTTTACTTTCCAAAAGTGCCCCTCCTCTCCTCTTATAAAAGGCCCCCTCCTCTACCTCATTTCACACACTACTAAAGCCTTTGGCTCGGCCAACCCCTTCCCATTTACTCTCTCCATATCCCTCTCCTCATCCTAGAGGATTACCTTTGGGCAGAACCCTTTCAAAGGAATCCTTTAGGCTCAAATCAAAAGGAGTTACACTTTTAAAGGTAATTCATTCTCTCATGTTCATTTGTTTTATTTTGCTTCTCCAACCCCCTAAACTCTTTTTATTTACTTATTTTGTAACAAAACCAGTATCTTCAATATACTAGGATGTTTTTATAAGATATATTTGAGCTACACACTCACACAACTACATCAAATGGTTAAAGAACATACGGTTTCCGTGGATGGCGAAATTATGCCTCCC
Organism: Viscum album; assembly: GCA_963277665.1. Taxonomy (NCBI): domain Eukaryota; kingdom Viridiplantae; phylum Streptophyta; class Magnoliopsida; order Santalales; family Viscaceae; genus Viscum; species Viscum album. Next base: position 143,113,317 of record OY728123.1, on the reverse strand, counting down.
AAAACGATGATTGTTCAATACTCATTTAACACCTTCAAAGGTGTCCATTATGATGTAACTATTTTTATATATGATATATAAATTGTTTATTGTTTCCTTAAGCTTCTGTTTTTTTCATTTTGGGCATACCTTTATGGTTTCCATTATGGGTAAACACGATATCTTCATTTTAGGAAGTGCGGACTACCGCCCCCTCAAAGTGAATTGATTCGTTAAATACCATATGTGGGACATATAAAGGATGGAACTATGATATTATATATGATATTATACGGGAATTATAATATACCTTTATATCATTATGATTCCATTCTATAAAATACGAAATAGAAATGAAAGTAGCGTTCATGCGTACGTACGGCTTACCGTCTCCATGAACGGCGCATTTCATTTCTTACCTCTAAATGATTATGTAATATTATAAATGCATGTATGTACTGGATATATATGACATATATGATATCTACATCATGAATACCATTCTGGATATAATGAACCTTTGACCAAATTAACAACATGTAAGTGTAAGAAGTCTATTTTTGACTTAAGAACCAAATACCGACAAAATGAACATTATTAACTTAACTGATTACATGATGTTCATAACATGGTATAAAAGGAATAATGAACTTGAAAAAATATTCATAAGCAAGTATAGATTAACTCAAGTTTATTATTCAGGATATTAAAGAACGGTCGGGTCAAGTCGGATACGAGGTATGGGACTTCGTCTCAATCTCCTTTCGTTGAGGCATATTTTATTTTATACACAACTTTATTTTATACGGTGTATAAACACCTTTGACTTTTACGTTTATTCAAAAATAATCTTTTTTATACGAATAATTTATTAAACTACAAAAGGGAATGTTTTTGTCGTACGTATGCGGCGACAACGACTTCTCCGCCGTCGTAACCGTTATTTGAGTTTTGGCTTCCTCTACAAGCCATACCTTCTTTTTTTAAAAGAAAAATAAATACCATGTTTTACTTTGGTATTGAAAATGGTTTTCATAATGTTTTTATTATATCAATGTGTTGTATTGATATCTCGTGATTGAAATGTGGAAATGTTATGTTTCCTTTATGCATGTTTTATGTGATCTGATTATGTTATGGTTCTTGGGAATTATTATGAAGACGGGTGGTTCCGTGATAAACTAAGGGCGGGTGAGCCCGTTATAGCTCTCCAATGCATTGGGTAACGCGAAGGAGTGAAACGTTAAGGTTTCTCCGAAGAGATTTTAGGGAATATACTGTGATGGGTATTCCAAACGTAACCAAGAGGGTTACTCCCTACGTAAGAATGTTATGAATGCCTCAAGTTACCTTTATGTATTATGATTTCTATGATTTATTCTTGATTTTATGAGGTATGTTAAAGTGCCTATGTTTTATGTGTAAAGTATGATTTCATTCTTATGTATATATGAACTCATGTTTCCTTTCCATGTTTTTTTTATAACCCATACTGAGTTTTTATGCTCATCCCAAGTTTTTGAAATGTTTTTCACAGGTCAAGGGAAAGGTACATGATAAGATGATAGAGTCAAGGATGTGTCAAGAAATAATCCATGTTTTATTTTAAATGTGTTTCCTTTGATGGGAATGAATAATACTATCTTTATGTAACCACTTTGTTTATTTGTGGAATGTAATGCAAGTTTTATGATCTAATGCTCTAAAACTCTAAACCTGAAAAGATCCTCAACGTGTAATCTTGTAATAACTCAAGATTAAGTATGGTTTAAGGCTGGGGCCTTATAGTTGGTATCAAAGGTCGGTTTAGATAACTTTAGGAGTTAGAATTCTATTAAATGATTATCCAAAAATATTTTTTTTCGAAATGATATAGCATTTAAAGATTACCATGTTGCTTCATCTAAGACATGTTTGTTCAGAATGGTTTTCCGCAGAGGAAACAGGGAAGCAGTTCTAGGAAGGCATACAGAAGGAAATAACCTTCCGAATCAGCATCCAGAAATGGTCGGAATTGGAACTGAACAGTTTTTGCAGTAATGGCGCAGTTGACTCAAGCGATAAATGGCGGTGGTATCCATGCACGAGATCAGCCAGAGCAACCACAGAGGAACATGTCAGTAGTGGAACATTTCATGAGGCAACATCCACCATCATTCAGAGGATCATCTGACCCTGTGCTAGCTGAAGGGTGGATTAAAGCACTGGAGAAGATTTTTGATGTCATGGGGTGTTCAGACAATCAAAAGGTTAGTCTCGCTATTTACCCATTGGATGGTGAAGCAGATCAGTGGTGGTCTATGGTTAAAAATATCAGGGACGCCGATGAGATTGATGCTCTTGACTGGGATGAATTCAAAGGTATGTTTCTTGAGAAGTATTTTCCTAAGGCTGTTCGACATAGGATGGAAAAGCAATTCTTGGAATTGAGGAAAGAGGAAGACTTAGTGGCTGCCTATGAAGAAAGGTTCACTCGATTGGCAAGGTATGCTCCAAATTTTATCCGGGACCTTGATAGTAAAATCAATCGTTTCTACTCAGGATTAAAGCCAAAATACCGAAGGGCATTAGCTTCTCGTGAGTTTAAAAGTTATGAAAAGCTTGTTCGATGTGCTGAGAAGGTGGAAATGGAGTTTGTCGATGACCAAGTTTTCTATAACAACCAGCAGAAGAAGAGGCCGAGGTGGCAAAAGAAAGGTAAGAATTATTCAAAAAAGTCTGATGGTAAGAGAACTAAGTTTCCAGTTTGTGATAAATGTGGCAAAAGGCATGCTGGGGAATGTCTTCTGAATTCTGGGAAGTGCTACCGATGTGGTAAGATGGGACATAAGGCTCGTGATTGCACTGAAAAGGATCAAGGTGAAGGTAAGAACAAATTTTATTTTCAGTTAGTGAAATGTTATAAGTGCAATGAGATGGGTCACTATGCAAATGAGTGTCCGACAAGGAGCTTGAGTGATGGGAAGCAGTTAGACTACAAGCAGAAAGGGGTGGTGAAATCCTTTGCAACTACTTCAGCAGATGTCGGGCCATCAAATGAAGTGGTATCAGGTACTTTGTTTGTTTTTTCAGATTATGCCAGTGTGTTGTTTGATTCGGGGTCTACACATTCTTTCATCTCTGAAACCTTTTCTACTAAAATGGGAATACCATCTCAAGAAATGACTCCTGAACTTTTGGTAAAAACACCTGGGGGAAGTGTCGAGGCAAAAAGAATTTATAAGAATCTTCCTATCCTTATCTGTGGAAAGAACCTACTTGCAAACCTTATTGTTCTACCTCTAGTAGAGTTTGATGTTCTCCTGGGTATGGATTGGCTCTCTATTTACCATGCTAAGATTGACTGTAGAGCTAAAGAAGTTTCTTTTCAGAAAGACTTTCAGTTTGTTTACAAGAATTAACCCTTACTTTTGATAACATATCAAGAGGCCGAGAAACTTGTAAAAGATGGAAATGAATGTTACCTTTCACACATCGTTGAAAATAAAGGAACTGTTCAGATTAATGATGTACCAGTGGTAAATGAGTATCCTGATGTTTTTCCTGATAAGTTGCCTAGAATAATTCCAGATCGGGAAGTTGAGTTTACTGTTGACTTACTTCCTGATGCTAAGACAATTTCAAAACCCCCTTATCGAATGGCACAAATTGAACTTATAGAGTTGAAGGAGAAATTGCAAGATTTATTAGAGAAAGGTTTCATTATACCTAGCACATCACCATGGGGTGCTCCTGTTTTATTTGTTAATTAGAAAGATGGTTCTATGAGACTTTTCATTGATTATAGAGCCTTGAATAATATCACTGTTAAGAACAAATATCCTTTGCCTCATATCGATGATTTGTTTGATCAGCTCCAGGGAGCTCAGTTTTTTTTCAAAGATTGACTTGAGATCGGGGTACCATCAGCTGAAGGTAAAGGAGGCAGATATTCCGAAGACCGCGTTCCGTACGAGATATGGCCATTATGAATTTGTAGTAATGCCTTTTGGGCTAACCAATGCACCTGCTGTATTCATGGACTTAATGAATAGAATTTTCCATGAGTTCTTGGATAAGTTTTTGGTGGTTTTCATTGATGATATTTTGGTGTTTTCTAAAAGTAAAGAGCAGCATGAATGACATTTAAGGGTTATTTTGAAAACCTTAAAAGAAAAGAAATTGTATGGGATATTCAGCAAGTGTGAGTTTTGGTTGCAACAAATTTCTTTCCTTGGTCACATTGTTTCTAAAGATGGAATAACTGTTGATCCTACAAAAACAAAAGTTGTGGAATAATGGCCAAGACCCACAAATGTAACCGAGATTCGTAGCTTCCTTGGTTTGGTGGGCTATTACCGAAGGTTTGTTAGAAATTTTTCACGGTTATCTAGTCCAATGACTAAGATAACTCGGAAGGGTGTTAAGTTTATCTGGACAAAAGAATGTGATGATTGTTTTCAGGAATTGAAAAGAAGATTGGTGAATGCTCCAGTATTGGCACTACCTTCCAGGAATGGTGAGTTTGTTATATACAGTGATGCTTCATTGAAAGGACTTGGTTGCGTCCTAATGCAGATTGATCAGGTAATTTCTTATGCTTCACGACAGTTGAAAACTCATGAGGTAAATTACCCTACACATGATTTGGAATTAGCTGCTGTTGTTTTTGCTTTAAAAATTTGGAGGCATCATTTGTATGGAGTAAAGTGTGAAATATATACCGATCACAAAAGTTTAAAGTATATATTCACTCAAAAAGAGTTAAACATGAGACAAAGGAGATGGCTAGAATTAATCAAGGATTATGATTGTACAATTCATTACCATTCGGGAAAAGCAAATAAAGTGGCTGATGCTTTGAGTCGAAAAAGTAGTGCTTCATTAACAATGTTGCGTTTGGAACGTGATACTTTGGTTAAGGATTTGATGAACTTTGGCATAGAAGTTGTTGGTGCAGGAAGTCCTTCTGTTTTGTTTCAGGTATCAGTGAGATCATCTCTATCAGATAGAATCAAGCAGGCACAGAAGCAAGATAGTGAGTTGCAGAAAAAGGTAGAGCTGGTTCAGAAAGGTAAGTTGCCTGAATTCAACATTGATAATGATTGTGTTTTGATATTTGGGAAGAGATTGTGTGTGCCTTGTGATTCACAGTTGAAGAGAGAGCTGTTATGTGAAGGTCATAGTTCTCCGTTTTCAGTTCATCCGGGCAGTACTAAGATGTATAGAGATCTGCGGGAGTATTACTGGTGGGATGGAATGAAAAGAGATATTGCTGATTTTACTGTGAAGTGTTTGACATGTCAACAGGTTAAAGCAGAGCGACAGTTACCGAAAGGGATGCTTTAGCCTTTACCAGTGCCAGAGTGGAAATGGGAGAATATATCCATGGACTTTGTTGTTGGATTACCGAAGACATATCGAGGTAATAATGCAATCTGGGTTATTGTTGATCGCTTGACCAAATCTGCTCATTTCCTTGCTATACGAGATACTTTCTCTCTTGATCAACTTTCCCGTTTGTATCTTCAATAGATAGTCAGGTTACATGGAGTTCCTCTCTCCATTGTATCGTATCGTGATCCCATGTTTACTTCTAACTTTTGGAAAGGCCTTCAGAAGTCGTTGGGTATTGAATTAAATTTTAGTACAACTTTTCATCCTCAATCAGATGGGCAGTCAGAACGAACAATTCATACATTGGACGATATGCTACGAGCTTGTTCTATGGATTATCAGGGAAGTTGGTACCAACATCTTTTTTTGGTTCAGTTTTCATATAATAACAGTTTGCATTCCAGTATACAGATGGCACCATTTCAGGAATTATATGGGAAGCGGTGTCGAACTCCAGCATTTTGGGATGAAGTGGGTGAAAGGAAGCTGATTGGACCAGAATTGGTAGAAGAGATGGCAGAAAAAGTTCAGTTGATTCAGAATCACATGAGAACAGCTCAGAGCAGGCAGAAGAGTTATGCGGATAACCGGAGGAAGGATCTATCTTTCGAGGTAGGTGATCATGTTTTTCTCAAGGATTCTCCTTGGAAAAGTGTGATGAGATTTGGTAAGAAAGGAAAGTTGAGTCCAAGGTTTGTTGGACCATACAAAATTCTGGAGAGAGTTGGATCAGTTGCATACCGAGTGGCTTTACCTCCGAGTTTATCTCAGGTACACAATGTTTTTCACGTTTCGATGTTGAGAAAGTATATGCCAGATCCATCTCATGTTTTGAGTCCAGAGGTGGTTCAGCTGGAAGAGAACCTATCTTATGAGGAACAACCGGTCCAGATTCTTGACCACAGGGAGCAAGTGTTACGGAATAAGGTGATTAAGCAGGTAAAGGTTTTGTGGAAAAACCACATGATTGAAGAGGCAACATGGGAATCTGAAAATGCAATGAGGGATAAGTACCCCCATTTATTCGATAAGTAAATAAATTGCGGGGACACAATTTTCTAAAGGGGGGAAGGATGTAAAATCCCAAGTAAGTAATGAATAATAGATATTTTTATCTATTTCTATTAATGATTAAGATAGTGTTATAGAGGCTTGAAATGAAAATAAATACAATCTTATGCATGGAATACACTAATATTCTTAAAAGATTGTTTTACTGCCTTTTGATGGAAAACCATTTTTGAATCTATATTTTGACATTTTTATAAACTATGTTTGTCAAAATAAACTTATTCTTTATGATTGGGACATCAAAATTTACCTTGTGTGAATTTTTGGTATTTTTCTGACAATGTTCATTTTTTTATGAATAGTGAAAAATACTACATTTTACATCAAAACTGTTTTTTAATATAATTTATTTATATGATTAGATTATGTTTTGAATTGGTTTTGAAGTGAAATTAGAATATATTTTTACCATTTTATCCAATGGTGGTTATTGGAATCAATTTCACTTTGAAATTAGACTTAAACTCGTGTCAATCTTTTGATACTTATTGTTTTGTAAAAACACGCTATTTGCTCTGGCAGCGGGAATTAATTATTAAATTAATTAATGTGACTTATATGATTTGAATTTTGTAAAATAGACTTCATTTTTGAATTCAGAATATCAAATATATCTTAGGGTGAATTTTTGGTAATTTTCTGAAAAACATCAATTTTTGACGAATAGTGAAACCACTAAGTGGTAATCAAGCAAACTGATTCTTCAGTTAAATGAACGTTTACCACTAATGTGTATTTAATTTTGAAAATCCAACATACATGGTTGTCATTAAGAAGTAAAATGTTGTTCAATGAGATTATAATAATTTTTGGTGAATAGTAACTTATTAAGTTCTTAATCACGATTAGTGGTAATTAGGGTAGTTTAAGGTATAAATAATGCTTTAATAATAGGAAATGACCTAGACACATGTCCCAACCTTATTGGCTGTGTCATGGCCGACCAAGAAAAGCCATGGGTCAACTTGGGGTCCCCATGGAGACACTTTGGTTTGGAAATGACATAAATAACTTTTTATTAAATGTTAAAGTAAAAATGACACAAACAAGAGATGTTTTACGAAAAAAAATTTTACATGGGGTTATAAAGATCATATTTTTTATTATAAATATTCATTGAAAAGCTAAAAAGATTTCCTAATTCATAGTATTTTTTTATGATTTTTAGACTTTAAAGAAATTAAATTATTTATCACATAATAATGATGCAGCGATGACATCATTATTTGACGATTTAAATAAAATGGAAAGATAATGTAAAATCTATGAACTACACATGTCCAAAACTTATTGGATGAGTGGATTTCTAAGACTTATCACGTTATCCACGAATTATATCAATGTGGGACCTTTTGAAACCGAAACACATTTTCAAATAAAGTAATATTTCTTTACTTTCCAAAAGTGACCCTCCTCTCCTCTTATAAAAGGCCCCCACCTCTACCTCATTTCACACACTACTCAATCCTTTGGATCGGCCAACCCCTGCCCATTTACTCTCTCCATATCCCTCTCCTCATCCTAGAGGATTCCCTTTGGGCAGAATCCTTTCAAAGGAAGCCTTTAGGCTCAAATCAAAAGGAGTTACACTTTTAAAGGTAATTCATTCTCTCATGTTCATTTGTTTTATTTTGCTTCTCCAACCCCCTAAACTCTTTTTATTTACTTCTTTTGTAACAACACCAGTATCTTCAATATAATAGGATGTTGTTATAAGATATATTTGAGCTACACACTCACACAACTACATCAAATGGTTAAAGAACATACGGTTTCCGTGGATGGCGAAATTCTGCCTCCCGAAACGATGATTGTTCAATACTCATTTAACACCTTCAAAGGTGGCCATTATGATGTCACTATTTTTATATATGATATATAATATGTTTATGTTTTCCTTAAGCTTATGTTTTTTTCATTTTGGGCATACCTTTATGGTTTCCATTATGGGTAAACATGATATTTTCATTTTAGGAAGTGCGGACTACCGCCCCCTCAAAGTGATTTGATTCGTTAAATACCATATGTGGGACATATAAAGGATGGAACTAGGATATTATATATGATATTATACTGGAATTATAATATACCTTTATATCATTATGATTCCATTATATAAAATACGAAATAGAAATGAAAGTAGCGTTCATGCGTACGTACGGCTTACCGTCTACATGAACGGTGCATTTCATTTCTTACCTCTAAATGATTATGTAATATTATAAATGCATGTATGTACTGGATATATATGAAATATATGATATCTACATCATGAATACCATTCTGGATATAATGAACCTTTGACCAAATTGACAACATGTAAGTGTAAGAAGTCTATTTTTGACTTAAGAACCAAATACCGACAAAATGAACACTATTAACTTAACTGATTACATGATGTTCATAACATGGTATAAATGGAATAATGAACTTGAAAAAAGATTCATAAGCAAGTAGTGATTAACTCAAGTTTATTATTCAGGATATTAAAGAACGGTCGGGTCATGTCGGATACGAGGTATGAGACTTCGTCTCAATCTCCTTTCGTTGAGGTATATTTTATTTTATACACAACTTTCTTTTATACGGTGTATAAACCCCTCTGACTTTTACGTTTATTCAAAAGGAATATTTTTTATACGAAGCATTTACTAAACAACAAAGGGGAATTTTTTTGTTGTACGTATGCGGCGACAATGACTTCTCCGCCGTCGTAACCGTTATTTGAGTTTCGGCTTCCTCTACAAGTCATACCTTCTTTTTTTAAAAGAAAAATAAATACCATGTTTTACTTTGGTATTGAAAATGGTTTTCATAATGTTTTTATTATATCAATGTGTTGTATTGATATCTCATGATTGAAATGTGGAAATGTTATGTTTCCTTTATGCATGTTTTATGTGATATGATTATGTTATGGTTCTTGGGCATTATTATGAAGACGGGTGGTTCCGTGATAAACTAAGGGCGGGTGAGCCCGTTATAGCTCTCCAATGCATTGGGTAACGTGAAGGAGTGAAAAGTTAAGGTTTATCCGAATAGATTTTAGGGAATATACTGTGATGGGTATTCCAAACGTAACCAAGAGGGTTACTCCCTACGTAAGAATGTTATGAATGCCTCAAGTTACCTTTATGTCTAATGATTTCTATGATTTCTTCATGATTTTATGAGGTATGTTAAAGTGCCTATGTTTTATGTGTAAAGTATGATTTCATTCTTATGTATATATGAACTCATGTTTCCTTTCCATGTTTTTTTTATAACCCATACTGAGTTTTTATGCCCATCCCAAGTTTTTGAAATGTTTTTCACAGGTCAAGGGAAAGGTACATGATAAGATGATAGAGTCAAGGATGTGTCAAGAAATAATCCATGTTTTATTTTAAATGTGTATCCATTGATGGGAATGAAGAATACTATCTTTATGTAACCACTTTGTTTATTTGTGGAATGTAATGCAAGTTTTATGATCTAATTCTCTAAAACTCTAAACCTGAAAAGATCCTCAACGTGTAATCTTGTAATAACTCAAGATTAAGTATGGTTTAAGGCTGGGGCCTTATAGTAATGGTGGACTAGTTCTATGGACATTAAAGATAAAACAAAAATTTTAGGTTATGGTAATGAATTTTCTTCCCATCTATTTGAAAAATATTAAAAAATCAGTTATCTTTAAAATTATATATAATTAAATCTCATTTTTTCATAAATGATTGAGTTTTACATGATTTTTAGTATTATAATGACCTCGGAACTGAAGAGAAATCTAAAAATACTTATCTTGTGTATGTAAAAACTTAATATTATGAATTTCAATATATTTTGATTCAATCATATAATGATTTTAAAAATTTAATGTCCTTAATAAAGGTTCTCATTAATAATTTTAACCATTAAAAATATTTTTTATAATTATATTTTACACCACAATCAAATAAGAAAAAAATAATTATTAAAATATTCTTCAATATATTTATAAAATAAATTACATAACAATATTAGAGTTAGAGAAACCAATTTAACAAATACAAGTAATTTTTTATTTAAAATCATCTCTATAGGCGCAATTTCCTCCATCAAAATCATGAATATGATTAAATTTGTGGGACCACCATATATATGTCTTGACAATAAATTATCCACAAACCATGTAGCCCATTGAGTTTTTCTAATTCTTAAAAATCTATTAAGAAACAAGAGAATTTGTTAGCTCGATAATGGGCCTTATTGTGTGCCTAATAAGAATTTAGATGAAGAAATAATATATGGTCCACCATTATTGGTCAATAGTGACTTTGTACCCAAATGTATTTTGAAAGATAATTTCTTTTAGAAAATTATGTTGAATGATGAATATTTTTTCAATAATATATATATCATTTTAAAAGTAAACCCTCTAAACTATAACGAAAAACTCTTAAATAAAATAAAAAAAATTATTTTGATGAATGAGGTTTACCAATATATTTCTTTTCATTGTTTATTGAAATAATATTTTATATAAATACCAAAACCATATTTATTTTAAAGATATTTTTTAGATCCAAAAATAATATTTAGATTTTCTCCCACTTTTCCAAAACATGAACGTGAATTTTTAGGATAATTAATTTAAAATTGCAAATATACAATAGTTATTTGTTAATTTACATTAAAAATTAAATCATATATTTCTTTTAAAAATAAATCATTAAAGAAAATTAGATCAGTTTTTATTGATAATGAAGATCACAAGAATTTCTTTTCTCAAATATAGAATTAATAAGATCCTCATAGGATAAATCACGGTAGTATAATTATAAGAGTAAGAAGAGGAATTAGAATGAGAGAGGTAAATGTTAAAACATACCTTAATTTATTCCTGTACATGTTCCCTAGAAAAATTGTGACTTTAATCGCTCGATTTATATATAGTAACTGAGTCCTCATTTTCAATCCATGGTGTGATCCTTAATATTTTTAATCCATAATAGTTTCCTTTTGACATTTTCATATTTAATTAACAATCTATATTGATTCGACCCATATTTTTACAACTAAATAATGTTACCAAAAACTATTGATTTTTCATTATCATATTCCATGTGGATCTCTTAATTTTCATGTACTTTTCCATTATCATGGTAATATTATAAATATCATTGTAACTATAATATGAGTTCAAATTGTCAAATTGTTTTAATTTTTTTTATTACTGTCCTTACCATAGGTATCCCCCATTTAATCATTTTTCTTTAACATTATTTCATATTTAATGAGAGAACCAATTTTTCCCTCATGTGAAATATTTTTAAAATTACTATCTTCTTGGATCACGATGAATTAAGGTGATCAAGTACTTGGTAAAATCAAATCTATTTTCTTGAAAACTATTTCTATAAAAAATGGATACATCATTATATTTTTTACTTTAAAAATGTCAACGAATCTTCTAAATATATAATTCATACAGTCTTTAGGATTCATAGATAAAATCTAGAAATATTATATATAAATATCTATATTGGTAACATATAATTTTTCAGTTCCTTCATGTGTTACATAAAAAAATTTCACAATTAAATGAGCCATTGTATTAGATAAATTTCATTAAATTCATTTTGATCCAATAAAAAATAAAATAAATTTATATATTTACCATTTAATTTAAAAAAATATCATTTAGGGGGTATTGATCATCTTTTTTAGTTTTATGTGTATGGGCATGTAAAAAAATATAAACAATTATATCCATTACATACAAAAAAAATTATTCATTTGATTTTATTCAATATACATATTTACATCTATAAACAATTAGTACACCACCAATGTATTACTTTTTGAGACTATCGAGAGATTTAAAAAATCCATTAATAAATATAGATCTTTATTTTAAAAATCTTTTACAATTTTTTATTATTAAAAATTACAATAATTTGTGGAATAAAAAATTAATAAAATTAAAATATTCCTTTGTTACCAAGTATAGGTAAAATATGTGTATGATTGATGTAGGTTATAGTGAATTTATATTTTTAAAATAAAGGAAATCATTAATTTATAAAAAAATCCTTTATAAATATTTATAAATTTAAATCCTTTTGAATATAAAAAAATTTAAATTTTTTAAATAGTAATAATATAATTAAATAAAATATTAAATTTATATGAATAATATAGAAATTGATATAATTAATTAATTTTAAAATTAAATTTTTATGTTATTTTCATATGAAAAATGTAAAGAGCTGAAGATTTATGATTCAAATTCCATTTGTTTTGAATTATTAAAATGTCTCATTGATATAGAAGACACATCCACATATTTTTTTTATTATATTAAATTATATTAAAATTAATTTAATGTATCATTACAATTGAAAATATATTCGATAAACACTGAACACACAATTAGTATTAATATTCAGTTTTAACAAATCCTTTTGGTGCAAAAAAAGGAAGTGATTTTGGAAACTAGTAGTATTGTAGAAAATGAATCCCATATATCATAGAATCCAAGGGTGATATAATTTTTTGTATTTCACCTAGACCAATCCCAAGGTGATATCCAATATCTTATGCATGAGTGTAATTTCCTATGGGAGATGTTCAACCTCATCTAGATCATGACAGAAACCAATTTCACTGAACAGACCCATGAAATCCCCACCATCACATAACTTACACTTAGGTTTTAAGATGGTGTAATAAAGGTAATTTGTCATGACCCTTGCAATAAGAACATGTACATTATTTTTTTATAAAATAATGAATATATTTTTATCCTGTTATTGTAAATAATTTTAAAATCATAACAAATATTTTTGGTTAGTTAAGATATCTATTTTGGAGAAATTAATGACTTCATAAATAAATAATATTTTAATAAAATATTATTAATAATTTAATTATATTAAATATAAATGATCATATATTTTTTATCAAATCAAATATAATTATTATTTACGATTGAATTTTTTTTCCAAAACCAGTCAATTTTAAAAAAATGCAGTTTTTATATTTAAAGTGAAAATAAAAAAATTTAAAAAAACATTTAGATAAAATTCGAATAATTTTTGTAATTAGGATATTGTAATTATAAAATAGTGATATTTTTAGGATTTTCTAAGTCAGTCGAAAATTTAGGTAAAAATTACATATCATATAAATATACTATGTGTTTTATGACATCATAATGGACACATAATGATGTAATAAAAAACATAAATGGTATATTCAGACAAATACATGTTTTTTATTAAAAATAATATAATTTTAGGTGAATTTTATTTATATTTCAAAGCCTTAGAAAATCCTCCAGGAATTATAATATAGTTTATGATTATAAAATCTCTTCCTTGATAGTAAAAATTACCATCACATAATCATGTGAAATATTTTTATATCTTCATCCAATAGCCTTATAAGGTAATTTATACCACTTACCATTTCTTAAAACCATGGGAAAACCCTGATATGGTTTGAGGTTTTGAGTATTTTATTATGTAGTGTCCAAAACCAAAATAATGAATAAATCCCCCTCATTTCCTATATATACCCACCCATGCTCTAATTTATATAAACTAAAACTCCTTGAATCTCGTCCACCATATCTATTTCACTCCCTAGAGTCATCTCGAGGATCTCAAAGCTCCCATGAAGCATCTCCAAAGCCTTTTGTGTCACAAATCAATGTAATGAATCTTTCATTCTCCTCTTTTATTAGGAAATATTTTTATAATAGGTCTTTTAGTTTCAATTTTCATATGTTGGGATATTTTTATACATACTCACCTAACTATAAGTATTATTTACAAATAATTAGAGATTCCTTTCACTCTCATTAATCCGTCGATGATCCTTTATATACACATGTTACCATGCCAAAATTTTCTATGAGGTTATCACCTTCCTCTATTCTTTTCGATTCAAGAACATTGTTTGATATTAGACTTTTTAATTTCAATTGGTTATATTTTCCTTATTTTATTATTAATTTACTACAGTCCATTTGATGTTATGTTAACAAGGTATCATTTATTTCCCATCCTTTGGATCCTTACCTAAGCTGTTACTATGCCAAAATTCTATAAGGGGTTTATCCCTTCTCATTTCCCTTAAAGAAAGTCTTTTATATTATGAATATTATTCCATTTCATATGTTTGGATATTATATTACACTATCCCAATATTATCCATTTCATGTATAAATGATTTGTGGCCCCTTTCACTCACCTCAACCCATTTTATTAATTTCTTCATGACATCATCACACTGCAGAAATTACCCCACAATTTTTCATGCCAAAGTCACAATGTATTGAATACGATACCCATTCCTATATCAAGGTTATTCCCTTTATTTCACATATAATTATTCATTATTTAATTACATTTAGTTATCAAGAATTCTGTAATAGTGTAATAAATGATTATTTTTTAATGAATGGATGTTATATGATCTATGTGGGACACATAAGCATTTTATTGAAATGATTATGAAGGGTAGACCCTCCTAGAACTCCCATTCATTATGTAATTTTTATTATTGTCATATGTCATGTTATGGTAAGGGTTTACTTGATCCCTTTATGATAAATTTTCCACCATGATGGGATAGGGGTTCACCTGATTCATGTTTGTTTATGATGCAGTTTTTTATGTTGTTTCCACATTTCCTTGTTATGATTATAATGTTATATCATGACATTATATTCAATTTTCATTATTACATATTTATATTAATTGTCAAAAAATGTATTTATATCCTCATATTATTACTTATTAACTCCCTTAATGGGTTTTATATCTCACCCCTTTCTTATGAATGTCTTCATGTTATCCCAAGATGTGTTAAGTATGAAGGAATGTTGTGGTCTTGTAAAATAAGTTTTCAACAGGGACATTGTATTTGAGGTTTTAATATGTTATGTAATTTTCCTAATTTCACCCAACACTATTCCTATAAATCTTCTGGGTTGTATTAATTTCAAATATATGAAATAAATCATGATTAAATGTATAATTAGTTGAGGATTTATTGTAGTCATTTTTAGAGGATTGGTTCAGTTATTTTTGGGATTAGGATTAGAAAACCCTGGTGAAAACACATTAGGATACAAATAACTGTAAGAAAAAATCCCTAAATTTTAGTGAGTATATATTACATGGTTTATTAAGAATATAAATCCCTATATGGATAAAAACATGTTTATGTAGATCTGTCACAGATGTAACTACGGATAAAACACAAAAACACTACTTTGTGGTAGAATCGAATGAGAACTGGTGCATGAAAATGGGCCTTGATACACTACCATTTTGAAAATACCGAGGGATATGATTTGGTAAATTCATATACTAATTAAAAACCATTATCACGGAATCAAAAAATCCCCATAATAATATATGTTATTAAGTAAATCATTGATAACATAGACTGAATCCTAGAAACTCATAAGTTAATGAGATTAATGTAATTTAAAAAATATCCCTTTAATGTGATTAGATTCCAATTATCTATTTATAAGTTTTTGATTCTCATCCCTTATTTTCATTTCATTTAACACAATGGTTGGTAATAAGAGGAATCATATTGACAGCCAATGTGAAAGGTAGTGTGAGGATTTCCCGAGGGAGATGCCCAATCCGTTGGGAGCAGAAATCATAAACATTGTAAGGATGGTCTCTCAGTTAACACATTTTATAAATCAAAACATGGAACAATGGGGTCACCCCCCAATCGAGATAGAGCTACCAATAGTCGACTTTTCATGTGAAAAATACCTCTAACTATTATTGGATCATCCAATCCACTAATCTCATATTAATGGATCAATTTCATTGAAAATTGATTTTTTATCCTACAATGTTTCAAAAAAATTATTTATCTGGATATTTATCATATTAAGGGTTAATTTGATCCATAGTGGAAATATATCAACAATATGATGATTAAGGGATCGAAAAAATGGATTTGAATTAATCTTGAAAACTAGTTTCCATAAATATTTTTTCTCTCCCCCCTCAGTCTAATGATGGAATGAAATTTTCTTGCATGTAATTAAAATGATGATAAAACAGATGAGTCATAAAAAGAAAACATCACAAGGAATTAATGATATACCTATAGTTTTTTCATTACCATAGAAGGTAAGGTTTAACACCTCTTTTGTGGGATAAATCCTAGCTTATGAAAATCCTTTGAAATCTCTGACATTGATAGCTGGAATGAAATTTTATGATGTTACCTCAATGAAGAGATTGAGATTAGTGAATCTAAGGGGTATAAATGGGATAAGATGTAGAAATTAAAATTTATTTATGGATTTCATATGGATGATTCCAATGGTTCTTGGAAATTCTAGAAACCCACTTGTCAAAGGTGATGAAATAAGTACCCTAAAAATTAACTAATGGGAAGAAGGAAATAAATTAAGTATATAAGATAAGAGCACTATTCTAATGAATTCTGATAGGAGAAACCCACTACTGTGACCAAGGAAATGAACACTTTGGTAAATCCTCAATGACTTGTTTAATTTTAAAACATCAAGTAAAAAAGGGAACATTTCCATCTAATCCTCTATGAAAAGGGTTTTCAGAGGCCACAAACAACCTCCAAGTTCACAAGGGAGTGATTTTTCCATCACTACTGTCAAATTGAATTATGAAAAAATGTAGTGATAGGATTCCTGGTTATTCATTCAGGAATATTGAACATATTTTTTTTATTCTAGTTCTATGCATTTCTTTATATCACAAATGTTTAGTAGAACTATTCACACATCACCACAAATAATGGTATTAGAGATGTTGGTGAAGATGAATTTTTTTTGAAATTATTGAATCCCATGAATATAACACCTCCTCAATCGACATTTCTGGATTGAACATTCTAGTGAGCCTTGTTATAAATCCCTTGGTGTAATTTGATACCATTTTATGCATGGATTGTATTTCCCTACATAGATCCAACACAATTTTTCATTAAAAGGAAATGACTATCTGTTTGGAGAAATAACCATTGATTATATATAAGTGAAATGCGGAGAATGAGTGTTCTACACCACCATCATCATAAGAATGGATATTAATTCCCTATACCTATGTGTATCTTTTGGAGATGAGTGACTCTAAGTAAATGATCATCCTTGAAGACATGACTATTGTGATGGAATTCACAGATGTGTTTCCAGATAAATTTTCTGGGTTTCCACCTAGAAGAGGAGTTGAGTATTTGATCAATCTTATAATTAGGGTAGTGACAATATCCATTAATCCATATAGTATGCATGTTGTGAAACATGGGGAGATAATGAAAAAACTAGAGGAGAATATGGATAATGGTTTTATATGCCCATGTGCTTCACCTAGTCGGGCAGTAGTCAAGTTCATCAAGAAGAAGGACTGGTTAATGAGCCTTTACATTGATTATGATGAGTTCAACAAAATCATGATAAATAAAAAATATCCTTTGACATCATTTGATGACTTGTTTGATGAGATATGTGTAGCACAATACCTCCCCAAGGTGGAACTGCGATCAGCATATTACAATGTTAAGGGTGAAAAATAGGGTATCCTGAAAAAAACTTTTCTTACAACTTTTTTAAACTACGAGTTCCTAGTGATTCATTTTGGACAAAAAAATGATCAATAAATATCCATGTCCTTTAATAATAGAGTATTTAGGGATTACATTGAAATTTTTTTAGTATTTTTTATAGATGATATTTTAATATACTCCAAAACCAATAAGAATAATGAGAAACATCTAATCCCTATGGTAATGTTCTTCCGAATGGATAATCTCTATGAAATGTAAAACAAGTGTGAGTTATAGTATAAGGAAGTCTCATTCATGGGGAATATATTCTTAGTTAATAAGGTATTTATGGATCCTTCCATGAAAAATTTTATTGATGGATGTAGGAGGAAAGATCTCTGATAGATATCTGTAGCTTCCATGGGGTATCTTAATAATACCCCAAATTTGTGAGAAAATTCTCATGATTTTCAAACCCTCTTAAAAATATAACTCTGCAAGGAGTGAAATTTTCATGGAATGATGAATGTGAAGAAATATTCAGGGAGTTGAAAAGGAGCCTTTTCACTGCTTTAGTGCTTACACTTCCCACAAGCAAGGATCACTATGTAATTCTCAGCAATGCTTCAAATAAGGTATTTGGATGTCTGTGGATGAGTGATGAAACATTCATTACATATGCCTCAAGGTAGCTGAAAATTCATGAGAAAAACTATTCCATACATGATCTGGAGTTTAAAGCTGTGGTTTTGTGTTAAAACTACGGAGGAACTATCACTATTTGATAAGTGTGAAATATATATGGATTATAAATGTATCAAATATATATTCACAAAAAATGATATGAATATGCACTAATGAATGTGGTTAGAGGTCATAAAGGATTATGACTACTCAATCCATTACCATCCTGGGAAGGAGAAAAATGTGTGGATTCTCTATATATAAAGGACCCAACAGTTCTATAATTGATGGGAATCTATAAGGATCCAATATTGATATACATTAAGGGGATCAATATTCTAATCATAAAAAATGAACATCATCAATCCTTTGTCAAATGTTTTAACAATTTTCACTTTTTTAATTGTTAAAGATTCTAAAAAAGATGATGTGGGAATTCCGAAAAGGTGGTAACTTTCCAAAAAGGATAATCCTCAAGGATCAATGTCACAAAAAAGGAGTTATGATATTTGGTTCAAGGCTATGTGTTCTATAAAATCTATAGTTATCGAATGATCTTTGGGATGATGAACATAAGTAAACCTTTCCATTCACCTTGGAAACACAACGATGTATCGAGATATCTAAGAGAACTACTGGTGGGATACCATGAAGATGAAGATTATAGAATATATATATATATATATATATATCATTGTTTCTAATATGTCATCATGTGATGGATGAATGACAGAAGTCTGTGTGGATTATCAAACCACTACCCATACAAACATCGAAATGGGAAAACATCACCATGTACGTTGACACAAGACATATGAATATAGCCAAAAGAAACAATGTTGTTTGTGTTTTTCTAGATCATCTTATGATGAATTAGTACTTCAATGCAATTAAAGTTGACTTCTCATAGGATCAACTAGAATATATATACTTAATTGAATTGGAAAGGATATTTTCAGTACCACTATCGATTATGTCTGATTTAGATCCAAGACTCAACTCTATGTTTCAGAAAGTATCCATCACGCTCTAAACACTAAACTATATTTTAGTATGGCTTATCACTCTCAAATTGATGGCCATTCTGAGTAGACTAAGTGGTCACCTGAGGTAATGTTGAGAGATTTTCAAATTGACATCAAACGTGGATGGGAAAAATATCTTTCATTGGTGGAGTTCCCTTAAAACATCATTTCCTTTCACGCATCCAAATTGAACCTTATAAATCATTTTATGGGAAGAGGTGAATAACACTATCATATTGCAGTGAAGTAGGGGATAGAAAACTTCTATGTCTAGAAATGGTCAATGAAATGGTGGATAAGGTTAAGACTATCTGACATCACATCAAAGCATCTAAGAGTTTTAAAAAATATATATGCTAAAAATCACTAACGTGACCTAGAGATTAATGTTAGAGACATGTTATTCTTCTACATATCTCCATGGAAGAGAGTCATGATATTTTGGAAGAATGGAAAGATTATTCCATGGTGAATCATCCATTTTTTAGATCTTTGATCGCTTCAGAGTAGTGGCATATCGACTAGCACTCTCATCAAACATGTCTCAAGTAGACGATGTATTCCATGTAGTGCTCTCGAGGAAATATATACCAGACCCATTAAATGTACTCAATCTATATGTGGTACTAATAAATAATGATCATTATTATAAGGATAAGTCCATGATGATCATAAATCATATATAAATAGTTCTATAAATAATACAATACCCCACATCATGGTGTTTTGGAGAAACCAAATGTTGGAAGAAGCAATGTGGGAACCGGTGCAAGTGATGAAGAAAAGCTATCCCCATCTATTTTAGTGTGGGAAAAGGAAATTTCTAGGGAGATGTTTTCTTAAGAGAGGAAGGTTGTAATGACCTAAAAATTTATGAAAAAAACTCCCTTTCTATTAACATAATTTAATGTATTCTAGATATAAAAGATACATGCACTTCTTTTGTTTGTTATATCCAATTGGATTTAAATGAATTTAATGTATCATTACCATTAAAAATTTATCTATTTAATAGTGATAACACAAGTAGTATAAATAAAGGTTTTTAAAAAATCCTTTTAGGCCAGAAAAGGGATGTGACATACCCAACTAGAGGATCATGCCCTATGATGCACACTTATCAGAGCATCCTAGGGGCATAACATTTTAGGTATTTTCCCTTGATCAATCCTAATCTGATTTCCAACAAGTTAAGCATGAGAAGAACCATTTATGGGAGATGTTTAAGATCATTGTGATCATGACAGAAACCAAGTTCACAGAACAAACCTATCAAACCCCCACCAATGGGAACCTTACTCTTAGGGAATAATCTGTTGTAATAAAATGATATGTATCAACACCCTGGAATAATGAATAATTATATTATTTTTTTGAATAAAAAAATGGATATATTTTTATCCTATTATTATTAATAATTTTTAGTACACAATGAGTATTTTTTAGATAATTAAGAAGCCTATTTTGAAGAATTAATTATTTTTTGAACTAAAAAATATATTATTAAAATATTATTATTAAATTACATTTATTAAATCTAAATTATCAAATAATTTTTATGGATTCAAATGTAAAATTTTAATTATTGAAATTTTTTTTCTCAAAACTAATCAATTTTCAATAAATATCATCTTTTATTTTAAAATTGAAAATACAAATATTTATAAAAAAAATTAGATAAAATTATTATTATTTTTTGAATTATGATGTCAAAATTATCCATTATTTAATTTCTCACAATTTTCAGAGATAATCTATATTTTGGGT
The DNA here is from genome assembly GCA_963277665.1 of Viscum album. NCBI lineage: Eukaryota > Viridiplantae > Streptophyta > Magnoliopsida > Santalales > Viscaceae > Viscum > Viscum album. Next base: position 143,091,883 of record OY728123.1, on the reverse strand, counting down.
AAAAATTAAATAACATATAAATATACAGTGTGTTTTATGACATCATTATTAACCAATAATGATTTAATATTTGAAATAGTTGGTTCACTAGACCCAACTATTAATTTTTTTTATTACCATGTCATGTATTCAGTTATCTATACATGTTTAACCCTATAATTATAGTGTAGATGTTTCTGCGTCCACTATATAATGGTAATGTCAAATGAGTAATTATCATAATGAGATGTTATAGAAAATCCTATGCTGTAATGAGAACCAAGATATACTATTACATTAATCTTAAATATATTTTTTATGGTCTATATACATCTTATTGATTTGACATTGAAGATATTTGACTATCAGGTGTTCGGGGATCATAAGCATTGAGAATTATTCCCATAATATTTGCATGTAGTGATCTCTAGTAGTGAGATCACAAAGATATACTCGCCAACTGAAACCCCACATATCATGGTGTCATCGAATGTTTCTATATATGATCAAGTGTAATGGTATCCTGACATGAGATCATTACCGATGTAAGATATTTGATTGTGTACATAGATACAAGACGAAAACCATGATATTGAAATCATGGTGAGGTGGTTTGTGTTGAGTGGGTCATTGGTGGCATGAAATCTGTTGAATGGTCATGAAAGAATTTATTTTTTCTAGGTTATTGAAGTAATATATCTCAATCCATGTTGAAAAGTATAGTTGTACCTTAATAAGACCATGACCATGGCAGTTGAGGGTAAATCCATCCCATTGGATCAACTAATAATAAAGCAATAAAAGGGAGATAACATATGTGTGTATCCTTCTTTATTAGATATAAATGACATAGAGATTATATTACACAGTATGTGTTTGTTGTTGGGTCGTTTCTATTGTGAAAATCCTTATCTCTTCAGGGGTCATGATGGGTTTCTAGATCACATTCTTGGTCTCTGAATACTATTCAATGTTGTCGAGATAAGGGCCTAGAGGGTCACACACAATAGCATATTCGCGAATCTTACTTATTCAGTTGAATTGGAGTTTGGGAAATTGTGTTCCCCATAATTGGGGTTCTGTATTTATCTAATGAGATACAATTTCAAATGTAAATAATAAATTCATATTATTTCTGAAAAGAATAATGAGCATCTAATTTATTTATCAAATGTATTGATATGTTTTTTGTGAATACATGAAAAAAATTAATGTGAACGAATATTATACTATTCATGGTTTAATTAATATTTATGGTAAATAAGAGTCATGTTATATAATTATTTTTTATCACATAGTATTTTAATATATTACAAGAGAATGATTATAAAATTTATGACTCATATTAGTAGTCATAAAATTATGTTTATAGTGCATTAATTATTCGAGGGATGGAGAGGCAACACCAGGTATTTCCATAAAAAACTATAAATGGAGGAGTGGAGGGATTTTCCATGGACTATTCATGGCCTCCTTGTCTCTCTACATCTCTCTCCCATAATTTAATAAGGGAGGATCAAGATTAAAAGATATGGGATAGAGATAACTATCATGATTTTCTAGTGAAGTAATGAGTCAATCATCAGATCATTGAAGGATTCATAGGATCTATGCGCTAACACATGAAATTCGATGATCGGTGCTCCAACGGAGTTCTTGAAGCATATGTGGATGAAGTAGAATAATTAGACATTGGATTCTTTAAGAACTAGTCTCTGTAGATGAGTAGACATGATGCACAACTTCATATCTAAATCAATTATTTTATTATTTTGTTTTTTCACATAAAACTCTTCATGTGTGATACTCCATTCAAACTGGGCACCTAATCCCCGACGTTGATAAGTTCATGTCGAACGTTGGTAAGAAATATTAAAATCCTATGCTTTTTGGGGATTCCACTACGTGCTCAGTTCCATAAAGTGGTATCAAATGGATGTGTGTTGATTTTATGTTGAGAAAAAAAGTTAAATTTTAATAAAATTTTGATGAGGGTATTATAAACATCCCAATTCTTTAGATCACACCTTTATCCGATATCAGTTGGCCATTCTACGATCATTCGATGTTTTGGTTTCTGATTAAAAACTGAATGTTTTATGATTTTTCTACAAGCCTTAATCACATTGGATGTAGGTTAGTGGAATAGTATTTTCTTCTTTGATAAATAATAATTATTAATATAATAATTATTTAACAATAATACTAATAGTTTTTTCTTAATAATATATTAATTATTATGATTTTTATTATAATAACAATTTAATAATTTCATATTATTATTACTTTACAAAGGCTAAATATCCATTAGAATTTTTTAATTGGGTTGGAATTTTTTTGGTTGGTATTATATAATAGAATCTTAAATAAAATGTGACACCATTATTGCTGGTCTCCAGGGGGAAGAAGGGAGACCCAAAATTCGGGTGTCGTGCATGCGCTATGGCTACCCCAAAAAAGGAGGCACCTCCTCCCTACTACAAGCGTAGCGGTGCCGCAACCCTACTTAGATAGAAAGCTGATGGCACACCCCTCACTCCCGGAGCCGCCTCCCACTTGACACCCTCATAGCCATGTCGAGTCCTATGCATCCCTGGTGTGGGTCCCCCTCCCTGACCGCCTCCACCTTGTCGGGCAATGCACACTAGTAGGTTCCACTGCCGCCTTGTTCGGTGACCTCCCACAGCATGCTGGTGCCCCAGTCATGGCTCCTCCCTACTACAGGTGACCACGGCTAGCCTGCATCCTCCTTCGATGCCCCTAGGTCGCCACATATCTTCTCCAGGAACAACGCCCAATCCGGGATCCACTACATGTACTGCTCGCAAACCAGCACCCCAACTAGTGCACTTACAGGCTCTTCCCAGACTCCCCCCACCTCAGGACTGCGCCCTGCACTAGATACCCACCACGACTAGTCTGGAGACCACATTCCATGGCAGCACCCACTTTTCAGACCACTGGATGATGGGTCCTTCTTGTCAACATCATATGCATATCGGCTGACCACGGTGGCACCCCCCACCAAGTACCTCCTTCTATCATGGTAGTCGAACCACGGTGAGGTATTCTCGTGCGGCTTCATTTTGGTTCATACAGTCTAGGTTTTTCCGGATAGGGGTTCATGTGGGTCTGCCCTGCCCAAAACGTGCATGAGAAGAGGTCGGCTAATCCAGGGATAGACCTACGTGGGTCTAACGTGACCCGCATAGTCCATGCTCAGTCTTTCAGTTCCCTGAATAAATAATTTAATAATTAATTCATTAAAAAATTATTATAATTAAATTTTATAATTAAATTAAATAAATACTAATTTTTCGGTTTAATAATGAATGTGAAATAAATTAATGTAATATATTAATTAATAAAATTAAATAATTAATTTAATTTTAGTTTTAAAATTAAATTATTTAATTGGAAACAAACAAAATTTTGATATTGAATTAAAAATTAGATTTATTTTTTTATTTCAATTAAATACCATCGAATTTATTTAATTAATGTTTAATTTTTCTTCTGTATTTACTTTATATATGTGAGTTAATGCATATGATGATCATGAGATGAAGACCAACCATTTCTTGCCCGGTGCTTGATTATGTAAATAATTGTTTAGTGAAATTTTTTTTAATAATTATTTTAATTTAAAGGAGATCTCTTGTCATCTAAGAGTCATTATATGAACAAGTGCGGGCACACCGATTTTCTGAGTTGTTTCTTCATACCCCAAAACCCCCTCGTATGTGTGTGAGGAATGTTATATAATGATGATATGATAAGTGATGCAGTTCATGCCGAGTGAATGAGACACACCAGAAATGAGTTGAAGGCATTGGAAGTGAATACATTTCTATTTGAGTTTCAAGCCACGCGACATAACTTATTAACACTAGGGTCCTAGTTGATCTGTTATTCACTCAACTGATCAACCATTAGTACTGGATCACGATCAGATAATATTGTTTTTCAGGGATTTTTATTTTTGTGAATGTTAACTTAATTTATGATCTCATAGTATAATAATAAACAAGCATTCATAATAAAAGGAACATGTGACAGAATAATATTTTTAATTTCATGCATGGTCAGTTTTTAGTGAGATCACATAGAAAATTTTTATAAGATACGAATTTTTTTCCCTCACACTAATAAAAATAAAACCCTCAAAGATTTAATAATTCATAACCTTTTTCCATCATTCAAATTTAGACAAATCATGTTGTTGGGGGTGTTGGAAATGCCACTACTGTGGGTACCTCTTGCTACCAAGGGTTATTATTAGTGTGATGGGTCAACATAAATATTTTTCTTTAAAGAGTTATCCATAGCTAACATTCAATAATTTTAGAGCCATGTGTCGAGTATTCCAATTCTAGCCCACAGGTTTCCTACAATTCAATAAAAATAGTGTGACACTTTTAATGATTTTAATATTTAATAAAAAATGTCAAACCTGGTAATCCAAAGAAAAAGTATTAATATGGTATAATTTATTTTTGGAGTAAAATAGAAAATTATACCACAAGATTAAAATATGATAAATATTGGACAAATTAAATTTCATCATTGAATTTTGTATCCAAGAATAGTACATGGGCATTCATATAGTACATTGATAAAGGAACTCAAGGTGTCATTATCCCCAACATCTATTATACTACCTTAGTAAGCGAGAGTAAAATTTCATATAGTAGATTTATGAACCATGTATATGATGGCTATAACATTATGCTTTTTTTAATGTTTGATGTTTGTTGTGGTCGCTACATTAGGACATGGATGATGAAAACATGATGTCTCATCTCTGATATGTTTTTATGGAGAAATAGAAGAAGTGATATAAAAAAGGCGATGATTACACTGGCATGTGTAAATTTTAATATGGATCCTGATCTTTAATCGGATCCCTATCTTGTATCATTTTCACCCATTTACTCATGTTTTGTTTTAAGTTATAATATGAACATGTATTGAGTAAAAACTTCATTAACTATTTATGTAAGTTTATCATGTGAATAAGAATACGAAAGATAATTTAACCTTTAATTCTAATATAGAATAAATTGAAAAACAAGGAGAAAAGGAGAAAAGGAAAGTAATGCTAATGGCACATTCACAACATCCTTCAATGAATTACGTATTAACATGAGGTTATTTGTATTAAAAATTCGAAAATAATACAATGGAAATCTAATAGTAATTAACAGAATTAATGAATCATGTTACTGCATCGTAATAAATATTGATCAATGTAATGTTTCAGTTTTACTTCATGGGTATTTAATACTATATGCCTATCCCATATATGTATTGATATACAATAACCAAGAATGTATACACACATTACTAGATGTTTGGTGGATTCTGTATGTGGCTACGAAAGGGTGATACCTAGGCCAATGGTGAGAAGTACATGAATTCTTTAATTTCCATGTAAAAGATTTGGGTAGAACTACTATAGAGCATAATGGAATACATTGATATCATGTGTCTTTAGACCCATGGAGACAAATTTTTAGGTTCCTAAATGAATGTTTTTTTTGATATTTAATCTCATTCACTTGTTCAATAATACAAGAATCATAGGGAATGAGGGATGGATATAAATGTAAGAATATACCCAGTTAGGGAAAGATATTTTTTTTGTTAAGGAAAACTAAAAGTGTATTTCAAGAATATAACCATTATTCTATTTAGGCATGGCACAACTAATAAACTGTTGTATTATTGACATCTGTATTTTGGAAAAAGATGCATTTAAAAATAACAGTGTGTCAAAAACATTTTGAAATTACTTCGATAAGTATTTATGAACCATTTCAATTCAAAGATATAGGTATATATATACTTTATATGATTCCATTAGGTAATTATGGAATGATAAAGTGAAGTATATTCCTAGTAGGAATATATGAGTTGCATTGAGCCGGCTTGTTGAAGAATATCTTGACAATGAAATTATTTATCATGCTAGTGTTGGGAGGAGTAATTCCTAAGCACGCATTACCTGATCTACATCATGACATTGATGTTAATAAGGGGGTAAATTATGAATTATTACATGTTCTAATTGTCCAAAAATATATATTGTGGAGTAATTCCTAAATTCACATTTTATACATCATGTTTATGATGTATGGTTTATTAGTGTGATGACTTGTAGAAACATCCAATATATTTCATGACTTTCTTTGCAAATAATGATGTAATCCCATAATAATATGCCAACTAAAATGAAAATTTTTTATCATACAAATCATAGTATGTTTCTAAATCCATTATTTCATATGTAAATGTGTTTGGATTCCATGAGTTTGTAAGTAAATAACCAAAAATGCACCATCAAGCAACACTTTTCACATCTTTTCTAATCTTCCTAACTATTTCTTATGATGTTACAAAAATACCAATGAATGAAAAGATATAGTCGTGAGATAGACTGTATTTCCATAATATGGTTCACATCTATTTTGAGATAGTAGGATCTAGATATACGTGTTATTTGATAATGCTTCATATTCACAAATAGTTGGCATGTGAAATAGTTCCACTAGAGCATGTGGAATAATGGTTATTCTAGAGACACATACTACATAGGAAATTTAAAACCATGGTGATCATATTATAGTTCCCACAAATTGTGATCTATTAATCATTGTGAATAATATTTCATACATTTAGTGTATGGAAATTAGGTGGGATTGAAAATAACTAAAAAAATAAAATAAAGGATTCCATGTATCACATTGCAAAGAGGATTACATAATTAATACTATGGGGGGGGGGTATTCAAGTAAGTTGATACTTGGGTGGTACAAGTGCAATACCAATATGGTTAGATTCATTTCACCAATTAGTTATGCCTAAATCAATAAGAATTATACATTTCATACCTAACATAAATTATAATTTAATTTATAATTGGAGGTCATGACCACCAATCAAGGATGATGTCTATAAAAGGAAACCAAAAAGAGATTATCACATCACAGAATTCTAACAGAAGGTGCATGTTAATGAAAACTTGTTTTGTAGTGATGTAATATAAAAGATCATTGAAAAATTATTTTTAATTAATTTACATCATGTGTCTACCAAATGTTAGTGGGATCACCAATGTTTTCCATGTAAAATATGTTCACCAACATATGAAAAATAGATTGGTCTCCAAGTCATTTAAGGAAAAAAAAGATTTTATTCTCTAGTGGTTGACATATGGTAGCCACCTATGTTATAGGGAACAAGATATAATATTATGGATATAAAGGTTTATATCACATATTCAATCATATAGATAGTGTAATGGTATTGAAAAATTAATGTTTGAAGAAATCAAGAGAATTTTTACTAATGTCACATGGCATAATCTCTTCAGTTTGACATGTCTGGGATATGAAAACAGATTAACATGGTGAATTAAAATCCTTAAGCTTTTGTGATGTATCAATCACATATGAAATAATATGTAAAAAATTATATTTCTAGGATATTATTTATTGTAGTCAAATATTAGTTAAATCCAAGAGCACTTCAAGTAGAGCAGTCAGAACTATTTGATTGTACATAGGAAAGTATAAAAGATATGTACTTGGTAAATGGAGAAGAAGCGCTACTAGTTTTCCGGGGATTAAAAATAGTATTCCATATATCCAGGTGATCTGATATCACAGTTAGGCTATTACAATGAGTGAGAAAAGAACATATATGTCACAGGTATCCATACCTAAAAATAGCATGTACGATGCAGCTTCTATGGTAGAGAAGAAGTAGTTATATGCACCAATTTGTTCCAACTCGTGGAATCACACATCAAAGTGAAGAATTATCATAATATAAATTATGAAATTCTTACTAGAAAATATGTCAACTAATGATAGTGTAAAATTTTAATATACTCAGGGATATCATATCTTGAGAAGTGAGTCTCAAGGAGATGAGTTCGCTATTAAAAAATATCTATATAGAAGAACCTCGGTAGGCCTAGTATGAAAAGTATTTACTTATATAAAACATGATATTTATCATGTGAGTATATAACATGTTTGGTTAGAGTGTTTTTTCTGGTGTATGTGGGAGTGTTGAAATAGAGTTTTCCCTAGATCCGACTATTCTGTTATTTTTATTAACAGATCATGTATAAATTAGCTATACATGATGTAATAAATCGATTATAGTTTATATTTTTCTACTCCACTATATAACTGTAATGTAAAAATATTATTTGTTTTATTGAGTGGTTTAGTGGATCCCAGACTATAATGAGAACCACAAGATACTATGACATTAATCTTAAATATATGGTCTATGTTATAGATACATCATACAGATTGGATAAAGTTGATGTTTGACTATCAGGTGATGGGGGATCATAGGAAATGAAACCCATTGTCGTGAATTTCACACATGGTGATCTCTTGTACTGAGATCATGAGTACAGACCCACCAATTGTATCACCACTTGTTTTGGTGTCCCTGGATGTTCCTATCTACGATCATCTATTTTGGTCTCCTTAAATGAGATAATTACTGATGTATTCTACTTGATTAAATACATTGATAAAAGAAAAAAACCGTGATATTTAAATCATGGAGAGGTAGTTTGTGTTGGGTTCATACTTGGTGGAATGACATTGGATCAATATTTAATAAAGGATTTATCACTTCTAGGTAATGAAGGTAATATACCACATGTCATATTGATAAGGATGGTAGTACCTTCATAAAACCATAACCATGACAGTCGATGGTAAATCCATCTAGTTGGATCAACTAACAATAAAGCAAGAAAAGGATGATGACATAAGTGTTTGGCTTGATTTATGAGAAATGAAAAATAGATTGTGTTACATAGTTCATGTTTATAGGTTGGTTTTTTCTTCTTGGACAATCCATATATCAACACGGGCCATGGAGGGTTTCTAGATCCTTATTTTAGTCTATGAAAAATATTCAATACTGTTTACATAAGGTCATATAGGATCACACTCAATATCATATTCAAGAATCTTCCATATTCAGTTGAATATTATTTTCAAACATGGTCTGCCCCACCATTGGGGTCTATGATTTTTTCAAGAAGATACGATCGGAAATGAAATAAATAAATTTATATTATTCATGTTAAAAATAATGATCATAGAATTTATTTATTAAATGTATTTCAATGTTTATTTTTTTATACATTAAAAATATTATTTTAATTTATATTAAACTAATCATGATTCAACTAACATTTATGGGATCAAGGAACCAAGATGTAAACTCATTTATTATCAAATAATATTTTTATATATTAAAATAGAGTGATAATAAAATTTTGGACTTAGATTAGCCATCATAATATTTTGTTTATAGTGCTTTAAATATTCGGGGGTTGAAGAGGCAGTATTGGGTATTTTAATAAACACACTATAAATAGAGGAGAGGAGGTATTTTCCAAGGACTATTCATAGCCTATCTATATATCTCTCTCTCTACTTCCCTCTCCCATATTAGAGTGAGAGAGGCTCTAGATATAAGGAGCTCAGATCAAGCTCTTCTGAAGCATCACTAGTGATGTGATCCGGTGATCTTTAGTGCATCAAAGACAACATCTAATCTTTGTTCTAGAACCCGTATTTCAACGATCGGTGCTCCCACATATTTATTAATTCATGTATGGAAGATATAATGTAATTTAGCTTCATATTATTTGATATGTGGTCCCCAATGATGATAAAAAATCTCACATGGATTTGGGTCTAAAATAGGTATTTTACGGTATTATTTTTGAACAAAAAACTCTTGTCATGTGATCATTGGCTTAAATCAGTCAATTATTCCCCAACGTCAACATGTTCATGTCAAAGGTCAGGGAAAAATATTAAAATATCACCATTTTTAGGCTTCCACTACAAATTAGATTTCTTCTAATAATAAACCCTATATAATGTATAATTGGTGAAATACCACTTTTTCCCGTTAATATAATGTAATTTTCGGATTATTTGATTTATTTTGGAGATACTTAGTGAATCAACAAATACTTACATTATATTTTAAGATTTAAGAATAATTTTATTGAATGTTTGACACCCCTCAACATCACAATGGGAAATAGTATTATATATTTTTCCCTTATACATATAAAATAATTTATTTAAATTTTTTTTCAATAAACCATGGGAAAAACCATTGGATGGTTTGTGGTTTTAAATATTTTATTGTGTAGTGTCCAAAACCAAAATAATAAAGAAATACCCATTTTTTATTATATAATCCCTCCCAATCTCTAATTTCTATTCTCTAGGACTCCTTGAATCTCATCAACCCTACGAACTATACTCCCTAGAGTCCTTCCAAGGCACCCACAATCTCCCAAGAAGTCTCTGCTAATCCTATGGAGTCACACTTCCAAATAAGGGATCTTTCATTCTCCACTTTTATCAAGCAATCCGTTTGCAATAGGCCTTTTAATTTGGATTTTCCTATGTTTTTATATGACCATACATACTCACATTACTATTCATTTGATTTATAAATAATTTCATCTTGCTTTACATCACATTAATCCATCTGTGATCCTTTATATACACCCATTACCATGACAAAAAACTGAAACGGATCCTAACCTTCATCTCTTCCTTTCTACTCAAGTCCATTGTTTTAATTTTTTATTTTTAATTTAAATTGGTTATATTTTCATCCTTTAATAATAAATTATCTATTTTTAATTTAATGTTATGTGAATGAGGGATCATTTATTCCCCCTCATTTGGACCCTTACCAATGTTGTTACTATATAAAAATTCATTAATGGATTTATCCCTTCATATTTCCATTCAAGAACATCTTTTATATTATTCATATTAATTCAATTAAATATGTTGTGATATTTTGTGATATGATCTACATAATATCTATTTCATGTATAAATTATGAAAGACCCATTTCTCTCTCATCATCATATTTTATTAATGTCAATATGAGGCTATTATATAGCCGAAATTGCACCATGATTTTCATGGAAAACTCATATTGTAGTAAATACCATAACCATTCCTCTATCAATGGTATTTACCATTACAAATATATACTTATTGATTGGGGAATAACATTTATATATTATACATTATTTTATCATTTAATAAATTACGTTGTTGAAAGAATAAATTTATATGAACTGTGTGGCAGACTTAAGCATGATATTGAAATGATAATGGAGGTTGTGCCCTGATAGTGCTCTAATGCATTGGGTAATGTTTAGTATTATGAAACATCATGTAGGGATAGAGTTTTAACTGATTCCTTTATGGGATGTTTTTCCACCATGTTGGGATAGGGATTACCAAATTTCATTTTTTATGATGTATTGTTTTATGTTTTTTCCACATTTCAGTGTTATAATTATCATGTTATATCAAGACGTTATGTAGATTTTATTTTATAATTTTTTGATATTATTTGTCTAAAAAGTATTTTTATCAACATATTATTTCACGCTTACTCTCTTACTAGGTCCTATAGCTCACCACATTCTTATGTATGTCTGTAGGTTATCCCATGCACTGTTATGTACGATGGAATGTTGAGGTCATGTAAAATAATTTTTCCATAATGACGTTGTATTTCATGTTATAAGTTGTTATGTAATTTTCATAATTTCCAATGACACAATACCTCTATATATTTTGAGTTTAATTAATTTTAAATATATTTAATAAATTTTGTATTCATAGGAAATAAACATAAGTGGTATTATAATAAATGATTATGTGATTAAGAATTAATTGATAGATTAAACAATTGAACAAAATATTGTTTGTAAGAAATTATTAATTGAAAATATGTAATATAAATTCGATAATAATTTTTGTTAAAATGGTTGTATTGGAACCCAATTGTACCCTTATGTCTCCCACATCAGTATCACGAGTATCTAATAAATATATACCCCATATTCTAGGGTAGTCATTATACAAAAAAATTTATTATTTTTTAGGTTTAAAAAAGATACAATATACTCATGATTCTTAATGGTGAAGCTAGAAACATCAAAAGAAATTGTCCTTTTATAATTAAAAGTAACTGGAATGAAAACCATGGTACCTTATATTATTGGTTATAATAAAAAACATAGATGAAATAATAATATGAGATGATTTCCTGGATGAAATCACTTTTTTATTTTATATCAGTTCCATAAAATAATATAGATAGTGTTTTAGAGTATGGTAAAATAATTAGAGTGAGAATGAAATGAAATTAGTCACACACACTTTAATGGAATGATGATTTTTTATAGGTATTTCAGAGAATTGATGTACTTTGATGATTGGAAAAACATGTTCTGTACAGTTCCAAGGACTCTAAAGGTATCTATATGTAGAATCATATCTGTTCTGTAATGTAATATATTCCATTATTGGATCTGAAGATGAATACATCTATGTTCAGTGAATAGTGACCATAAAAAGTGTTTGGGGAATATAATATACCTATGGAATTTTCTAACATTATTTTTAATTAATTATTCTCCTACATCATTTATAGGGGAACTGTGTTGTGGAATCTTATAGGAAAATGGTTATAGTTTATCCAATGTTGAGGTAGTCATGGAATTGCATCTGGGAAATGGAATGGAGGCTTTTCTGTTTCTTCAATATTCATTGTCACTGTGGGATATCTTATAATCCACGACATGGGAAACTTTTTCAAGGAAAAAACTTATGTGAATTGTATACCATATGGCATAGAGATGGATGCTTTATTTAAATTCGGTGACATGGAAAATTGAGTGAATGTTCAGATTTTCCACTAAATCACACAATATTGTCTATCGATGATGGAATGTGGAGTTGTCCTTATTGTTAAACTATGAACCTACATAAATGTAACCAATGATTTCTAATACTCATGTAAGGGTTTTCTTATTATTCTTTATTCATAAACTGTGATTTTTAAATCTAATGTTTGGGTAGTCTGATAATAGCATAAGTGAAATCTAATTTATGAATAAGGGTGTTCTAATAATTTTTTAATTGTAGATCCATAAGGGTATGAAATATTTTTCATTATGGTTCCTAGGTTTGAACCACAATGCTTATTTTTAGGAATGGTACTATTTGTTACATATTAATCCTATTTCATGTTCAATATATCTAACCATCAGCTACGATGAAATATTAAACAAATAAAGAGTGTTTATGATCATTAAAATAATATATTTGTGATAATATTAAATGTTACCCCCTAAAATAATCCAATGGGGCATAATATTCATTTTCCCTATTAAAGGCCCATCGTTGAGCTGGTGGCGTGGACCCTTATCCTCTCTTGAGTTTCCTCTATTCCCTTGGTATGTGTCTTTAACCTCTTACCATGTCCAAAACACATAACAGGGTGAGTTTTATGCCTCAACACCATATTTTGATCATAAGCTCATAAATTTATCTATACACCATATTAAAATTACAATTTCCCTTCACTACTAAAAAATCGGGTATTTGCGACCGCCATTGGCGGTCGCTATAGGCCTATAGAGACCGCACAGCGACCGCCATTGGCGGTCGCATCAGCTTCGTCATTGTAAGCCAATAGCGACCGCCAATGGCGGTCACTATAGGTGGCCGAAATTCTAGCCTTAAGCGACCGCCAGGCGGTCGCTACAGTGGGAATTTTTTTTTAAAAAAAAATATTCACACCGAAAGAAATATATATATATATTTAATAGATAAAAATATATATATATATATATATATATATATTAAAGAAAATATTTATATATATAATATTAAATAAAATATTTTATTATTATATATATATATTAAAGAAATATATATATATAATATTAAATAAAATATTTTTCATTTTTTTAATGAAATGTACGAATTGTGTTTTTTTCTTCACGGTGAAAAATCAGAGATAAAACAAGGTAAAAATCATAAAAAATGGAAAACAATTTCAAACACCATAAACATCTAGATCATTAGAAACGATAAATGTGCTTCAACGATTCGAGCAGGTCCATCTATTTCAATCTTCTTCTTCAATAAACCCACAATAAGACAAAAAAACAACAAAACAAAACAAACGTAAATTGAACATAATTATCTAGTTATTATATACATATAATAAAATTAAATCTGACATCAAATCATGGCACTATAATAATTTAAAACCCCCAATTTAAGAAATGCTATAATTTCAGGTCATTTGGAGAACGTTTTCTCCGAATTCGACCGTCTCACGCCGTTTTTGGTGTTTTATGACATTGGAAACGCGTTTTCGGTCACTACGGTCAAACAACACCTCCTATTGACGTGTTTTCTACCCGGACATTTCAAAAATCACACAACGGCTAATGTTTTACGGTTTCACGGCATTCCGTTGTCATTCGGGTGGTTTTGACCCCCCAACACGCAGTTTTAGCGCGCACTGAGCTGCTGAAAATGACACACTCAGCCGTACTGCGTGCAGCGCACGTCCTATGGGCGCGCAATTTCCTCCTACATGTCACGAATAATATTCCTAATGTTTTCGTGTGGTTTCAGGTCATTCGGAGCATGTTGGCTCCGAATTCGACCGTCTCACGCCGTTGCTTATGTTTTGTGACACCAGATACGCGTTTCCTGTCACCGCGGTCAAACGACACCTCCGATTGACGTTCCATCTACCCGAACATTTCAAAAATCACACAACGGCTGATGTTGTACAGTTTCACGGAATTCTGAGGTCGTTCGGGTGGTTTTTACCCCCCAACGCGCCGTTTTAGCGCGCGCCGAGCTGCTGAAAATGACACACTCGGCCGTACCGCGCGCACCGCACGTCCAATGGGCGCGCCGTCTCCTCCTACACGTAACGAATAATATTCCTAATGTTTTCTTCTCGTTTCAGGTCATTCGGAGCACGTTTTCTCCGAATTCGACCATCTCATGCCGTTTTTGGTGTTTTATGACACTAGAAATGCGTTTCTGATCACCGTGGTCAAACGACACTTCCAATTGACATTCCTTCTGCCTGAACATTTCAAAAATCACACAACGGATGATTTCGTATGGTTTCACGGCATTCCGAGGTCGTTCTGGTGGTTTTGACCCCACAACGCGCCGTTTTAGCGTGCGCCGAGCTGCTGAAAATGACACAGTCAGCCGTACCGCGTGCACCTTACGTCCGATGGGCACGCCGTCTCCTCCTACACATCACAAATAATATTCATAATGTTTTTATGTGGTTTCAGGTCATTCAGAGCATGTTTGCTCCGAATTTGATCGTCTCACGCCGTTTATAATGTTTTATGACACCAGATATGTGTTTTTGGTCACCGAGGTCAAACGACACCTCCGATTGACGTGCTGTCTACCCGACCATTTCAAAAATCATACAACAGCTGATTTCGTACGGTTTCAGGGCATTCCGAGGTCGTTCGGGTGGTTTTGACCCCCCAACGCCCCGTTTTAGCGCGCACCGAGCTGCTAAAAACGACACACTCAGCCGTACCATGCGCACCGCACGTCCGATGGGCGCGCCGTCTCCCCCTACACGTCACGAATAATATTCATAAGGTTTTCATGTGGTTTCAGGTCATTCGGAGCACGTTTTCTCCAAATTCGACCGTCTCATGCCGTTTTTGGTGTTTTGTGACACCAGAAACGCGTTTCCGATCACCGCGGTCAAACGACACCTCCGATTGATTTTCCATCTGCCCGAACATTTCACAAATCACACAACGGATGATGTCATACTATTTCACGGAATTACGAGGTCGTTCGGGTGGTTTTGACCCCCCCAACGCGCCGTTTTAACCCGCGCCGAGCTGCTGAAAACGACACACTCGACCGTACCGCGCGCACCGCACGTTCGATGGGAGCGTCGTCTCCTCCTACACATCACGAAAAATATTCCTAATGTTTTCATGTGGTTTTAGGTCATTCGAAGCATGTTTTCTCAGAATTCGACCGTCTCATGCTGTTTTTGGTGTTTTATGACACCAGAAACGCATTTCTGGTCACCGTGGTCAAACGACACCTCTGATTGATGTGACGTCTACCCGACCATTTCACAAATCACACAACGGCTAATGTCGTACAGTTTCACAGCATTCCGAGGTTGTTCGGGTGGTTTTGACCCCCCAACACGCCGTTTTATCGCACGCTGAGCTGCTGAAAACGACACAATCGAAAACGCGTTTCTGGGGTGCGGGTAGTGCTATCCGGGGTGGGGGAGGGCTGTCCGGGGTGTGGGGGGCTAGTTTGGGGTGCGGGGAGGGCTGTCCGGGGTGCAGGGATGGTTGTCCGGGGTGCGGGGAGGGCTGTCCAGAGTGCGAGGAGGGCTGTTCGGGGTGCCCAGGGTGCGGGGAGGGCTGTCCAGAGTGCGGGGAAGGCTGTTCGGGGTGCGGGGGGCCCTGTTCGGGGTGCGGGGGGCCTGTACGGGGTGCGGGAGGCCTCTCCAAGGTGCGGGGAGGGCTGTACGGAGTGCGGGGAAGGCTGTCCGGGGTGCGGGAGGGCTGTCTGGGGTGCGGGGAGGGCTGTCCGGAGTGCGGGGAAGCCTGTCCGGGGTGTGGGAGGGCTGTACGGGGTGGGGGGAGGGCTGTCCGGGGTGCGGGGAGGGCTGTTTGGGGTGAGGGGGGACTGTCTGAGGTGCGGGGGGCCTGTCTGGGGTGCGGGAGGCCTCTCCGTGGTGCGTGGAGGGCTGTTCGGAGTGCGGGGAAGCCTGTCCGCGGTGCGGGAGGGCTGTCCGGGGTGCGGGGAGGGCTGTCCGGAGTGCGGGGAATGCTGTCCGGGGTGTGGGAGGGCTGTCCGGGGTTGGGGGAGAGCTGTCCGGAGTATGAGGAGGGCTGTTCGGGGTGTTGGGGGCCTGTCCGGGGTGCGGGGAAGACTATACGAAGTGAGGGGGGCATGTCCGGGGTGCGGAAGGGTTGTCCGGGGTGCGGGGAGGGCTGTCCGGAGTGCGGGGAAGGTTGTCCGGGGTGTGGGAGGGTGGTCCGGGGTGCGGGGAGGGCTGTCCGTAGTGCAGGGAGGGCTGTCTGGGGTGCGGGAGGGCTGTCCGGGGTGCGGGGAGGGCTGTCCAGAGTGTGGGGAGGGCTTTTCGAGGTGCGGGGAGGCTGTACGGGTGGGGGGGGGGGGGGGGGGGGTTGTCCGGGGTGTGGGGAGGGCTGTCCGGAGTGCAGGGAGGGCTGTCCGGGGTAGGCCAGGGACTACAAATAGTGAAATCTGCTCATTCATCAAAAAAAAATTAAAATATTTATATTAGGAATCACGTATTTTTTTTAAAAAAATTACAGAACATGTAATTCTAAACATTGATAATTAAATGAACAAAAAATATCCAAATCAATAATCAGTTTCATGGTTACTTCTCAATTCGTGCACACAAACATTGCATCAAGCCAAAACACACATGATACCACCAAATCACAAAAAAAAACTCACTAGAACCCCAACATAAATATCAATAACAACCCCACCATTAAAAGCAGAATCACACCTCATGAATATGATGTGTCATGCGTGTTCATCACTGAACTCCATCCGGTGGGCCAGGGGCCTACAACAAATAAACATTATGAATAATTTTATAACAAAATTAATTTAAATTAAATACATAAATACAGTATAAACCTTCGTCGTGTGATCCCCTGCACCATCACCTAGACACACATATACCCGCAGTGCTCAACCTCAACAACCAATTGCACATTTGACTCCTTGGAAGCCCACAACCATTCCTCGAAATTGGACAACTGTTGTGTCATCTGAGCAACAGTAGGACCGACAACCGTTGCGCGTGACACTACAGAATGAGGAATCCATGTTCCATAGGTCAAACTATATCCATGCTCGTCCTGAAAAATGATGCGACGAAAGATCTCATCCCTTCGCATGAGAAACTGTCACTGGTCCTCTGGCAGATGTTCTAATTGAACTTCAAATTGAACATGTGAAATATTTAAATATATATTCATATATTAATATAAAGATTTTATGTAAGTATTGGTAATAAGAACAAGCACTTACTATCAATGCTGCAGCCTCTGGATCATTGCGATCACGAGTCCTCATCCACACTGAAATTTTATCAGTTGGTACACCTTACGCCCGAAACTATATATGAATAGAATATAAACACAAAACCGTATTAATTTAAAAAAATTAAAAAATGAATAATAAATACCTCATGTCAGAACTGTGACACGTGACGAGTCCCGAGCCTGTGAGGTTGTCCCTGCAACGCTCAATTATCAGAATGGCGTATAGACACCTCCTACATTTGATTCATTCAAATATCAAACAAATCACACATTCTTGAAAATATATATACCAAAAACAAATATACAAACCGCAACACCCTCATTAGACCAATATTAAACTAAATCATGCCACTGAGCCGGGAGGACACCTCTCGGGACTTTTTCCAGAATGTCTGGTGCACCCACATTGGGTACCCAGTGGTCCCTCTTGACTTTGCCTTTGTAGTCTTTCCACATCTTAAGGCATTTTCCCATACACACTGGCTGAAATTCATCGGGACATACTTTCAAATTTTTCTATTATAGAAAAAAATCACATATGCTATTGTTGTTTATACATAGGGAATAAAGTAAAATGGTCTTCTTACCTGAACCTCCCTCCAAATATGATCTAATGTGTCCTGAGGGATAGAAGCCCAGTCACGCGTGGTCAATGAAAATCGATGTGGATCACATATGATATAACCCAACTGAAAAATAAATGCAGGGGAATTCTGTCCCACCAGATGAAATACCTCATCAAATGAAACATCAAAAGTCGTGTCGGAATTCCATGATAATATGCCACGACCAGGGCCTCTCCTACGAGAGGAAGAAGCAGTCGAGTCTGATCCTGTTGAAAACAATTTTCTATACAAATTGAAAGATGTTATATACATATATATATATATATGTTTATTAATTACATAAAAAATAGAGACAATGACATTACAACATACCTCGACCCTAAGACGTAGATTCCTTAGATGGATGATGTGGATCTTCTGCTTCTTCCCCCGACATGCCTGCAATCATGAACAAAATTAGTAAGGGGACTATCCAAAGTGTCCAAATGATAAATTGGATTGTTTTTTTAAAAATATATCAATCTTGTACAGTTTTTAATCAAACAAAAAGGGATTGAATAATTAGTTGTGAACGAATTTTAAAAAATCAAAGAGTTCACAAAATAGATATACAAATTATGTACAAAACCAATCAATGCATATCCAAATTTCAAATTGAATTAATAAAAATTCAAGAAGCACATGAAACAAATGAGGAATACCTCAATGGGAAGATAAACTGACAATAACATCAATATAACATGAGTTAAATAACCCTAAATATTTATAACTGAATAAACTTCCAAAAGTGAGGATTAAAACTTACAAGGATTTATAAATTTTTTAGATAATTTATGATATCTCAGGCTGAATAGTGGGAAAACAATCATACCTTTCATTAAGCATGAAAATAGACCGTTTCTCCTTCAACAGCCGCTCTGACCCAATAAATATCTTCTTCATATTGAACTATGGTATGTTTATCAAGCTGTTGGGAAACAAAAGGAACAGTCTCGGGTTCATCTTGTTCAAATACAAACACTCCTCGCCGAGACATTTTGACAAAAACTTGCCAACTTGGATTCGAAGGAAAAGTAATGAAGAATACTTGTTCTGCTTGTGATGCCAAAATGAAAGGTTCATTATCCACTCGTTCATTTCTATATAACATATAGTTAAAATTCACCAATGAAAACTGATATTGATCGACTTTACATCCACACCGTGGATCAACCCAAATACACTTTAACAATATGTACTTCAACCCGTGTGTGTATTCAACTTCAATGATGTCTATCAATTGGCCATAGTAATAACCAGAATCGACAAATGGACAACCAATGCCACTGTTTTATGATGCTCGTTTGTCGTCAACATCTTTAATGAGAAACTGAAATCCATTAGCATCTATAGATTTATAACGACGAGCCATTATAGATTGACCCTCATCCAATTGGATAAATTCTTCAGTTAGCGTGGGGTCCCCTAACTCCCTCAGCTTATGAACCTACATAATTCATAGAATTCAATAATGATATATGAAGAATTAAATTAGTATAATACTTTACTCATAGTGAAAATCAATTTATACGTACATTATCCTTGAACCAATCATGAAATGACGCATAAAGAGACCGTTGAATTTGAAACTCAGTCACACGATACAACACACATTTTATCTCATTATTGTGTTTTCTGCAAATGATAATGCAATGTTTAAATGATCAAATTATGAAAACAAAACATGTAAAAGTTAAACAATAAAAGTGATAAGATACTTACTGCATTAATGGTGCAACTAATGGAGTATTGAACAAGATATATCGATGCACTTGTATCCACTCGATTTTGTACATATCATATGTGGTTCCTTCTCCAACTGGACCATCCTGAATCCGAGAGGGCTTATCTAATTTTGTTTCAACATCCGTAAGATATTCTGCCCAAAAAGTAGTACACTCATCCATCAAATAACCATTGGCTATTGATGCCATCAGATGAGCTCTGTTGCGTACAAATCGTTTCAATGTACTCTAATACTGCTCAATAGGATACATCCACCTGAATTGAACTAGACCAGTAGCCATTACTTCATCAGTTAGGTTCACTGTCAAGTGGACCATAACATCAAAAAATGATGGGGGAAATAGTTTCTCAAAGTGACAAAGCGTAAGTACAATTTGGTCCTATAAACTTTTTAAATCACTCATTCGTTGATTTCTTAAAAAAAGCTATCTAAAAAAATTTCTCATCTCAATCAACGACTGAACAACATTGGGGGATAAACAATCACAAATTTCGATTGGAATCAACTGCTGAAGTAGTATGTGATTGTCATGACTTTTCAACCCTTGCAATGTCTTTCTCGTCAGATTCACACACTTTGAAATATTAGAAGAGTAACCATCAGGCATCTTGAGCATCTTCAAAATTAAATGAAATGTCTCTTTCTCCTTTGTAGTCATCGTATACTGTGAAACATGCATATATTCCTTGTTTCCCTCAGCTAACTGTAAATGCAACTATTTCTTTAAACCCATTTCTTCCAAATCACGGCGTGCATTAACATGGTACTTTGATTTCCCACTGACACCTAAAATGGTCCACAATATGTTATCACAAACATGTTGTTCAATGTTCATGACATCCAAAATATGCCTCATCATGTTAGTTTTGCAATACGGAAGAATATAAAAAATACTTTTCCTTTTCCAATTGTGACTGCACTGCCTACCCGCAGCTCGAATATTATGTACCGGAGGAGCCACCAAATCCTGAATTTCATATACCATGCGGATGTTTTCTTCCTCAATCTGCGATACCATTTTGACTCTTGTCATGATCTTTGGTGCTGGGCTGAACTCTCTAGAACCATCAAATGCCACTCTGTCCTTTCTGAACCTGTGATGAGGGGGGAGAAAACGTATGCGACCCATGTATGCCCATTTTTTGGAATGCATGATCCATACAGATTTTTTACTTTTGTTGAAACAAGGGCAAGAAAATTCCCCTTTTGTACTCTAGCCTGATAAATTTTCATAAGCTGGGACGTCATTGATTGTCCACAATAAAGCAGCCGTCAGTTTGAACATTTCATTCTTTTCACAGTCATACGTCATCACCCCATCGCCCCAAAATTCATTCAACTCATCAATGAATGGATGAAGGTAAACATCAATCTTATCCCCTGTACTTTTAGGTCCATCAATAAGAGTGGAAAGTAATATAAATTGTTGCTTCATACAAAGCCACGAAGGAAGATTATACAGAACCAACACCACTGGCCATTTTCTATGAGTTGCACCAACCATATACATGAATGGATTGAAACCATCTGATGCCAATCCCAATCGGACATTACAAACATCTTTGGAAAAGTCGGGATGTCTTTTATCAAAATCCTTCCAGGCCTGAGAGTCTGCTGAGTCGGTTAACATATCACTTTCATGAATTGTTTCTGCATGCCATCTCATTAAATTAGAAACTTTAGATGACATAAAAAATCTTTTCAACATTGGTTTAAGGGGAAAGTAACGCATTTTCTTTACGGAAATCAGTTTCCCCTATATCACAATATGACTTTGATGAGTCTGATTTCCCTTGTTCTCTTTCCACCTGGAAGAACCACAAACCGTACAAATATCCAAATGGGCAGTTTCCTTTCTAAACAACATACAGTTGTTTGCACATGCATCTATGGTCTCATATGTAAAACCTAAGTTCTCTGTCAGCTTATGAGCATGGTAATACGACTCGGGAATCTTAGTGTCTCCATGAAGAAACTTTTTCAATAACACCAACAACATTTTAAATGATGAGTCTGGCCAATGATTCAAATTCTTAAAATGCAACAACTCCACGATAAACGACAATTTATTGAAAGAAGTACATCCAGGATATAATTCTGTTTTTGAATCATCAATTGCTTCATAAAACCTCATCGAATCACGATCTGCACCAGAGCGAAGATTTATCTCACTGGTCTCAAGATTCTGGATGTCAATGCCTTCAAGATCCAACCCACGTACCATTTTAGTAATCATTTAATGCATTGGATCATTCATCCTTGCATCAACATCCATCTGAACTATATCCGTATTTTCACAACGAACATATTATTCTCCAGGATGAGTCCAACTCTTATAATTTCTCAGAAATCCATTAAAGAATAGGTGCTCCCTCACAGTATCTCGTGTGAATTGATATCTGTTAGCACATTTTCTACATGGAAAACTAATATAGTCACTTTCAAATCCTCTGGTGAAGTCAATAAACTGCATAATTCCATTGAAATACTCTCTAGACATTCGATTTGGAAGATCAATCCAACTCTTATACATAATAAGATCCCTATAACAAACATTTACACAAGACTTATTACATTTTCATTTTTCATATCAAATATATTTAAAATAGATACTAATTAATTGTTTTTGAACCATTTATAAAATAATAATGTAAGTGAAAGCCCATGTCATACCTGATTGCACTACAAACCTGGAAGGGAGGGGAGCCGAAGGCGGTGCTGCGAGGGAGAGGAGAGGCAGAAGTGGGGAGCCAGAGCCGGAGCTGGTGCAGCGAGGGAGGGGACGGCGAAGGAGGGGATGGGTGGCGGTGGTGCGACGTGGGAGGGGATGAAGACGAAGGGGATGGGGGTTGGCGGGGTTCCGGGGGGGGGGTGTTTGGGGTGCCGGGGGGAGGGACGAGGGGGTGGAGGGTCGAGGGTGGAGGTCGGAGGCTGGAGGGGCTGGAGGCCGACGGCCAGAGGGCGGCCAGAGGGCTTCCAGGCTACCGGATGCGGGTGGCAGGAGGCCCGAGGGCAGAGGGAGGCCACATGGCGGCCACAGGATGGAGGGCGGACAGAGCCAGAGGGTGGAGGGTGGCCAGAGGGCGGCCGGTGGGTGGCTGGCGGAGGGCAAAGTCGGCGGAGGGTGGGGTCGGTGGAGGGCGGCCAGCCGGAGGGTGGGGCAGTGAAGGGTGGGGCGGCAGAGGGCAGGGCGGTGGAGGGCGGGACGGCGGAGGGCGGGCCAGCGGAGGGCAAGGCGGCGGAGGACGGGGCGGCAGAGGGCAGGGCGCCGGGGAGGGTGCATGGTGACAGGGAGGGTGCAGGCGACAGGGAGGGGGGAAGGGTTCGGGGGGGGGGGGGGCTTCGCAAGAAGAGGGGGCGCATATGCCCCTTTTCTTAAGGGAACGTAGCGACCACCATTGGCGGTCGCAATTTGTCACCTATAGCGACCGCCAATGGCGGTCGCTATGAAGTGATTGAATTCTCATCACCCATATTTGAAAAAATATTTTAAAATTCATTTTACATCATTTAATTAATATTTGTTTTCAATCGAATTCAACATAGATACTCAAAATTAACTAGTTCTACGGACTAGTGAATGAAAGTATCATTTTAGTGAAAACATTACTATTAAACCCTATTATAAATCATTGATGGAAAAACAATATTAGAGTGACATAAAAATATAATTTTTTTTATAATATATATTAAATAATATTATGTAATATATGATTGCGAATAACAACATTAATTACCTGTATTGATTTCAGTTTGGTAATGAAATGGGAAAAACATTATTTTATATGTGAAAAATCATTGGATGAATTTATGGATATTTTATTTTATAATTTTTTTTTTTCAATTAGAAATAATCCTAATCTACTAGTTATTACATGAACCACTCAATATATTCATTCAAACACAACCATTTTAAATTATCAAATAAAAGTACTAATAAAAATGGTTTTTTTCAATTTTCAAACACAAGGTGGATTCATATTCCTTTCATTATTCATATTTTGACGAGCCCTAGATTTTATAGTAAATTCATATGATCTATAAAAATTGTATTGTCTACTTTTCAAATTTTAGACTGTTCATTTTTATCTCAATCGAATATACATAATATCACTATAGTTAAAAAAGATTAAAATGGCCTGAGAAATATCTCTTGATGGAATAATATCTCAAATAATATTGATGATATTCCCATTTATCCATAAATTTTATGTTGTATAATATTTATACTCGTTATATTATCATATTATGATCTATTCATCAAACTCAAACTCCTTTTTCCCAAAATTTCAATGTTCAAACAAATGATGATAAAATATTTTGAAATTAAGGGCATCAATATCTATTCTTATTATATTAGTTTTTCGATGACTAATTTTTCAATAATAATATCCATCTTTCCTATATCTCTATAACAAATAATATTTTACTTTTTATAATACCCAAGAATTTTGATAAATCAAAAGAAATCATTTCTAACTCACTATTCACAAAATATTATTCAGTACAATTGAATTGCATGAATCCCTATCATTTCATAATTTATTTTAAGATCAACATAATTCAAAGTAATATTCTAATATTCTAATATTACATTAAAATCATTTCTAACTAAAAATCGAACTTATACCCTTACTCATTAAGGTAAAATCAACAAATAATAAATCCAGAATAAATAACATTGTGAATTCTTCAAATACCCAACATCATCCCACTTAAAGCATAGTAATTCAACAACATAAACCTCTATGCATGAATACCACAACATAAATCATTACATAATATAATGTAAGTGATTAATTGAAGTCTAAAAGATCATGGTATAATCACATTGACCACTCAACATTAATATCTACTTATTTATCAATAATGGCCTCAAAATTGACACATTTAATAGTTTTCAATTGAGAAACACATTAATAATAAAATAAATACTAATAGGTATCACCATATTTGAAATATATAATAAAAAATTATAAATCACACCACAATGGGGTTTTTTATCATTAATTATTATCTACAACATCATTAGTTTTTATTTTTTTTATAGTATTATTATTTTTGATACTCAACATTCCCTTGATTAGAATAATGAAATTTAGAATATTGATGAAGGTTCATAATGGTAATTAACGAATCTTGTAGTTTCCATTCATTATGATGGAGTCCCATGGGAAAACATACAAAGATTCAAATTAATTATGAATAGACATGATGGTTTGTGATTCGAAAATTATTTTTTAGTGATTTATTCATGGGATAAATCAATTGATTGGAATGGATATCAATTACTTGTGTTTAGTGAAAAATAATTAAGTTTTCTCATATTATTATGAACAATAATCTTCCCATTTTTTAAGTTTGTTGGGAATAATTAATTTTATAAACCATCATTACAAATTCATCATTCTTCTTCAAGAAATTATTGAATACATTCCAAACCACTTAAAAACGTCTCCCACACATTTGAGGATTCTCAAAAAAGGATGAAAAAAATTCATTCCAATAAAAACATTATCAATAACTATTTGTGTACATCAATGTGCCTCATTTATATTAGATGGAAAATCTATTAAACCTTATTAAATAAACAACTTTGTCAATGATTATCAAGAATCATATGATTCATCAAATCATTGTCTATATCAAATGAGAATTGTCTTGATAAACCAAAATATAGTATGTTTTGATTTGAGAATTAAAACACTTAGGGATAGTAAATAATTTCTATGGGACTTATATGAACTCCCCCTCATTTCATACATCCAATTTAACATTACATAAACTTCCCCATTCAATATTATCCTTTTATATAAATGAAGAGACAATGGTCAGTACTCCATTTAAAAATATGTTAATCTTAATCAGGTAACTATTTTTGGCATCATTTATCCATATTTTATAATAAAATAAAAGGTATAATGGTGATTTCGTTTCATTTCCTCCAAAATAAGGAAAATTCTAAAGTATAAGTTTCAACTGTATATCCCAAAATATTTATCTTAACAATGTCTTAATAAAAATAAATATAAGATTATTCTTGGGGAAATTTTATTCAAAATTTATATCACTACCTACAACTAGTTGTATGATAAAATTTTATATGATATCATTATGTTTGAATCTTTAATGATACATTGGTTTCTTTGAGATATATGTGGAGTAAATGTTTTTATAAAAAAATAAGTAGCGATTTATCAAAAACCAATATTAAATTATCAAACTAAAATTTTATCCACATAATTTTAGTATAAGTATGATTTGTTCTTAGTAACTCCACCTTAGAAGTATTTAATTCCACTAATAGTTCATTCATAAAATTTCATATTAGATAACTCATACAATGGAAGAAGGCTCCACTAGATGGAAAAAAATATTAATTTAATCCCCTTCTCATTCTATATCTATGATACCCTAAATCTTTAATTATAATCTTCTTCTATAGAGATTTCTTATTATATGTATTACCTTGACATATATTTTAATCCCTTTGGCTTCTTGAATATGATTTTATTTTTGATTAATATAGAATCAATCATATAATGTCAGTAGAAATAGAATTTCGGGACTTTATACTATGTGATAGTGTGTAATAATAACATGTATTCTACATTCATTTTCAATAACACTCTTCTCATTATGATATTAATAAAATATAGTTAAAATTAAAATTGGAGTGGAATCGTCCTACGAATCCTTGGTGGAAAACATTATCAATTATTATTATGAATTTTTTTAAATATATGAATATATTGTTTTCCCCTTTTAAAATTTCCAATCCCAAGAAGTATTTCATTTATCCAAATAAATTCATTTCAAAATATAATTAATTTTCTTTGAAAAATCATTACATAGAAACTCCTCATCACATGAAAATGTTATTTTCTCAACATATATCAAAATAATGAGAGTTTATGTCGTGATTTAATTTATATTAAGTTTTTTCCTACTGTTCCTTTTTCAATGTTCCGATTATTGATGAATCTATCTAGACTAGAGTACCATTACACTGAGTCCTATTTTAGGAATAAAAATCTATCATTGATAATGTAACCATGAGAAAATCTTCATCAACTATAAAAACCTTCATACTTAACTATAAAAAATTCCTCTTCAAAATCTATATTTAGGAACAATGATATCACATCCCATTAGTTAACTCTATATGTCTTGTGATATTAAACTACTTCTATCATATTTATGGATTGAATCATTGTAATATGAGAAAATTTATCATTAAAATTGAATCTATCTGATAGGGATTAGACCACAAAAACATGTTAGTGTTACATCATTGATACATGTTCACTATCACTGTGTTTATTTCTAAAAACAAAAAATGTTCCTACACATTTTTATTTTTAGTATTTAGAAAAATCCTCCATGTTTTGTTCTTTTCAATTGGATCTAGATATTAATTAATATCACAAATAAAAATTTCATGATCAATATCCTTTGACACTAATTATTGTTCAATTTGTTATATGAGTGATCATTTATTGTTAACTCTTAGATTTCTTATATTACACACTAATTACTCTATATTACCATTTATATTGTAAATAACATCATGATTCTACTTCTCTATTTGAATAATTCACCAATTACCACTAGAGGCGCCATCATTAGAATTCTATTTTGAATAAACTCCATTAAAATAATGTATATTGTCTACTTTTACAACTTAGTGGTTTTCATAATTCTTCTCTATGTCATCCATTTCAAAAAAAACTTCTGAAAAAATAAAGATCATTTCATATAATATATACCCAATGTTTTAAATTTAAAATAAACAATTTATTATGCTGACCATTTTTTCAACACTAGTACAAACTGAAATTAAAATAGTTACCCATTATAAACCACAATCTAATTTTCCATCATATTAACAAATATTGTTTATTTTTATATTTAGATACCTACACAATATAATATTTTGAGTAATTTCATAATATGATTTGTATATAACCAAATATCATATGGGTTTGTACATTAGATATCAATAATAATACATTTATATATAGATTATAGTGGAAACCAATTCTTTATTTAAAAAATTTAAATGTTTTGTTCGTAGCTAAAATAGTTATATCCATTTTAACTCTATTTCTATTTAGATTCTTATCTATTCAATTATATTAGGGAGTGTATGGTTTACACAATTGATATTTATTTATATGTTTTTTAGTATAAATTTAATGTTCATTTCAAATAATTATTCCTCTATTATCTATTCAGAGCTTCAAAAAGTACACTCTCTACTTTTTCTCAAGTCATTTAATAATGATTTTTTACCAACTAACTACATAAGACTTGCTCTTCCTTTTCATGACTGTAATCATCTGATTGAAATATTCTAATAATTTTATAAAATAAACATCACATCTATAAAAATAATTTATCTTATGACATGAGATATATAAGTATATAATCTCATCTGGTCATGATTACTTAATCACCACACATTTATATAGTTTTTAGAAAATACAACCCTTTTATAATGTACGAAAAATTCCCTTTTCACCCACAATATTATAAGAATGTAATATCAAAATGTTATGCATTGAGATTTTACTCATAGTCCGATGTTTAAGGTGTATAAGTCTCCTTTTCCAAAATTTAATTTATTCTTTGGAACTCTAGGAGAATTTGGTGTATGCTAACACTTACCTATTCTCTTATTGTGATGATACTTGAGTATGTAATATATTTAGTAAAATAAATGTTTTTATTTATTAGAATATTATTCCATCAGCACACAGTTGTTATACACTTATGATATTGTTCTTTAGTAATTCCACATGAAAACATGTTTGGAATTAATTTAATTTCATTCAGAATTTATTGAAAAAATTCATTTACATCTTAGTGAACTATGAATACTAAAATCCATTAGTCATATATCATGTTACTTAAATTTTTAGGATATTTTATTCATTTTAAATATATTAAAAATAACTACATACCATGATCCCTAGATTTCTAATCCTACTCTCATTCGATGTGCAATCAACAATAAAGGAATTATCACAATGAACTCATTTAAAATTTTCATTATCATATTCATTTTATGAATGTTTTCTAGGAAAAATGGACATGAATTATTCAATAGTATGACCTTTTTTTCAAACATCCCATATATTTAATCATACCATTTAAATGTATTTTATGTAAAAATATAACATACTTTGCTAAAATTATCTTCTTTTTTTTGTGAATTTCTCTCAGAAATCTCATAACTACTACACCATTAAGAATACATTTTTCCAATTAAAGTAGTCATTTTACAATATGAGTAATCTAAAAGAAAAAAATTCCACAACACCATTAATGTCCATTGAATATATTTTATTATAAAAATATTATTCTTCCTTAAAATTTTGATAATATTGGAACATAATGGATGGAATATTCTTATAACATGGGGAGATTACATCTCTTAAAATTTTATTGTCTTTATTAAATGAATGAGAGGATTTTTCACCTATAATTTATTGTTATGGTAGGTATTTCATGATTTTATATATTTCCTTTTTTTACATATGTGGTGATGGATGAATTATCAGTCCCTCACCCACACATGGGGGTGGGGGACATCCTGTGGCTCCCTAGAAATCCCGTCATTACTCCATTATACCTCAATACACCATTATTTTATTACACAATTTCTATACATCATTTTTACTACAAAGGTTCCTTATCTTTTAAATGGTTTCTATAAACATATTCTTTTGATATATATGTTCACAAAGACATCATTCCTTTTGAATCGATTATGGGTGGACCTCTTTAGTAATTTTAGATGCTTATATGACCCTATAAATATATTTTTAATATATTTAGGTGGATTATAAGAACAATTTATATTTGGCCTCCGATAAATATCCTATATCATAACACGAATATAAAATTTTTAAAAAAAGAGTTTTGGAAATCATAGAAGCTCCCTACATCTTTAATAGATCCCACTTCTCTATTATTATATGGTTCTATAACATCCATATGAATGAAGATCCCTGTAATATTTATTTTTGGGTATTTTTTATATATTTACTCTTCCTTTTCACCACCAGTAATGTTATTTATAATTTATTCCAAAAAAAAATAAGAGAATAAGATAATAGGGATAAATATATGCCAAAAACACAAGAACATGAGTTGGGGGTCATAGGGCTCTAAAATTTGGAAGGCCAATAGAATCCCCAGTGAATAAATCCACTATCTGATGAGGAATGGATCCCATGATAGAATATAATGTGATCTTGTTAGTAGAGTCAACCATGGAGGAAAAAAATCAACTTCATTTCCCTCCATCTATATGTGAATAACCTCCATATGAGTGGATGTGAGACTGGGGAAGGTACTGATATTATAGGAAATTCACTAGGGTATACCAGATTATACATTTAATAATACTTAAATTATTTTATTCATGGGAACTTGGTAGGTATCTATATATTCAAAGATAGTATAACTAATTTTTTATCCATCTTATCAACCCTTATTTTTTTATTTAGTTAATTCAGAACAACCCATGGAACATTTTTCAATTGATATTGGTGAAGAGTTATACTATAAGAAACCATTATTACATGAGTCGTGGGTGGATTTCTGATCGTTTTTTCATGTCTTGGTCCAATCACAATTTTTATGTTATTATGGTCTCATGAAACAAATCACGAAATTAATTATTTGTTAAATTATTCATCTTTATATTTCTGTATTTATTATTACACATTGGGTATTACTAATAATGTTTTTAAGCCTCAATTGGGTTCCTTCTTGATGGAGAAAGATAAAGGTCATCCTATCGAATCATTATGGGATTCCCATGATTCGTAGGGATCTATAGTGGTAAAGTCTATATATAAACCATGTCAATCTGGAAATGATGTTTAAGATGCCATGGGACAAATCTGGTGGAATAAGGGGACTTGAGAAATAAAAATTGATAATATCTATGTACATGATATTGTTTATAATATGTTATATCTTGACTGAACTGATTAATGAGTACAATGTGATGTGGATAGAATGATAATTATTAGTATTTTGTAAAATCATGGATATTGTAATACAACAAGAGAGTCAACTCATCCATTTTCATAGATCCCATCAATTAATGATATCCCACATGGATCTAGAGACCTATTGAAAACAACTCAGGTATCTACTAGTGAAAATTCTATAAGGTGTGGGTCTATTGGAAGACCTAAACATTCCTCTATTCTAAATGAAGTGGAATGAATTAGGCTAGTTCCAAAAATATCATTCATGAAATTTTTCATACCAAAGACAAACCCTATTATCTCTATCCAATTAGAGATATTTTTATGAAATATGTGTATAGATACTCTTTAGGTAACTCATGACTCATTAAATTCTATAAATAAATTTTAGGATTTATACAAGGAAATAAAAAACAGTAAAGAAAATGAAAGTATAATATTCATAATTAAGTGGTGGATGAAGAATCCTTCAAATGACACATAAAAAACTTGGATTGAAACATAAAATATGGATCAAATTTTTTAGATAACCATGATGGTGAGTTTGTAGTGGAAGATAAATTTTTTCTTTGTTTAAGAGTAGCATGCGGTAATATATTTGTGTAAAACTTTTTTGTTTTTTCGGTAAAAAAGATTCAAGTCAAGAATACAAAATATTATTCCCATTTACATAATCTAATGGAATCCATATTCATGGGTAAAATCTATCCATGGGGTATGTATTTTCTTCATTAAGAAGAGCGATTGAGATTATAGAGGATAATAATGGAGTTTAAAGTATTGATGAGTCTCCACTACCCATACCTACAGATCATGGTAAATAATCACTTGACCCCAATGTATCTACTCGAAATGATGATTCCATTTAGGTTTATATGGTTATGAGATATAAAACATGAAAGGATAATGAAGTGATAAAAAATATGTTAGAGATTAAGGAATCTACCATATAACCTTTTTTGGATTTTCTAATTCAATATTTGGATGTCATGTGAATGTATTTTCACATTGAAGATACAAAGAATTATATAAATAATATGAATTCCTGAAAGATTTATTTGAATTAAAATAAATAACAAAATAATGGGTTTTATATTCATGACAAAATTATTATCCATGGTTTTAGTTTGGAGAATTTAAATATATAAGAGTACATTAAGATCATTAAAAATATACCCTTTTTAGGATCTCATGTGTGATAAGATGAAATTGAAGCCTTATTTGATTAAATGAGGCCTACATAGAGAAAATGTTTCAATCCAGATTTGGATTCATAAATATGGATCAGAATATATAATTTTGCTATAATATTAAATTTTATTTACATTTTTCTGGTTCCCATTTAACACATAGTTATTCTACCTTTTGGAAAATAAAAACTTTGATAGGAAATAAAGAAGAAGAGTGCCTCTCATCACATTTAATGGACATATATGACTAGATTTTGAATTTTTTGCAACTTGGTTTAAAAAATAAGGTTTAAAATTTGATATATTAGGTAAAACATTTACATGTTTCTTTGAGTTCACTACCACAAAACTGGGCAAGGCATGCACATGCCTTTATCAGTGCTAACGGAAAAGCACTGATAAAGTTTGTATTTATCAGTGCTTTTCATTTTAGCACTGATAAATACACCCTTTATCAGTGCTCTTTACTAGCACTGATAAAGGGTCCCGAAGATTTGTTAAAAACCTGTGGGTCCTCTTCCTCCTCCCCGCACACAATCAAGCTCTCGCGGAAGCCCTCGTCTGCGCCGCTGCCGCCGCCTCCTCCTCCTCCGCCGCAGCCGCCTCCTCCTCCTCTGCTTCTGCTCCTCCTCCTCCTCCTCCAGTGCCTCCGCTACCTCCACCCTGCCTCAGCCCTGCCTCCGCGCCGCTGCCGCCGGTGCCTCCTCCTCCACCGCGGCCTCCTCCTCCACCGCCGGTGCCTCCACCTCCTCCTCCGGTGCCTCCTCCTCCACTGCGGCCTCCTCCTCCACCGCGGCCTCCTCCTCCTCCGCCGGTGCCTCTGCAGTCTCCTCCTCCTCTGCGGCCTCCTCCTCCTCCATTGTGCGGTATGCTATGCCCAATAATTGTAATTTGATTTGTTTTTTGTTTTTGTTCTATATTTCAACTATCATGATTTGTGCGAATCAATTTTATTTGAAGTGGGGGGGGGGTGCAGGTGTTGCGGGGGTGTAGTGGGTGGGGGGTGTGCAGGTGTGGGTGTTTAGGTGGGGGAGATGTGCAGTGGGTGAGCATGTGTAGGTGGGGCGTATAATGGGGGGTCTATTGGGTGTGAGGTGGGGGGTGTACAGGTTGGGGGTGGGGGTGGGGGTGGGCTGTGCAGGTGGGGGTGGGTGGGATATGCAAGTGGGAGGGGGGTGTTCAAGTGGGTGGTGGGGAAGAGAGTGTTCTAGTTGGGGGGGGGGGGTCTAGGTAGGTGGGAGTCTATTGGTGGGTGAGGTTGGGGGTGTACAAGTGGGGGGGTGTGAAGGTGGGGCTGGGAGAGGGGGGGTTGTGCAAGTGGGGGGGGGGGGGGGGTGTAGTGGGTGGATGGGAGGGGGGATGTGCAGGAGTCTGCTGGGGGAGATATGGGGAGGGGGAATGTGCATGTGGGATGTCGACACTTCCATAGTTTTCCAATAAGCACTGGGAAGTCATTACTTATAGAGATTTGGATAGGCCTGAGGCCTCTTAGGTTTTGGTTCTTTTCTATTTATCTTGATGAGTAAGGAATCATATGATCTAAAAGTGACATCAACTATATATGATTAATTCTTTCTCCCACAAAACAATTTTCTAGAAATAATATATCTTTGGAAGGTGAGGGAGCCTTTTAGAATTCTTTCATATAGAGACCAGTCAAGGAAAGTATCCATATATATCCACCTAGAGTAGGGACCTCTGCGGCCGCTGCCTCCTCCTCCTCCGCCGCGGCCGCCTCCTCCTCCTCTGCTCCTGCTCCTCCTCCTCGTCCTCAACCGGCCTCATCCTCCTCCTCCTCCACTGCCTCCGCCGATACCTCCTCCTCCTCCGCCGGTGCCTCCGCGGCCTCCTCCTCCTCCGTCGGTGCCTCCGCGGCCTCCTCCTCCTCCGCCGTCACGCCGCGGTCAAGCCGTGGTGACGCCGCGGTGACGCCGCGGTCACGCCGCAGTCACGCCGTGGTCACGCCGGTGCCTCCGCGGCCGCCGCCTCCTCCTCTGCCGCCGCGGCCACCGCCTCCTCCTCTGCTCCTGCTCCTCCTCTTCCTACTCAACCGACCTCATCCTCCTCCTCCTCCGCTGACTCCGCTGCCTCCGCCCTGCCTCCGCCCTGCCTCTGTGCTGCCGCCGGTGCCTCCTCCTCCACCGCGGCCTCCTCCTCCTCCACCGCGGCCTCCTCCTCCTCCTCTGCTGCCTACGCTGCCTCCTCCTCCTCCACCGCAGCCGCCGCCTCCTCCTCTGCTCCTACTCCTCCTCCCCTCCACCGGCTTCATCCTCCTCCTCCTCCACTGCCTTCACTGCCTCTGCCCTGCCTCCGCCCTGCCCCCGCGCAGCCGCCGGTGCCTCCTCCTCCACCGCGGCCTCCTCCTCCTCCGTCGTTGCCTCCTCCTCCTCCGCCGGTGCCGCAAGTGCCTCAACATCTCATCATCCTCCGCGGTCAACCTGCGGTCACACCGCGGTCACGCCGCGGTCACGCCGTGGTCACGCCGGTGCCTCCACGGCCTCCTCCTCCTCCTACTCCGCTGCGGCCACCGCCGCCTCCTCTTCTCCTGCTCCTCCTCCTCCTCCTCCACCGGCCTCATCCTCCTCCTCCTCCGCTGCCTCTGCTGCCTCCACTGCTTCTGCCCTGCCTCTTCCCTGCCTCTGCGCTGCCGCCGGTGCCTCCTCCTCCACCGCGGCCTCCTCCTCCTCCACCGATGCCTCCTCTTCCTCCGCCGGTGCCGCCGGTGCCTCCGAAGCCGCCTCCTCCTCCGCGATCACACCACGATCACGCCGCGGTCACGCCGCGGTCACGCCGTGGTCACGCCGCGGTCACATCGGTGCCTCTGCGGCTGCCGCCTCCTCCTCCTCCTCCGCGGCCGCCGCCTCCTCCTCATCCTCCACCGGCCTCATCCTCCTCCTCCTCCGCTGCCTCTGCTGCCTCCGCTACCTCCGCCCTTCCTCCGCCCTACCTCTGCGCTGCCGTCGGTGCCTCCTCCTCCACCGCGGCCTCCTCCTCCTCCACCGCGGCCTCCTCCTCCTCCTCCGCTGCCTCCGCTGCCTCCTCCTCCTCCGCCGTGGCCGCCACCTCCTCCACTGCTCCTTCTCCGCTCCACCGGCCTCATCCTCCTCCTCCTCTGCTTCCTTCGCTGCCTCCTCCTCCTCCTCCTCCTCCTCCACCGCAGCCTCGTCCTCCTCCTCCTCCACCAGCGCTTCCTCCTCCTCCTCCTAGCCCGCTACCTCATCCTCCTCCTCCACCGGCGCCTCCTCCTCCTCCTCCTCTGCCTACTCTGCTGCCTCCTCCTCCACCGTGGTTTGAGAGGTGCCTCAAGTACTCAGGTGAGTCTCACAAGATTTATTTTAGTTTTATATGATGTTTTTGGAGATTTCTCAAATGAAACATGGTTTTTTGTTCATATTTTTTGAGAAAAAATGTAGAACCTTGAGCATGAGGAGGTTTTCAGTCCTCTTTCAAAATCACATAGTTGACTTTCATGGTTAGTGAAGGTTAACCATGGGATATCATACAGGAAACCATGTGAGGTGGATTTTAGTTAGGGATTAACATACCATTTTTTCATGATTTCATACAAAACATGTGAAATTTTGTAGACTGAGGTAGTTCCAATTTACATAATTAATGCATAGTTTGGTAAACTATGTTGACCAAATATTTGAAGGGGTTTTCTTGTACAGTGCCACCACATTATTGATATATGGTTTAGAAAATTGTGTAGAACATTAAAATTATATTTTCATCTTTTTTCCTCTGAAATTCCAATAGGGGAATCCCCCATTTCTCATACTCCCTCTTATACAATGCCCAATCGACCCACCCCCTTATTCCTCTTTGATTCTCCTTTCCATGGGGAGTTTTTTAGTGGATTTATTCAACAATTCTATGTGATTTAACCATCTTCCTTACCATTTTATTCTTTATATTTAGTTTCTATTGATTTTTGATTTATCTAGATTAGGTTTTATGGGTGATTCAATTGGAGCACGATGGTATCATATTGATGTGAGGCTTGGGGATTGTTGTGGTTCCCAATATATTTTTTATTTTGGTATGTATTTATTACTTTATTTCCTTGAAGTATCTTGTTTTTTTATCTAAATTATACTCATATTCCTTCTACTTTAACCTATATACTTATCCTATGGATTTTAAATAGGATTAATATAAATAAAGAATGGATGAATGCCAACCGGTTGACAAATGAGTATGAAGAAGGCGTGAAAGAATTTATCAAGTTTGCAATAGATCATGCATGTGACTCTTCTCAAATCCTTTGTCCGTGGTTACGCTGTTGTAATTCAAAACAAATTAGTCCAGATGAGTTGGAAGAACACTTGATCTGTCATGGAATAGATCAAAGTTATACATGTTGGAATAAAAACTGGGAAACAACGAATGTAGGTAGTGACTGGGGTGACACTGCGTTTTATGGATCATCTGATATGATTACAAACACGAACAATGAAGATAACCGTATGGAGGATGTGATTACATATGTGAATGATAATGAAGATCGTATTGAGAAAATGACAAGGAACATCGAAGATGAACATTGTGATTGCCCAAAATTGTTTAAGAAGTTAAAAAGTTGTGCAAAGACGCCATTGTATGCTGGTTGCACTAAATATATAGCATTGTCAGCCATACTGAAGCTGTATAATTTGAGAGCAGATAACGGGTGGAGTGACGATAGTTTTACGAAACTACTTTCCCTCTTGAATGACAAGCTCTCAGAAGACAATGAGCTCCCGAGCCGAATATACGATGCCAAATGAATGCTACGCTTTATGGGTATGATCTCTGAAAGAATACACGCCTGCCCGAATGACTGTATACTATTTAACAAGGACCACAAATCACTTAAAGAATGCCCAAAGTGTGGTGCTTCTCGATACAAGAAAGATGAATCCAGTCCTACTAAAGTTGTATGGTACTTTCCAATCATTCCAAGGTTTAGAAGCCTATATGGAAGTGAGGAGACTGCAGAACAATTAACATGGCATGCAGATACAAGAATTAAAGATGGGATACTACGTCACCTGGCAGACTCTCCTCAGTGGAAGAGAATCGATCATGAGTATCCTGAATTTGGAAACGAGTCGAGAAACCTTCGTCTTGCGTTATCTACAGATGGAGTGAATCCTTTTGGTTTTCAAAGCAGCAGCCACGGTTCATGGCTGGTTATGTTGATAAATTATAACTTTCCACTATTGTTATGCATGAAACGAAAATACATCATGTTATCTATGCTTATATCAGGACCAAAACAATTGGGAAATTATATTGATGTTTATTTAGATCCATTGATCGAAGATTTGAAATTATTGTGGGATTCAGGTGTTACATTGTATGATGCTTACAGAAAGGAAGATTTCACTTTGAGAGTCATGTTGTATGGGACGATAAATGACTTCCCAGCTTATGGAAATTTTTCAGGATATAGTATTAAAGGAACTCAAGGCTGTCCCGTTTGCGAAGAAGGTACACAATCAATTATGTTGAAACATTCATCGAAAACCGTGTTTCTAGGACATCGCAGATTTCTACCGCGACGACATAAGTACCGTTCTTGGAAGACATAATTAGATGGAAGTTCAGAAGAACGTACAACACCGCCTCCACTAACAGGCGAACAATTGTTTGAGAAAGCTAAAAATTTGGACACTACTTTTGGTAAACCGGCTTCGAAAAACCTTACGAAAATTGGTTGGAAAAAGAGATCAATTTTTTTTTGAATTAAAATACTGGAATTGTCTGTATGTAAGACATTTTATTGATGTTATGCATGTAGAAAAAAATGTATTTGTTAGTCTTATCGGCTTGTTGCTAAATACATCTGAAAAAACAAAAGATGGAATTAAGTCTAGGTTGGACATGGTTGAGATGGGAATACGAGAAGAGTTGGCACCAGTAAAGGGTGAAAAATGAACATTTCTTTCTCCTGCTGCTTACACTCTTTCCAGGAAGGAGAGATATCAGTTTTGCAACTTCTTGAATGACGTAAAGGTTCCAGAGGGGTATTCGTCAAATATCAGTAACCTTGTGTCAATGAGCGACTTGAAGTTAAAAGGTCTGAAATCACATGACTGTCATGTTCGGATGCAAAATCTCAGTCCAATTGCTTTACGTAGCATTTTTCCCAAGAATATCTGCCATACATTAACGAAACTGTGTTTCTTCTTCAAAGCTATATGCAGCAAAGTTATAGACCCGGTGAAATTTCCAGCTATGGAAAAAGAAATTGCCGTCATATTATGTGAATTAGAAATGTTCTTCCCGCCTTCATTTTTTGATATGATGGTTCATTTGAGGGTCCACTTGGTGAGAGATATTCAACTATGTGGTCCTGTACATTACAGATGGATGTACCCCATTGAACGGTATATGAAGATTTTTAAAGGGTATGTCAAAAATCGAAGTCGTCCAGAGGGTTGTATTACAGAGCGATATATTGTTGAGGAAGCCGTTGAATTCTGTACCGAATACTTGTCTGGTGTGGAAAGCATTGGCTTACCAAAATCTCTTCACACTGGGCAGTTAGAGGGTGAAGGAATTTCTAGAAGAAAGGTTGTCACAATCAATATTACAGATCGGGAGCAGGCCCACCTTTATGTTTTGCATAACAGTTTGGATGTTGACCCATATGTTGAAATCAACAAAGAAATTCTTAGGCAATTGAATCCATCAAGGGATGAAAAATGGATATCAAATACACATAATCAACAGTTTATAGGATGGTTTCGAGATCATATTTTTAAGAAGTCAGATGAAAATCCAAAGTCTATTTTGGAACGACTTCGATGGCTAGCCGGAGGACCAAGTGTGTATGCATTATCTTACAATGCTTATGTAGTTAATGGTTATACATTTTATACTAATGAACATGATGAAGATAGTACCATACAGAATAGTGGGGTTACACTTGTGGCTGAAGCAATGCATGTTTCCGGTGCTAAGGACAGAAATCCAATTTATGCGAATATGTCATACTTCGGCATCATCAAACAAATATGGGAGTTGGATTATACGGAATTTCAAGCTCCGATATTTCAATGCAAGTGGGTTGATAACAGGAGTGATGTTAAAATAGATGATTTGGGATTTGTGAATGTTGATTTCAGTAAGGAAGGGGATAAAGACAAACCATTTATAATGGCATCACAGGTAGTGCAAGTATTTTATGTTCCCGATCCCGCAAACCGAAACTGGTCAATTGTTCTGTTATCGACCAAAAAAGCTGAAGGGTCAGAAGAAAATTCAACAGAAGATGATCCTTTCATTGGGATTTTGCAATCATTCCGCAGTGGTCCCAATGTAGATGACGTTTTGTATGTCAGAGGAGACCACAATGAAGGGATATGGATAGTTAATAGAGGGGTCAAATCCCTTCAGCCTTTAAAAAAAAGGGAGTTCAATAATCAGGTTATTGATTTCTATTGTAATATAGATTGTGGTACATTATGTTATTATCTGTTCGCTGCTGCTTTTATGTGATCTAACTTAAATTTTAAACCAATTTTGCAGATAATGACTTCTTCACCTACTGATGCACCCAATCTCGAGACACAACACGTCTCTCAACCTGTTGTAGCTGGTCCCATTGCTGAGAGACAACAGGTCTCTCAACCTGTTGCAGCTAGTACCACTGCTGACGTACAGTAGGTCTCTCAACCTGTTGCAGCTGGTCTCACTGCTGAGAGACAACAGGTCTCTCAACCTATTGCAGCTGGTCCCACTGCTGACATACAATAGGTCTCTCAACCTGTTGCAACTGGTGTCAGTGCCGAAGCTAGTGATTCGGAGAAACATAATGATGATGCAGAAACTGAGGAAATGGTAGGTGATGAAACCACAGCGACACAAAAAAAACAGGTGCGCCGTAGCTACATTGGAATCGTCACTCGACAACGCGTGCCGATTGACGTAGAGTCATGGCACCATGTTGTCAGCGGGTTGAAAACATTAATGTGGGAAGAGATTACGGTAACATTACGATATCATCTATTTAATTTATTAAAATAAAATAAAATATTGAAATATTGACTAACCCTTCATCATCTCTTGCAGAGTCCATTTATAGTAGATGTTTCACACAAAGAATATGTTTTCAGACTGGTAGGAAGGATTCATAGAGGCTTTCACACCATTTTAACGAAAAATCATCTAAAAGATGCCGAAGGGAAAATCAAGCCGCACCTGCCTCCTCTTTATGAACACTTGATATCCCAAGGAACGTGGGATGCGTTTTGCAACCGTCGTGCAGAAAACAAATTTCAGGTACATTGTGTTTGGTTACACGTTGTGTAACGTTGCTTGTATTCATCACATTGATTGATAGGTTTTTATTTATGAAACAACAACTGAGTGCTGAAAATAAAGAATGGGCAGCAAAACCAGCGTACCCCTACCGTAAAGTAAGGTTGGGGTACACTTCAATTGAAAAACAATTGGTATGTATTTTAAAAGTACTGTAATAATTTTATGTGACATAAAACAACACTGTAACCATGTTTCTCTGTTTATAAGCAGATTGATGAAGCAAAATCTCAAGTCACTTCCATTCCATGCCATGTGCAATGGAAGGAGGCTCGTGTTAATAAAGAGGGGAAACTGATAGATGAAAACACCCAAAAAGTTTGGGAAACATGTGTAAGTATGACATAATATAAACTTGTTTTGCTTTAAATCACTATTACATAACGATGCATACTTATTTTTTCATATTTTCTATTTTACATAGTCATAGGAAACATCGACACCCGCACCGGATGCAGACATACTTTCAACGGCCTTGAAACATCCAGAACAGTATGGCCGCGTCAGAGGTGTGGGTTTTGGGGTGTCACCCAAGACATATTTTAAGAAGAAAACAAGAGGATGAACAAACTAAAGAATTGCATGTAATGAGAGATAGAGTAGCTACCCTTGAAGAACTAATCCAAACTCAGGGAGAGATGCTAAAGAGTTTTATGGAGGAGAGGCGAAGAGAACAAAAAACTCAAGACCAACCCCCGTGAGAAGATCCACCCCTCACCAGCTTTGAGGTGAGCCTTTCCCCTCAAAGACCTGACTTAACCGAGGTAATCAATGTTATAATATTCGTTTTTGTGAGATTTGAATCACATAGATACTGATACCTTTCATTTAATGATATTTTGCAGAGTGAAAAAAACTGTGATTTATATCTATGAACTCCCACCCATCGCCTTGTAGCGAGGGCTACGATGTTCAATATGCAGAATGACATGCTACACTCTAGACCACTCCCAAACGGTGATGTCAAAGTGTCGATTAACATAGCTCATGATCCGAGCACCGAGCTACCCGTGCCAAATGACGATGACGACATTCATACGGTGGAAAAATCTATTGGAACATTCGTTGCATGGCCGTTGAATCTTGTAAAAAACACGTCGAGCAGGTGGTATTCATTTCCAGTTCATTTTTCAAGCAGAACCTTTAACATTAAATTAGAAAATGGCTGAACCAATGAATGTTATTACAGAAGGGAAAAATGGAGAAGCTAAAACGAAAGAGCGGCACCAAGATTGGATCAACCAACCGATCAAAACGATATACTGAGAGCACGTTCACCCCGCCCATTCTATATCCACATTTAATATCATTGCAAGCTCATGTGGATATGAAAATGAAAGACGGAAAGAATCATACAATTTTTTGTGAAAAAGATATGTACGAAGAGGAAACAATGGATTTCGTTAGTGCAGACGCTGTTTCTAAGATCATCACATACGACTGGCTAGGCGCCTCAGTTATAAATGTATACATGAGGTATGTTTTCATGATTTGATTTTATAGAAGCTGATATACTTTGATAATTATGGATAAATACATCTCATATTTTTCACAGGAGTATATATGAAAAACATTTGAAGGGATTTACCCATGAATACAAATTTGGACTTGTTAGTCCTCACACCATTTCTACACAATGAACAGAAATAGATTCTAATTTTCAGGCTGAATTGATGTCAAATCTGCTCAGAACGTTTCAAAGAAGAATTATGACTGACATGCTCTTTTTAATACCAACGATGCAAGGGTAAAACTCTAAATTTTAATCATATCAATTATATTTTCATTTCTATCAGTACTTATTTCTTTTTGTGTTTTTAGGGAACATTGGATGCTCATTGCAGTCAATTTGGATACTCCAAATATTTATTTTCTGGATTCTCTGCATGGATATCCAACTAACCGACCACACATGATGGTGATTGTCAATTTGTAATACACTAGATCCAACATTTTAGAACTAAATATCTAGTTATATAATTTATATTATCTTTTAATGAGGATTTTGTTTTGATAGGGCAGTGTATGAATATCATCTAAAGGCTGGAATGAATCCAGGGCGTAAGGATGACAATGCCCACAAGATCTACAAATGGAGAAGTATCTGGGTATATATAATTATATTTCACTATCCAAATACATATCAAAACAAATTACTTATTTTTATTGATGTTTCTGCAGTGTCCGAAACAAAAAAATGACAAGGACTGCGGTTATTATGTTTGTAAATTTATTAAAGAGATCGTATTTAATGGACAAACTAGCATCCCTGAAGAGGTATTTTTGAAAATAATTACTACTTTATTTAAAATAATTATTAATCCTTTGTGTATTTATATTTTTTCAGTACTACTATGACTGTCGCAAAAACACCTATTTAGAAGATGATATAAATGTCTTTAGAAATGAATGGGCAGCGTACTTGATCGAAGAATGTAAACAAATATGACAATGAAGGTGAATTCCTAATACTTATTTTATCTTTATATGGTCATTGATATCTCCCTTTACACTTATTGAGAATCTATGATCTCCCTTTCTTATGTTTCATATCCTTAGATTAGTGAATTCCTACTACTTAGTTTGAAAATGACATAATCTTTGGAAAACAACACCAATGACATACGCCAAACCGAGCAAACACCTTCGGATTGTTTTGATACTTTAGGAAAACGATACACGAGTCATTTGTGACGTGTACGAATCGACCGAACCTCAATCCGACGCACGGTGTGACCGGTATGGCTAAAATTGTCTGATATCAGTTTGAAAATGACAAACTTTGGAAAACAACACCAATGACATACACCAAACTGAGAAAACACCTTCGTATTGTTTTGATACTTTAGGACAATGATCCACGAGTCATTTGTAATGTGTACAAATCGACCACACCTCAATCCGACGCATGGTGTGACCGGTATGGCTAAAAGTGTCTGATATCAGTTTCAAATTGAGATAAACTTTGGAAAACAACACCAATGACATATGCCAAACTGAGCAAAAGCGTTCAGACTGTTTTGATACATTAGGACAATGATCCACGAGACATTTTTGACGTGTACAAATTGACCGCACCTCAATCCGACGCACGGTGTGACCGGTATGGATAAAATTGTCTGATATCTGTTTGAAAATGACATAAACATTGGAAAACAACACCAACGACATACGCCAAACCGAGAAAACGCCTTTGGATTGCTTTCATACTTTAGTAAAACTATCCACGAGTCATTTGTGACGTGTACAAATTGACCGCACCTCAATCTGATGCACGG
Source organism: Viscum album (assembly GCA_963277665.1). Lineage (NCBI taxonomy): Eukaryota > Viridiplantae > Streptophyta > Magnoliopsida > Santalales > Viscaceae > Viscum > Viscum album. Next base: position 143,047,758 of record OY728123.1, on the reverse strand, counting down.
TGTGACCGGTATGGCTAAAATTTTCTGATATCAGTTTGAAAATTACTTAACCTTTGGAAAACAACACCAATGACATACGCCAAACTGAGCAAATTCCTTCGGATTGTTTTGATACTTTAGGACAACGATCCAAGAGTCATTTGTGATGTGTACGAATCAACCGCACCTCAATCCGACACACGGTGTGACCGGTATGGCTAAAAGAGTCTGATATCAGTTTCAAATTGAGATAAAACATGGAAAACAACACCAATGACATACGCCAAACAGATAAAACGCCTTCAGATTGTTTTTATACATTAGGACAACGATCCACGAGTCATTTGTGACGTTTAAAAATTGACCGAACCTCAATCCGACGCACAGTGTGACCGGTATGGCTAAAATTGTCTGATATCAGTTTGAAAATGACATAAACTTTGGAAAACAACACCAATGACCTACACCAAACTGAGCAAAAGCCTTCAGATTGTTTTGATACTTTAGGAAAACGATCCACGAGTCATTTTTGATGTGTACGAATTGACCGAACCTCAATCCGACGCACAGTGTGACATGTATGGATAAAATTGTCTGATATCAGTTTGAAAATGACATAAACTTTGGAAAACAACACCAATGACATATTCCAAACCAAGAAAACGCGTTCGGATTGTTTTGATACTCTAGGAAAACGATCCATGAGTCATTTTTGACGTGTACGAATCGACCGCACCTCAATCCGATGCACGGTTTGACCGGTATGGCTAAAATAGTATGATATCAGTTTGAAAATGACATAAACTTTGGAAAACAACACCAATGACATACGCAAAACTGAGAAAACGCCTTCAGATTGTTTTGATAATTTAGGAAAATTATCCACGAGTCATTTGTGACGCGTACGAATTGAACGCACCTCAATCCAATGCACGGTGTGACCGGTATGGCTAAAAGTGTCTGATATCAGTTTCAAATTGAGATAAACTTTGGAAAACAACACCAATGACATAGGCCAAACTGAGAAAACGCATTCAGATTGTTTTGATACTTTAAAACAACGATCCACGAGTCATTTGTGAAATGTACGAATCGACTGCACCTCTATCCGACGCACGGTGTGACCGGTATGGCTAAAATTGTCTGATATCAGTTTGAAAATGACATAAACTTTGGAAAACAACACCAATGACATACGCCAAACTGAGCAAACACCTTAGGATTGTTTTGATACTTTAGAAAAATTATCCACGAGTTATTTGTGTTGCGTACAAATCGACCGCACCTCAATCTGATGCATGGTGTGACCGGTATGGCTAAAATTGTCTGATATCAATTTGAAAATGACATAAACTTTGGAAAACAACACCAATGACATACGCCAAACCGAGCAAATGCCTTCGGATTGTTTTGATACTTTAGGAAAACGATCCACGAGTCATTTGTGACGTGTACAAATCGACCACACCTCAATCCGATGCACGGTGTGACCGGTATGGCTAAAATTGTCTGATATCAGTTTGAAAATGACAAACTTTGGAAAACAACACCAATGACATACGCCAAACTGAGAAAACTCCTTTGGATTTTTTTGATACTTTAGGACAACGATCCACGAGTCATTTGTGACGTGTACGAATCGACCGAACCTCAATCCGATGCACGGTGTGACCAGTATGGCTAAAATTGTCTGATATCAGTTTGAAAATGACAAACTTTGGAAAACAACACCAATGACATACTCCAAACTGAGCAAACGCCTTCGGATTGTTTTGATACTTTAGGAAAACGATCCACGAGTCATTTGTGATGTGTACGAATCGACCAAACCTCAATCCGACGCACGGTGTGACCGGTATGGCTAAAATTGTCTGATATCAGTTTGAAAATGACATAAACTTTGGAAAACAACAACAATGACAGACGCCACACCGAGAAAATGCGTTCGGATTGTTTTGATACTTTAGGACAACGATCCACGAGTAATTTTTGACGTGTACGAATCGACCGCACCTCAATCCGACGCACGGTGTGACCGGTATGGCTAAAATTGTCTGATATCAGTTTGAAAATGACCTAAACTCTGGAAAACAACACCAATGACATAGCCAAACCGAGCAAACGCCTTCGGATTGTTTTGATAATTTAGGAAAAAGATCCAAGAGTCATTTGTGATGCGTAAAAATCGACGGCACCTCAATCTGACGCATGGTGTGACCGGTATGGCTAAAAGTGTCTGATATCAGTTTCAAATTGAGATAAACTTTGGAAAACAACACCAATGACATACGCCAATCCAAGAAAACGCATTCATATTGTTTTGATACTTTAGGAAAACGATCCATGAGTCATTTGTGACATGTACGAATCAACTGCACCTCAATCCGACGCACGGTGTGACCGGTATGGCTCAAATTGTCTGATATCAGTTTGAAAATAACATAAACTTTGGAAAACAACACCAATGACATACGCCAAACTTAGAAAACGCCTTAGGATTGTTTTGATACTTTAGGAAAACGATCCACGAGTCATTTGTGACGTGTAATAATTGACCGCACCTCAATCCAACGTATAGTGTGACCGGTATGGCTAAAATTGTCTGATATCAGTTTGAAAATGACATAAACATTGGAAAACAACACCAATGACATACGCCAAACCAAGAAAACGCCTTTGGATTGTTTTTATACTTTAGGAAAACGATCCAAGAGTCATTTTTGACGTGTACGAATCGACCACACCTCAATCCGACGCACGGTGTGACCGGTATGGCTAAAATTGTCTGATATCAGTTTGAAAATGACAAACTTTGGAAAACAACAACAATGACATACTCCAAACTGAGAAAACGCCTTTGGATTGTTTTAATACTTTAGGAAAACGATCCACGAGACATTTTTGATGTGTACGAATCAACCGCACCTCAATCCGACGCACGGTGTGACCGGTATGGATAAAATTTTCTGATATCAGTTTGAAAATGAAAAACTTTGGAAAACAACACCAATGACATACGCCAAACTGATCAAACGCCTTCAGATTGTTTTGATACATTAGTAAAACGATCCAATAGTCATTTGTGACGTGTAAGAATCGACCGCACCTCAATCCGACTCACGGTGTGACCGGTATGGCTAAAATTGTCTGATATCAGTTTGAAAATGACATAAACTTTGGAAAACAACACCAATGACATACGCCAAACCGAGAAAACACCTTCGGATTGTTTTGATACTTTTGGACAACGATCCAAGAGTCATTTTTGACGTGTACGAATTGACCGCACCTCAATCCGATGCACGGTGTGACCGGTATGGCTAAAAGTGTCTGATATCAGTTTCAAATTGAGATAAAATTTGGAAAACAACACCAATGACATACGCCAAACCGAGAAAACGCCTTATTATTGTTTTGATACTTTAAGACAACAATCCACGAGTCATTTTTGACGTGCATGAATCGACCACACCTCAATCCGACGCACGGTGTGACCGGTATGGCTAAAATTGTCTGATTTCATTTTGAAAATGACATAAACTTTGGAAAACAACACCAATGACATACGCCAAATAGAGTAAACGCCTTCGGATTGTTTTGATACTTTAGGAAAACGATCCACGAGTCATTTGTGGTGTGCAAAATTGACCGCACCTTAATCTGACGTACGGTGTCACCGGTATGGCTAAAATTGTCTGATATCAGTTTGAAAATGACATAAACTTTGGAAAACAACACCAATGACATACGCCAAACCAAGCAAACGCCTTAGGATTGTTTTGATACATTAGGAAAACAATCCACGAGTCATTTTTGACGTGTAAGAATCGACTGCACCTCAATCCGACGCACGGTGTGACCAGTATGGCTAAAATTGTCTGATATCAGTTTGAAAATGACATAAACTTTGGAAAACAACACCAATGACATACGCCAAACCGAGCAAACGCCTTTGGATTGTTTTGATACTTTATGAAAATGATCCACGAATAAATTGTGACGTGTATGAATCGACCGCACCTCAATCCGACGCACGGTGTGACCGGTAAAGCTTTTCATTAGATAAAGAATCGGTATTTATTAAATGAGATAAATCAATCAAAAACATATTGATTTTACATTATTCCCTTTAATTTTTATGAAAATGAAAACTTTTGAGTTTAAAATTTAATATTTTAGTTTCACATTTCCATATTAATGTATTCTTTCATATTACTGTTTTAATTTCTTTCATTATTGAATTACTAACATAATATTTGTTTTCTTATATAGGTGAATTTTTTTCCTTGAGTTCGGATGCTTTGTTCAGTAACAAATACCATCGAGAGCGGATCACTGATATCAAAGGATGAAACATGAATGTTTATAACTGTTGTTGAATAATTGTAAATGTAACCATGTAAAACAATGTTTGAAATGTATATAGCAATGTGTTTTTTTGTATTCATGATGTTAAGTAAATGTATATACTATTGTCAGTCAAAATATTGGGTGCGGGTGCTATGGTGTGAAGGTGTGCATGTGCTACTTTGTGCAGGTATTCTGGTGTGCAGGTGTGCAGTTACTGTTTTTTAGGTGCAGGCGCTGGGGCCTTTATCAGCGCTTTTTTAGCACTGATAAAGGACACCATTAATAGCGCTAGAGGAGTGCTGATAAAGGGACCCTGTATCAGCGCTCCGCGAAGAGCTGATATAGTTGACATTTATCAGCGCTCCACCACGCGCTGATAAAGGGGACCCCCCATTTATCTATGCCGGAATTAACATCGCTTTTCTAGCGCTGTTAATGCTGGTTTTTAGCGCTGATAAAAGCACAGGTTGTAGTAGTGGTTACTATTTTTGCTATATTTTGATGACTCAACATTGATCTAAAAATATTTTTTTATAATAATAATCATGCCATTTCAACTCCCTTCTAGATTCTTGGAATATACATTGATTATTAAAATACTCTTCATAATTCAACTTGTGATTCCCCTAAATATATTCCACATCCTTTTATTTTATATAGCCATTATCATGAATATTATTATTCAATAATGGAATCCTATTTTATAAAATCCATCATTATCTTTGGATTTCGTTCTATTTTTCTTCTCTATGAATTTTTGAGTATTATAGTCTTCTATAATCATGTTTCATGTAACATTTTGACGATATAATCTATTTAGGATATTCCATCTTCCACACCTTCATGATGACAAGATTTCATATCTTTCACTAAATATTCCATGATGTTTTTTAATTTTTTTCCACATCGGCATATTATTGTCTAAAATAATTAACTTTTTTCACTTCCTCCATATGAAATATATTTCTTCTATATATTCTTGTGAAATTCATCATGTAATATACTTCTTTGAGACTTCTTCTTTTCATTTACTATCACTTATTTTGATAGACTTCATCCTCCTCGTTATACTCATAAACTTTATTATTTAGAAAAATCATACCTAAGTGACCAAAATATCCACAATTGAAACATTTATATAAGATTTTAACTTTATATTTTCACATAACATTCCTAAAGATCAATGTGATAAAAGATAATATTCTTTTATGCTCACCATTTTTCTCATCTTAATCATCAAAGTCACATGGTCTTTTTATATTCTTTATATATTATCTTTATTTTCCACACATATTCAAAATTTAATTATTTTTAGTATATATTTCAAAATTTTGGATTATTTCCCACTTCATATGAAATTATATTGTCCTGAATCTCATTAATAACATAATCCTCCCTCTATTTTAGATATGAATTATTAGGATAATATCATTTTAAAAATATCCTCATAAATGTTTTCAAAATCGTAGATTCTTTTTAAATATCACCCTATCCACATATGTGACTTGAAATTTCATCCAACCTTGTAAATTAATCAAAAATGATTTCATATTCATCCATCTTAACATATTCAAATTTACATCACAAAATTTGAAGCCTATGATCTTTGAAAATTATAAAAACATTAAAAATATATCAATATTATTAAATATTTCCTTTAAAATTATTATTCGCATCAACACAGTGTACTCAATATCAAACAAGTACATACAAATTGAATTAATTTGTTTACCAATATGTCCTATTATATATTTTATTACTAAAATTCTTTTTGGAATTTCAATAAAATGGTGGGAAACAAACATTACTTACATCAAAAACATCATAGATAACTGATAAAACAAATAGAAGAAACCTATTCTTCTTGGAAGGGTAGTTCATTCCATTAATATTTTTAAAACCACTGTTCTTGACCAAATTAATGTTATTAATCCCAAACATTTCAATGATCTTATACATGGATGATGGGAACTGTGACACCACATGAAATACTCTAAGAACTATTTTTCTACTGAGAATGCAGGGTTCAATCAATGGTTGATAAATTTTACAATTTATTTTGAATATAAATAAACCTCTATTGTTGCCTAAAAATCAACCCAGTTATGTTATTTCATCATTTCCTATTTACAATTAGAAAGTAAAAAATATATTATATTTTAAATTTTTTACAATGTCTAGACCTACTGTGAGTTTTTAATAATTTCTATATTCAACTCCCTCAGAGACCAGATTTTTACAGTATATTCATAAGACCAAATACTCATAGAAAAGATTTGAATCATCCAATATCCTAGCTCATATGAATCTCTCTTCTATTTACATAGTATCCCACAAGGTAAACATTGATCAAAACAAACTTAAAAAGATATATTGAGAATAAAGTTCACTATTAACTATTAATGACCTCCCCCTTTACCCATAAGTCGTAGATGGAATAATATACTCATACAATTTAAAATTTCATGATGATATACTCTTATAATCCTAGACTACAATTTTATTCTCTTCAATAATTCAGACCCAATATTTTATGATAAAAATACATAAAACTATGGACTTCAGGCACTATTCTTCTTCTCTAGGTAATTTTACGCATACTTTTTAGATAATCATAAAACTATTTTTAATAATTCAATCACACCTAATATTAATAATTTTCAAAACACACTATATATAGACAAATATGAAGAGATAAATTCTGACTCCCCATTTTTGAATCTTAATTCAGAATAATCATAAAACATAATCCTATATGATTTTCCCATTAGGTTTAAGTTCACAAATAATTCCATGGGATCATTTAATGTTCTCCTATTTTAATAAATTTCTATCTATTGAAAAATTATACTTATACCCAATGAAAACCAAACAACGGTCAACCCCAAACCGATCACCCAAGACTGCCCGCAATAAGGCCCAATAGGTATTTATGATACTCTATGGTTGGAATCATACTTTGGGAATCAAAGAGTAGAAATAAGGAATAATTTATACATAAAATAAATTGGCAGTAAATAATGAAAAAATAGTAAAGAGACTAAATTAATAATAATTGAACATTAATAAATACAGAACAAATCTGAATACAATTACAACATAATTAAATATAAAACTGAAATAAAATCTGAAAACAAATTGTAATGGAAATGAACTCGATGATAATTATTGGTCACCAAAAACCATAAGACTAGCATGATTTATAGAAAATCATAAACAAAATTTGAACCTTTAAAATAGCTCAAGTCTAAGAACACAAAGGGGAATTTGTAGGGTGTGAGCATAATATAACTGAGTAGGTGAGAACCATATAATCAATATATTTACATTCAAAAAATAGTCCATATATTTTTGTTTCCAATATATTTAATAAAAATAGGGTGTTAATCATTTTGAAAATAATTCATTCATTTCCTTTTAAAATGGTTTTTGAAAACCAAATAAAAAAACCATATGGATAAATCATTAGACAAAATATGTGCTGGATTAAATACAAAATAGGTCCATAAAAATATGTAATATTGGGAATTTCCTAAACATCTCTAGAATAAGTTGTGAGTCATACTCGATTCAGATCAACCAATAGGCTTATAGTGAAACTCTGATATTATAAAAAACCAAGATTCCCAAAAATAGCATCTCTAGTTGAAAATACCACTAAGACATTCCACTATCCTAGGGGTTTTAATCAGTAAATTTGGGAAAAGGATGAATCCATCACTCTACCCTCTATAATATATCTCACATTCCCATTATAACAGTATAAAAGAAAATTAAGAATTAATCACATTTGTGGAATTAATTAGAATTCTGATTTGCTACAACTCATGCCTTTCCCGTTCCCTAACAACAACTATGTGATGTCCCTCTCATCAGAAGGACGACCATAATGGTTCCCATCATACATATAACCCTTCAAAACATTTCAACAAATCATACAAATCATATATCTTTAATCCAAATTTTAAAAAACAATTCAAGTACCAACCAATCTTTAAATTGTTTTTAATCCAAAACCATTTACAATGAGATTTAAATACTTTAAAAAACTATTTCCAAAACCATGGTGAAAACATTAATCAATTTTATGTTTTCAAACATTCCATTTTATTTCAATGGGTTATGAAAAAATATCTCAATGTTCTAAATGGGCCATGATTCTGAAAAAAAATTACAGCCACATTTGATATCATTTAGAGAAAATGAAAACCATTTAGAGAACAATATATTTTTTATGGAAATCCATTTCAGAGATAGAGTATAGTGGAGGGAGGATAGGGGATATTGGTAGATTTATTTTGAGAAACAAAGGATATCACTTTTTCATTTTTATATAGAATCCATCTGTATGTCTGTGTTACTATCCATATGTGCACCCCATTCACATATAGAAATAAAAACATCCAACAGAATACATGTGGATCCCCCTAAAACAGAAAAGTAATAATTTAATTTATTTTATGAAACAACAAAATAAATCATAGGGATCTACACAAAATCATCATACCATAAAAGGGCACCAAAACCTACCCACAAATATAAATTCCACTTGTTAGCCAATTATGAAAACACAGAAAACAATAAACAAAATCTCAAAATTCTTAAATTACATTTCAAATATTGAATGATATTTTATCAAATTCCATTCTTGAAAAAATTTATGATGAACAAAGAAGATCATTTGAGAACCCCATTTCACTAACTTTATAGCAAATAACTATCATAAAAAATAATTATAACACACCACAAGTAGTAATAAATACATAAAAATTTATTAAATAAGGATCTTCAAAAAAAATTATTCCTCAACGGTAAATGGATAGAGAGTCATACCTCAAAGGCGTGTGAATTCATATAATTTCAATAATAATTAAGAACTAATATTGGGAAAAAATACACACACCCAAACATCTAAACAATCAACCATAATTTGTAAACCCTAACCCTAGTGTTCATCCAAAATGGTTTCATAGAAATAAATACCAAGAACCCAATAGATGAATGGAATAAGAGGATATAATTATCCAAAAATGGGGAAACATTAACACTAGAAGATTGAATGATCATCAAAGATGGAGGGAGATACAAAGAGGGAGTGGTTTGGGAGCCCCTGGTGCGCCAAAGATAAATAGAGGTGGAAAAACCTGAATTGAGTCTAAAAAAGATGGTGAAAACATAAAATATAAAATTTTTAAGAATCTATATAAGTCACATGATTGGGATGAAAAATATTTCATATTTTACACCAACCATCTGCACCATGATGGAAGGAATGGTCATACATATATGTTTGTCACACGATTTTAGAAACCATGAACCAACAAGGAATATAATCTCTATCAAAACTGTAGACCCTCCCACATGATTTATGCATGGTTTCGAATAACCATAAAAAAATATCTGTAAATATTCAGAGTCATAAACCTCAATCCATAATTTTATTTTATTTTTTCGATATTTAGGTTAATCTAAGAACAAAACATAGAAAATAAAATTTTCAATAAAAAATTGAACTAGAAACAACCGCCGCCACCACCATCCATAAAATGTTTTCCCAAACCATGCACACTAACTATAAAGATGTTTCAAACCCACCCGAAACCTCCATATGTCAAGGATTATATCATGGAACTATACCCAAAACTATATAAAAATGATAAAAAATTTAATAAAAAAATAAAACTAAATGAAATAAAGGAAACCATGGTTGGTGTGATATAATTACCCCCACCATAAAAACATTATTCCCCTAGAATTTCACCCAGCTGAATGAGGTTCAAATTATAACCAAAACTAATTGAATAAAAATGAATCCACAATCCGTGAGTAGACCATTAAAATCCACAATTCACACTCAACTAACTCTAGAGGAAAAAATAATTATAATAACCAAGGGAATGGAAAATACAACCCTACCCAACATTAAATGTTTATATATCTTAATAGATCCATTACTATAACTCCCAACATGAGGAGGAACCCTAAAAAAGAATCTAAAATTAAACATTTCTCTAAAACATAACCTATATTTTCAAAAATAGATGTATATCATTAAAATAATCCCAAAGTAATATATAAATTGATCTATAAAAGAAAAACCATTTAAAGGTTTACATCTATAATGCGTGACTATAAATTTTTAGAAATAAAATGATAGAAAAATCCATAAAACAAAAAAATTGTCTAAAAATTTATTCTAATCCAATGATAACATAATATTTTTCCACTATAAAATGCTAAAAGAAGATAGACCAACACTCCCTCAATAAAAACACATATCAATGTGAATATAATCACTCTAGGGCCAATAGTTGGATCCCTAGTGGATTGAATGATTTTCATCCGAATATATATGATATGGAATCCTATGAATGAGACTTACAATTTTAAGAAACCTAGCTGCAAAACTTCTATAAGTGTCACAAATAGACAAAACATTGACACACTTTCAAAGGAGTATGGTAAGAAAAAATTAAATTCCCAAACTGATCACATTGGAAGAACATAAGTCATTGGTATGATGAAAAAATGAGTAGAAACTAGAGATGGAAACTTCCCAAGAATGTATTCATCTAGTAAAAACATCTCATAAGATGTGGTATCGTCATGATTTCCAAAAGAAAATGGACCACTACATAAAAAATACACCCCGATGGGAAATATCTCGGCAAGAAAATCCTCATATTCAAGTTTCTTAAAAAAACATTCATATATGAGAGGAATTTACCATTGAATTTGGATGAAGATCCCAAAAAAAAATAATATATTCAGAGAATCATTAAAATCTATATCTATTGAAAAGGAATTGAACTATTTAAAATTATCAACACACGCCTTCACTATTTATTGACCTTTCTAAACATCTAACATCTGCATTCATTTCCTTCACCACCTATGGTATGAACAATCATATAAAATTGGTCATAAACAATTTACAAGACATCCCCAAATGAAATTAGGGCATGATGATTACCTTCCACCAATCAATAAATAAACTAAAAAATGATCTCATTTTTGATCATATGCTCATAGACTAAATAATTCCAAAAGTCTTAAAAACACATTCATCAATATGAATCAACATTAAAACCACTAATGGACATCGATCACCATGTACAAAAATCAATAGATGAGAATAAAAGGAATCTACAACCTTGTTAAGTGTATATTCAGGACCAATAACTAAATGAGGCCCATTAGAATCCATTAGGATATTTCTGTGAAGAAAAATTTTAATAATCTAAAACAATAAACAAAATAAAAATAAAACCATAAATCAATAAAAATGAAGCATTCCCCACCATAAATTAAACTCACAATTCAAAACAAAAATAGTGAAACCAAAATCCATTTTCAAAAATCACCATCCCACTTTATGATCAAATATATATTACTCCATGGTAATATTAAAAATGACAAATCCAATTTTATGAAATGGTCATATTAATTGGTAAATTTCCTTTTAAAAATCCCCCTTTTTCTGAATACCATTTTTTATTCCAAAATCAAATCCCACTGAAAATTATAAAATAGGTAACTAGTGGCCATGCATAACCTGAACACATGGTTTTGAAAACCAAACCTTGAGAAAGCACCCACCAGTGGAGGTATCTCATACTTTTCACTAGTGCTCCATGTGGGTCACTACTCCAAGCATTCTGTAAAACCTCATGATTTGGTTAAATATTTTAATTTCGAATTAATTTATCCTTTTTAATATTTTTCATTTCAGTCAAACAAAAAATATCATATATTTTATAGTAATGAAATATGTCTAGATTGTGTTATATTAAAATTAATGTTTATAATTCACTATATGAAACATATATTTTAGCTTTATCTACACAGAACACTAATGTTAACTTATTTTACATAAAAGGCTAACTTTACACAATGGCTTGTGTAATGTGCATTATAGAGTTTTACACAATAATAATTAATTATTATAATTTTATAATTTTATATTATATTACATGGAAATTTAATTGAATATTATAGTATTAATTTACATATGAATATATGGTCAAATTAATTGGGTACATATTATTTAGAAAATAATATAGAAACCAATTGAATATAATGGTTATAGTTTTATAAAAGTATATTTTTATTTGAAAAATATTGTTAATAAGATAAATTAAATACTGATAGTGAAATATTTCAATTAAATTTATTTTTGTAAATTAAAATATATATTTTTTATAATCATCCAATATATTTTATAGATATATGGTAAGAACAAGACAAAATTTAACCATAAAACCCTATGTTTTTTATAAATATTTTTACATACTTTTAATGGATAACTCATTTTAATACAATTTTTGTCACCTTAAAAGATTTAATATGATAAAATAATCAAAATAATTTAAATATGAATATAAATGTTATAATACTATATTTTTTTATTTTCTGTGTAGTTAATTTTTTTTAATGAATAGTTGAAAATACTAGATTTTACATCCAAACTATTTTTTCAATATATTTATGTATAAAGATAAATTATATTTTTTATTTTTTACAATGATTAATTAATAATATTTTTATAAATTAATCCAATATATGTAGTTGGAATCAATTTCACTTTGATATTTGATATAAAATCATAGTTGTCCTTTGATCTTTTTTATTTTCAAATCCCCCAGTGTCGTCCCATTTATGAGATTAAATTTAAAATAATTCTTCCATTTCTATTATTGAAATACTTAAAAATGGATTTTATTGTTTTAATAAGTATAATTTATAATTTCTAATGATTTAAAGTTATTTATGGAAAAAAAATATTAGTGAATTTAATTGAAATCAGTTAAATCAGTTAATGTAGAATTAAGATTATCTAAGGGCTAACCATTAAATTTAAGACTCAAAACATCCTAGAATCATATAAAAGACCCATTGAATGGAAATATTTAGACATTATACATCCTTGGATCAAATGTTTTCATTATTTGGATTGACTTACAACATAAAAAGCATAGGTGGAATTCTCATCATATATTAACAAGAATGTCACTCCTGCTCCAAAATAAAGAGGTCTTCGATCCTCCAACTTACTCAATCCTATAAATCCACATAACCCACAAAATAACTACTCACATAATCTACCAGGATCCCTATCTTCCTCCTAGAATCCATAAATTGGAAATAAATCAATCTAAGAAATAATTTTGGCACAATCCTAATGAATATACCTGATTAAGAGGTTAAATCATGTGTCAAACTCCTTTATTTTATTTTCATTATCCACTCCCTCCACTCCCATTATTTAATTATTGTATAATATAACTATTTTCATATAAATATAATTATTTTTTTGATATGTTTTTGTCCCACACTTACACACACCTCCATCTAATTGGTAACAAACAAACTATTTATGTGTACATCGAACTACGGCCTCACGAAATGATGATTTCACATTTTTCATTACTGACTCTCAAAGTAAAAATTATGATAGAAAATATTTTTATACATGTTATATATTTTATGTATTTTTCCTTTATGATTCTATAATCCTTTTACAAAACATATCTTTATACCTACCATTTTCTTTAAATACGGTAATCTCATTTGAGAATGTGTGTTCTACCACCCCCTAAAAGAGAAATGATTCATTCACAAAAAATATTGAATGTATTAAGGATGGTTTTAGTGAATTGATAAAATATAAATTATATAATAAATACCCTAATATATATATCCACTTATTTCATTTACCTTATTTATTTCAATATGATTATAAAAAAATTAATCAACATTCATGTGTATGTACAACTTACTGTCTCCATGAACAGTATATTCCATTTTCAAACATCTATATTATGTATATTATTATAATACACATAAAATGAATATAAATAATATTTATATAAATTTTTATATTTCTTAAATCATTATACAATTATAAGGAAAAATATTTTACTAATTAATACACATTCAATGGCCAAAATAAACATTACGTGGAATAAAACATTAACATAAAATGGTTAACATGAAGGTAATATAAGGTCACAATAAAACAATATATTTTATTAGATATAAGAAAATAATTCTTTAAAATATAAATACTACATTTATTTTTATTATAAAGGTGATTTTATTTAATATAGTGAGAGTAAATACAAAATGTAATGGAATTACATCTCATAATTTATTTTGGTGAGATACATGCTTTATTTACCACCCATTTCGTTTTCGTGGTGTGAATAATTCCCATTGATGTAATATATGATTATTATAAATAAATTTGTTTATTTATATATTAATTTTATTTATATTATATAATGGTACTTATGTTTCAATTGTTACAAAATTGTTAATGTAATAATGTCTCAATTTTTGTTTATTTGAGACACATGCAATATTACTAAAAATATTTTTCCATGTGGTGTATATAATTTTTCAGAAAAATTTAGAAAATTAATATTCTTGTTTTACTGATATTTTACACTTCATATAATTTCATTTTCCTACATTTGGAGTATTGTTTAACATTTCATTTTTAAGGGTTTATTGAAACCATCTCATGCCTTATCATTATTTTTTATGCTTATGCTTACTTTGATGAAAATTTATTATCCATCTCTCAATAAAATCATTAATGTTCTTCTATTATATTTGTCCATAATTTATCAATGTATTCTTATAATTTTTATACTCTTTATTATATAATATAGTTAAGAATATGTTTTTATGAAAGATCGATTATACCTTATCATTGGTTGGGAATATCTATTCTTTCCAAACCATGTTTTCTAAAAAGGTATTCTTAGAACCTTATACTATTATCCAATAACAATTAAAAGTAATTTTACCCTATTTTTATTTTACCAATGTATTCGATTGAATATTATTGTCTCTTTAATAATAATTTATTTTTCTACTCTATTTACCATGAAAAAGGAATGATATTTTTACATCTAATGACTTTTATATATTTATCATCTTTAATTTTGGTGAGTCATAATTTCATTCATTAAAGGAATAATTTTTATGAATGTTTTTTTAAATAATTTTTAATGAAATGGTATCCAAAATTAATTCACGCTTTTTTTTTAATGTTTTAAAAATGTTTTCAAATAAAATGGTTTTTTAATGTTTTGAAGCTTATTTTATATTTTTTCAAGGAAGAATGTTTTTAAAAATATTTGAAGCTTAGTTTTTATTCTTTTAAGGGAATGGTTTTTAATTTTTTTTTGAAATTCATTTTACAAGTTTTAATGGAAAAATATTACTCATTATTTTTAATAATTTGGAAAAATACCTCAAGGAAGACTCTTAGTGTTTTTGGGAGGGATTTTCTTTGTAGACAAGCTCAGATTCCTTTGATTGAGTTTGGTTGGTGCTTTTTGAAGAAGGTGTTCATGGTTGGGAAGTTTTCTAGCTTTTTCCAATTTTATTTACCTCACAATAATGAGACTGATTTTTAGAAAAGGAATGTTTTTTCTATAGAACATAGTATGTAGACCATGATGTACAGTTCCCAGATTGCATACGAGGTATTCAGAACATCATTGAAAATTGTCCAAGGGGAGGATTCTTCATAGTAGTTTAATACCTAACACGAACCATAGTACGCAGACCCCATATGGAAATGGATCATGAAAAGTATTTAATTTCATAGGATGAATCCAATTCTTGGATGCCTTGAAATGCTCAGGATGGCACATTGATTTTGTAAGAGAGTTGGTGATTTGTTGAGCAGGGAAGGGGTTCATCTCTAGAAGTATTGTTTCCCCACGCGGAAGGCAGTGATGCAATTTGTCTTGTGTAGTGAAAACCAGTTTATATAGGATCTCAGTACGCACATAACGATGTACCTTAAAGATTAATTATGTAACACAAATTATTAGATTATTTGGATCTCTTTTCCAATATAAGTACCTCTAATCACATCTTTACTATGATAATTTTTTGTTATGAAACATTTTTCCGCAAGTTGAAATAAGAATATGTCCGAAAAGAGTTTTCATGGAGTCCATGAAGGATAATAGATTAACGAGGATTATTCTTTGAAAAGAGAGGGGTTTCATGTGAATTCTTTATGAAATTGTTTTTTTGGGGTTATGAATATCATAAAGGATACGTGTCAGTGAAAGGGAAATAGTTTTTGACATAAGAAGCGATATGTGAGGAGAAGTGATATGCTGAAGTGAATGTGGTACTAAGAGGTAGTTCATGGAGGTAGTATACATAGGTTTTATGTAGCAGTGGATGAAAATTTATTCTTCTAAAGATGTTATCTATGAAGCAACCATGCCATGTGGTGCACCACATTTCAAAGAGGAATTATGCAATTTATGAAGGGACTTTAATTGTATGGGAATGAAATTTCTTCTAAATAATTGTATGTAGAAAAGTGCATTTCCTCTATATGTATAAAAGGGACATCAACAGAGAATATATATATATATATATATATAGTTTAGGATACATTCATTCATGATAATGAATGGACCTAAATGTTTGTAAACTATGGGTGACTCCCTTTCCGGAGTATTGAAAAAAGGAGGAGGAATAAGATGATCATTTAAACCATTAGTAATCCTGATAATGAGATTCAGGTATTGACCCATGTGAATGCATAGAGTATAATAAAAATCTTGTAAAGGTATAGATCATGGTCATATAAGTGATTTAGGTCATGTATTGTAATTTTAAAGTCATCCTCAGTTGATTTGGTACAATTTTCACATTGTTGATGTCTGGTCCTATGGTTTATCCTATAGAGGGTGAACCATATAAAAATCACTGTGTCCTGTGAATGATTTAATTTTTATTCATACATTTTTATGGGAATAATAAGGAAGAATTTTTTTAACAATGAAACAATATCCGAGTGGGATGTTTTTTTAATATCTCATACCCTGATTCATCCTTGTTAGGATATTTATCCTAATTTGGATAAAAATTACTACTAGTGGTAAATGTTTAAAGTCAATGGATCTCTCTCAGTATAAGAAATTGAGGTTTTCAACCACAATTTAATTATGATCTTTGATGGAAACAATATTAAATCATGGATGAATCAGATTTAACACTACTTATGATCATTACCAATATATTTCAATACAATATCTATTCATGTAATATCATCAAATAATGATAGTGGTTCTTTATATGATGCAAATATAAGGGAATTAGATTCTGATTCTAAAAGGATTAATTATTTATGGGGATCCCTATAAATTAAAATATATATTAATGTGATGTCATGTAAATCATCACATGTTATGTGTGAAAATATGTTGAATATTAATGAGGGTGACTAAATAGTTAGAGAAGGAAATCTACAGGTTTTAGTGATCAAATATTAGGATCTCTCAATGAACCCTAATTTGATTCTTGATACATTCTTAATTTGGGTGAATGTTGTTGGGGAACACATGTGTAGAATCAGAGACATTTTTTTAAGTTATAAATATTTTTTAAGTTCATCATGATAAAATTTTCACCTTGACTAAATATAAAGGTTTCTATATTGGATTAATATGATCTTAAGGTATTGACATTAGATAAATTTCACAATATAGTTATTTCCAATGAAATGAGAAATGAAGATAACAATGATGTGTAAAATGGAATGTCCAAAGAAGAGGAATTCATGGCCATAATGAAACCATCTATTGAGGATATTCAAGAGGAAGACAATATGGATGATTTAATGTATGTTCTATCATCAATTATTCAAAGCAGAATTGGAGTTCTTATTGATAAAATTCCAATTTCATGCTTTCTATGTGAAATTATTTGATAATTTGAAAAAAGTGTTTATGATTTTTTATGATGATGATGAATATAATGATTAAATTCCTCATAAGGAGTATACATACAATGTGAAAGGTTGGATAAGTGATAATAGAAATTTATTCTAAAAGAAGAATCTTCTTCAAAATAAGATGAAACATAGAAATAATATGGGGTATAATATCTAGAGGAATGCAATGATGATTAATTAATTTCTATATTTGTAGTTTTGTGAAATTATAAAACAAAAGATGAAACCTATAGTAGTGAGGGAGAAGTAGAAGTAAGAGTTAATATTCAAGACTAATTAGATGATAATATTAAAGATATAGATTTTAAGAGATTCAAATAAAGAAATCCAACAATGTGATTTGTGATTCCAAACTTTATATGTAATAGCCAAAAGAAGTGATGTATGAGCTGAACGAATAAATTAAAAAATTTAAGTCTCCAATGCTAGAATGTTCAAAATAGTTGGTTGAGTAAAAACTCAAAATTGACGATCAGAAAAGGGAGATAAATTCTTTGACAAATAATCGAAATGATAAAATCATACGTATTTAAGATCTTGAAGATGGAATTGTTAGTGTGGAAAGAGAAGTGGAAGATCAGTAGAATCTATTGAGTCCAGAATTGTAGGACACACATGTAACAGAAAAATGAAATGTAGAATTCAAAATCCCATTGAAGAAGTCTATCGTATTTGAGGAAAGGTAAATGGTTGACTCTAATTATATGGATTTAATGGGGCTTGATTTAGAAAAGAATAAATTAATGTATGGAGTTAGAAAATAATATTCCACACTATGATTAATGATTGGTTTGGATATAAATGTGAATCAAAAGACTCAAAGATCCTATGGGAGAACCAGTAGTGAAAAATTTTCACATAGGAATGAACCTCTCCTTAGATAGTATTGTTGTGGAATGTTTGGATACTCAGAGAATGTGTTTTCCATTAAAAATAGTATCAAAGGGATCAATGTCAACAATGGAAACAATTCATGGATCAATATTCCAGGTCATCATTTGAGTATCACTATTTCATGTGTGGTGAATTCTTGCCCGAGGATTTATACTTATCATCTAAAAATGAAAATAAATGTTCCAAAGAATAATTAATGTATTATTATGAAGTGATTAAGGTATTATCAAATTATATTAAAATGATATATTTATTTTCTATTCTACTAGTTGAAGCTGGTCCATCATACTTCGAGGAAGACCAATATTATCAATACGTACCATGAATGAAGTCAAAAACATGAATGAAAAAAGAATAAGATAGTTGAACAATTAGCAGTTGTAGAGATATATTTTAAATAATCACATCACATTATAATATTGATTATTGTCAGTTGATGCACCTCCCATATGATAGGTACTAATGATATAGTGACCCAAATAAGGTACGATAATAGTGGTATCATGTGATTTTATAGCGGTGACTGTCTAATGATTTTTTGATATAGAAAACTATAGTTAGGGGGAAAATTTATGAGGAATTTTGAAGTATTAATTAATTGAGGTCTCTGTCACAACATTATTAGTTTTATTCAACTCTGTGAATACAGAAATTCCATAAGCTTTTCAAAGAAATTTTCTATCATCACAGAAAAAAAAAATTCATTTATTTTGAATGGAAAGGTTAAAAAAATAAATCTCTATTTTGGTTAGTGGAGAGGAAGATAAATTCATTCGGTCCAAGGATATGGAAAAAATGTTATTGAATAAATATCTTGTTATATTAACCCAAACTTTCTTCGACGATATGAAGTTATATGATGTCATTTATGACCTTCCTAGATTATCTTGCGATCGTACACATATGTGTGATGCCATTCAACAAGGCAAGATCATTCAGAATAAAAATAATAAAAAGGACCAAATGTCAAGAAGAGTTATTATGTAGGTATATATTTATTCTTGTGGACCTATTTCAACAAGACCTATTAATAGGATCATATACTTTGTTCTCATCACTGATTATTTTAGAATAATGGTGTGGGTATCAATCATCACCAATTAGTTTGAGGTTTTTAGTTGAATTAAATGATATCTTTGAAAATTTGAAAAGAATATAGATCCTAAAATACATAATATTATATAGATAATATAATATAGTTCCAAAATAGACAAGTGGAGGATTATCTCCAGAAATCAAGGATAAGGAAGCATGTATCCTTAGTAAGAACTCAATGGTAGAATAATGTAGTTTAGAGAAGAAATTGATTTATCAACAATATGGATAGAAAAATTCTCATTGATTAATACCTTCCAAATATGTTTTCAAATGAATATGTGAGGAAATCAGTCTACACATCAAATTGAGTTTTCTTCTTTCCAAAATAATAGAAGACTCTATATGAGTTATGGTCAGGAAAGAAGTCATCATTAATATATTTTCATTTCTTTGGAAGTAAGTTGTTTATTATCAAGAAGAAGAAACACCAAATGTTTTAATTCCATGGAAATTAAGCAATATATCTTGTCTACTCAAATAAAATAATAGAGTATAAATTCTTTAATAAGTTGCTAGAAAAGGTTGTTGAAAGCCATGATGTAACTACAGTGGATAACGAGAAGAATATTTTTCAAATACATGATTACTCTCATGAGAATAGTGATGAATTGAGAATTTGATCATGGGATTCTCCTTTTATATAGGATGATTTAAAATAAGATTTAGTAAGTGAAAATCACGATCAAAATTTAGTATTTAAAGAAATACAGAAGATTAGTTCCAGAATTTATAGAAATAACAAAATTGGTGATAAGACATTTTAGTACAGACATGGAAGATGAAGTCTCTATAAAAATCAACATATCTATCATTTATAGAGCCAAAAGGTTTTGATTAATAATCTATAGATAATAATTCTATTTGAGGATATTAATGAATAGCATTACGATATTCGGAAGAATTAGACATGGTATATTGTTTCAAGGCCAATAGATAATAATTTCATTTGAACAAAATTGGAATTTAAAAAAACAAATGAATGATCATGGTGCAATTATTCAAAATAAATAGTGATTGGTGTGAAAAGGGTATTCTCAATTAAAGGGTATCGACATTTATTAAATATTTAAACTTATTGTAAGTATAGTAAAAAACATATTTGTTCTGGTGAATGTAGTTTATAAAAATATCAATGTTTTCCAAATGGATGTGAAGTCATATTTTCTGAATGGGGTTACAGAAAAATAAGTTTAAATTAAGAATATATATGGTTTTCTCATTCCTGAAGAGGATAATATAGTTTTTCTAACTAAATAAGGCTCTATACGGGTTGAAGAAATCACCAAGATCTTGTTATTCAAGCAAGATTAGTTTTAGAAAATCTGATTTTCTTGAATGGTGGAGTTGATTACTATCAATATGTCTACCATGATAGTAATTAAAGGATTATTCTCCAATTATATGTTAATGACATAATAATTTGCGGGTCATATGAATCGCAATGAATAAAACTCATATAATTCACAAAAAGTGAATTTGAAATGTCGATGATCATTTAGTAAATGATTTTCATTGGTTTATCGGTGGCATAAGGAATGAATGGAACATTACAATCTCAATAAGAATATGATAAGGAGGTTATAAACAATTTGGAATGAATAATTACAATAATATGAAAACACTAATGCCTACCCAGATGAACTATTCAAAAATTGATAAAGAAAATGAAATCAATATCCCACAATATAGGCACGTCATTGGCAGTCTGTTATAATTACCAATGATAAGACCTAATAATGATTTTTCAACATTCCATGAAAAAATATATAAAAAATCCTAAGGAAACTCAAATTCCTACCATGAGAAGAATACATTTGTATATCAATGGTACAATGGATTTTGGATTGAAGTATAATTAAAATATCAGCAAGAGTTATTAGAATATACATATGTAGATTGGGATAGTTCACTATATAATAGAAAATAGACATCAGATGTTGCATTATTTATTATAATACTGTTATTTTTTTGGCATTTAAGGAGACAATATTTCATTTCATTGATCACCGTATAATCTGAATATATTGCAGTTACACAAGAATTAATGCATTTATTGGGGAGAAAGTAGAAGCTTGATGATATGTGAGTTGATGTGATGTATCCAATCAAAGTCCATTGTTATTATTCAAGAAAAATAAATCAAATAAAAACAATTACATCACTCAAGGATAAACCACATTGAAATAAAATATCATTTTATCAAGGAGAAGGTAGATCAAGGCCTTATGAAGTTGGAGTATGTTCTTATAGAACATGATGTTGCAGATATTTTCTTAAAGGCCTTACCCAAAGAATAATTTGAAAGGAATAAATTTGATACGGGAGTTTAGTAAACAACCCACACTAGAAAAGCTATGAATGTGGGACCCACTCTCACTGAGTTACAATATTTATTCCCCTGAATAAGCTAATATGTGTTCTTTAAACTATTGAAGACAACTATGTAGTTACCATTATGTTCATAAAAAAGGTGGAGACATTTTGGCTATAAATGGGTGAAAATTTATTAATTATGACATGTGAGAAGATGTGAGGTGGACAACTGAGATAGGTGGAGTTGATGATTAAAGTGGGTGAAGTGGTATAGGGGGGAAATTAAATCTTATAATGCTAAAGAGGGTAGTTCAAAGGATGCATATCACGATACCCAAGGTTCATGCGGAATATATAAGAGTGTTTTTGGAAAAGAATGATGTAAATCATTGATGAAATTAACATTATACTCTTGTTTATCATTATGATCATGTACCATGTTTTATTACAGTTTCATTAAGTAAATAATTTATTTCATTCATAATTGAAATACGTTAATATTTAATGAATATTGAAAAATCTTTAATAATGAATCAAATTATGAAAAAGTTTTCAACAAACCAAATGGGGTGATTTTTGGGAAAAAATGACTTAAGGAATCACCTCTATGTTTTTGGTTTTAAATGTTTTTTTCCAAATATAGATATCCATGAATGAGTTTGATTGGTGTCTTCTGAAGTAGGTGTTTATGGTGGAGCAGTTTCCTAGTGATTGCCAAATTTTGGGGCCTTCGAATCTGAAGTTCGGTTTTCTAAAATAGAAATTTTATTCATAGCACATAGTTTGTATACCATGAGGAAACTATGTGGACCACATAAGAGGTATATATATCAATGATGAAAATATTATAAAATAAAGATTCCACATATTAGTGTTATGTCGATTGGGAACTTCCATATATGTACCCTATATAAAAAATGGTTCACGAGAGGGCATGTATTTCAGAAGAGGAATCTAGTTAAATGAAGTATTGTGGCATCCTAGATAGATCATAATTTTTTGTAGTGAGGTATTAATTTGTGGATCCATTTAGGGATTAGTTTTTAGAAGTAATTTTCACCCTCATGGAATTAAATGATGCTATGAATACTATGTAGGGAAAAAATAGTTCACAAGGGAACTCAATATGTGGTGAAGGTTGTTTCACATAAAATATTTATATAAAATAGATTAGGGGATTTATCAGATATAGTTTCTTATATAATGAGCACTAATATCATCATTTCCAAGAGAAGTTTTCATTAAAAAAAATCATATATCTTGAATGAAATTTTGATACATCTGAAAGAGTTCATTCATAGTTCATGAAGAAGAATAGGATTATGTGGAGGATTATGTGAAAGGAGAAGAAGTATGTGGGAACAGATCACAATGGACAAGTGTATGTGAAAGTAAAATAGTTCCCAGGAGATAAAGAAATATGTATGGAGAAGTAATCCATGGATGCAAAGGCAGTTCACAAATGGTGTTAACATATGTGGTATGTAGAGGCAGTTCATTGAGGAGGTTGAAAGAGGTGGTACATGGATGTAGAAGTAGAGGTATTCTACATAAGAGGAGATCTGTGAAGCATATGTGTTACACATTGAAGTATATTTTATAGAGGAATTATGATGTTCATGAAGGGACATAAACAATTAATGATTTTTTTTCTAACTAATAGTATATTTAAAACTGTATTTTATCTATTGCTGAAAAAGGGACATCAAAAAAGAATCTATCTATCGGTGAGGATACCTGATTTCATAAAAATTAAGGGACTTATATGTCTAAGAACTATGTGGGAATCCCTTCTAAGAGTAGTCGGAGAAGGAAGAGGAACATGGGGATCCTTTACACTGAAAGTTATCCACATAAAGACACATAGGGAGTGACCTTGGGAAATGCATTGAGTAGACCCTAAATCATATAAAGGTATTGAGCCTTGATATATATGTGTTCTTACGGAACATTGTAGTTAGGAAGTAAGCCGTATTGGATTTGGAATAATCAACACATTACTCTTGTAAATACCTTTTACGTAGAATAATGAGGTTTAAAAAAATCATTATTTTTCAGGAATGATTTCATTTCTATTCATATATTGTTATGGGAAGAACAGAGTAGATAGTTTTGTTTAATGATGAAAAAAGATCAGAATGGGTATTTTTTTTAATCCAGTATTCCCTGATTCACCCCCATATCTTAGGGTATTTAACTTCTAAAGGATCCAATGAATTTTATTTTACATGTTTTAATGTAATAAATTTTTAAAAATGTTTTAAAAACTATTTTAATGTTTTCAGGGAAAAAGGTTTTCAAATTGACCTCAATTCTTCTTTATATGTTCTTAAGGTATTTCCCAATAAAATTATTTTCAAATACTTTTTTCATTAAAAATACATTTCAATGAATAAAATATAATTTCATAAAGAATATTTTTTGAAAGATATTTCAAATTTATTTTCCATTAAATATTATCTTTGTTGATGTTACTCATTCATTTCTAGGATATGATATAATGGTTCCATTCATATTCTTTCTCTTAATGGATTATACTTTATGTCATAGTTTTTATAAAAATCATTCCTCTTTCGTGGGTTATATGTTTATGAAATCAATTTATCTTTCATGGGTTCTAGGTTTATGAAATTCATTTCATTCATGGGTTATATGTTTATGAAGTGCATTTAACATTCCTGAGTAATGATTCAGATGAAATGATTATGAAACCTATATTATTTTCCACATTTTATGATATGATTTTATGTTTTTGATACTGATTTCATTTCATGAATTATTATATTATTTTTTATGATTGGTAGATATTTATGTATGATTTTATTATGAGATGGGTCAGAGAACTATCACAATCAAATGAATTTGGTAAATATTTATATCTCATGAGATATACTAAGATGGCCTTTAGAGTGAACCTTAAATAATAAGATGGAAATGGTAGTGAACCCTGACTACGAACATGGTATGAGGAGTGAAATTATGATTCAATGATGGTCATGATAATGATCCATGACTACCATGATGGTATGGAGACTCAACCCATATATTTATTAATGTATTGGTTGCAATGTTGTTGCTACTATGGAAATCATATTATATGCATAAGTGTATGCCAATGTTCATTATTTTAATCCTACGTTATGCTTCAATTATTATGTTCATTAATTTCTTTTGATTCATGTATTATTAACATACAATATTTATGCCTTGATTTCTATTTATGATCAATGTTATGCATGTTTTGATCATCCATTTTTAGGATCATGTTTTCATACCACAATTCCCATTTTTATGCTGACTTATCTCACTTGTTTTCTATTACTAAGCATATGAGCTCACCCTCTTTTATGTTTCCCTCCCAAGGATATGAATATATGTATAATATTTTATGTTATTGAGAAGGACTATTGTAAAGAAGATCCTATTTAGGGATATTTTTCATCAATTATGTACAAGTTTTCATGTATCCATGTTTCCTAAGTAACTAGACTAGTATGGTCATTTGGATTCTGTTTTATAAAATCATTATTAGTAGGAAAATTCTATATAATTTTAATGTTTCAAAAGATAGGGTTTCAATAGTTGGAATCAGATCAATGGATTAGTAAACTTTTGGAAACTAGGATGAGAAAATATAGTGATATCCCCAGTTATATTTCTAAGGATATTTCTAGGGATATTTCTAATGTAATTTCTAGGTAAATATCTATGGATATGTATATAGTTGAGTCAATGGTTGAAAAAAAGTCTATCAATTTTTGTAAAGGATAGATTGAGTGGTTTCCTATAAATAAATCATCGTGTGGGAACTACAAGTGGTTGTGGATCTATAATAGATGTACCATGGGGAAAAAATGGAAAAGATGTCCCGATATTGACTCGAGGTAGTCTCGTGCAGGACAATATCACTTGTTTCACATCGGGTTTGAAAATTTTGGCGGATATACTATATAAATTCAAAAATGATTTACAAAAAATCATGGATAATTTAAATATAGGGAAACTATGAATAACCCAAGATAAAACTATGGTTTCATAGATTGAAGATGTTTTATCAATGATCGAGGAACACTCTATTTAATTTTCCAAAATATTATAGTATTGAAATATGATAAATGTATCTCACATAATTATTTTTGGTTTTAGTCAATGGAGGGAACTACAAAGAACATGGTTACCATTTATTATTTCATATTTCAAGATTATGGACATTAAGAGAATTTATTTCCCAATTGTAAATCTCATAAAGGGTATCATGAGGAATATATGAGTATTGGTTATATATGAAGTCAATTAGACAGAAAATGACATGTGAATTATATGTGATGTTATTCTAGAATTTTTTATATTAAACAAAACAAGAAGATTATTGTAACGCCCCGACACCAGTTACTCTAAGTCGGTGCATTATTACATAACATTGGCATGATCACAAGAAATATCAAGTCTTGAAAGACCGATTAGTTTAGTAGCCTTGGAAACACTAGATATATTCATAAAGTTTTACTTTACATCACTAAATGAAAACTAAAACAATATAGTCTCTATAGTCCACACTCTTATCCCCTTACACTATCCCTGCAGGTCATTCATAAATTACTTCTTCACATCCTGGGAAAAATAAAACATTTAAAAGGGGTGACCTCAAATGCCCAATAAGGATAAAAATATAGAAAAAACTTTCATAAATAAGAATAAACATTTAAGGCAATGCATAACTAAAAAAAGGATTTTAAACTTGAACTTCAACATAGTATGGAAAAAATAAAATTAAATAATTCTATTTACTTATTCACATGGATATTCTACTAATCCAATAATCACATGAAATATCAATAACCACTTTCATAATGATGGAATGCGTAATGCCAGACTATCATAACCACATAGCCAAGGACTCGTTCCAAGACTACAAATAAGATTTTTCCAAGGCCTTGTTCCAAGACACTAGTTTGTCTCATAAGACCTACCAATGCATCGAGGAGCTATAGCGGGCACCACCCGTCACATATTAAGTCCAATGCATTCGCATATGAAAAGGCTTAAACATAACATAAACATTCGTATTAAAAATAACATACAAAATATAAATAATTCATCCATAAACCATGAATGGTATAAAAATAACACATCCACAGTCAAAAATATCACAAAACCTTCAATAAAATATATACGTTTTTTATCATAATAAATCAACTTCAAATAAGCGTAAAATCTATCAAAGGATGTTGACATAGATGAAATCAAAACTCTTTTTAGAGAAATATCTCTTTTATTTTGAAATCATTTAAGAGTAATATATTTTTAAAATAAAACAATTTATTTGAAAATATTCTTATAATCTTGTAAGGGAAGCTTTGAGGATTTTATAACGGTAGAAAATAGTCTCACCTGCCATATAAGTTAAAAAAACATTCTTACCTTAATTCTGTTGAAAAGGTTAAATGAGACCCTGTTTGGAAAACGACGGAAATATTCCTTTATAAACAACTTATAAAAGTCAAAAAGGGTATAAATGACTTTAACCCATATTATAGTAAATATTAAAAATGGTTTGAAATACATTTTTAAGAAACATGGATGTGGATGATAAAGTAGTCCCAGTAGATTATTACATATAAACAACCTCGGATAATGAAGAGATTTCGAAATAAACCTCTACCTTGTACTTTTACTTGGTTAAGGGTGGGTTAAATTCCTGTATAATGGCTAAATAATTGTTATTAAATTATAAAATAATCATATACATTAATATGATATCATATATGATCTTTTAACATTGCTTTTGTTAATAATATCTTAGAATTATCGTCGTTTCGGATGATAACTTACTCATTTTATTTTATATGTTTTGTTACATAACCCGTGTTTGTTATGCATAGTTTGAATCTTATTCATATCCAGAATTATATCAAGTCCTTAAACATTATTTTTAAATTATCAAATGATAATTATACTTGAATGGATACGATGGAGAATGAATCTCATCGCGTTCATGGAGACGGTAGTCCGTACGTACGCACGAGCGACAATATCATTCTTTTGATATTAAAAAAATATATAATTTGATGGTATATCATATATATAGAATCATTATAATGTTATATTTATTATTTACATGAATTACAAATCATTATTATACCCATCCAAATAATAATATATTGAATAACAATTACACCACGACGTGGAGACGATAAGCCGTATGTACGCACGTATGGTGACATGTCATTCAAAGGATGGATAGAATACTGAATATGGTTGTAAAATATTTATAATAACATTAAAATATATAATAGATACTGGATTAATTATTTTATATTGGTAATAACAAATAATGAATAAGTTGAAGAAGAAAGAATTTGAAAAAGGGTGGTGAAAACATTACCTCTTCTTCAGGTTCTTTGTTCTGATTTGATCAAAAGGGCTCCTTAGGTTGCCTTTATAACAAAACTAAGTACTCTAGGTTGTATTGAGGGAAGTTGATAGAGTATCTGGGTAGGTGTTGGCCGAACCAAATAGCATTGAAGGTGTGAATTAATGAGAAGGGGGGGGGGTGCCTTTTTATAAGAGGGGTGAGGGGAATCTTTGGAAAAGCTAGAAATATTATTTTATAATAAATGTATATTTGGTTTATAATGGCTCCAAAGTGGATTATTTAATGGTTAATATGGGGATGGTTCGAAAACCACTCACCCAATATAATTTAGACATGTTTGTGTCATTATATTAACCTTATCGTTTAGTTTTAACTCTTAGTTAATTAGTTTGATACTTACCATGTCACTTTGGATTTTTATATTATATAGTTAATAAACATACTATATACCTCCAATAGACCCCCAAGTGTTACATTAATGATACACATATCATGATATAAGTTCCTTTGCCGAAACATATATTTTTATGAATTTAATACAAATTAATAATATAATATTCATTTTTAAAACTCTTTTATGTCAATTTTGACACTGTTGGGTATTTTGTTTTTGATAAATTCATAACAACATTATTAATTATAACAAAATTTATATAATAAATCATAATATGTCATATTAACCTATAAAATTAGTTTTATTCATAAAAAGTCTCAAATTATATTTATTTGGGTATTTATAATATCAATTATTTTAATTTTCACTATTATGGTAATTAGTGCATCATCATTGTGTCATAAATAAATTAACATATTTATTGTATAAAAACTATAAATAAAATATTATCATTTAGGAAATATTTTTATATTTTTAATGAATATTTATAATCTAAAATCCATCAAATATAACACTCTGTAAAAAATGTTTTTCTAAAAGATATATGCTTATGTCATTTTTGTATTATTTTAAATTAATTAATATAAAGTGTCATTATCACATAGAAGTGGCTCCATGGGGTCCAAAAATCGACTCAAATATGTCCATTTTTAGAAATGTATCAACAAATAAGGTTAGGACACGTTTTCGGGTAATTTGTAGTTATTATAATATTATTTTTTAACCCTTATTTACCGGATTTACCCTTTAACCATGGTAAATAAAATATGTTACCAAAGTAATTATTCAAAATGTCTAAAAATAAAAGTTACCTATTTAAACAATTTGAACATCCTGATTCCAAATATGGAATCCATTTTTCCTAATTCAAAACACAGAAGTGGCAGAAATTAATTTAAAAATAATTCCCATTGTTAAAACAAAAAGCGTGTTTTTAATAGATAATATCTATCAAAAGATTGACACTTGTTTATGTCCGGTTTAATTGAAAAACTTTTAACAATGACCAAAATTTTATTAAATGTTAAAAATATATTTTAAATATACTTTAAAACTACTCAAATTCATAATTTATCAATATAAATTATTTTGATTAAAAAAGTTATTTTTAATTAAAATTTAGTAATTTTCACTATTCATCAAAATATAAATGTTATCCGAAAAGTTCCAAAATTTCACCCTAGGCTAAATTCGATATTCCAAATCCAAAAATGAAGTCCATTTTGAGAGATAAAATTTATAAAAATTTTAAAAAGTTGGAATTACTATTCATAACGGCTAGTTTGACTGGTTGTTGTGTGTTAGAACATGATGTTGCATACAACACACGCTATCACATTATTCAAAGAGAAGTGTACTGTAGAATCTTGGGGTGTTACAATTCTATTTCGTATAAGGAAATATTATAATGATTTATATTTCATATTCTATGAATGAGGTATAAAAGTGAAAGTCAATGAATGCTGAGTAAGGTTTTATGAATATGGTTGGATTAACGATGTGTTTATATGTTGGAATTCATTGATTATTTTACCTGAATCATAAAATTTGTATGCACTTTTAGTACAATTTTTCATTATGGATTAAAAATAAATATTTAATGGTTATGGAGGAAAATAAATGTGATTTCATGGTAATGGGATAATTTGATTAGGTGAAGTTTACCCTTAATTAGTGCATGAAATTGAGATAATGATGATTGGATAATGATATGCTGGACATGAATATGTAAATTGGATGGTGTGGGTTATCCTATAAATTATTATTGACAATGTGTTTATTTCATCAAGGATTATGTTTACAAATTTACGGTTTTAATGAATATATCTAGAAATCATTACAATAAAAAAGTATGCATGTTTTTTAAAAGTATTTTTTGTAAATAAATTTCTTACCATGTTTAAAAAGAATTTATAATGAGGGTGTTCATATGTTTTGAATATGGCTACCATTTTTTACATTGTGATAGATGAGGGATCAATTTTAATCTGATTTCATGACTTTACTTCCATTTTTTTGATCTTTTAGAAGTTTTATATGGTTATATATTTACGAAAAGTTTATGTTAAAACATAGATGATGTAAATAAGATTAATGTCTTGTATAACCATGTGATTATTTATAAATTTTGGATATCATGTTCATATTACCTTGTGTTGATGATAAATTATTACAAATGGGATGGCATATCCTGGTTCTCAGGGATAGTATATACATCCAGAATGAAAAAGTTATCACCCTTTGAAGAGAAATATGATATGTGGATAATTGAAAAACAAAGGGTGACATTGTATTGGGATCATGCAAGTATATCTTTTCATAAAAATTAGTCAACTTTTGTAAAAATGATCTTGAATCCCAAAAAAATCATTTCACTTTCATTTTTAATGAATCAGAATGTCCCTTAGGTCATCACATGTTTATGTATTTTGGATTGTTAACTTTATCCTGGCCTTGTTCTCTATCACTCTCAATCGTAACAGGATGGTTAGACTTATCTTTAATGTGTATGATTTCAATTCTCACTTATGTTCACCTATGTGGGAGGATATGCATGAGTTACTTTGGGTATCCATTACGATTATAGCTTCTTTAAGAAATTTTAGAAATCATTTGTACACTTTTTGTTTCAATGAAAGTGACTCTCATATATTAAACCTTTGTTTACCCAGATGAATTATGAGGGATAAATTAATATTAACAGGGGTATAATGAAACACCTCATGATTTTGTGATATTTGATTTTGAATTAATTTTTACTTTTGATATTATTCTTTTTAATCATTACATAAAATTGAGAGTTTTATATTAAATCAGTATGTTTGTATTGTGTTATATGAAATAGAAAGTTATTCTTGGACTAGACACAACATAAATTTTATATTTCTCTATATGGAACACTGAGGATAGATTACATTATATTTAAGATTGACATTCCTTGATGTCTTTGGTAATATGCAAGGAAAAGTGATATTGAATAATAGTTTATTATTAATATATTATTTGATTATTAGGATATAACATTTCCATTAAATTGGTTATTATAGGATTAAATAATATATGAATATATATTATGGAGTTATTAGTTATCTATTAATTAGAAAATAATATAGAAACCAAATGAATATAGAGAGACAAATTATATAAAAGTCTACTTTTATGTGAAAAATATGATTTATAATGATAAAGTAAGCTATTTAATAATAGTGAATGGTATTAATAACATTTATATGTTATATATTAAAAATAATTTGATAATCATCCAATATATTATATAAATATTTAATATAAAAACAAACCTAATATTATTCTTAAAACCTATATTTTTTAATGAATGAATTTTTACTGTCTGTTTTTTTGGTGAAAAAATTATAAATAAAATTTATTGAACTCTTATAAATTTAATATGTAAAAAATAAACATCATATTTGAAATGGAAACATAAAAAATTAGTTTAGTGTAAAATGTTTTAATTTTTCTGTGATGTTTAATTTTATAATAAATAGTTACAAATACTCAATTGTTATTCAAAACTTATTTTTCATCTAATATATTTATAGGGATAAAATATTTTTTAAATTTGTTTGAACATTTAATTAGATAATAATTTTATTAATTAATGAAATATATCCCATTTTATCAAATTTCAAATTCAAATTGGAAGTAAAATATTACAAAATTGTTGACCATTTATATTTTAAAAACCAGTAGTGTTGTTCTATCAACAGGGATTGTAATGACCTGGAATTTCCATATAATGTTTTTTAATTAAATGGGAATTTCAGAAGTCCGAAAAAATTAAGAGCGTGTGATTCTGAGGCCTAGAGTGCCCAAAATGAAACTCTGAACATTTTTCCAGGTACATTCAATAAACGTGCGAGTGTGTTTTTCTATCATTTAAAACGATGATTGAAATTGAATTATGAAGGCACCGTTGAACTCACAATGCTGGTATTCGCTTAAAAATACTTTCACCTCAATAGTAGTTGCTCATAGGTGAAAGTTATGTTTTGGGTTTTTTCATGAAAAGAATAAAATAAAATAATGTATGTAACATTTTATTTTTTTTGTTTTGAATATTCAATGTGGATGTTTTATAGGTGGGGGCCTACTGAATAAACCCCCCATGAGAGGATATGGTGGTGGGGACCACACGAGGCTTAATCCTCTTAAACGACCCTATTAATGGGGGAGAATCCTCTCAACTCCCTCTTTAAAGTGGAGGATCCTCTTGAGCTTCCTCCACATAAATTATGCCAAATCCATACTTTAATCTTTGCCAACATGTGCGTGTGTGTGTGTGTGCCAACATAATTTATTCATAAGGAAAATTATATTAGCACCTCATTCTATGGCGGGAAAAGGAGAAGGAGAGAAATCATTGGAGAATCATGGGGAATCCCATCCTCCAACGAAGAATTATCTCGGCGAAAAAGAACGCCTTCTACTATGAAGAACCAACGAATGAGCCCAGGATCGGAGGCGTGTGGCTGGCATGAAGAACATTGATATCTTCGACTTCCTCCAACAAGGGATGTCTTTATCTACGAAGAATCTACGAACATACTTCCTTCTCGTGCCAACGTCAACGAACAATCCAAGGTATGGGGTTCTTGTTAAATTCATGAATTCTATCGTTTAATTTCCTCATTCTTGGAAATCATGGCGATCATGGATAAAAAAATAATTTTATCCATAATTCATATTAAATTGATGAGTTTGTCATTCTTGAATCATAATTTTGTTGACCTACATGCTACAACTCTAATGCGAAGGGTGCTGAGCAAACTAACATGGTCTGACCCCACTGCCATTCTTTTTTATTGTGTTCTTCATAATGGAAGAAATTTTCTTACACCATGATGTAAAACGATGAGAGAGGTCAGCTAAACCAGCCACTGATGAAGGAACGACGCCCCGCCGTCCGCGGCCTCGCCACCCATGCCGCCGCCGCCCATGGCCTCTCCTCCTGAGTGGCCACCGCCATCCGTGACCGAGCCGCTGCCACCACCTACGGCCTCACTTCCCAATCTGCCACCATTTTCCATGGCCGAGCTGCAGCTTCCATTCACAGCCGAGCCACCGCCCCCAACCTCGCCACCCGATCTGTCGCCGTTGTCCGTAACCGTGTTGCGCCGCCCGCAGACCCACCAAGCCACCCCTCGGCCGAGCCACCCTCACGAAACCCCCCCATGGGCCCCCTGTGGCATGCCAGACCATTTAGCGGGTTTGTCTGCCAATCGGGTTGGGCTAGACCTAGCGGTTCGGGCCGAGTCGACCCAGAGTGGTTTTGTCGAGGCCGGGTCAGATCGGACCCAGACCCACTACGACCCATTTATGCACTTTTGGCCATATATTTGGCACCAAACATTCGTTTCACGAACCGTCAGTGGCACTATAAACCTTGAGGGATATGGTCCCTTTCAGTATACACCTTGAAGTTTTGGATTATTATGGGGTATGGTCATGTTGGATCGAGCACGAATCTAACCAGGCCCCTGGAACTAAAATGCTAATAACTCATAGACCGGGCGTCTTATTGTCACAATGTCTATTTCATTGTGACCACTATGATGTGTAGAACCTTTGAGATAAATATTTGTGGGATTTCATGGTAGTTGGAGAATCAACCAGTGGCTTGGGGAACAAACTCTTTTGGAGACGAGCAAGCGTAGTGCATAAACCGAGTAGCTGATTATGATGAGAAGAGTTCTCCTAGTGATTCTGTGAAGGTCAGTAGCAGATCCACTTCATCTAATAAGATTATTAAATATTTATGTCTAATAATATCTACCATCATACCTAAATATATTCGTGGTATTTTCAGAGTTAGTACCTCTGTGTTTTCTTCATGATTGAGATTGACTACTTGAAAACTCAGGTATATGTATGGGAATATACCTAAGTAGGGTTATCTATTTGTTTCAAACATTGTGCTTTATCATTGGTTGATTTTGTGAGAAATTGAGGGTCTTTGGGTCCCTACTGAGTATCTTTATACTCACCCTTTCATGGGCTATCCATGAACCTTTTTGTGTTGGATGCATACGACAGACAATGCTGGCTAAGGCGAGGGTACCAGGACTAGACAATGCTCGGATGTGGACCATGCAGCGTATCAGTTGGAAAAGGAGAAGGGTGGATGTTGAGTGTTTAGGAGGGGATATGTACATAATCCTTTGGTATAAACTTGGAGGATGATCCAGTAGCTATATTTATCTTTCTTTATTTGTATTGTATTTTAGTTGTACTTGTACCTTTACTGTTGGGCTTGTATTCCAAACCCTTTTACTTTCAGCACACTTTTGTTTATACAATTGTCTTGTGTTAGTATCATGTTGTGTGCTTGGTTACATTATTTAATAGATTATAAATGAAATGCCTTACCAGTTTTAGAGAATACACCTTTTGGTGCTAGTTGCCAGCCCCTAGCCTATGGAAGGCGGGCTTGAGTTAGTCACGACATGGGCCCCTGTGGACGGGTCGTGACAGGGATACATTTAAATTAATTAATACCAATTCTATGATTATTATATGAAAAAATGGATTCCATATTTTGGAATAAGAATAATTTATAATACTTAAATAGGAAATAATAGTTTTTTACGGAAAGAGTTAGTAAATGGAATTAAAATTAATTACATCGATTAAGGTAGAATTAAACATAACTAAGGACAAAGACTTTTATTCAAGATTCAAAATGACCTAGAGACCTATAAAAGATCCATTGGAGGGATAAATTTATACACTATACTATATTGGATCGAATTTTGTCAATTTATGGATCCACATATAACATGAAAAACATGGGTGGAATTCTTTTGTCAAATATTTACAATAGTGTCAATCCTCCACCACTATAAACTGGCATTCTCTACTCCCTCTTCCTCACACCTATAAATTCAATTTTATATCCCAATATCTTCTAAATGAAGCACCCAAATTCTATAAATTCGTCCTTGAATCCCCCATTGGTAAGAAATCAATAAAAATAATTCTTTTGATACTAACCAAAAAATGATTTCCAATTAATAGGTAACATTTTCTCTCAAACTCTATTCAGTTAATTTATTTCTCCACCCCTCCACTCACATTATTATATTATTGTTTTAAAACAATAGTATATTAAATATACTATGATTTTTTTATTCTATTTTACCATCCTAAACAACATTCACCTCCATCTAATGGGTTATGAGCACACTGTTCTTGTGTACTATAAACAACCGCCTACAAAGCAATGATTGTTCATTTTTCATTACCTCCTCTCATGGTTGTAATAATGATGGAAAATATATTTATATATGTTATGTATTGTATTTATTATTTATTTATGATTATTTAATCCTTTTACATCACAAATCATTTTTTACATTCTATTTGGTGAAAATTTGGGAATTTTGTTTGAGGATGTGTTGACTACCGCCCTTTCAAATCAATGTGATTCATTCACACACTACATGGTATGTATAAGGATGAGTTTTGTGAATATATATGAGGGATATGATATAATAACAATATATTAATATGTATATAAACATATTTAATTTACTTTATTTCATTTGATACCTCAATATAAATGAAAACTACGTTTATTCTTACGTAAGACTTACCGTCTCCAAAAATGGTGTATTCTGTTAATATACATCTACATTATATAGATTATTATAATACATATATAATTAATATAAATTATATTTATATCATGATTTATATTATTTAAATCATCACATTATTTTAAGGAATAATGATATAAAAATACAATACACATGTGATGAACAATGTGAATATTACCTGAAGTGAAGCCTTAACAATGGATGGTTAACAAGTGGGTAATATAAGGTCATAATAAATACATATATGGTATTATATATAATAATATTGTTATGTAAAATATTATAAATAAAATTATATTTAATATACAATAGGATTGAATGAGTACAAAGATAGTCAATACATAGGTCTAGGTAATTTTATCTCTCTTTTTATTTATGTGTCATACATTCATTATTCCACACCCATTAATTTTTTGTGTTGTGAATATCACACATAGACGTATAAAATTATCATTATAAATAAAATTATTTGTATTTACATGTTCATTTTATCGTCCTTATAACATGGGACTTATATTTCAAAAGGTTACTGTAACACCCTAGGTAAATAATGAATATGAAATTTTCATATTTATCCATATTTGTGAATAAAATATTAATATGACTTTAAAGGGGACGCTATGCTCGATGGCGTACCCAACACGCAACAACGAGTTTCTTGGGAATCTTACGTTGCACTCTAATAATAAAATAATATTAATTCAAATGGTAGTTAACATGTAGCCTTTGTATTGGCGTGAATGGATAGAAATAACTAAATTGTGATTATATATTTTTTTTAAATGTTTTTACATTTATCCAATAAAAGCTAAAGGCTTAAAATACGGAAAGAATTCAATTTTAGGCGTATATGCCTTAGTTTTCACTAAAGGTTCACCTATCGCCTTTTAATGCAGAACTGTCATTAAATATAGTTTTGTTCACTCTTAAACATTCTTTTGGACCAAATAAAACTCTTATTATGAATCGGAGCATCAAATTTTACTTTGTGTAATTTTTTGGTATTTTTCCGATAAAGTTCATTTTTAAATGAATAGTGTAAAATGTTGTATTTTAATTCAAAACCTCTATTTAATCTAATTTATTTATATGATTAGATTATATTTTGAATTAGTTTTAAAGTGAAATTAGAAAATATTTTTACCATTAAATCCAATAGTGGTTGTTTGAATTAATTTCACTTCGAAATCAGACTTAAACTAGTGTCAATCTTTTGATACTTATTGTTTTATAAAAACACGCTATTTGCTCTGACAGCGGGAATTAATTATTAAATTAATTAATGTGACTAATATGTTTTGAATTTTGTAAAACGGGCTTCATTTTTGAATTCGGAATATCAAATATAGCCCAGGGTGAATTTTTGGGATTTTTCTGAAAAACTTCAATTTTTGATGAATAGTGAAATCACTAAGTGGTACTTATAAAAGATGATTTTCCGTTTAAATGAAATTTTTCCATCATTGTGTTTTGAATTTCAAAAATCCGACATACATGGTTTTCATTAAGAAGTAAAATGTGGTTCAATGAGATTATAATAATTTTTTGGTGAATAGTAACTTATTAAGTTCTTAATCGCGATTAGAGGTAATTAGTGTAATTTAAGGTAAAAATGATATTATAAGAATGTGAAAACACCATGACACTTGTCCTAATCTTATTGGGTGAGTCATGGCCGACCATGAAAAGCCATGGGCCAACTTGGGGACCCCATGGAGACACTTTGGTTGGGAAATGACATAAATAACATTTTATTTAATGTAAAAGTAAAATTGACACAAACATGATATGTTTTACTAAAACAATTTTTAAGTGGGGTTATACAAGTCATATTTTTGATTATAAATATTAATTGGAAAGATAAAAAGATTTCCTACATCATAGTATTTTTTTTATAATATTTAGACATTAAATAAATTAAATTATTTATGACATAATAATGATGCAGCGATGACATCATTATTTGATGATTTAAATTAAATGGAAAGATAATGTAAAATCTATACACTACACATGTCCAAAACTTATTGGATGAGTGTATTTAGAAGCCTTATCACCTTATCCACGAATTATATCAATGTGGGACCTTTTGAATCCGAAACACATTTTCAAATAAAGTAATATTTCTTTACTTTCCAAAAGTGCCCCTCCTCTCCTCTTATAAAAGGCCCCCACCTCTACCTCATTTCACACACTCCTAAAGCCTTTGGCTCGGCCAACCCATGCCCATTTACTCTCTCCACATCCATCTACTCATCCTAGAGGACTCCCTTTGGGCAGAATCCTTTGAAAGGAAGCCTTTAGGCTCAAATCAATAGGAGTTACACTTTTAAAGGTAATTCATTCTCTCATGTTCATTTGTTTTATTTTGCTTCTCCAACCACCTAAACTCTTTTTATTTACTTCTTTTGTAACAAAAACAGTATCTTCAATATACTAGGATGTTGTTATAAGATTTATTCGTGCTACACTCTCACACAACTACATCAAATGGTTAAAGAACATACGGTTTCCGTGGATGGTGAAATTCTGCCTCCCGAAACGATGATTGTTCAATACTCATTTAACACCTTAAAAGGTGGCCATTATGATGTAACTATTTTTATATATGATATATGATATGTTTATGTTTTATTTATGCTTCTGTATTTTTCATTTTTGTCTTACCTTTATGGCTTCCATTATGGGTATACGCGATATCTTCATTTAAGGAAGTGCGGACTACCACCCCCTGAAAGTGATTTGATTCGTTAAATACCATATGTGGGATGTATAAAGGATGGAAATATGATATTATATATGATATTATACTTGAATTATAATATACCTTTATATCATTATTATTACATTCTATAAAATATGAAATAGAAATGAAAGTAGCGTTCATGCGTACGTACGGCTTACCGTCTCCATGAACAGTGCATTTCATTTCATACCTCTAAATGATTATGTAATGTTATAAATGCATGAATATACTGGATATATATGACATATATGATATCTACATAATGAATACAATTCTGGATATAATAAACATTTGGCCACACGAACAACATGTAATTGTAAGAAGTCCACTTTCGACTTAAGAACCAAATATCGGCAAAACAAATATTAATAACTTAAATGATTACATAATGTTTATGACATGGTAATAAGTGGTATAAAAGTAATAATGAAATTGAAAAGGGTTCTTAAGGAATTATAAATTAACTCAAGTTTATTATTCAGGAGATTAAAGAACGATCGAGTCAAGTCAGACCCGAGGTAAGGGATCCTACACCTCTCTTTCTTTTTAAGTACACTCTTTTATGTCATTCCTTTTAAAGCTCATCTTTCTTGTTATTGGGATGATCATTTATATTACATTTACTGAAATTTTTATGTTCATGAGATGAGAGACCCTATTCTCTCTCATCAATCCATTTTGGATGTTTTGAGTGGCGCCATTAGGCTGCCAAACTTTCGTAAGAGATCTAACCTCTCTCTTTCTTTTTAAGTACTCTCCTTTATGTCACTTCTTTTAAACTCCTCCTTGAAATGTTGGGGGATTTCCTTTTATATTACACTTTATGTAAATTCTATTTTAATATGATAGGATACTCTATTTGATCTCATCACTCCATATTCAGAAGTTTTATGTGGTGCCGTTAGGCTGCCGAGTTTTCGTATGGGATTTTTCATCTCACTTTTATTCCCGTGAGATTTATGCTACATTCGCCACAAATTCCATTGAGTGGTGTATGTACTGCCCATTATTCTACTCTTTGTGTAATATACTTTCATTTATGAGTATTTACATCAATGATATATTGTCCTTCTTTCATGGGGTGTATGTTTTGAAAGATACCCAAGTCGGTAAGGGAACCTTTCACCCTCCTCGTTTTTAAAAGACTTCTTTTGTTGGGTCTTTTAATTTACATATTGTTATATTGGGATATGTTCTCATATATCCTTATTGATGTAAATTTTATGTCCAAGTGATGAGATACACTTTTTATCTCTCATCAACTCATTTTGATGTGATGCCGTTAGGCTGTCAAGGGAACTTTTTAACCCAATTTCGATTTCTTTGGGTTCAACTTGTAGTCATTGAATATGTCATCCATTGAATATGTGTGAATGACCGTTTATTGTTTTACACTTAATATCCACTTATATTGGGTGTATATATATTTTTCACACATATTTTTGAGATTTATTTGTCCTTAATTTAAGGATACCTTCTTTATAAGGGATTTCATCACATTTGACATTTCTATTGAGGGTTCATTGTTGTTATGCACCAATTCACTCTTATATGGTGTATATACTGTCCTTTGGAGTATTATATCATGAATCCTTTTATTCTCATGATATTATAAAGTTCTGACTAAATGTTATTCCTCGATT
Source organism: Viscum album (assembly GCA_963277665.1). Classification (NCBI taxonomy): domain Eukaryota; kingdom Viridiplantae; phylum Streptophyta; class Magnoliopsida; order Santalales; family Viscaceae; genus Viscum; species Viscum album. The sequence goes on along the minus strand of OY728123.1, from coordinate 143,006,572 downwards.
ATTGTATTTCAAGTGTCTCTAATTTTGGTAAAACCCCTTTAACCAAAATATCGTTTTAAATGTTTTAATTATTTGTTCTTATTAATATCCATGTTTTCAAAATGGTTTTAAGGATTTATTTATATGGATATTAATGGTTTAAAATGTTAAAAGCTTCAAGGTGGTATGGGACACTTTGATTCAAAAATCTCTTTATTAAATGTTTTAAATGGTTTTGGAAATTGTTTCTTTTTGAATGGATTCATTATTTCAATATCCTAAAATATTATATTGTGATTGAAATGTGGAAATGTTATGTTTCCTTTATTCATGTTTATGTGATACGATTATATTATGGTTCTTGGGCATTGTTATGAAGAACGGGTGGTTCCGTGATAAACTAAGGGCGGGTGAGCCCGATATAGCTCTCCAATGCATTGGGTAACGCGAATGAGTGAAACGTTAAGGTTTCTACGAAGAGATTTAAGGAATATACTGTGATGGGTATTCCAAACGTAACCAAGAGGGTTACTCCCTACGTAAGAATGTTATGAATTCCTCAAGTTACCTTTATGTCTTATGTTTTCTACGATTTATTCATGATTTGATATGCTTATGTTTTATGGGTAAAGTGTGATTTCATTCTAATGTATATATGAACTCATGTTTCCTTTCCATATTTTTTTATAACTCTTACTGAGCTTTTTATGCTCATCCCAAGTTTTTGAAATGTTTTTCACAGGTCAAGGGAAAGGTACATGATGTGATGATATTGTCAAGGATGTGTCAAGAAAGAATCCATGTTATAATTTAAATATGATTCCGTTGATGGGAAGAATGAATGCGGTATTTTATGTAACCACTTTGTTTAAATGTGGAATGTAATGCAAGTTTCATGATCTAATTCTCTAAAACTCTAAACCTGAAAAGATCCTCAATGTGTAATCTTGTAATAACTCAAGATTAAGTAAGGTTTTAAGGATGGGGCCTTATATTTGGTATCAGAGGTCAGTTTAGATAACTTTAGTGGTTAGGGTATTCTTTAAGCATAAGTGACATTACCATAATGGTTAGGATTTCAGAAAGAGTCCTAGTTTTAGATAAAGTGAATGAGTAAGTATATCTTAGTGTTTACCTTCCTCATTAATACATGATGATTTGGTTGATATACTCACACTGACATTTCTATTTTTAGTGAATGGATGGATCTAGCAGGCACCAAAGAGACAACAGGTTTGAAGGAAACTGTGGTGGTTCTCTGATTAAGATACTAGATAAAATGGAGGATTCAATGAGGAAACTCGTGGTTGTTCTAAACCAAATATCAAGGAGTCATGATCAACAACTTCAACCTTGGTGAGTTCTCTAATTCATCATGTACGAGATGGCCAACTCGATGTGGAAATTCAGGTAATAATTATTAAGGTAACCATTAGGGTTTATATGATCCTTACTTTTTAGGTAATTATGGGCTACTCTATGATATGATGGAAAATGAAGGGCATGAGATAAACATGAGATTAAAATGTGTTATGATTATTCTTAAAGATTTTATCTCATTTTGGGGAATTTTTTAAGAATTATATAGTTTTGGAAAAAGGACAACACGCAGACCGTGTGACAACCCGTCGCGTCGGACAAAGCTGCGGGAATCGAACCCACAACCAAAGTGCAACTTGTATTTATCGCCTACCACTGGACTACATGAAGTCCCTGGTTAGTTTGACTGATTCATTCTAGTTATATGATTTTATGAATTAAGAGTAAGTTGATTTTGGGTTATTTATGAAAATGATTAACCTATCATGGAGGATATGTGAATAGGTTAATTACTTTTCAAAAGGAGACTTTAGGAGCAACTGATATTGTTTGGAGATAAATTTTATGATTTATCTTGGAAGACAATGCGACTAAATCCTTCAAATATTTGGGTTTCAATATTATATTGGTTTACTTTGAGGAATTTTTACGGACAAATTTGTTTATAGAATGGTCCTCGTTGAACTTTGGGTTTTGTTTGAAAAATCTTGGAGGTTAAGAATAGATTTTCTTTTATAAAGGGTTATCCTTTTCTGGATTATCTGATCTTGTACTAACCTTATTGGATTTGGTTTTGGTTAAAGTCTAATGACATGGGAAGTATATAGTTCTCTTTTGTGGATTAGGTGATTTTCTAAAAGTTGATTATATTACTCTTAATGTGAACAAGTCTTCCTAAATACTCGTCTTTTAGAGAAAGTATGAGTCTGTGTGAGAAATCTAGTAAAAGTTGAAAGTAAACATGACAAGTAAGTATGTTTCCTTATGTTTTATTTAATATCAAAAATAAATTCCTCAATAAAAAGTAACTTAAACCAAAATGTTGTCTATTAAATTTTCCTACTGGGGAATCGAATACCGTTTAACCCATCACAAATTTGTGATTTTCTCGTGGTTAACTTTCTCCTAAACATGTTTTTTATAACTCTCCATCAGAACATGACCCTATGTTTTCTCCTCCATGTCCATGTTTTCCTACATGGAATCCTAGTATGGGTTAACTCAGGTGACCTCTGTGCTTAACATTCTTTATTTTAAAGTGATTGTTTTACCGACTCTTGTTCCGATGTGGGACTTTCAAGGATGTTTCCAAGCGCCATTTTAAAATTGTGAGGACGCAATTCCAAAAATGGGGGAAGGATGTAACACCCCAGGTAAATAATGAATATGAAATTTTCATATTTATCCATATTTGTGAATAAAATATTAATATGACTTTAAAGGGGACGCTATGCTCGATGGCGTACCCAACACGCAACAACGGGTTTCTTGGGAATCTTACGTTGCGCTCTAATAATAAAATAATATTAATTCAAATGGTAGTTAACATGTAGCCGTTGTATTGGCGGGAATGGATAGAAATAACTAAATTATGATTATATATGTTTTTTAAATGTTTTTACATTTATCCAATAAAAGCTAAAGGCTTAAAATACGGAAAGAATTCAATTTTAGGCGTATATGCCTTAGTTTTCACTAAAGGTTCACTTATCGCCTTTTAATGGAGAACTGTCATTAAATATAGTTTTGTTCACTCTTAAACATTCTTTTGGACCAAATAAAACTATTATTAAGAATCGGGACATCAAATTTTACTTTGTGTAATTTTTTGGTATTTTTCCGATAAAGTTCATTTTTTAATGAATAGTGTAAAATGTTGTATTTTAATTCAAAACCTCTTTTTAATCTAATTTATTTATATGATTAGATTATATTTTCAATTAGTTTTAAAGTGAAATTAGAAAATATTTTTACCATTAAATCCAATAGTGGTCGTTGTAATTAATTTCACTTCGAAATCAGACTTAAACTAGTGTCAATCTTTTGATACTTATTGTTTTATAAAAACACGCTATTTGCTCTGACAGCGGGAATTAATTATTACATTAATTAATGTGACTAATATGTTTTGAATTTTGTAAAACGGACTTCATTTTCGAATTCGGAATATCAAAAATAGCTCAGGGTGAATTTTTGGGATTTTTCTTAAAAACTTCAATTTTTGATGAATAGTGAAACCACTAAGTGGTACTTATAAAAGCTGATTTTCCGTTTAAATGAAATTTTGTCATCATTGTGTTTTGAATTTCAAAAATCAGACATACATGGTTTTCATTAAGAAGTAAAATGTGGTTCAATGAGATTATAATAATTTTTTGGTGAATAGTAACTTATTAAGTTCTTAATCGCGATTAGAGGTAATTAGTGTAATTTAAGGTAAAAATGATATTATAAGAATGTGAAAACACCATGACACTTGTCCTACACTTATTGGGTGAGTCATGGCCGACCAAGAAAAGCCATGGGCCAACTTGGGGACCCCATGGAGAAACTTTGGTTGGGAAATGACATAAATAACATTTTATTTAATGTAAAAGTAAAATTGACACAAACATGATATGTTTTAATAAAACAATTTTTAAGTGGGGTTATACAAGTCATCCTTTTGATTATAAATATTAATTGGAAAGCTAAAAAGATTTCCTACATCATAGTATTTTTTTATAATATTTATAAATTAAATAAATTAAATTATTTATGACATAATAATGATGCAGCGATGACATCAATATTTGACGATTTAAATAAAATGGAAAGATAATGTAAAATCTATAAACTACACATGTCCAAAACTTATTGGATGAGTGGATTTAGAAGCCGTATCACCTTATCCACTAAGTATATCAATGTGGGACCTTTTGAAACCGAAACACATTTTCAAATAAAGTAATATTTCTTTACATTCCAAAAGTGCCCCTCCACTCCTCTTATAAAAGGCCCCCACCTCTACCTCATTTCACACACTCCTAAAGCCTTTGACTCGGCCAACCCATGCCCATTTTCTCTCTCCACATCCCTCTCCTCATCCTAGAGGATTCCCTTTGGGCAGAATCCTTTCAAAGGAAGCCTTTAGGCTCAAATCAAAAGGAGTTACACTTTTAAAGGTAATTCATTCTCTCATGCTCATTTGTTTTATTTTGCTTCTCCAACCCCCTAAACTCTTTTTATTTACTTATTTTGTAACAACACCAGTATCTTCAATATACTAGGATGTTGTTATAAGATTTATTCGTGCTACACTCTCACACAACTACATCAAATGGTTAAAGAACATACGGTTTCCGTGGATGGTGAAATTCTGCCACCCGAAACGATGATTGTTCAATACTCATTTAACACCTTCAAAGGTGGCCATTATGATGTCACTATTTTTATATATGATATATAATATGTTTATGTTTTATTTATGCTTCTGTATTTTTCATTTTTGTCTTACCTTTATGGCTTCCATTATGGGTATACGCGATATCTTCATTTAAGGAAGTGCGGACTACCGCCCCCTCAAAGTGATTTGATTCGTTAAATACCATATGTGGGATGTATAAAGGATGGAAATATGATATTATATATGATATTATACTGGAATTATAATATACCTTTATATCATTATTATTCCATTCTATAAAATATGAAATAGAAATGAAAGTAGTGTTCATGCGTACGTACGGCTTACCGTCTCCATGAACGGTGCATTTCATTTCTTACTTCTAAATGATTATGTAATGTTATAAATGAATGCATATACTGGATATATATGACATATATGATATCTACATAATGAATACAATTCTGTATATAATAAAAATTTGGCCACACGAACAACATGTAATTGTAAGAAGTCCACTTTCGACTTAAGAGCCAAATATCGACAAAACAAATATTAATAACTTAAATGATTACATAATGTTTATGACATGGTAATAATTGGTATAAAAGTAATAATGAACTTTAAAAAGGTTCTTAAGGAATTATAAATTAACTCAAGTTTATTATTCAGGAGATTAAAGAACGATCGAGTCAAGTCGGACCCGTGGTAAGGGATCCTACACCTCTCTTTCTTTTTAAGTACACTCTTTTATGTCATTCTTTTTAATGCTCATATTTCTTGTTATTGGGATGATCATTTATATTAAATTTACTGAAATTTTTATGTTCATGAGATGAGAGACCCTATTCTCTCTCATCAATCCATTTTGGAAGTTTTGAGTGGCGCCGTTAGGCTGCCGAACTTTCGTAAGAGATCTAACCTCTCTCTTTCTTTTTAAGTACTCTCCTTTATGTCACTTCTTTTAAACGCCACCTTGAAATGTTTGGGGATATCATTTTATATTCCACTTGCTGTAAATAATATTGTAATATGATGGGATACTCTATTTGATCTCATCACTCCATATTCGGAAGTTTTATGTGGCGCCGTTAGGCTGCCGAGTTTTCGTAAGGGATTTTTCATCTCACTTTTATTCTCGTGAGATTTATGCTACATTCGCCACATATTCCATTGAGTGGTGTATGTACTGCCCATTATTCTACTCTTTGTGTAATATAATTTCATTTATGAGTATTTACATCAATGATCTATTGTACTTCTTTCATGGGGTGTATGTTTTGAAAGATACCCAAGTCGGTAAGGGAACCTTTCACCCTCCTCCTTTTTAAAAGACTTCTTTTGTTGGGTCTTTTAATTTACATATTCTTTTATTGGGATATGTTCTCATATATCCTTATTGATGTAAATTTTATGTCCAAGTGATGAGATACACTTTTTATCTCTCATCAACTCATTTGGATGTGATGCCGTTAGGCTGTCAAGGGAACTTTTTAACCCAATTTCGATTTCTTTGGGTTCAACTTGTAGTCATTGAATATGTCATCCATTGAATATGTGTGAATGACCTTTTATTGTTTTACACTTAATATCCACTTATATTGGGTGTATATATATTTGTCACACACATTTTTGAGATTTATTTGTCGTTAATTTAAGGATACCTTCTTTATAAGGGATTTCATCACATTTGACATTTCTATTGAGGGTTCATTGTTGTTATGCACCAATTCACTCTTATATAGTGTATATACTGTCCTTTGGAGTATTATATCATTAATCCTTTTAGTCTAATGATATTATAAAGTTCTGACTAAATGTTATTCCTCGATTATTGTATTTCAAGTGTCTCTAATTTTGGTAAAACCCCTTTAACCAAAATATCGTTTTAAATGTTTTAATTATTTGTTCTTATTAATATACATGTTTTCAAAATGGTTTTAAGGATTTATTTATATGGATATCAATGGTTTAAAATGTTAAAAGCTTCAATGTCGTATGGGACACTTTGATTCAAAAATCTCTTTATTAAATGTTTTAAATGGTTTTGGAAATGGTTTCTTTTTGAATGGATTCATTATTTCAATATCCTAAAATATTATATTGTGATTGAAATGTGGAAATGTTATGTTTCCTTTATTCATGTTTATGTGATACGATTATGTTATGGTTCTTGGGCATTGTTATGAAGAACGGGTGGTTCCGTGATAAACTAAGGGCGGGTGAGCCCGATATAGCTCTCCAATGCATTGGGTAACGCGAAGGAGTGAAACGTTAAGGTTTCTCCGAAGAGATTTAGGGAATATACTGTGATGGGTATTCCAAACGTAACCAAGAGGGTTACTCCCTACGAAAGAATGTTATGAATTCCTCAAGTTACCTTTATGTCTTATGTTTTCTACGATTTATTCATGATTTGATATGCCTATGTTTTATGGGTAAAGTGTGATTTCATTCTAATGTATATATGAACTCATGTTTCCTTTCCATATTTTTTATAACTCTTACTGAGATTTTTATCCTCATCCCAAGTTTTTGAAATGTTTTTCACAGGTCAAGGGAAAGGTACATGATGTGATGATATTGTCAAGGATGTGTCAAGAAAGAATCCATGTTATAATTTAAATATGATTCCGTTGATGGGAAGAATGAATGCTGTATTTTATGTAACCACTTTGTTTAAATGTGGAATGTAATGCAAGTTTCATGATCTAATTCTCTAAAACTCTAATCCTGAAAAGATCCTCAATGTGTAATCCTGTAATAACTCCAGATTAAGTAAGGTTTTAAGGCTGGGGCCTTATAGTAACAAATTAGTAAAGTAATTATATCTCAATTTTCTTTCTTTCAGACACATGCCATGTTATGTACATTTTTTTCAATGAGGTGTATACTATAACATTGAAATTTTATATCATTAATATCCTTATTTTTGTGATATTTCATGTTTAATGTAATCTTAATATTCTATATAGGTAGTATGGTTCAATTTTACCAAGTGGTAAGACCTTATTGAAACAATCTCATAACTTTTCAAGATTATTTTTTTTATGCACGCATTAATGAAATATTATGATTCATATCTCAAAAAAATAATGAATGTTGTTATCAAATGGTTATTATTAATTTATTTTTTTATTAGTACCATATTTCCACAATTTATTATATTATTTAGTTATGAATGTGTTATTAAGAAATACCTTCTTTACCCTATCTTTAGTAAGAAATATGTTTTCCATCGAAACCATGTTTTCTAAAAAGGGTTTCAAAGAATATTCAATGATTCTCCTATAATAATGAAATGAAATGTTTACTTTTTTCGTTTACTAATGTTTTCACCAGAAAATTTTCATCACTTTCTGAGAAAGTTATTTTCTAATCATTTTAACATGAAAAATGAATATTCTTTTCACCTCGTAAAGCATGTAAGAATTTACCCACCGTCATTTCTATGAAGATTCATCTTCATGATTAAATATTTATTTTTAATGAAAGTGAATTTTATATTTATTTTCAAGGAAAATTTATTAAAATAATTTCAATGTGATTTTATATGTTTAAAAGTAAATTGGTTTTGAAAAAAATTTCAATCATTCATTTTTTTTTAAAATGGAGTCAATGAAAAAGGTTTTTAAAATATTTTAAAGATTATTTTTATATGTTTTTAGGGAAAATGTTTTTTAGAATATTTTGAATATTTTTTATGATTTTTCATGGAAAAATTTTTATAAAATGTTTTGATATTTATTTTTTAAATTTTTAAGGAATTTTTTTAAAATTCATTTGAATTATATTTCATCAGTTTTCTTGGGAAAAGGTTTTAAAACTATTTTAATGTATATTTTATAAGTTTTCATGGAAATGGGTTTTCAAAATTATTACAAGTTTTCTTTATAATTTGTCACTGTATTTTCAAGGAAAATTATTTTCATATGGTTTCATGCATTAAAAACACTTTTAAAAGAGAAAATAATGTTTTATTCAAGAAATCATTTTGAATGATATTTCAACATTATTTTCCATATAAGATTGAATTAATTAACTATACTCATTAATTTTTAGTAAATGATATAAAGCTTTTATAAATATTCATTCTCTGAATAAGTTATTCATAATGTCATGGTTTTTATGAAAGTTGTATCTATTTCACTAGTTGTATTCATATAAAATCAATTAATCTTTCTTTGGATAAATGTTTATGATATCCATTTCTTTTTTAGGCGATATATGTTTTTAAAATCCATTTATCTTTAAAGGGATATCATTTTTATGAAATGATTTTGAATCCAGTATATTTTTCCATAGGTTATGAAATGATTTCATGTTTATGATACCCAATTCATTTCATGAGTAATGATTAGATTGTTTATGATTTTTTAGCATGTGTTTTTTTAATTTCATTATGATTTTAGTGGGAACTATAGATCCCTAAAATGCATTGGGTAATGATTTATATACAATGAGATATAGTATGATGGTGTTGGGAGTGAACCTTGACTACTAAGATGGATGTGGGAGTGAACCATGATGACTAGGATCATATGGGGTGTGAACCCGTACTACTGTATTGGTTTTGGAAGTCATATCATGGAAAATATTAAAATCATATTATATGATTATTTGTCGACAACAATTTTTTGATTTTACCTATGTTATGCTTCAGGGATAATTTTTTTATACTTATGGCTCATTTATTATGAACATAAAATATTTATTAAATGATTCATGTTTATGTACTTTGATATGTAGCGTATGATATTCATTTTTTATCATGTATTCAAAGCCCTATGATCATGTTTTTGATTACATGTCATTCTTAATTACCATTACTGAGCATATGACATCCATAATTTTTAATGATTACTTCCCCATTATGTCTTATGATTTATGTGTTTAAGAAGGTTTCTAGTAAAGGAGAACCAAGTGTGAGATAATGTAGCTCATCTATATACATGTGTTCATGTTTCCATGTTTATGAAGGAACTAGATGAGTACGATATCTGGGCCTCTATTTTTATAATGATTGAAATGTTATGTTAAATTTATGTCATGTTAATGTTAAAAAAGAGAGGGTCACTATAAAATATCACCATGTTGCTCAGATTAACATCCATTGTTATTCCCAAATCACACTGCCCAAACTAGAACTGACAACATAAACTTATATAGAAGCGATAATAAAGACTCAAGTACTGGACTACCATTGGTAACTCAATTCCTACGATAAGAAACAGTTTATAATGTTCTTATCATACCTACCTCTAGTGTTTTTATAATACTATATAAAAATGTCCTGAAGCCCCAAATAAAAATTGATTCTCTGATACGATTTTCTCCTGAACCAACCAATGTCAACCACAAAAAAATCACTAGATTTGGCCCACAACAAGGCCTTAGAGGTGTTCCTAAACCTCTCAACCAGGACATTGGTTACATTCTTCAAAAGATAATACAGTTAGAGTGAATGATCCCAACAATAAATTTATATTAAATAAGAAAAAATACAGTATGTATTAGAAACCATTAATAAATAAACTTAATTAAATATACAACAATTATCAATAAAATTTTAGAAAAAACCAAAAAAAATGGCAGAAATGATACCACACTATAACTGAACCGATCTCTATGCTACACATTTTTCAAAATAATACATAATAATATAATTATCTATAAGGTAATATAAAACAAAGTTAATCCTAAAAAATTCTTTGTTGTACAGATATCGATGGGAACACGTTGGGTGTGAGAATAAAATAGCTCAACTAGTATGAACCAAAAAATCCAAAGATGTCATTTCTCAAAATTTTCCAAATTTGATAGTTTTGAAATAAAGATAATGAAATGTGGTTTTTATCATTTTTAAAATCAATCAAACCTTTCCCTTTTCAAACCCAGTATAAAAACCAAATCCGACCACCACACTAACAAAAAATGAGTGAAACAATTAGCTGAACCATATATAAAGAACCGGGTAGATCAATCACAAATAGAAATAATAGAAAAAATATTTATTGGAAACCAAATACTAAAATAACAAGTAATCATAGTTCTGAAAAAATAAAATCATACATACAAGTAATCAAGGGTATTTCAAAAATTTCTCTAGAATCAATCCTTAGATGTACTGAATTCAGACCCGCCTTTCAGTGTATACTGAAACTCCACAATCAATAACCAATCAAGTAACACTACACCATCCTCACCATTGAAAAATCCCACCTAGACTGTCCTCTTTATATGGGTTATAATATATTTAATAATTACTTGAAATAAATCATCACTCAATAAACTAGATGATTTTTAGGATCCAAATATAATAGTATATAGTAGAATTAAAAGGTCATCTCACATGTTTCATTAAACAAAACTCAATGATACCACCTTGTATGTATTTACCAATAATTTACACTATCTATGACATCACCCATTTATCAAAAAACATACTATTGGGGTTCCAATCATATATATAACCATTCAAAAGTTCTAACCATTGGAACATGTCACATATGTTTAAAACCAATTTCAAAAAACATATCAATGTATAAAAAATGGGACCTAACTTTTCATAAATCTAAAACCATTTCTCAAAAAGGTATTTCTATTTCAAAAAACATTTCAAAAAATGGTGAAAATATCAATTTCATGGGAGATAACAAAAAATCCTTTTTATGTTATGGGGTTACAAAATTATATCTCAATGTAGCAATTAGGCCATGATTCAGAAAAAACATTTGACAATAACATTTAATGTCACTTATAGAATAATAAACTGATTTATAGATCATTATAAGATTTTAGATAATAAACATGGGTGATAAAGTAGAGTGGAGAATGAAGAGGGTAGATGGGAAGAATGATTTTAAAAATCCAATGCCATCACATGGACATTTTTTTGACATTCAATTTTCATAAGTGTTTGTATATCCACATGTTCACCCTAAAAACATATTGATATTACCACATCTAAGGGAATAAATGTGGAACCCACAAAAACATACACAGTTTGTATTTAACTAATTTCAATTAGATTCAAAAAACATTACAGGGATCTACACATAAAAACCAGATGAAAAAAGGAACGATACCCCACCTACAGACCACATTTTGACATGTCACCAAAATTCTAAACTCCAAACAAGGTCAATAGAAATTTTATTACTATAATAATTTTTAAAAGATATATTTTCATTTTATCAGACACCTTGCATAAATGTATATAATTGGAAAAAAGGAAATCCCTTGAAAATCCATTTTCAAAAAATAATAACAACATAGAAATGCCATATAAAAGCATAGTACCCCAAAACATTATGATTAACACCTTCATAATTTTTATATTATTGATAAAGAAACCAATGGTATGATTTGGAAAGGAAATGGAAGGAAACACTCATCTTAATGACGTGTCAATGTGATGATATTCTAAAATAATGAAGAAATAAGATCGAGAATAAATACACAAACCCTAAAATCAAATGTATCATCCCAAATTAGGAAAACCCATCTTAGTGTAAGACCATGAAGTAATTTATGAAATGGAATCCAAGAATCTAGAGATGAAATGAAGAAGAGGATAAAATTTCACAAAAATGGAATGAAACTCATGTTGGAATCATGGAAGAATTTAAATGTTTAAAGGAAAGCCAATAAGGGAGGGGATTAGGATCCAAATGGTGTACCTCATCCAAATGGGGGAGGAGAAACCAAAAATGATTTTAAAAAATATAGGATAATATGGAAACTAATTTTTTTTATAATATGGATATGGTTCATAATTCAGATAAATTGTTTTCCAAACCATGTGTCACCCTTGTGTACCATACTAGATGGAAGGGGAATAATCTGGTTGGACACAAAACTTGATAAAAAATGCACCAACTATTAAAATCATCTATATTAAAATTTTTGAAGCCTCCATTCACTATTTTTACATGGTTTCCGCTGACCATACACCAACTGTTCACCTTTTACCATTCACTATCATAAAGCAAAAATTTTTATCCTTTATCTTACATGGTTAGGATAGAAAGTGTAGAGACAATGTAATAAAAATTATTTAAGAACAAATTGAACTAAAAACACTCTCACCCACCACCAGCTGCATAGTTCATCCCCAAATCATTTGCACTGACTATTCAAAATGTTGAAAGGCACCCAAAACATCTGAAACACAAAAATTCTATCTAAAAGCTCAACCTGAAAGTCAACAAAAAAGATCCAACATTAGGAATAATTAATAATAATGGTAATAATTGAAAATTGGGTTTGGGGGTGACCTATAATTCCTCTTTATTGTCATCTCAACATTGATTTATACAAAGATAAATTATTTTTTCAATTATAGGAATACCCAATATAATAAGTAAACATTTCATACAAATGTCTTCATATGTAATTTTATAGACATTGAACTGATCGCGTTGTCGAGCGCGCCAAATTAGTTGTTTAATTTTGACTAGAATTTCTACAGTATAGCAGAAACCCTAGGTCGTATCTCGACGGAGCCTTAGATCATTAATTTAAAAAGAGGGTTCTGATTATGAGAGTATAAGGTGAATTAGATTTTGTGAAACTTGGGGGTTTTATGATTAACGATGAAAATAGAAAATGAAAGTGATAAAACAAAGTAAAAATGAACAAGATTGATTAAGCATGATCAACCCAGGGATGTATCGTGATGCTCATCCTTCATCGCTTGAAGGGATGGGGTTATGATTTTTTAATACCTGGTTTGTAACACCTAGAACCAGAATGTTACTGATTTTATACTAGGATACCTCTTAGGGTTTAGTCAAAAACACATAACGATTCACCGGACACCGCCGATGATTGGGTGATTTCTGTTCGACATCATAACCGAAACTCACTAAGGCAACACATGAACAATTAGATGTTCTCTCCAGGTTTGCATGTTATTTCATTATGATACCATGACATAAATTTACATGGCCTTCACAGAGCTTGTCTGAGTTCTATTGACCAATATGAATCACATAAGCACTGCAATTGAAAGGGGAAAAATAAAGTGGTGAACGGTGTGTGAAACATCACATGAATGGGTACCCCCAAATATGATCATATGAGTTGAGCATGAAATACCAGTACATAACACAATAAAATAAGAATATAGGATGAGGAAAAACTACATAAAACCTAGAATTAAAAAGATCATTCAAATTAATACAACTTTGAAGCTCGGGATTACATCACATTTCTCCCCGGGTGATCGCAAGTGGTTTGAAAACCCATGGGAGGGGAAGAAGAAAAAGATTTTGAAGTAGCACCTCCCATAGCATCAATAACCTATAGGGATGTTGAAAAGTCTCCTTGGGGACTCCAAAATGGCAGCACCTTGCCTCTTTGCCGAACTTGCGAATGGGGAGCTGAAGGTGCCATTTTATAGGAAAATTGGAAGGTGGTTTTAGGCACACAGATTTCTTCAATCCAATTGTACCACGCGTTTCGGCATTCAGAAAATATTATCTCACTTTAGAGAAAATATAAACGTTGTAGCCCTACCTATGGACTATCTCCACCGAATGTTTGGAACCCTTTGGACAACTACAACTCACGATTTTGATAACATACAGAACACCGCATTTGAATTTGTCCAAATTCGGTGTCTTGGATAGATCAGTTCATATTGTCCCCATAGAAGACGAATAAGCATTGGATTCCTTCATAAGAAATGTATCCTATTAAATTTCGGACTGGTCCAAAAAATTTCAGACCATTTGGATGCACGGATTTTGTGTTCTATGCAAAACATTGGATAGATGTCCAAGGATCCATGCAACATTGGCCCATTTTTCTTCCACTTCCTCAAAGGCCCTCCAAATCACCTCCACCTACATTGAAAAAATAAAAACAAGTAACCTTGCCCCTTATAATATTGATTAATATTAATTTCGTTAATCAAACATGAAGTTCAATTTATTAATATATTTGGAATATTCATTACAAAACTAGTTTAAAACTCCGGTGTAAGGGTGGAATAAAACAGTGAATCGTGGTACGATCACACCCCCACACCTAAACATTTGCACTGCTGGGCAAAGTCACATATCCAAATACATTGATTCATATATATATATATATATTTCCATCATCTTGAAGATTTATCATTTTAGGAAAATTTATTTAAAGTAAAGTGATCAATGCACTAACCACACCAAGGAGTTCGTCCAAGTGAAAATAGAAAAAGATGTCTCATAAATCATATCATAGTGAAATTCAAAAAAATTCATGATACCAAATTGAGAAAGGAATTCAGAAGTAAAACATGACACAAAATCTCTATGTGTGTGTGTGAAAACCATTACATGCTATTCTTTCCACTTCCTATCCAATAAATATATGTTATTTTAACATTTTTCAGCTTAAATGATTTTTTCACCGAACCTGTCCTACATCATTTGTAATCATATTTCAAGACCCACTCATTTAAGCATTCCTAAAAGTCAAACCATAATCTCCCGACCTAGATATCCCCATATGATGCACATTTCATCACTCCCCTCATTTATTTAATTTTTTTTGAATTTACAATTGGAACAAATCTCACACTCATCTCTCAAACCTTGTTTGATCTCCTCACGACACTAATTGAAATACTTATAACAAGATCAAAGGTTGAGGAGGAGTGGTTTTTGACCTGGCAAAGATACAATTATTAGTATTATTTTATTGAGGGCGTACAACAGTCGGACATTAGGTACAGACGCATAGGTCAATCTGGTACAGTAATGAAACAGATCAGATAAGGAACAAATGTATGAAAATATCATTTAAAGCTGAAAAATATTAACCCATCATATATTTAACTTATATTAAGTAAGAAAAAATCACACTTTGTGGTTTGGTGCAAACATTTCTGGAGATATTACTGACACAGTTTTCCAAAAAACTACTCACACAAAGGGCATCAATAATCTCAATGGTTTCACATAGATAATACCATTTATATCATTGATAGAAAACCAATTCACTAAAAATCACTCCTTGATGGAAAAATCATACACAAATTCTTTTTAGCCTTCGTTATTGTATTTTTACTTTCCCTACTTTATAGTCGCCACATCATGGAATTTTGAAATTGTTGATGGGGAAAAAATAAAAATACCATAAAGAAGGCCAAAAAGAGAAAACAAAAGGAAAAAACAATGAAAAATCATAACTAGCCCAGGAATGTATCCACCCCCCACACCTAGAATTTGTAGTGTCCTCACTGAAATAATTGAAAATGTGAGAAGGAAGGATAAAACCTGGTGTGTTTTATTGGTATGATGCGTCTAGAAGGTGGATTTCCTCCACCAGATTCTTTGGAAAATCCTCATAGAAGTGTTTATGTCACTTCCCATTGACGGTAAGACTTCTTCCACTCTGCTCATGCAAAACCTGTATTGCACCAAAAGGGTAAACATTAGTATCAGTATAAGGACCGAGCCATCAGGAACGAAGCTTACTTGGGTGGAGCTTAAGCCTGGAATTGTACATGAGGACCTTCTCACCAATATGGAACTTTTTCTAGTGAATCATGCTATAATTAATAGCCTTTGTCTTCTCTTTATAGATTCGGGAGTTGTCATATGCATCACGTCGAATTTCTTCCAACTCTTGAATCTGCAACTTTATTTCCTCACCTGCATCTGAAAGGTTCATATTACACTGTTTAACAGCCCAATATGCACGGTGTTCTACCTCCACCAGGAGGTGACAAGATTTTCCAAAAACAATACCATATGGTGACATTCCGATTGGTGTTTTAAAAGCAGTACGGTACGCCCAAAGTGCATCATCCAAGCGCAAACTCCAATCTTTCCTATTGGGTTGTTCCATTTTCTCCAAGATTCCCTTAACTTCCCGATTTGAAATTTCTGCTTGTTCGTTAGTTTGGGGATGATATGAGGTGGATACATTATGAACAACCCCATACATTCAGAGCAATTTTTTCATGTTACAATTGAAAAAATGTGAACCCTGATCACTAATGATGAATATTGGTAGACCAAACCTACTAAAAATTTGGGACCTCACAAAATCAACAACCACTCGAGAGTCATCGGTCCTGGTGGCCTTTTCTTCCACCCATTTAGATACATAGTCAACAGCCAATAAGATGTACACAAAGCCAAATGAATTTGGAAAAGGCCCTATGAAGTCAATGCCCCATGCATCGAAGATTTCACAGAATAACTTGGGCTGTTGGTGCATTTCATTCCTCTTAGAGATATTCCCTGTGAATTGACATCGAGTACATGATTTACAAAACCTATGAGAATCTATATACAATTTTGGCCAATATAATCCTGATTCAAAGACCTTTCGAGCTGTACGTTGAGAGCCAAAGTGGCCCCCACAAGCCAAGGTGTGGCAGAAGGTCAAAACAGAGGTGAACTCATGGTCAGGGACACACCTACGAAAAACCTTGTCACTAAAAAATAACCACAAGTATGGGTCATCCCAAATGTACCATCGAGAATCATGTTTAAGTCTCTGGGATTGTGAAGTGCTAAAATCAGTGGGGACCCTAGATGTTGCTATAAATTTCACAATGTCTACATACTAGGGGGTAAGGTCCACAACATCACAAAGGTTCTCATGAGGGAAGAATTATCCAATGGGTAGGGGTAAGTCAACATGATGGTCCAATGGTGGGGAAATCCTGCTAATGTGGTTAGCTACAACATTCTCCACTCCTCTCTTATCTCTAATCTCAAGGTCAAACTCTTGGAGGTGGAGCATCCACCGAATGAGGTGGGTCTTGGGTTCAGGTTTCTTTTGGAGGAAACGAAGGGCAGCATGGTCAGAAAACACAATCACTTTTGACCCAAGAAGATATGAACGAAATTTTTCCATGGAAAACACAATTGAAAGGAGTTCTTCTTCTTGTGGTTGTGTAGTTTACATGGGTAGGGTCAAGGGTACGCGAGGCATACACAATGACATGAGGAGCCTTTTCAAACCTTTGTGATAAAACTGCCCCAACTGCATAGTTAGAGGCATCACACATAATCTCGAAGGGGAGATACCACCTAGGTGGTTGGATTATGGGAGGTGATGTGAGACTCTTTTTTAGTGAATTGAATGCATACTCACAATTTTTATCAAACACAAACTCAGAATCCTTTTGTAATAACCGAGATAAGGGAGAGTGCGATCTTACTAAAGTCTTTAATGAATCGGCGGTAAAAACAAGCATGACCTAAGAAAGACTGCACCTCACGAACACATTTTGGAAATGGAAGGGATAAAATTAATTCAATTTTAGATTTATCAACCTGTATTCCCTTATTTGAAATGATATGACCAAGAACTATCCCCCAATCAACCATGAAATGACAATTTTCATAATTTAAAACATGATCTTTTTTAATGAAGCGGCAGAGGACAGAACCTAGGTTTTCCAAACAATCATCAAAAGAAGAACCATAAACCGTGAAATCATCCATAAAGATTTCCATAAAACTCTCAAGGTACTCAGAAAAAATACTCAACATACATCGCTGAAAAGTACCACGAGCATTACATAGACCGAATTTCATCCTTCTGTATGAAAATATGCCAAATGGATAGGTAAATGTTGTCTTTTCTTGATCCTCAGGGGATATATGGATTTGGAAATAAACCAAATAACAATCAAGGAATCAATAATGGGACTTACCCGCCAATCGTTCTAACATTTGGTCAATGAAAGGTAAAGGAAAGTGGTCCTTCCACGTGGCTTGATTCAGTCTACGGTAGTCAATATAGGCTCGCCAACTGTTTTGCACACGTGTTAGAACCAATTCATTCCTTTCATTTGACACAACTATTATTCCTGTTTTTTAGGCACAATTTGCACTGGGCTAACCCATTTACTATCATATATAGGATAAATGATCCCTACAACAAGTAATTTACTGACTTCCAATTTTACCACTTCAAGGAGAGTGGGATTCAACTGACGTTGATATTTTCTTATGGGTTTAGCCTCATCATCCAATAGTATATGGTGAATACAAATAGATGGGTTCATCCTGGGAATATCAACCAATGTCCATCCTATTTCCTTTTAACACTCTCTCAAAAGTTTGAGTAGTTTCAATTCCTATTGTGGAGAGAGGTTATTGGCAATAATGATGGGAAATTTGTCAATACCCTCAAGATATGAATATTTTAAATTAGAAGGAAGTTGTTTAATTTCAAAAACTGGTTGTTTCTGGATTGAGGGAGGGGATATAGGGGGAGTGAGGTCCATGAAACTATCTATCTGCTCATGTTAATTCTCAAAGGAAAGAGAATCTATTGAAATGAGATTTGCAGAATCATCGATAGTCATGGGTACCTTAGAATAAACACACTCATCAATTAAAGCACAACATTTAAATTTTTCTGAACCCGCACAACAATCAAAAGAAGAACAAAAAATCAAATCATCCAAGGGTGAAGAAAACAAAAAATAATCTGAGTTTGGGTTGAGGAGAGAATTGTGTGTGTGTGCATCGTTTGAGAGCACTTCCACTGAATAGACAGGAAGAGTGGAGTGCTCTTCAATAGGGTGTTTCATAGCCTCAAGGATATTAAAACTTACCATTTCCCCACCAAACTCCATGGACAGCGTACCATTGTGAACGTTATTGATCATATTTGCTGTTTTTAGGAATGACCTCCTCAGTATGAGAGGGGCATGTCCTTGGGTTCGGGTATCTTCCATCTTAAAAATGTGGAAATCAGCGGGGAAGGTGAGATACTTCACTCTAACAAGGATATCCTCAATCACTCCTTTTGGAAGTGTTGTACTCCGGTTGGCAAGTTGCATAACAATGCATGTTGGTTGTAGCTCTCCAACCTGTAGAGAAGTATACACGGAGTGAGGCATTTTATTAATGGAAGCACCTAAATCGGGAATAACATCAGAAAAGAAGGTCTCCCCTATGGTAAAATGTATGGTGAATGTGCCAGGATCCTTGCATTTGGATGGCATTGCTGGTTGAATCAAGGCCGAGACATTCCTTCCCAGGTTGACTCTCTCATTCCCCTTCAGCCTTCGTTGATGGGTGCAATGCTCTTTAAGAAATTTGGCATAACGGGGAATTTTCTTGACTGCATCCAACAATGGAATATTAAATTGAACTTTTTTAAATGTATCCATTATTTCATTGTCAATATCATTATCAAAGTCTTTCCTAGATTTAGAGAGACTTTGAGGGAAAGGAAGAGGAATGGATTGTTCATTTCAATCATCAATGACTATTCAATTAACATTTTTGTCTTGTTCTTCTTTACATGAAGTTTTTGAGGGTTGGGAAAGAGAGTTTTCATGAGGGGGACATACCTGCTGTGCAGAATCAGTAGAAGGAGAAACTTCTTTAACACTACGAAGTGTAACTGCACATACATTACCTTTGTCCTTTGGATTGGTAATGGGTTGGGATGGTAGTTGTCCAGAACATTGCATCTTAAGCTCACCGATGGTGATTGCCAATTGCCCCACTTGGGTTCATAGGTCTTGAATAGCTGATTGTGTGGTCTTTTGGAACTGAAGGTTCTGGGTTGCCATTTGTTTCAGCATTTCCTCGAGGCTTGGTTCAGATTTAGGAGGAGGAGGAGGATTATTGTTTTGGGATGATGAAGGATAAGAAGGTTTCATACCTTGGCCCTGTTGATACTAATTCTTCTTAGGGTAGCTTGATCTTCCTCCTTGTCGGTATTGTGGTTGTGCCTGTCACCCTGGATTTCAATTTGGCCTGAATTTTTCTTGTTTGAAGGGAGGAGATTGTTGGAATGGAATCCCTGGGAACACAGCTGCACAGGACTTAGATGAATCTTGAAGTTGTGGGAACTGGTCAGAAAAATGAGTGTTATCAGAACAAATCCCAAAATGTAATGGAATAGAAGTAGAGAGTGAGTTACCTTGTGCATGAGATAATTGCCTTAGAAGGGTATTCATCTCATCAAGTTTAGTATCTACGTTTTGCTCTAGGGCTGAATGACTTACCTCATGAACTCCTCGGGTTGGTGCAATAGCTCGTGTACCAAATTGTTGTGCATTTTGAGCCATGTTGGTTATTAAGTCATGAGCGGTAGAAGGAGTTTTTTCAACTAGGGAACCACCAGATGCAACATCAATCATTCCAGAATCCATGGGGATAAGTCCCTCATAGAAGTATTGAATTAAAAGTTGTTCACTAATCTGGTGGTGGGGGAAGCTTGAGCAAAGTCTTTTGAATCTCTCCCAGTATTCATGAAGGGTCTCTCCTTGTGATTGCCTAATTCCACATATTTCTTTCCTAATTGAAGAAGTTCGGGAGTCAGGGAAGAAATTCTCTAGAAAAAGTCTTTTTAGGTCATTCCAGCCCCCAATTGTGGAAGGCAAAAAGTATAGCCAATCTTTGGCTACACCATCAAGGGAGAAAGGGAAGGCCCTAAACTTAATGAGGTCCTCAGACACATTTTGGGGTTTATTGGTGGGACACACTATGTGAAACTCCTTTAGATGTTTGTGAGGGTCCTCACCGGGAAGACCATGGAATTTTAGAAGAAGGTGGATGAGACCTGATCTAAGCTCAATGTTGTATGCTTCCTCGGGATATTGGATGAATGCAGGTTGGTACTCCACATCAGGGGTAGTAAGTTCTTTTAAAGTTCGATTATTTGCAGCCATGTTTTCCTGGGTTTGATTGGGTTCAATTTTGGGTTGGTTTAGAAACACAAGAGGTTTCACAAGGGGTTCCTCAATGATACTTTATTGACATTATCTAAATGCCTTGATTTGTGTGTGAAGTGACTTTTCAATTTCAGGGTCAAATTCAAGTAGTGTTTCTTTACCAGTTCTTGTCATGCAACAATGATGTCTAGTTTGATTGATTGACTTTTTTGTTTTGTTTTTTTATTTGATATGGATAAGAAATACTAAAGAAGGGTGAATGAAGAATAGAATGTTATACTATATAATTAGAGAGGGAGATGGAGAAGAAGAGAGAAAGAGAGAGATAGAGAGAGAAAGAACACACCAAAAACAAAAAAAAGAAAGACAAAACCCAAAACAAAAACAATAAAATGGGGGTGGGGTATTTAGAGGAGTACTAATAAAGAAGTAAAATAACCTAATAAAAGTAAATAAAGAAAAAAATGATCTTGGATCCCTGGAAACGGCGCCAAAATTTGATCGCGTTGTCGAGCGCGTCAAATTGGTTGTTTAATTTTGACTTGAATTTCTAAAGTATAGCAGCAACCCTAGGTCGTCTCTCGACAAAGCCTTAGATCATTAATTTAAAAATAGGGTTATGATTATGAGAGTAGAAGGTGATTTAGATTTTGTGAAACGTGGGGATTTTATTATTAATGATGAAAATAGAAAATGAAAGCGATAAAACAAAGTAGAAATGAACAAGATTGATTAAGCGTGATCAACCCGGGGAAGTCTCGTGATGCTCATCCTTCATCACTTCAAGGGATGGGGTTATGATCTTTTAATCCCAAGTCTGTAACACCAAGAACAATAATGTTACTATGTTTATTTTAGGATACCTCCTAGGGTTCATTTGAAAACACATAATGATTCACCGGACACCGCCGATGATTGGGTGATTTGTCTTCGAAATCATAACCGAAACTCACCAAGGAAACACATGAAGAATTCGACGTTCTTTCCATGTTTGCATGTTATTTCATTATGATACCAAGAAATTAATGTAAATGGCCTTGACAGATCTTGTGTGAGTTCTATTGACCAATATGAATCACACAAGCACCACAATTGAAAGGGAGAAAAGAAAGTGGTGAACGGTGTGTGAAACATCACATGAATGGGTACCCCCAAACATGATCATATGAGTTGAGAATGACATACCAGTACATAACTCAATAAAATAAGAATAGTGTATGATGAAAAACAACATACAACATGGAATTAAAAAGATCAATCAAATTAATACAACTTTGAAGCTCGGGATTACATAACATTCCTCCCCGGGTGATCACAAGGGGTTTAGAAACCCATGGGAGGGGAAGAAGAAGAAGATGTTGAAGTAGCACCTCCCATAGCCTCCAGAACCTCAAGGGATGTTGAGAAGACTCATTGGGGACTCCAAAATGGCAGCACATTGCCTCTTGGCCGAACTTTCAAATGGGGTGCCCAAGGTGCCATTTTATAGAAAAATTGGATGGTGGTTTTAGGCACACAGATTTCTTCAATCCACTTGTACCATGCGTTTCGGCCTTTAGACAGTCTTATCTCACTTTGGAGAAAATATAAACATTGTATCCCTACCTCTTTAATATCTCCAACGAAAGTTTGGATCCCTTTGGACAACTACAGATCATGATATTGATAAAATACAGAACCCCACATTTGACTTGGTCCAAATTCAGTGGCTTGGACAGATCAGTTCGTATGGGCCCCATAGAAGCCGAATCAGCATTGGGTTACTTCATATGAAATGTATCCTATTAATGTTTGGACAGGCCCACAAAATTTCATCCCATTTGGATTCACGGATTTTGTTTAATATGCACAACCGTGGGCAGATGTCCATGGATCCATGCAACTTTGTCCCATTTTTCTTCCACTTCATCAAAGGCCCTCCAAATCACCTCCACCTACATTGAAACAATAAAAACAAGTAACATTAGAAATTATAATATTGATTAAAATTAATTGATTTATTCAAACATGAAGTGAAATTTATTATTATATTTGGAATATTCATTAAAAAACTAGTTAAAAACTACGGTGTAAGGGTGGAATAAAATAGTGAATCATGGTACGATCAATAACTTCTTCACAGAACATATGTAAGAACCTAGAAATATAATATTTCTTATAGAATAAAATCATTTTATAAATAAAGTGATTACTTATAATACACAAAATAAGTAAACATCACCACATTGAAACCCCATATTTAATATCTAGATCTTATTTAAGAATAGCCTAATCATTGATACAATTCTATTTTTCTAAAACACTCTTTACATTAATTATATATCAAAATGGATCACCATTTCCAAAAAACATATTCAAAACATGAATCAACTTTCATATGTGTATTTTTACACCATCAGGTTTATATTCATAATCATCAATTGTTTTTCAGATTATTTAAATTCTAAAAAATGAATTTTTCATATTGTGCACCACAATAATAAAAAATTTGTTTATGATTACCTTGGGGAATTCTTAAGAAATATGTATAAACTGATTTATAATAGATGTTTTTTCGAAAAATATTACACAGAACCCAAATATGTGATCTTAGACTGGAATCCTTATGATTAAAAAATTCATATATTTAATGAAGTATTATTATGGAAACAAAAAATAATA
The DNA here is from genome assembly GCA_963277665.1 of Viscum album. Lineage (NCBI taxonomy): Eukaryota > Viridiplantae > Streptophyta > Magnoliopsida > Santalales > Viscaceae > Viscum > Viscum album. The sequence goes on along the minus strand of OY728123.1, from coordinate 142,982,576 downwards.
GTTTTAATATGAATGATATGTGTTAAATAGAAATTATATATAATATATTATTCAAAGACTTACATTTATACAATGACACATGAATGTGACTTTGTTAATTTTATGATTTTTCATAAAACTAACTATTCATAAATCAAATTCATTATTTATGAAAAATGACTTCAGTAATTCTCAAAAAAATTCAGAAACTCTTAAAAACACCTCAATCACTCTTATAAATTCATGGATATTTTCTAAAACAATTGTAAACCAATAACAAATTCATCATCAATCTTATTGGTATTTGAGGTACAAAATAATATATCATAATGGTTATTCAAATTTATTAGGGTGAGGTAATGAATAATGTATGAGTTCATATTTATTGAGGTTTTTTATTATTTTTGGTTTATACATATATGGGTGATACAATTAGTACATGACACATATAAGGAAGAGGGCATATTTGAGACAATTTTAGGATGTGGGGTATATTATTATTTAATAATTATAAAAAGTTAGTCATTAAAAAACAGGGGGGGGTCCAATTTTTGAATTGACATATTTATAAATAATAACCTATTTATTTAATAAATTAAATTATTTCTATGAATTTAGTAGTGGTAAATATTGTTTTTATGTGATAAAAATGAAAATGTTTTGGGATTTTTTCTAATATGAAATAAATTGAAAAACATCACATTCGATTTTTATGATTATATTAAGAATAGGGATATGGTGTATATTATAAGTTGGGTGTGATAGGTTTAGGAAATATTTAATGGTGTTTTCTCTAATCTAGAAGGTTATTTTTCTCCTAGAAAGTGTTTTCAGTGGGGAATCTGATGTTATGTACATTTTTATGATATATAGTAATTTAAATCATCAGTAAGGCATGAAAAAAATGAATCCTGATTTACTTAGTTAAGGAAGTTCTAAAATTTATAGAATTGAGTAAATTAATATAAAAAATAATGATGTCTAATCTACTCATGTATCATGGTTCTCAATGTCATCCAATATAAATATTCATGAGCCTTTTTGGGGTGAAATATTTTTTGGATTGATGATTGTAATGTAAATATATTTTCAATTTAATATAAAATCATGGGTGAGTTTCCTAATCATACGGATTTAGATAAATATATCAATATGATTGTTAAGATGTGTACCATATTTTCCAGATATAATTTTGGTGAAATGGGAAGATAAAAATAGACTCACTAAAATCAATTTGAAACCATTGGTTTTTTGGAAATGGTCCTATATTGTTTCTATTAATTAGGTAAGGGATTTTTCTAATATTTATCTCTTTAAAATAACAGTGATTGATAAATGAGGTAAAAAAATAAGGCATATTTTTAGTGTGAATCCATTTCTATTCTATTGTAATAGGTTGCACTCAATTTTTTGTGGCATCAAAACAGTTATTTTTAATGGATGTAATTTTATTGGAAAATAAATATTGTATTATTTTGGTTAGGGGGTAGATGCTGACACCTCTCAAAACTATTTGTTTTCTTCTCCATATCATTATAGGATATCTCCTTCAATTTTATTATTAATGAAAATAAGACAATAAAAGATTAATATTTATGTTATTGTAATGTAAATCCCGAATCTCCATTAACCCTTCTCTAAGAAATATATAGTTAAAATAAAAAAATATTGGTTTTGGAGGTTTATTATTTATTCACCTTGAAATATAATAAACTAGGTGGTCTCATTAGATCACCACCAACATGATGAATCTAGTGATAAGTAAATGAAACTGGTACGGACACTCTGAAATAATTTTTACACGTTTGATTTTGTTTTATTGTTAGTTTGAATGGGAAATTGTTTAGTTATATGAAAATAAATAAATTATATTCAGATTTAATAATAAAAAAATGAAATATTAGAATATTTACTTGAATTAATTATCCTAAATGATATAAAAAATTTAATTATTACTTATAAATTTATATTTTAATAAGTCCCAATTGATATTGGGGATGATATAATTTTAATTTTTATCAATGTAACATTTCATTTTGTAGATAACCTATTCATGGTGACTTATGTTACCAGATTGTTAAATTTTCTAGATTATTTTTATTAGTATATAATTAAGAAATGTTGTTAGTTAATGATATGTGTTATTTAATAAATTTTGTAAACTATTTTCATAATTTTAAATATGAATTATTTTAACATGATTTATCAAGACGTACATTATTTGTGTACTCGCATATGATTCACCAGGTTGATGTGTATATATTCTATTGAAATTTATTTATTTTCCATCGTAGATGGTTTTTTAGAGATTTTTTAGTTAATTACATTTCCATGGTCAAATTGGAACACAATTTTAATTGGATGGTTTATATTTTAAATGATAAATAATATAACCTTTATTTAATTTATGTTTTTCAATTAACATATATTGGATTCTATAACATGATATTGATTATAAATATTCACATTTTAGTCATAATGTTTCCATTATAAAAGTGGTGATATGATATTGATTTCACAAATTAACGGTCAATCTATTTGGTTGTCATTAGTCCACTAGTACAGTTTCCAAATTTAAATGAGATTGAGATTGATTGACTATGGTAGTTAATCAGGTGTTTGTAAAGACTCGTAAAATTAAAGGGAAATTTTTTCTAATTTTTTTTTGAGATTTTACAAGAACGTAGTTTTTGACTGCGCCTGATTCTGAGGCTCGGTGAGCCCAGAATCAATTTCTGAAGTTTAGCTCTGGTACGTTCAGTGAACGAACGTGCAGGTTTTCCTATCTTTTGAACCAGTGCTCAGAAGTGAAATTCGAGGCACCGATGAAACCGCAACGCTTATAATTGCTTAATAAGATCTTTTTCAGAGTTGCGTTTTCATGGGAAGTGTTGTTAAAAATTTGAGTAAGAGAAAATAAAAATTGAGTTACAATTTTTATTTCTTTTAAGTGGTTTATCCATTGAGTGGAAGTTGGGGTAACCACCCAACTTCCCATGAGAGGTTTAATGGTGAGGTGGGGCCCACAAAAACCCCACCCCTTTCATCTTCCCTAAACTCCCTTAAACCTCTCATCTCATTAATTGGTAACTCTTCTTAACATGTTTAACCCCCCTTTAATGCGAGACCACTCACCTTCCCCTCACTCTTCTTAAAATCATGCCAACTCAGTTAATTAATTAAGTGAGTTAAGTGTTTGATTTTTAAAAATTGAAAATGCTTGGCTTGATGTAATAAAATAATACAAGTCTTATTTTATTTGAGAGAGTGGATTGTTGTGTGAGGAGGTTTGAAGATGAAGCTCTAAGCTTTGAAGAACATCTTCCTTCTTGAAGAACACGAAGAACGCAACTCACCGACAAAGAATACCGACACCAAAGAGAAGCGACGTATCCCTTTATTCCTTCTCTGTGACAAGAGGGGATACGTCACATCTTTGAGTACGCTTGGGTGACGTCGGGCCTTGCAAGACCTACGACGAAGAATGCATCCCGATCTCCATCAAGGGAGGAGACACCACCTCGTGGAACGTCACCATTGATGACGACCCACCCTCTGACGTCAACAGAATCGGCACTGATCTTCCACGACGTCCGATCATCGTGACACTTGCCTCTTCCATGGCTCGACGACGTGTGATGTCTTTGCAAGGTAGGGGTTTGGTTTTCATGTCGTGAATAATTTTAGAAGTTCTTCGATATCAACGGCCAACTGTTATCAAAATAACGGTGGTGGTCGGACCGTAAAAACATGGACGAACCTCCTCTCCTTTTATTTTGTTGGTTATCTATGTGGCTTGAAATGTAAGCAACGTAGTGCCGTCACACCATGCGGGAATTTAGAGAATCATGAAAAAGAAGAGCGCCGCCGTCGCGCCGCGCCTTTGAGGTCGAACGAATCCGCGGTCGGAGTCGGGCCGCGGTGAAGGGGCGCAGCGACGTTGCGCCGCGCCGAAAAACCAATAGGACAGCGCATTTTGAACGTTGAGTGTGGATTGACAGGCGACGACGAATCGTGCTGAAATGGCGTTTGAGTTCCTTCACAGTGAAGAACGGGACCCGGGATGAGCTTCGGCGTAGACGAAATTGAAAAAGGACCAACGAAGCAACTCCAGTGGCCCGCAGACATCACTGGCGGTCGGAGGCAGCGGCACCCCGGCACGCCGCCTGGAGAAACCGCCGCGGCTAAAGCAGCGGCGGCAAGCGCGTGGATCCCGTGACCGCGCGGGATCCAGGGGGACGCGGCGCGCTCCGCGTCCGCGGAGCGCCAGCGACCTCTTCGGTCTTTTCACCATATCTTGGGCTACGGACCTCCGATCGATGCACCATTAGCTGCGATGTGATCTTTGGATTGAGACGGTCGTTTCGGTATATTACAATCAAGGTCTCGGAGTACTTTGGGTTCAGCCGGGTTGGTTCGTACACGAAACCAACCGGGCCCTCGGAGCGGAAATGCTTATATCTTAAGCTCAAGATGTCCGATTGACGTGCCGTAGACTTTGTTGGTTTCATATTGATGAGATAGAACTTTTGGAATACTTATCCTGAGTTTCTGATGTAGTTGGATAGTGGTTGGGTTAGATTTCACCCAAAATCCAACCGGGCCCCTAGAACGGAAAAGCTGATAACTTTCAGACTGGACGTCCGTTTGACGAACCGTCAGCGGAATTGGTGATCACGTGGAGAAGCATTCCCTATCAGTATACCCTATGAGATTTTGGGGTACAGTTGAGATACGGACAGGTTGGTTCGCACACGAAACCAACCGGGCCCCGGGGACGAAAAGGCTAGTAACACACAGACTGGGCGTCCGATTGACGCGCTGTCTGTTGCGTTGAGACCCCTGTGACGTGGTGTTCCTTTGAGATACTTGTAGTATCAACTAGTAGATCATGGAGCGGACCCTCCTGGAGATGAACGTGCAGAGTACAATGACTGTGTAGCCGGCTGAGACCTGACGACTGCTTGACCGATCGACTCAGCGTGTTTTGGATATCCCAGTGGGGAGAGCTTGGTTGTAGCCGCAGACCCACGGAGGAGGAGCGCTTGGTTTTAGCGGCAGAACCGCAGTACTCAACAGAAGGAGTACCTCTAGAGGTTATGAGGGGGAGCGCTTGGTTGTAGCGGCAGACCCATGGCGGAGGAGTGCTTGGTTGTAGCGGCAGACCCACGATACTTAACAGAAGGAGTACCTCTGGAGGCTATGAGGGGGAGCACTTGGTTGTAGAAGCAGACCCATGTTTGAGGAGCACTTGGTTTTAGTGGCAGACCCGTGTTACTCAAGAGAAGGAGTACCTCTGGAGGTTATGAGGGGGAGCGCTTGGTTGTAGTGGTAGACCCATGGTGGGAAGCGCTTGGTTGTAGTAGCAGGCTCACAGTACTCGACAGGAGGAGTACCTCAGCAGTCTTAGGTTAGTGAGCAGTACCTCAGAGTCGTGACAGGACCACTATACACTCCAGAGATGAGGCTCTTCAGCAGTTATGGTTTCGTTAATGAAAATCCTGGTTTGAGATGAGTCTATGACCTTTGTGTTTGCCTCTTTATTGAGATGGGTCACTTGAAAAACATAGGTATATGAATGGGCATATACCTGGGTAGTGGTTATACATTGATTTCATAATCTTTGTGTTTCCCCATGATTGATATGGGTTACTTGATAACATAGGTATATGTATGGGCATACACCTAAGTATAGGTTATCTGTTTGAGATCTTCTTTGAGGTTATCCTTGTTGGTTTCTGTGAGACCTTGAGGGTCTCGGGGTCCCTACTGAGTATCGTTATACTCACCCCTACACGGGCTATGCCCGCACCTCATTGTGTTGGTTGCAGATGATGGGCAGTGCTGATGGAGGCCGAGTGTTCGAGGACTGGACGGTACCCGGAGGTGGACTGCAGGACGAGTTAGTATCCGGAGGTGGAATTCACGGTGAGACCACACTCAGAGGAGGTTGATTGGAAAGAGCGATGTGGAGGATATCTGTACGTACTCTTCAGGTAGGATCCGTGGTGGAAGATCCAGGAGCTTCACCATCTGTACCTACCCTTCAGGTAGGATCCGAGGAGGACGTCCCAGGATCCACTTCCGTTCTTATAGCTGTTGTCTTTTTTTGTTGTACTTTTGTTCAGTTGTAGTTGTACTTTCAGTTGGGTTTGTATTCTGGTCCATTTACTTTTCAGCACTTCTCATTGTACTTAGTGTTTTACTTCCTCTTGTACTCTGTGGTGTTTTTTTACTTTTATAAAGGCAATGCCTTCCCAGTTATCAGGATTTATGCCTTTGGTAGTAGTCACCAGCCCCTGGCCTATGGAAGGCAGGCTTGGGGTAGTCACTGCACGGGCCCCGAGGACGGGTCGTGACAAATTGTTATCAAAGGGTTCGGTTCTACCGCAGAACTTATAACTCTGATATTCCCTTTCTGTGAAGCAATAGTGTTAAGGGTACCAAGTGTGGTTTTCAGTTCAGGGAGTCCAGTGTTGGTGCGGCGGCCGGCGTATCCGTACACCAGTACCCTAACTACTGATTTCTGACTTTGTGCACGAAAACACTAATTGCGTGTGTGTTTCCAAGGGTTTTAAAGTCATCTCAAACCAGGTCAGCTCACCAGGTATAAATCGTTTGACCGTGTCATATCTGTTCAGGATGTCTCTATGCAGACAGTCTGTTGGAGTTCCATGAGGGTACTCGATGATGGCTCACCGAGCGACAAGGCTTCGGTTCGGGGCCCTTTTTACTATGTTGGAACCCTCGGGTGGTGTACCGGCAGCACCACCACTTGTTGGGTAGCAGATTCAAGTAGCTATACTAGTAAACTGTGCATGCTGGAAGAGCGCGTTGCATGAGTTCTAGCAGTAGTGGCCTCCGAGGTTACGAGGTGAGGTAGATTCCCAGATAGTAGAGGACTGGCTGGAGGTGATTGCTAGAGTTTTCCGCCTAGCTGTGACACTAGTGGAGTGGATGGTGGACTTGGCCACTAGTATTTTACAGTAATGACCATGAGGATGGTCTGCATAGTGACGAGACTTCGGTACGTGGACCGATGCCTGAGATAGTGCCTTCGAGTAGTGTGTTAGCTATACATCACTACCTATTGGTCAGTAGTTACAACCGGCGGTACCGGTAGGTGACACATGTAGGCTTATTGCCTTATACGTGTTCCAACATCAGATACCCTCAATTTCTGAGGCGAACCTGACTCACAGGCGGCTGAGGACTGGATTGAGGAGGTGACTCAGAGTTTTCTAGAGCTTATACAGCTTCAGGTGGACGACGTTTCGGTAGCTGAGAATTCATCGAGGCGTACCGAACATTCCAGGTACTCGATGAATACGATTCAATCAGTGCTATAGAGCTCAGACCTCTGGGCGTGGTGTGTTTAAGGATATGCTAGCCAGCAATTTTTTCCTCTATGCATTCCTACTCACGTTAGGGTGCTAGAGAGAACCTTGAGGTTGAATGTTCTTTGGCTGAATGAATATAGCTAGAGAATGTTAGAAGTTGGAACACAGTGAGCTGGTTCTAGTCTCAGATACTTAGGCGTGTGAATGTTTCAAGAATAGGAAATGTTAAGGACAGATAAATCTACAGAGTAGAAAACTTGGAGGTAGAGCTAGGAGAGAAGCATGAGGTGGTGTACATTTCAACATGTTACAACCCCCCGCCTTTGTTGTTCCCTCCAGGATTAGGGAGCTGGAGGGCAAGGGAAGAGAGTAGTTGCATGCGGTCGAGGAGTGCAACCGAAATGGCTCTAAGGATGATTCGAAGTGGGGACTTTGTCTTCTACTAGCTACCGTAGCCACAGACATCGATAGGAATCATCCATTCCTTCTATGAATCTAGTCCCAGACCTTGAGTTTCCAGTTAAGCCGCTGACTTGACCCTCACGTCTGGGGATACCTTTGGGAGGAGACTCGATAGTCACACTTACACCGACGGTGTGATCTGACCCTTGAGGCGAGAGTCTCGGTTGGGACCTCTTGGTGATGGCGTCGAGGCCTTATGACGTTAGTTTGAGTATGGATTGGGAAATCACTCTTCATACTCAAATTGACGATATTAGGCAAACGTCGGGATGGGTTTTCCTTGGTCGGCGAAAAGGAAACCCCAGGCAGCATAGGATAAACTCATGCACAGGAGGGTGTGATCGATCACTCTTGAGTTGATCAAACTAACCCTCATGGCATCAGTCGTTTGAGTTCCAGTTCTAAACAGGAATTGCAGACCTCTAGAGTTCGAGGATGACGATCACGTCCTCATATGGATCTCACCTCGATGAGGATTACAGAGAGTTGGCCAAGACGACAACTTATCTCCAAGGTTCAGTGGACCATTCAAAGGTCCTCATCTGGGTAGGCAGGGTGGTTTACCGCTTGACCCATCCACCTAAGTTGCACCAGGTGGACGAAGACTTCCAGGTATCTCAACTGAGGAGATACGTGTGTGATCCTTCACATATCATCGACCATGGGGAGCTGGACTTGGGCGATGGGGTGAATTTCTCAGTGGTTCCAGTGGGGACCGAGGATCAACGGGAGGGGATCCTATGAGGATTGTCGATTCCTCAGGTGCACTTTCTTTGGTAGTACGGGAATCTCCAGGTAAGCACATGGGAGCAGAAGGCTCAGATGCATGCTCAATACCGCTTTTTTATCCCTAGTCTATGTTTAAGCTTTACGAGGACGTAAATCCCTAAGGTGGGAGTAATGTAAAGACCCGTAAAATTCAAGGGGAATTTTTTCTATATTTTCTTTGAGATTTTACATGAACGTAGTTTTTGACGGCGCCTGATTCCAAGGCCCGGTGATCCCAGAATCAATTTCCGAATTTTAGCTCGGGTACGTTCAGTGAACGAACGAGCGGGTTTTCCAATATTTTGAACCGGTGCTCAGAAGGGAAATCCGAGGTCACTGATGAAACCGCAGCACTGATAATTTCTTATGAAGATCTTTTTTGGAGTTGCGTTTTCATGGGAGGTGTTGTTAAAAATTTGTGGAAGATAAAATAAAACTTGAGTTACATTTGTTATTTCTTTTAAGTGGTTTATCCATTGAGTGGAAGTTGGGGTAACCACCCAACTTCCCATGAGAGGTTTAAAGGTGAGGTGGGGCCCACACGAACCCCACCCCTTTCATCTTCCCTAAACTCCCTTAAAACTCTCCTATCATTAATTGGTAACTCTTCATAACATGTTTAACCCCCCTTTAAGGTGAGACCACTCACCTTCACCTCTCTCTTCTTAAAATCATGCCAACTCAGTTAATTAATTAAGTGATTTAAGTGTTTGATTTTTAAAAATTGAAAATGCTTGGCTTGATGTAATAAAATAAGACAAGTCTTTTTTTATTTGAGAGAGTTGATTGTTGTGTGAGGAGGTTTGAAGAGGAAGCTCTAAGCTTTGAAGAACGTCTTCCTTCTTGAAGAACGCGAAGAACGCAACTCACCGACGAAGAACGCCGACACCAAAGAGCAGCGATGTATCCCTTTATTCCTTCTCTATGACAATAGGGGATATGTCACATCTTTGAGTACACTTGGGCGATGTCGGGCCTTAAAAGACCTACGGCGAAGAACGCTTCCTGGTCTCCATCAAGGGAGGAGACACCACCTTGTGGAACATCGCCATTGACGACGACCCACCCTCTGACGTCAATGGAATTGGCACCGATCTTCCGCGAGGTCCGATCATCGCAACGCTTGCCTCTTCCGCGGCTCAATGACGTGTGACGTCTTTGCAAGTAAGGGGTTTGGTTTTCATGTCGTGAATAATTTTAGACGTTCTTCGATATCAACGGCCAACTGTTATCAAAATAACGGAGGAGGTCGGACCATAAAAACATGGCCGAACATCCTCTCCTTTTATTTTGGTGGTTATCTACATGTATTGAAATGGAAGCGACGCAGTGCCGTCGCACCGTGCTGGAATTTAGAGAATCACGACGAAGAAGCGTGATGCCGTCGCGCCGCGCCTTTGAGGTCGAATGAATACGCGGTCGGAGTCGGGCCGCGGTGAAGGGGCGGGACACCGTCATGTCGCGCCGGAAAACCAAGAAGACGACGTGTTTTGAACGTTGAGTGCGGATCAACGGGCGAAGAAGAATCGGGCCAAAATGGCGTTTGAGTTCCTTTGCAGTGAAGAACGGGACCCATGATGAGATTCAGCGCAGATGAAATTGAAAAAGGACCACAGGAGCAACTCCAGTGGCCCGCAGACACCACCGGCGGCTGGAGGTGGTGGCCGGCACCGGACGGCTGCCCGGAGGTGGCGGCGCGCCGCCTGGAAAAACCGCCGTGGTGGCGAGCGCGTGGATCCCGTGACCGCGCGGGATCTAGGGGGACGGGGCGCACGCCGCGTCCGCGGAACGCCAGCTCGTTGGCCGAGCTAGGGAGCCACCCGGTCGAGCCGGGCTGGCATGAGCGGACCGAGCTGGGCCGCGCCCAGCCGGGCCAGGCCGCGCCATGCCGGGTCGGACCCGGACCCGGTTCGGCCGACCCGGGGGGGGGGGGGGGGTTGGGCCGGGCCGGGCCCAGACCCCCGTTTTTAGACCTCTTCAGTCTTTTTCCCATATCGTGGTCCACAGACCTCAGATCGATGCACCTTTAGCTGCGATGCGATCCTTGGATTGATACGGTCGTTTAGGTATATTACCCTCAAGGTTTTAGAGTAGTTTGTGTTCAGCCGGGTTGGTTCGTACACGAAACCAACCGGGCCCTCGGAGCGGAAACACTAATATCTTGAGCTCCAGACATCCGATTGACGTGCCGTAAACTTTGTTGGTTTCCTATTGATGAGACAGAACTATTGGAATACTTCTCCTGAGGTTTTTATGTAGTTGGATAGTGTCTGGGTTGGATTGCATCCGAAATCTAACCGGGCCCCTGGAATGGAAAAGCTGATAACTTTCAGACTGGACGTCCGTTTGACGAACCGTCAACAGCGTTGGTGATCACGTGGAGAAATGGTCCATATGAGTATACCCTATGAGAGTTTGGGGTACAGTTGAGATATGGACGGGTTGGTTCGCAAATGAAACCAACCGGGCCCCGGGGACGAAAAGGCTAGTAACACACAGACCGGGCGTCCGATTGATGCGCCGTCTATTCCATTGAGACCCCTATGACGAGGTGGTACTTTGAGATACTTGTAGTATCAACCAGTAGCTCGTGGAGTGGACCCTCCCGAAGATGAGCGTGCAGAGTACGAAGACCGTGTAGCTGGCTGAGACCTGACGACTGCTTGACCGATCGACTCGGTGTGTTTCGGATAGCCCAGTGGGGAGCGCTTGGTTGTAGCGACAAACCCACAACGGAGGAGCGCTTGGTTGTAGTGGCAGACCCGCGGCACTCAACAGAAGGAGTACCTCTGGATGCTATGAGGGGGAGCGCTTGGTTGTACCGGCAGACCCACGGCGGAGGAGCGCTTGGTTGTATCGGTAGACCCACGGTACTCAATAGAAGGAGTATCTATGGAGGATATGAGGGGGAGTACGTGGTTGTAGCAGTAGACCCACGGTGGAGGAGCGCTTGGTTGTAGCGGCAGACCCACGGTACTCAACAGAAGGAGTACCTCTGGAGGCTTTGAGGGGGATCACTTGGTTTTAGCGGTAGACCAATGGTGGGAAGCGCTTGGTTGTTGCAGCAGGCCCACAATACTCGACAGGAGAAATACCTCAGCAGTCTTAGGTTAGTGAGCAGTATCTCGAAGTCGTGACAGGACCACTGTACACTCCAGAGACGAGGCTCTTTAGCAATTATGGTTTCGTTAATGAAAATCCTGATTTGAGATGAGTCTATGACCTTTGTGTTTGCCTCTTGATTGAGATGGGTCTCTTGATAAACTTAGGTATATGTATGGGCATATACCTGGGTAGTGGTTATCCGTTGATTTCATAATCTTTGTGTTTTACCATGATTGAGATGGTTTACTTGATAACATAGGTATATGTATGGGCATACACCTAAGTAGAGGTTATCTATTGAGATCTTCTTTGAGGTTATCATTATTGGTTTTTGTGAGACCTTGAGGGTCTCGGGGTCCCTACGGAGTATCATTATACTCACCCCTACACGAGCTATGCCCGCACCTCGTTGAGTTGGTTGCAGACGATGGGTAGTGCTGATAGAGGCCGAGTGTTCGAGGACTGGATGGTACCCGGAGGTGGACTGCAAGATGAGTCAGTATCCGGAGGTGGACTTCACGGCGAGACGACACTCGGAGGAGGTTGACAGGCAAGAGCGATGTGGAGGCTATCTGTACCTACCCTTGAGGTAGGATCCGTGGTGGACGATCCAGGAGCTGCGCCATCTGTACATACCCTTCAAGTAGGATCCGAGGAGGATGTCCTAGGAGCCACTTCTGTTCTTCCAGCTGTTGTCTTTTTCTGTTGTACTTTTGTTCAGTTGTAGTTGTACTTTCAGTTGGGTTTGTATTCTGGACCATTTACTTTTCAGCACTTCTCTTTGTACTTAGTGTTTTACTTTCGCTTGTACTCTGTGGTGTTTTTTTACTTTTATAAAGGCAATGCCTTGTCAGTTATCAGGATTTATGACTTTGGTGCTAGTCGCCAGCCCCTAGCCTATGGAAGGCCGGCTTGGGGTAGTCATGGCATGGGCCCTGAGGACGGGTCGTGATAGTATTTTTATTAGATGTAATTCTTTTGGTTTTGGTACTTTAAGAGAATATTTTATACCGTACAAATAATCCTCACCCATGTGAAAAGATACTTGAGGTTGTTATTTTCACATTTCTACAGCCTTATTACCTCATGGAACTATCATATAATATGATATCATAGATATTTTACTTTTACATATTACCAAATATATGAAAAATTCAATGTATAAGGTATATTTAACCCTGTCAATATGACAAACATATATTCTACCCACAATATGAATGTTGTTGAGTACTACTCAGTGTATTTATATAGATTATGTTATAATATATTTAACACATATACATGAATAATATAAAATCTTTTATATCAAGTGAATTTCAATTTTATGATGTGTTATATTTTATAAATCATGTTTCTTAAATATAATTGGGTATGTATATACAATTTACAAATGAAACGTAAACTTCTTGATATGATGTTGTATAATAAAGGTTCATAGTAAGGGGTTAAATTATATTATTTATTATATACTCAATATTTTTTTGATATCTTCAATGAACATTCATATATTGACTAACATGGATGTTCATGTGTACAACAAAATTTAACCTAATAGTTTTGTTTCTTTTAATTTGTTTATATAATCTTGAAGCTAGTCCGATTCCGCTATCATTTTTTATATCTTTTTGGGGGTTATATAGATTCACCATCTCAATTTCTACTCAAGAGCCCCTATAAGATAACTATAATAAAGAACCTAGTTCATTTTCAAAAATTAATTTATAAATGTTTTTTTAAATTATGTAAAAAAACACAGAAAATATGTAGCTAATTTGGACAGATTTTACACTATTTATATATTTTGGAAATTATGTATATTGATCAGAAAATGGATCATTTTATTTATCCAGGGATAGTATATATATAATTATATTTTAGAGGACTAATGATAAAAAATATGAATTTTGACTATATTTATTCCATTAATGTTATATGCCTTGAATTTTGTGCTTCTAGAAAGACTGAAACATGTGAAATTTTAATAGAGTTATTTAATTAATGGTTTCACCATTATTTTATTATTTCTATAATGTTTATAATTTTTGTAACAAGTTGTTTTACTACTAACAAGAAATATAAGTAAGATAATTGTTTTCAAAATATTAAAAAAATCACAATTAATGTTAAAATGATAAAATCACGATGAATAACATATTAGTTGTAAAACAAATAAGTGATAAAAATAATAAAAATAGAAAAACACATTTATCACTCTTTTCAACTATTTTTTTATTCATCATCATATTAATCCAATTATAATTTCACATTTAATGATTAAGGGTACTTATCAATAAAGAACAAAATGGATAAATATGTGATCAAACAGGTTCAAAAATTATATATTATTTAAGAACCCATATTCATTGATAGTGGACAGAGGGGAAAAAATAGTACTAACTATCAATATAATGTGAATGCTGATTAGAACAAATAATGGAAAATATAAATTATTCCATTTAATAACATTTTACCAAAAATATAAATAATTTCAAAATTAATAATTAAAATTTTAATAGATAAGGAATAAGAAAAAATATCATTTTATTATATGATCATTATATCCCAAAATTTATTAATAGATAAATGTATAGAGGACTAATACGATCTGAAGATAATTTTTCAAATGTTTCATGGTCACTTTTAAAAAAAATATGAATTAAAACATGATAGATATAAGAACATGGGGTTAGTGAAATCACAAAGCATGTGGTAATTCAGAGATTAATTAAATTTTATGTTTTCCAATTAAAAACAACCATAATCACTTGTTAAAGTTAACTAATTTTATATCTCCATACACACAAGAATATAATAAAAAATTAACATGTGATTTTAAAGGTTCAATTTTGAATTTGAGTAGCTAGTCCCTTGTATGATCTGGAAGGACTAGCGATCAAATAATCTACATGTAAAAACTTGTAAATTATTATGTGTATGAAAAATCCATATAATTTTTTTATGAGTCTCCAAAATGATTTTTTCATTCCAAAAAATTAATGTATCCAAAAAATAGAATAATTTTAATTTTTTGGATAAATCATTAAAGGTATTATTTATTTCGATAATTATCCAGTTTTCTAGTGTGAATACATCTTCGTCACTATAATTTTCATAAACAATGCTTCATGAAAAAAACTCAATGACAAACTAAAATATCATTTTGAAAGAGTTCTTGAACTAATAAAATTAATGTATTAAATTCTACCTCTCTTTCTCTCTCTCATTCTCACTCATGCACTATCTCTCTCTCTAAATTTTGTTCTTATGAAACAAGTCACCATTTTTTCGTTGGAAAATACTCAACACATACATTCTTCTTTAAACAGATAATATAAATATATATTTTCAAGTTAATATTCATGATAATAAAATTATCACATTTATTCCCCCCAAATTATTCATCACATCGTGGAAAAATAGTTATGTGAAATTGAATTTAACACCCCATAATGAGTCAGATGTTAGAATTTGAAAACTCCAACCACCACATAGAATATAATGTTATTTATTAGGACTTAATTAATTATTTATTATAAAAATGTACACATAATAAAACCTAAACGACTGTGAATTATATTTTATTTGGAAATTTTGTGCATATCATTTAATTTTAAACATTATATACATTGACATTACTGATAACATAATTAACATGATTCTAAAATTCCATTTTTTTAATGCTACAAGAGAAAACATGGCGAAAATAATAAGAAAACCAGTGATCTATAAATTTTAGAGATATAATAAAAATGGAATAAAGAGATAAATGTTTTAAAATAGACAAATAAATGTGGAATAATAAGAGAAATAATAAAGAACATGAAAAATGATACATGATATAGTATAATAATCATAAAATGAGAAATTTTGAAACAATAGAAAACAATGCATTAGAAACAGAGGTCCAGGGAAAATTACCAAGAAATCCAGTTGTAAAAAGTCCAATAATGGAATATGTTTCACTCCCTATTCCAACATTACATGTCAATAGAATAAACAATATCCCATTCATTAGAGTACTCTATAATTCTGGGTGCACCCATGACATTTATTTCATTCTAATGATTAAGTGTTCCAAATTGATCAAAAAACATCAATTCATTTATATTTATAATTTATAGAAATAAAAAATTGAGTGTAATAAATACATGTATGTCTTAAATTTAAAGAGTTATAAGTGTATAAAGGTGAATACCCTTGATAGAGAATGGGTATGGTATTCACTACACAATTATTTTGGCATGGAAAATTGTGGTGAAATTGTGGTAGCATAATGAAGATTCATAAAGAAAAATGGGGAGATAAGAGAGAAATGTATATATATCATAATTTGGAAAAAAATTTAAATAACAGGGACATAGAATAACATATCATATCTTGATGATATGATGAAAAAAGACATAATGTAAAGATAATACTTGAAGAAGGATAAAAAATGAATGATACCTTACATACGTTGGGTACACCAAATGCTTGGTATGGGATTATTGATAGACTTAGGGTCTCCTTGGGAGTACTATAGATACTAAAAATAAGTGTACGGAAATGCTTAAGGGAGCTTTAGTTAAGATAAATGGGATTTTTGGTGGCTTTATATAGGGGAATATGACGATTTCATTAATATTTTGGTTTTGGATTATACATAATAAAATGAACGAAAACACAAACAATATCATGGTTATTTTTCCATGGTTTAATCCAAATGGTTTTGGATTTCATTATTTTATAAGACCACTGGACGAAAGTAATTAAATAATACCCTTTCTTATGTTGAGGCGACTCTTACTCTTAAAGAATATATTTTGAAACCTTAAAATATAATAATGGTTATGGAGGATTCATATTTATTTAAAATAATAATAAAATAAACACAAAATATCATTATTTTAAATAGAAAAGTAATATTTTTTCATGAATAAAATTTATAGAATTTAGTACATTTTATCGGGTTATTATTATGTTAAAATTCAAAAAGTACATTTATATGGTATTTAATTTTTACCCAGAATATCATCCCACTATGATGATTATAAAAACATCACTATTGTATAATATCAAATTTATAATTCCATAAATAATATTCATTTTATTTAGAAAAATTCAAAATATGTGAATTTTAAAATTGAGGATAAAATTGACATTTATTGAGAAGTGATGGTTTTCTTAATAGTAATACTTTTGAACCCTTATAAATGTTACATTCGAATAAAAAATTTATATTATCATTTATATTATATAAAAAATATATAATAATAACATTAAAAAAATATTTATTTCAAAAATCCATTAATTCATAAAAAATAATTAAATGAATTTGACTACTACCTCAAAATATTATTTTTGTTTTATTGAATAGAAATCATTTCTCATTAAACAATAATATGATGATAATATTTTAATTATTATATAAAAAATTTTATACATACAAATATTGTAAGGTCTTGATACATATCCATTTAATAAACTATAAACTGCCCAACAGATAAGGTGCATGATGGTCAGACATTCATTCGGTGGTTCAGCGAACATGGTTTGTGTCGTGAACTCGATTATCATAAAAATTTATCAATAATGGTTTTGATAATTCATTTGTTAATGGGTGAAAAATTCAAGATGGTAAAGGGTAAATCACAATGAAGATATCTCCCTTATAAGCTCTGATAAATGGGTTTCATAAGATATAATCCTACTGGTTGAGACCATTACTTCCATTTCCTATGCCAATAGTATTTTTTAAAACCCTATATTAATACTAATCATGTGATCATTGATGAATGACAATATTATCAATAGTAATTATCATTTAAATTCCATCAACTTCAATAAGATATAACAAAACCAGAAAAGATAATTTTTTTTCTAAAACCATATTACATAATAATACATTTAAATAAATTTCTAGGGGATATTAATTATAATATTTTAGGTCGATACAATATTCCTCCATAAAAAAACATATCCTTTGAAATTTTGTGTTCACATAAAAAACAGATGTGGGAAACACTATTTCATCACCTCCTACGGTTCCCACATTTTTATGAAACTTTTTTATTTGCCAGACCACTTTGACAATGTGTATTGTCTTATTTTGTATAGACTTTTATAAAATATATATGACCATCACCAACCAGACTTCGTAAGAGAGATCATTATCCAATGGTACCATCATTTTATTGAGTACATGTGAGGTTTTTTTATGTGATTACTCAAGTGGTATACATGTTATACATATTTTATTTGAGATATGTATTATTGTAGTTCTATTCGATTGACCACTACTCTGATGAAATCAAGGATCTGAGATGGAACATTTTATCTTAGAATAACATATTCCATCATCCTAAATATCATCAATTTAATCAAGGGGTATTTCTAGAGGAATACCATGTATCCAACATCAAACTTTAGGTATCATTGGGGATTTTTATCAGAGTTTTTTTTTGACATTGCGAAAACATGATGTGATTATGGATAATCATAACCTTTTACAAAATTTCCTTGGCCATTTTAGGACCTAGCAGTATCTTTTTCCGAACATCATCCAATCATGAATGTTTTCGCCCCCTCTTCCCATAAAATGATTCATAATGATCCATTTGGATGATCGAGTGGAAAATGTTGTTGTAAGTCAAATCAATCAGGGGAAGATATTGGTCCAATACTCCATTTAATTCAATAGTGAATTCAAAATAAAAGTCCAAAAATTTCTATGTGGTCTTCTCAGATTAGACATCAGTTTGAGCATGATAATTCAAGATAATGTTCAAATTAGAATACAGAACATGTTTGAGAATCATTCATAACATAGAGGTTAATCTTAAATCTTGATCATATACAATCGATAGTTTCACACCATGCATCCTTAAAACATCTCTAATGTTTAAGTGTGAAAATTAAACCAATGATATGCCTCTCAAATCGCAATGAAGGGTGATATCATTGTAAGATGATTCACCATAACCCATTAGAAATATTTCATCTTGATTCCATTGGAATACTAGGGAAAAATCCCACAGGGATGTTTTTCCATTTCTATGTAGGTATGGGTAATCATTTTATCATCCACACATTTTTTTCAATTCCAATTTCACATATTTGAGTTCAATACATCTTTATGTATTACCGATGTACTAATTATTCATATTTTCCCACCAATAGTTCCCTCAATGATCTCCATTAATCATTGTGATTCTGAGGTTGATGAAAAAGGTTAATAAATGTGCAACATCCAACAAATCCATCCTTAACTCATGATTTTATGGAATATATAGTATTGTCCCAGATATCAAAACTCATTATTTATTAACATTTAACTCCGATGATTTCCCTTTTATAATTTTTTTAAATTTCATATAAATCCAAGCATACTTGTTTTGAGAATACGTTAACCTCTATAGAAGGGACAGTTGAAAAATCATTTGTGAAAGGATTGATGATGTTCCTTCCATTATGAATCTCATGTCCATCCTTTCTAAATCTAAGAATTTCAGATCACTATCCAATATAATTAATGATTGAATTGTTATATAATTTAAACTTAGAGAAAGATCCAATTTATTCACTTTACTTTGATTATAGTGTGTTTAGAATTCATATTCATTGATTAGATCAATCTATCTTAATTGTTAAATATTTATCACACTTTGTATGAATATATACATAAGAATTTTGGGATCTATATATATTTCAGATTTCTGTTCAAATAGATAATTCCAACATATTTTAAAGTGAAGATCACAATATCCAACTATATATCACGTGTTGGATAGTAATTTTTGTGAACTTTCAACTTCCTTGTTTCATTGGCTATGACATTATCATTCATCCACAACACAAAACCTAAACCTTTCCTCAGTGCATCAATGAATACCACCAAAATATCTCCATGTGTGGGTAGTGTAAGCACATGTGAAGTGATATGCCTCCTTTTTCCCATGATTCTCTTTTGAAACTCATCATTTCAAGAAATATTACTCCCTTTCGAGTTCTTTGGTTTAGAGGGTATAAAAATCAGGTGAAATGTCCCACAAATTTACGGTAATACCCAGATAATCCAATGAAACTATCGATATCTATTATTAATGATGGAATCTTCTATACATAAAATTATTTTTTCATTGAAGGGTCTATAGATATCCCATTTACTGTCATAATATACCCCACGAATGAGACTTCCTTTAACCAAAAATCACTTTTTCCATACAGGAAAAAATATTTCCCTTTCAGAATGTCTTTAACATCGTATTCAAATACTCCTCATGCTCCTCCTTACATTTGGAGTATATTATAATATCATCTATAAACACTACCAAAAAAATTTCATGATAATATCTTAAAACTATATTTGTCCATTCCATGAATATTTCTAGATAATTAATGATTCAAAAAGTCATTACTATGATATATTAGTGAATGTAACTTATACCACATTTACTCTTAGAGATTACTTCCTCCTTTACCATAACCCAAAAATATTCCAACTACATATCAACCATAGAGATGTACTATTATCCACATAGCTGATCGAACAATTTATAAATCCAAGGAAGAGGTTATGTTTTTTATTGTAATCTTTTTGAACTCATGATAATAAATACAAAGGTGTATTGACCAATAATTTTTCATAATGAAGATGACTTCTGCACCCCATGGTAAATCACTTCTCTGTATAAACCCTATATCCATATTCTCCTATAGTTGTATCTTCAGGTGATTGTGTTCCACAACAACCATTCTATAAGGAGTATTATATAATATTTATTAAATTTTTATAATCACAATTTAGAATTAAACCATTTGGATGTGAGGAAGAGGATTCAATTCCCCAGAAAACACATCTGCATATTCCTTCATAATAAGAATGTATTCAAGGATGGTTCATTCCTTAAACTCAATAATTAGATATAGATACACATGCTCATATGGAAATAATTTCAACTCTAGGGATTTTGGTGATAAAGTGGATTAATCTTACTCCATTAACTTTTATATAATCTGGGTTCGATTCATAATATAGAGAGTGATTTCCTCTTTGCATAAATTTATGTGGGATATAAAGAGGGAAAGAAAATCCATGCCTCTAATTTCATAAAATAAAAAGGTGTAATGATAAGGATCTAGGGGATGTTCATCCCGCAAATTGTGATAAAGGGGGAGTAATAAATTATGAATTAAATAATTTCACCATATATCATTTTCACAGACAGTTTTATTTCCATTATTTGAATAGTTATACTAATACTTTTTGATTTGAAGTGTTTCATAGAACCAAAATCAAAATGTACATTAACTACAATTGAATAAATAACAAGAGTACCATTCACCACATTATTCTCAGGATCTATCTCAATTATTGTGGTGAAATATTATACCCTTTCTTCATTGGGGGTTGTTGATGGTCTCTAAAATATCATAGATTAGTTAATTGGTTTTAAAGTTTCCCTAGATCCATATTGTTGTAGAAATAAAAAATAATTTATTATTTTAATAATGAATTCTATTACCCCATTGCATTTATGGGTTTCTTCTATTGTAAATCCTTAGTTAGGATCCCTTCCTTCCCATATTTAATGTATTTCCTATCCCCTTAGGCAATTTCTAGGGTGCTATTTTCTGCACTACTTAAAAGTTGGATGAATAAAATTAATAGTGCCATTAGATTTATCGATCAGAACACCAAAATTAAACTCTACTTATCACTTATTATCCCCATGATACTCTTGAGATTTTTTGTTCTCCATTTTGACATTGAGGGAACGTTGGAAAATTTCATTAGATCAACCAAATTCATGGATCACCATGGAATTTAATAGAATAGGATTTATCCCACTAATGAAGTGGTCTGCTATGAATTCTGGGTAATGAAAAAGCTAGAGGGGTATCATGAATTTCATGTGATGTTTTCCTTGTAACCACTAACAAATTTATCATCCCTTTTCATGTGGGAAAGGAAATCCATTTTCACTTTAAGGCACATATTTGGAGGATAATATTTACAGGAAAACATTTTCTGTAATTCCTTCCACTCCATCATATTAATCTCTTCATCAGTCTTCATACTCATGATCAATGTCCACCACTGATCAACTTCTCCTTCTATAAAATAAAAATCTATTATCAATTTATCTTCTTCTTAACACTGACAGATGAAGAATATACTCTCAATGTATTCAATATATTATTCCACAATTAAGTGATTAGATGACCCATTGATGGTAGGAGGCAATTTTCACATAATAGTCTCATTCACATATTGATATAACATAGTGGTATTTTTTCACTATTCCTAGTAAAGTTATTTATTCAGATCCTGAGTTAGCTAAGAGTGTATCATCATAAAGATTCAAATTCCTTCTCCCATTGGTTTGGGAATCTCGTTGGGGTAGTCATAAAAGTTCCATTTCATTGTTTTTACAGACTATTTCTAATATTTTATAAATTGGATAGAATAATGGGATAATTAACAATCAGTATTTTTATACAATTAGACACATAAAGGGGGAATCCAATGAAATTAAAGTGATAACACAAAAATGAAATTTATCTCCCTATCCAATGAATTTATAGGATTCAATCTATGTTACCCATGATCTATTTCATAATATATATTTTAATGGGTATTTTTATTACCTTAATAATGGTTCATAATGAGATTATATATTTACCAAGGAATATACTCTAATAAATTCATACTAGGTGACCATTAAGGTCCGTTCTCATGTACCATGTTACATTGAGTCAGCCCTGACACACCTTTTTATAGTGGTTACCAAAAGGTACATCTATGCCAGAACCATGTCCATTTATATTATCCTGATAGGGATGTAATTTTTTAATTAACTAATTATAATATTCTAAAAAAAATTTG
Source organism: Viscum album (assembly GCA_963277665.1). Classification (NCBI taxonomy): domain Eukaryota; kingdom Viridiplantae; phylum Streptophyta; class Magnoliopsida; order Santalales; family Viscaceae; genus Viscum; species Viscum album. Next base: position 142,960,055 of record OY728123.1, on the reverse strand, counting down.
ATGTTTTTTATACTTATTATTATCAATAAATAATTCTCTAGAGTTTCATATTTCTATTACCATAAATAATTACAGTCTCTGTTAATACAAATAAAAACCCATCTTCTTTATAACACATTAATTAATTATTTATAAGATAAAAACACACATAGAACAACCTAAATGATATAGAAGTACATTGTCTTTGGGAATTTGGTAAAAAACATAACATCTAGAACATGGTGTGTAAAAAAATTATTCAATACGTCATTAACATTCTTCTAAAATTCCTTTTCATTTAAATATGCATCGATAACTTCGAAAAAAACATAAAAAACATGTGATCTATAAAACCCCGTAAGGTAATAAACATTGAATATGATTGTAATTTTTAAAATACGATAATATAAATTGGAAATAAAAATATTATAAATAAAAACGTGAATAATGAGACATGATATTACATGGTAATTATATCATGGTAAATGTGGAAACCACATACAACACCACATCATAAACATAGGTCAAGGATAAAATACTAGGAAATAATTTGGGGGAAAGGCCAATAAATTAATCAAGATCAATTACAATCCCATAATGATGTCTAATAAGACAAAATATTACACAATTCATTAGGGAAATATATAATTTTGTGAATACCCATCACATTCATTTCATTCTCATGATTATGTGTGCCAGATAGTTCATAAAACATAAATTAATTTATATTACTAATTAATTTCATGATCAAGTAGTTTGGAATAACCTCATTTAAGGAAAAATTCATTGTGGTTTACATAAATAGTATCCAATACCCTTGATAATAAATGGTTTAGTTATTCACAAAAAAATTATTTTTTCATTGAGAATCACAGTGAAATTTCGGTTGCGTAACGATGACACCTAAAAATTAATAAAAACGGATTTATGAGAGAGATATGGGACTATAATAGTTTTAAAATAATTTTTACAGTATAAGGGATATGTAGTATCAAATCCCATCCTGATGAAATGATTATAAATTCTATAAGAAAATGAAGATACTTGGATGAATAATGGAATTTAAAAGATACCTTACTTGGTTGTGTGACCCAAAATGCATAGGGGCTCAATGATAGGTTGGGGAACCTTAGGGGTATTCATGAGATTGGATGAGAGAGTATGTAAATTATCTATAGAGTTTGTTTTAAAATAATCGAGATCATGGGTGATTTAATTTAGGAAAAGTGGGGGATTGGTTTATTTTTTTTTGGATTTGGACTCAATATAATAAAACAACTAATACCAAACACCACATAATTGATTTTTCTACTAGTTTATACCAAATGAGTGTTTTTTTCAATATTTTATAATTACTGGAGAATAAAATAAAAAAATAATACGCTTTCTTATATGGAGTTCAGTCATACTGTTAAAGATAAGATTTTAAAACCATAAAATATATTAATTGTTTTGGAGGATTCATAATTTCATTGTAATATTAAAAAAAATAAACATTAAATCACATTATTTTATATAGAAAAATATATTTTGTCATGTATAAAATTTATAGTATCTATTAAATCTCTTTATGGTCATTATGATGTCATAATACACAAATTATATTTATATGGTATTTAATTTTGTCCCAAAAATTCAAGTCTCAAAAAATTATGAGAAATTCATCATTTGATAATTTTGATGATATAATTCCAAATCTAATATTTATTATTTCTATTTAATTATCTATTTATGTCAATTTTTACTTTTAAAATTAAATTTACATTTATTATGAAATGCAGTGTTTTTTGGCAATAACATTTTTGAACCATTACAAATATTTTATTTGACCTCATAAAAATTACATGCCAGTTTATATTTAATAAAAATTATTGAGTAATAATATTGTGTCAAAATATTATTTATTTCAATATTTCATTAATTAATCAAAAATAATTGATTTATTTAAATTGAATTTTAACTAAAAATACTACTTGTGTTTTATTGAATATAAATCATTTACAACATAACATTAATAATCTAAAAATGAATTCATTATTCTATAAAAAAATTACATACTTATATTTGTATGGTCTGGAAACATATCCATTAAATAAACCATAAAACACCCTATGAGTGATGTGCATGATGGTTGGACATTCATTGTGTGGTTTATTGAACATGGTTCAGGTCATGATCTCGATGAGTATGATATTATATTATAATTTTTTTTCATGCATAATTTTTTAGATATCAGCATGGGAATGGTCATTCAAAAATACTGTAAATTCAATTTCCCAAAAAAAACTCTAAAAAATGGGTTTTATCTACTATTTGAGGTCATCACATCCATTTTCTGGTTCAATTGGATTTATTAAAGTCATATATATATATATATATATATACTAATGATATAATCAATGTTCTACAACTATATAATCATTTGTAGTTATTCACAATGACCAAAAATTACAATTCGATATAATAAAACCAAATATGATAATGCATTTTTTTATAACCATATTACATAATATGACATTTAAATAAATTTCATGGTAGATTTAATTTATAAAAGTTCTTGTACTTATAGACACTATTTTCATAACACTTGTAAAAAATTTAATAATTACGTACATGTAGTATCTACCATATAGTCATATAATTTTTCTTCATTAAAATATTTAACGAGAATAACATTTAATCCATGATAAGAAACTTACTAAAAACCCCATGTCTTCTAGTAATACTTTCCATAATTTTCATAAACATCCTCAAATATATATAATAATTCTTATGTAATAATGATTCATGGAAACATATATATATATATATATACTGTGATTCATGAACTATGTTCATTGAACAAATATTTTAATCTATGGATTGTACCATAAAATATTATTCTTTTTTTTCACCAGCCTAAATCATGATTAAACAAAGCATTAGGATATTTGTCATTCCATTCAAGAACAACATGGATTGAAAAATCATGTATCGAATAAAAATGAATTTGTGATGATGTAATCACTAGAATATTTTCCAAACATCTCCTCATTAAAAAACCAAATGATACACAAATATATAAACAAAATTTTTCTCCTATAATTTCATCATATAATATAAGACAGAACATACGAATTGTTGTAGTAGGGATCAACTATTGAAGACAAGAAACCATATGTTGATATAGTAATTTTATAAACCATAAGAATTAACATGAGGAGACATTATATCAATGTAATTGATGATTAATTGTGAAAAAAAATCTAGATCAACAACATGACCAATGGTCAATGACCACAAGAGAAATCTTAATGGTAACACATATATATCATTTGACTGAAGATGTGAAAAGTAAAGAGTGACTGTAAGACCATCTCCTTATAAAATTAATTAAAAAACAACGGGGTGACCACATGACTGACTCTAATGCTACAACATGACCAAATATTAGGACCCTAAATCACCAATGATGAAGTTACCACATCAAAAAATTACATAAGCTTCATGAATAAATATCTATCTAACATAACTTCATTGATTTAAAATTAGAAGCATACTTTTCTATGAACATGACCCTCTTTAAACAAACTTAATCCTTCTAACATTATCTAAAGAAAATTAAACATATTGATGATAGTTTCATCACATCCTATAAAATAAGACAGTTATTTCCATTAGAAATAGTTTATAAATCATTATAATTAATATGATTTACTATTGGTAACAAAATACAAAAACCAAAGTATAATTACTCCAACAACATATAATATCCTATATCATAGTTTCAATAAACTCCCCCTTTGGATTTTGTGGAAAAATTATGAAATATAAATCAATATTTAAATTCCATTTATATAAAAATAAATCCTCATTAAATATTAATTATACTAATTTAGTAAACATTGTGTCTAAATTAATAAAATTAAGAAATCATAAAATGTTGGGAATGAAGATAATGATCCATATTCAGCTTCTAAAAACCAATGGAAATAAAAATCAATCAATAATTCATCATCACATATTGAAAACCTAAATCATCTTCTTTAATCCAATGATAAATAATTTTTTACAATCACCTAAGATATATTAATAAAATATTTGACACATTCTGAAATCAAAACATACCATTTCTAAAAACCCTCATAAATATATGCACCAACTAAATAGTTAAATCACATATCAATGGAGAAAATTATAATTACTTTTTTATCCATTTTTGGAAATATTATCCAATTAAAATATGTGTAATTGGAAAAATAAACCATACTTTATTATTGATATGGTTGAGGCATAACACAAAACTTTATACTCATAATATAACAAATTATTTAGACAATAGTTTGGTAAAAAAATCATCAATCATCTCCTTTCCTAGAATATACTCATACATGAATGAATTTCTCTCTCTATGATCCATAATAAAGTGATATCTAGTATTAATGTTCCATCATCATGAGTTATGTACATAAATATTTTAATAATTAAAACCACATTGAATATAACACCCTAGGAGAACTGGTTGTTTCAAATCAACATACAAGTCAACCAACAATTCCTTCAATATTATTAAATAAGTTGTGAAATGAAATAAAAAATCATATTCGATATCAATATTTCATGATTTCAAAAAACACTTCATTTATGTGATTTAACACATACACATATCAACAACGATGAAAGATCTATAAAATGGGGGTATTTTTTAATCCACAAATTCTCCTAAATATACATCTACAAAGTCAAATACATTTAAATTCACAATCATATCATATTTCAGTCTATAAAATATGGAAACATTTATATACCAATTAATTGATTTTATTACTATAAAATGTGTTTATTTAGGTTTACATTGAATCCTAGAACAAGGAGTGAAATTATATATTAAAACTATCCTATAATTTTTACTCTATACTAGAAGTCAAATAAGCATAAACATTTTCAAAGATAAACCTCATTTCACAAGTAAATTTTTTATTTATTTTCTCCCTATTAAATAAGAATGAAAATAGGATTTTATTATCTCACAACAATACATTTCAAGAGTTCCTCAACATACTTCTCTTGAGAGGGAAAAATATACTCTTTTTTATATATTTTTATGAAATGGAAGTACATTTTATCTCATAGTAATAAAATATTAAATAAAATCATTATATAGTTGGGTAACGTTTCACAAATTTATTTATTAGTTCTAGAAAATATGATTTCATTTACTAAAATAATAAAAATAATAGAATATATTTTCCTTCATTGATGAAGATGTTTCAAAAAATTCATCCCTTTTTAAATCATATCCTCTTCAAGCCAAAACCATACCCAAATTCAAATCACATGAATCTTATTTTATCTCAAAAAACCTCTTATTTAATCTATAAACAGGATTATAATTATTACCTTGTAAGAGACCACATAGTTGTTTTATATATACATAAAATTCTTACTCACCGAGGTGGAAGGAAGACTGGACTTCCATTTTCAGTTTTTTATATTTCATTTTAATGTAATAAATAATATTAAAGCAGTTTCAATAAATTTATATAGGGTAGTGGTATATTTAATTAAAATCACATAATTATCTGAATAACAATTACCAAAAATACATTCACTATTTCTCACCACCTCACCATTTTCATCGATCTTTTTTCTGAACACCCACTTTTTTAGGATGACATTACATTACAAATTCTGGGAAATAAACTACCAAGATTATTTATTTTCTAACCATACTAGTTATTAATTGGTTACATTAACCAGTACCTTATTTTTCTTTTATTCTTTAACATATCTATGTTTATGTTGAGAAAAAAGGATTGTCAGTTTTTTTCATCTTTATTCTCAATGTTTTTTCATACTATCCATAAATCTTGATGATTTAATGAAACTAAATGTTCTTCATCAATCATTAATGAGATGTGTGATATTTCACATAATCTCTTGATATGTAAACGCCTTCTACTCCAAAAAAATACATCTTTAACACATAAGTTTTTCTCTGAACTTAATTCATGATTTTCAATAGAATCGTTAACATCAATATATAATTTTATTAACTATAAATAACATCTTTATTTGAATATAATTAGTTATTCACATCAATTTTTTAAATAATATATCTAGTATTATGATTATAATAGTGATATCCCTATTCATGGGGGATAACTTAGAAAAATTAGAGCTTCAGCAAATGGATCAAATTTAAATATATTTTCTCATTTTATTTTTTTGATATAAAGAATAAAATACTATATCATATACTCATAACATTGTGTATTATTACATTGCATATAATATGGTTTCATATTCAAATTTTGACATTAAAGGTACTGATTTTGTACATGAAATTTTATTACATTTGATTCCCTAAAAAATTATCAAAATGTATCAATCATTATCTACATTGTCTGAGTCATTTTTACAAATATTATATTCAGAATTTATTATAAATCATATTATTATGGTTTGTATGACGCGTTTAATTTTGGATGAGTTCAATTTTTTTAATATATTCCTCAAACATTTCATTAGTAAAATAGACACCATTATGTATCCAGAATCACTTATAAGAGCAACTAAATATTTTTTAAGAACTTCTCATGAACATATTAAGCATCCTTATAGACTTCAATTTATGTTCCCTAAAAATAACATTTAAATTGAGGCTAAACTACTTAATAACTGAAAAGAATAGCATGTGATATTATTTTGACCTATTTCTCATGGCCTTGTAGATATTAGGATAATTTATATCCAAATGACATGATGTGTGGTTTTTATCATTTTTACTTGAATAGTTAGTGATATTTAATTTATAAAATATAGAGAAAGTTTAATATATCTCTCAATTAATCATAGGAATATAGTAAACACTTTCACATTGATAATTTTTTATAATATTAATTTTCCAAGATAACTAATCCTAATATTTAAATGATGTAACTCATTATTCATGATTAATTAGAATTTATTATTAGCTTCTCCATCATGAGACATGATTACTTTTTATATATTACATCATGTAAAATTTTTTCAGTATTTATTATGTTTCCCCCAAAAATTTATATTTAATAAAAATAACATCATTTCCGTTATAATTGATATGACAAAAAATCAATATATTCTATTTTAGCCAAACTTAATAAATTATGTTCTTGAAATGAATTGAATAGTAAAATTTTTATTGATTTTGTTAGAAAAAAATTCTAAAAATATATATCAAGGAGGTCTAATGTACTAATGGCCCAAAGCATCATTAACAAAAAAATATTCCCTCAAGAGTAAAAGATCCTACTTTAAGGAAGTAAAATATACTTTGGTTTTGGGATCCTGGGATACCAAGATGTCACCTACCATTTCCCCTCTCGCTGGGTCTATGTGAGCTCCATGTCGGTGACCATGATCCATTTAGACATCATGATAAGGTATGAAATGTTCTAGGGACAATTTCCACCTCTTGATGGATATTTGTATAGGATCAAGGAATCTGTCTCCACCCCCTTTAGAATCATATGTTTTTTCTCACATAATTCATCCTCATGACATTTCTTGGGCCTCAGCATGTAAAGAATCACAACATCCATAAAAGGCTGAGAAATATTCTATGATTGTCCCCATGGTCACAAATAACTCATCCACCTCACTTGTCCACACTTATAATGGACCCACCAGAACTGAGTTTGATCCCACATCATATAGGATTGCAACAGACCCAATGCCCCTATCTTGGCATACTAAGCTAGTTATAAAAACATTTATTTGGGATAGTAGGTCTTACAGATAGGTAAATTTGGCATTCTTTCCAAAACTACCCAAGTCCAGTAATTTTTTCTTTATTTGGAAGTGGATGCTTGTTTGATATCTGGTTATCTTTTTATCGAGATGGTAATTCCTAACATTCCAGATGGTCCAACATCCATCCATGAGGATGATTTCTTGGACTTTCCCCTCTAGACCAACATCCCCAATGCCATTAAACAATAGACTGAGTAAATTTTTGTGCACCCTTACATGATAATTAAATCCTGATGAATCATTTTATTGTTATCATACCCATCAATCCCAATAATTATCAAAGAAGTGTTTTCCACCATTTCTTGTTTGGGATATCTGCAACAATAACACCTTGATGTCATGCTAATTCCCATGCATTGGATGTTATATTCAATGGGAATTGAATTTTTACTCACCACCCATAATAGAAAAATAATATTATATATAATCCCCTTAAACCACAACGTTTTCCCCTAAAAATAACTAGAAATTGGAACCCACCTCCTACGTGAAAAAGATTTTATTGAGAACTCACCTGATGGGGAGCATGTGAAAATCCATCTATCTAGATCTTTATATAGAACAATATTGATGAATTAGGTCTGTTCATTTTCATCCAGTATGTCTTAGAGAAATATAGGGTGTCTGTAAACCTCATTAAAAGAAATATTCTAGGTGGGGAAACCAAAAAACCATAGCCTTCCACCCCCAATCATAATGTTATAATTTAAAGTCTTCTCTTCCCACAACCATCGAGATTGTTGTCACATGGCCTCTGTGTATGGGTGGATTAGATACCATATATTAGAAGTACGATACCTATTCACAATCACTTCAAGACTATAATTTTTTGGCATGGGGATGCACTATATTGTCTGACCTTCCACAAAATTCCATGAAAGGTTAGCATGCAACCCTTGCATGGTCTAGGAGACACTCTTCAAGTTAATGGATCTTTAGGGATTGTCCTTTCAATATGCTTCATCGAATCCTAGTGATTACTTACTTCCATCTTCTAATCCCATACGAATGACACCATATTCATCTCCATTTTGATCATTATACTTTTTGGGACCTTTAGGGTGTACAAGATATTCATGGGAATGGAAATTAAAACACTATTCACAATAGTTAATGGTCCTAAAAAAGGTAAGTACTTATTTTTTCAATTGTAGATATTCCCCATTACCATTCTAAAAATCTTGTAAAAATGTTGAACACAAAGAGAGTAAGGACTAACCGTCACTTTGAGATGATCCATGGGGATTCTTTCTCTTCTCATATTCATGTTGTTGTATAGGACTATTTCCCTCATGTATGGGAATTTTTTTGCTGTAAAATAGAGTCTTTTATCCATATTCATCACCTACCTACTTCATTTTATGTACTCCAATAGAATCCCATTCATTTGATGCACTAACGTCCTGATACCATTAATAATTGAAATTTAGTCATCCACAAACAATAAATTTGAGAAACCCCTTGATGCATGTCAATTATAATATGGGAGTACTTTCCCTGTGATAATACCCCTATTGATATATTAATTTATTTTTATATATCATTAAAAATAATAGAAAAACCATACACTTTGATCTTGAGTGGACTCAGATTTATAATGTCCACAAATCATTTTTTATAATTTTCAGCATCATTCCTAATTGTTTGATCACATATGATATAAAAATATCCAGCACATTGTAAAATCCTTGGAAGTGTATTATTTGATATTTTATGTGGAACTTATATGCATTTTTCTTTTTCAATAGATTTCATATAACACCCTTTATCTCATGAGTCTTTTTTACTTATTGAACTATTATCATACAGAGACATCATTTAGTGTGTTGATCAAGTATGTATTATCTTTTAAACACTTCTACTATAAATTAGAATTGGTTTTTATCCTTTAACTTGGAATTTTAAACTCTTAATATGTCTATTTTATTTAATTTGGTCAAATTTTTCATATTATTTTTCTCAAATGTCATCTAGGATGATCATAATGATGATAATTACATCAAAAATTTCTTTTATTAATTTTTAAATCCCCCATAAGGCCTTTGATATTTTTAAAAATCACATTTACCTTTGAAAAATCCATACTATCTATAACTGTGTCTCAAACTTTCATCATTGCACTAATCAAAAGAAATCCCATTGCTGTGAACAAGAATTTTTTCTAAAATAATAATAATGTTTTATTAATCATATTTTATGTATTTTAAAATTTATAGATAATTAAAATATTGATTCATATTTTGTATAGCCATATCTTCTATATTTTATTGAATTATTTGATTAGCCACATATTTTATTCCATTGACTTGCATTTTATTCCCAAAATATTTATTAACTATTTGAATGTAATCATAATCCTAGTAAGATTATTCTTTATCCGTAATTATCTATTATCAATTCCATATATTATTTAATTGAGATACTAAAAATGAGTCTAACATAATGAGTTCTCAAAATTAAGGCAATATTCAATTGATTATAAAACATGCAATACTGAACCTAAACAAAAAAATGAAATATTATTCTTTAAATAAGAACATTAAAACGATGTTTTTTAATTTTTAGTTATTATTAGTATAGAGACCCAATACTTTTAAACATAACATTACATGATTTTATGCATAATTATACTTTAGAGTATAGGAAAATGATCATAAATTCTAGTGTCTTCGAATAATTGGTACATAAAACTGAATATATGGAAAAAAATAAAAAATTTCTTCATTTAATATTAAAATTGAAGTCATAACTTCCATTTTTCTCAAAAATATTCATAGGGTGCCCTTGTTTAGACATAAATAATGATGAGATAAATAGCCCATTAAGGAAAAAATCATAAGAAAAAATCTTTAGCACCAGAGATAAAAGGCATGACAAGATGATATCATAACATATAAACATGGAATCATGTAAAAATTGAGTTATAATAATGTTTCAACATAAAAAAAACAATACATTAGTAGAATTCAAGAAAAACTGCCAAGATCATTTCAGGTGGTAGCACAAGCCAATGCCAACCGCCAAAACCATCACACATGGTAGCACAAGCCAAGGATAATCGCCAAGACCAACACACATAACATCTCATGAGAATCGACATTACAAAATAAATTAGAGTGATATCTGGTAACACCCATATTAACATTTCATGAATTTGTTTATCATATAATGAATCATATATAATTAATCTTACCAAAATATAAGTGTTACTCAAAGAAATAATTGGGTACCACAATTATGTCATAAAGTATAAAAATGGTCACATAATAAAAGTGTCCGTGAGATAGAGAAAATAAAATATAAATTGGAATTAATGAGGTAAAATATTCATGTATCATGGTATTCTATTTCATATATAAGTGAAAACATGTAAGAAATTTATTTATGAAATTTTAGCAATAAAACATTATTATGTTTTTTAAGGAAAATACTAGATGGATATTAAAATAGAAAAGGGAAAAATCCTTTATATACAACCATAATGGAACCAATAAGGTTTTCATATTTAAAATACAGATTTTATAATAAAATGGTGGATTGTAACAGAAGATAGAGTGCACATCAAATAAACTAACAAATTGGGGTGTTCCCTAAAAAAAGTTTCCTTGTGAGGACGTATTGAAGAGTGACTCACTTAAAGACAGGTGTATCAGAAAAAGAGAATGATGAAAGGAAAAATAAAATTGAATTTTGTAAGTGTAAAATGCATTTTTTAGATTCACATTAAAAGATATGATAACTTTATTTTGGAAAAATAAAGATAAGGCAACCCGTTGGAAGAATGGAGGTTCGGGTGGAATCCCATAGAGATTATCAGCATCATATCAGGAGTACATACGAGTGATTAATGAGAGAAAAAGGAGTTTCTAATCACTTATAAATCATTTGGTCTGTTTTTGGGAGGCGAAAAACCATACCCCATGACTATGTATTACACATAAAATGGGATAACATAGTGGAAATTCATTAATAAAAGTGCAATCGAGAGGATCTCATAGCAGAAGTCTGATCGTGTTCTTCATTTTATATTAATGACCTATATAATCAAATTAGGAAAAATAATTAATAATTTTATAACCTATTATATATTAAATACATTTATTATAACCTTTTAATGTCATTTATTACCATTTTTATTGGTTATGAGGTTCAATTTTGTTGTTCGGGTGTGTTTGCTTCCTTGGTTTAAATGATCGGTTTACTTATTTTCATGAACAGATAATCACGTAAAATGGGTATGGTTTTCAAGAAAAGGGATATATTTTATTATTGATCATTCATATGTTTATGTGGTTAAATTTTAGTTTTGGTTATTTTGAGGGATGTCAAATCATTATATAAAACAGTAATGCTAAACAATTGAATTAATTTGATGGTTTTTGTCAAAATTAACTTGTTTTTTATTAATATTATATGGCATGTGTGAAAAAAAGTCTAGGACATTAAATAAAATAAAATAAATTTATAATGATATTTTTGAATTATTGAAATGGTATCATGACCAGTACAGATGATGGTAGTGCACATTGAAAATCCTTTATCCTTGAATACAGTAAATCAAAACATCCCGGTCGGCGTTTTCAATTATAGTATTGAAGGAGGGGGAGGAGGGATAATTATAAAATATTCCATTAGTATAATATTATTATAATACACATATTTTACCTGATTTATCATACCATTTGGGTGAAGAATTTTGAGGAATGATAAAATAAAAGAATAAACCTAATTGAAAATAAAAGATTCGGAAAGATGAATTTACCTCTTTAGTTTATCCACATTGAGAACCATTGAAGGGGATAAGATATGATCTTTTGAGGATAATAGGGGATTTTTTATGTAGTGGAGGATATTTGGGGGAGAATTTGGATGAATTTAAGTTTGGAACAATTCTTTAGAGGAGTGACGAGATGATGGGAGTGTTGATGGTTTTTATAGAGGAGGGGAGGAGTGTCTTTGTAATATATAAATCACTAGATTATAACTTTTTCATAAGACATAAAATATTGATGATTCCATGACCAAAAACATTCATATTTGTATGTGAGTTCTAGATTGTGGTAGTTACATCACTTATGATGTTAGGAATAGTAGATTTAAATTATAATGTATTTATAAGTTAAATTAATGTATTTTAGTATTAACCCAATATTTATGTATTTCAGAAAAATCCAAAAAATTCACCATAAATATTTTTTAACGAGAAAAATACAAAAATTTTCTCTACTTTTAAAAATAGTGTTATAAGTATTATTTATTTATTTATTTATTTAAATCATAATTTACTAGAAAAATAGAGATTTTGACAATATAACTGATTTTATAATGCTTTCACAAATTACAGAAGGTATTACAAAATTATAATTATACCGAAAGAAATAAAATTATTAATTTATGCACACCTTTTAGTAAAATATATTTTCATTTAAATTAATTATTTATGACATACAAAAATACCAATAATTTCACAATTTTCAAATTATCACTTATAAGATGCCTAGATTTAATTTATACATTTAAGGGTGAGGTTACTATTATTTAGGACAATATACTATTAATAAGGCTCATCTTACTATTTATAAGGGTGTATTACTATTCATATGGGCAGGTAACTATTTACCATAAATTATGATTTTCTTATCGAACTCCAAATATCTTAATGATTGCAACCGTGCATGTTAGATTTTTGAAATTCAAATCACAGAAATGAGATTATTATATATAAAGATCACATAGTACTTAATAGTTCATTTTGTTATGATTCCAAGTGATTATATGAAAAAGTTATATGGATGTAATTTCCATTGATAAATAATTGGGTTATTACATTATTCCCCCTTATGAAATTTCACTCTCGAAATTTCATTTTACATTCTAATCCATAATGGGTTGTGGGTACTTCTCCCTCATTACCTCCTCCAGTTCCCATGATGCCTTTTTGTAGATATGGTTCCACCTAATTACATTGACCATGTGAGTAGTCTTGTTAAGTAGATCATTATCTTTATAATCTATGATCTTTACTATCTTCTTCTTATAAGAAATAACGTTCTCCAACTCTACCACCTTTGAAGAGAGTACATGTGAAAGATCTAGTATGTACTTCATTAATAGGGATACATAAAAGATGTCATGTACATTGGAAATGATAGGGGAAATTCTAATCGATAGGCCATAACCCCGACATGATCAAGAGTCTCGAAGGAGTCTATGTACCTGAGAATTAGCATTCCCCATTCACCAATCTTCATAAAATTCTTCCAAGGAGATATGCTTAGAAATACTATGTATCCAACTTAGAATATAAGGCCTCACTGAAAATTGTATGCATAACTCTTTTCTTGACTTTGGGATGCCTATATTTTCTTCTAACTAATTTTCACCATCTACACTATATCCTCAACCATTTCATTTCTTAACAGTTTATTCTCACCAACTTTATCACAACACGCTTGTGTTCATCACTTTTTCGCATAATGGGATTTGTATGGTGCCATAGAAATACTTGAGTAGAAATTGTTGTTGTAGGAGAATTCAATCAATGGAAGATGCTGGTCCCATTATCTATTTAAGTCCACAAAATGAACTCTGATCATATCATCTAGTGTCTGAATAGTGCACTCAGATTGTCAATCAGTTTGAGGATGATAGGTCATACTGATTTTTGGTCCATTTCTTAGAGATTGTTGGAGAAATTTCCAAAACATCTTGGTGAATATCATATCTCGATTGGATAAAATAGATAGTGGTACTCCATGAATCCTTAAAAACTATTTGATATATATTTGTGCATGTACATCAAATGTAGATTCCTCTCAAATCACAATAAAGTGAGATGTCTTTGTAAAATGATCCACAATCACACATATAGCATAGTTTCCTCTGGATGTCCTTGGAAGTATATTGATAATGTCCAGGGTGATTTTATCCCACATCCATGTTGTTATGGGTAGTGGTTGCATCATCCCTTAAGAATTATGTCTTTCATCTTTCACTTGTCACCATTCCATGAACATTGATGTATATTTAGCTATCTATTTCTCTAAATTGTCCCACCAAAAGATCTCTTGGATATCTTGATACGACATTAGGTTCCTTGGGTGAATAGAGATAGTTGATCTATGTGTGTTATTCAAAACCTCCTTCATTATATCGGGATCGTATGGTAAACAAAACCCTGAACCAAATCTTATAACTATTTCCTCATCATTCTTGAACTCAGATGATTTTCTATTTTTGATGGCTTCCACCCTATTCAGAATTTCCACATATTATCATTGAGAATCATTTATTTTATCTATGAGAGATGGTTGAGAAATCATTTCAGAAAGTATTAATGATGTCCCTACATTAAGGATTCTCATTTATATACATTAAAAATCAATGAAAATCAGATCCTTTTCAATTATCAACATTGATAAAGATATAGGAACCTTTCTTCTTAGAGCATCCTCAACCTTTTTCACCTAACTGAGATGGTGGTGTATTGGGAATTCATAATCCTTGATGAGTTATATCCATATTAACTGGAGCATATTGATCTCTTTTAGAGTGAATATATATTTGAGACTCTTATGATCAGTATATATATCACACTTCTCCCCATAGATATAATGCCACTAGATTTTCTATGCAATGATCATAGTTACCAACTCCATATCGTCAATAGTATATATTTTCTCATGGATTTTCATTTTCTCTGATGTGTAGGCTATCACATTATAATTTTTCATCATCACACAACCTAATTCCTTCTTTGATGAATCATTGTACACTAAAAATAGTTGACTACTTGTTGGGAGTGTGAGTACCAACGCAATGATTATATTTTTTTCAATTCCTTAAAGTATTCTTAACATTACATAGTCCAAAGAAACATTACTCCCTTATGTTTCAGTTTGGTCATTGGGTTTTAAAATCAAGATAAGTTCTTCAAAAATCATCGATAATACCAAAGTAGTCAGGGAATGTTATGGATCTTCATTAGAGATGTTGTACTGGGCAACTCTTAAATAGTTTTTTTTGTTGGAAAGATCAACATATATCCATTTTATAGTAATAACATGCCCAATTAATTATACCCCTTCAATATAGAACACATATAAAATTTATATTTCATATATTATCCCTTTGTAAATTCTTTATCATAGTATTCAAACAATCTTCATGTTCCTGTATTCATTTAAATTATATAAGAATATCGTCGATAAATATTACCACAAATTTATCAAGGTAATCTCTATACACTCTATTAATTAAATACATGAAAATTTCATGAGCATTTGTGAGACTAAAGGGAAACACTATGAACTCATATTGTTCATACCTCATTCAAAATGCATTCCTAGAAATATCATACGTCCTTACCTTTAATTGGTGATATCCCAACCGAAGGTCCACCTTATAAGAATAACTGGACCCACGAAGTTGATCAAACAAATCAACTATACATGGTACATGATGTATTTTCTTTATCATGATTTTATTGAGCACAGGATAATCAATTCAAGTTTTCATTGAACCATCCTTCTCCTTGATAAAGAAGACTGTAACACCCTCAGTGAAGCACATGGTCATATAAAACCCTTTTCCAGATTCTCCAATAACTGCTTATTCATCTCTATTTGCTCTACGGTGGCCATTCTAAAAGGAGTCTGTGATATAGGTAGAGATCTAGGAATATGGTAAATTGAAAACTCAGCCTCTCAATTAGAAGGACCAACAATCTCTTCAGTGAATACATTAGTGTATTCACTCATGATTGGCATGTCCTCAAGAAAGGATCACTTGGTAGTCTAAATCACTTGAGCTAGAAATTATTTCTCCTAAATAATTAATATCCTCACTTGAGACAATGATTCTGAAGAAGATTCATATTCCCCCTAACACTTGTAATGAATTGAAGGTTCTTTTGGGATGCGAAGAGTGATCTAACTTTCCTGACATTTGACGTTGGCTTTTTATAATGATATCGAATCTATGACCTAGAGAACATTGAAATCCACTAAAGGAAGTATTACAAGATTTAATTTGAGGCTCAGTAGACATAAATTTATCGAGGATGAGTTATAATAAATGGATTAAATAATTGACCCATTAATGGTTCTCACAAATTAAATATCCTCCCAATATTGAGGTGGTGTTTAAATCGTTCTACAAAACATGAAATATATAAAAGAATGCGTAGAAGAATATTCAAATAACATGATTGTTATTCATGAATGAATAACTAGAATAACTGTTACCACATCATTGTCCAGCTCTACATCATTAGTATTTATATCATAAGACCTTCCTTATTTCTTTGCAAGTTATTGTTGATAGCTTTCGGCAACTGATAACTGAGGAAAATGTTTCTCATAATTCACATCTTCCTTCCAGTTGTAACACTGCACCACTAGATGATCATTTATCTGAACCTCTATTTAATCTTCCACATTAGTGAGATTATTCATATCCCATCGAAATTTTTAGTTATATTTCCGAACATTCCACATTGGAATCAATTCCTGGTTTTCTTTAGAGAGTTCCCTGGATGCTTATTCCCACAATATTTACATGTTGGATTGACTGAGCATCATGCGATCATGGAATTTATTTGTGGAATATCCCGAATTATATTTAATTTTTCTATTTTTTCATAGGTCCTACTATACCACTGAGAGTCTCCAATAATAATTTCAACATTGAGGGCACAACAAAACATCTCCTTATAGATCAAGAGGTCTCAAATCCCCAACTCTATTCATAGACTCAGCTTTAGTCTACTATATAAGTGATCCACCATGGTTTTGGTGATCATTAAAAAACTAGAGTCATACATTTAAAGCCATGTAAATGGACCTTCATACGCATCGATTGAATCATATTCATTTTGTAGTAGTCTGAGGAACTGTATTCTTATCTTAAAATTGAGGGTTCTAGAAAAATATTTATTGAAAATCATTCTCTTGAATTCATCCCAATCCACGGAATAAATTTCCTCCTTGGGCTTCGTATTCTTGATTAGTTTCCACCACTGATCACCTTCCCCATAAAAATGATGGACCAACAGTTCTAATTTCTCTTCTTCTAACCACTAGAGGACATATAATATATTCTCAATGGAGTTAATCCACTCTTCTGCGAGGAAGGGATTAGATGATCTACTAAACATGGGAGGCCTTCGCTATGTTAATTATTCAAAGGAAACATTCACTTTCCATGGTGGTGGAGGGTGTTCCACATGACTGATGTTATTATTCATAACTTGATCAAGCTAAGCTTGAAGTTTCATGATGTTTTGAGCACCCACCCTTATCCTATCGGGCCTATCATTAGAGATTTCTTCACACTAACTATAAAATTGAATGTTTTCTTGTGTTATTCAATTTATAGTCATTAACTAAGAAAAATAATGTTCAATTAGAGGTAATAAATACATAGTTATTGAGAATAAGAAGGAAACTTTTAACATAAAATGATAAACATTTAAAAGAGAAGTATATCCTAAATTGTGATTCCTACGGTTTAAATCATTGTGATCCATGATCTATTTCACAGATTATATTATTATGGGCTCTTTTTTTATTATTATAAAAATGTTTTTTATTAAGCTGAAGAAATTTATGAAATCATATCCACTGGGACTGTCAAAGCAATAGTGTATAAAGACCCGTTGTCTTGCTCTAGTTACCATTTTAGTATAGCTCAAAGCACCATTTTTAGTTTTTTCTCCTAGATGCATCTATTCGAAGGCCACCTCAACCTGTTTGTTTCCATAAGGGATTGTATATTCTGGATGAAAAACATACTCTATACATAGAAAAATATAATAATGTTCTCTTATTCATTGTCTTATCATAAATGTTCTTACTAAATTTCTTTATTTCTAATATACATAAATAACTAGGCCATCCTATGATACCATCTATAGTGACCCTATATTTTTATGCATACCATTATAAGATTTTAAGAGTAATTATACATATGAGTACATGCTGATGATCGTAATGTCTGGTGTCGCGGAATACTAGGTACATAAAATTGAAAACATTGAACTAAATAAAACATTTCATTATTAAATCTTATAATTGATCGCTTAACATCCATTGTGATCAAACATCTGCATAGGGTATCTTGGGGAACACATGAATGATGAGATGATCTAAATAGCCCAGTATGAGAAAAAGTATAAGAATAAACCATTAGCACATGGGATAGATGTTATAAAATGATGATATTATAACATATATACATGGAATCATATAACAAAATAGTCATAATAATGTGGTTTCAACATAAATCATGTCTTTAGCATGATTCATGGATAACATCCAAGACTTTTACACATAGTACCAGATGTATAGGATAACATCCAAGACCGCCACACATGTTAGCACAAACCAAGGAAAACCGCCAAGAGCCTCACACAAAACATATCACGAGACTCAACATTACTCAATTCATTGGATTTTTATCTGGTCACACCCCTATTAACATTATATTAACATTTTTCCACATAATGAATCATACATAATAAATCATACATAATCATAAGGGTTACCCGTGGAATTTATTGGGTACCACAATCATGTCATAAAGCCTAAAAAATGGTTATCATAAAACAATCCATGAACGAAAAGAACTAAAATATACATTTCAATTCATAAGGTAAAATAGGCATGTATCAAATGAATTTATTTCATGTAAAAGTGAAAACACATAAGAAATTTATTAATGAAATATTCGTATAAAAACAATATTTTGTGGTTTTAGGGAAAAAACATTGCAACCATTAAAATAGAAAAGGGGAAAATATTTTATATAATACCTGATGTTAAAATAAATGGATTTAATAATAAAAATACTTATTTTATAATGAAAATTGTTTCTTAAAACATCATATAGAGTGCACATTAAATCAGGTAAGAATTCAGGAAGTTCTATGAAAACAGGTTTTCTTATTGGGATGTATGGAGGAGTAAATCACTTAAAAACATGATTACCATTGAAAAGGAATGAGGAAAGGTTATTTATAAATAAATATTATACATGAAAAAAAAATTTATATTATTCACATGAAAGTATAAGATAACTTAATTCTGGTTAAAGAAATATAATGAAACCCAACAGAATGAAGGAGGTTCGTGTGGAATCCCTCGTAGATTACTGGAGTGGTATTGAATGTAATTCATAGGGATTAATGATAGTAAAAGGGGTATTATAATAACTTATAAATCATAAGGGAATTATTGTTTATGTGATAAATCCTAACCCTACATTATGGATAACACATAAAAGGGAATAACATATAGGAAATTCTAAAATAAAAGTGAAACCGAGAGGATCACTTAGCATATTCCCGATGGTGTTCTTCGAATGTGATTAATGAAATGAATAAAAAATAGTTTAATTAATAAATAATTAAAAAATCTATTAAATATTTAAATTATTTGTTATAAATATTTTATTTTCATTTACACCCATTTTGATTTGTTATGATGTTCAATTTTATTGTTTGGGTCTGTTTGCTTCTATGGTTTTAATGAACAGTTTATATATTTTCATGAATTGAGAATCATGTAAAATGGGTATGGATTCCTAGAATTGGAGATATATTTTATTATTGAACATCAATAATTTTTCATGGTTATAAATTTAATTTGGATATTTGGAGTAATGTTGAATCCTTATACAAAACATTAATGTTAATAACTTTAATTAATTTTGAATTTTTACACATAATTAACTTATTCTGTATTATTATTTTACATCACGTATGAAAAAGGGGTCTAGAATATCACATAAGATAAAATAAATATATTATGACCCGGTTTGACCATTAAAATGGTTTCATGACCATTATTCAAGATGGTAGTGCGAATTGAAAATACATTGTCCTTGAATGTGATAAATAAACACATCTTGAACTGTGTTTTCATTTATATATTATTAGTAGGGGAATGAGATATTATGATAGACTATCTTATTATCATAATAACCATATATAACATTTATTTTAATGTAATTATCATACCATTTGGGTGATTTGAGGTGAGGAAATTAAAATAAAACTAAAAGAACATAAAAGAGAATAAAAGAACTAGAAATAAGATTTTACCTCTTCAGTTTATGTCCATTGAAGGACTCTTAAGAGGAGAGGAATTGGTTTTTTAAGAGAGCAATGGAAACTAGAAGTGAGTGGGGAGATTTCAGGTGATTGGGATAGAATTTACGTAATGTAAAAGTCCTGAGACGAGTGAAGTGAATAGGGTTGTGTGGGTGGTTTTTGTAGTTATGGGGAGGAGGGTTTTCTTAATATTTTAGTCATTAATTATTTTTTTATAAGACAAGAAATAATGATGATTCCATGAACAAAAACATTAATAAGATTATATGAGTTCAAAATTTGGCTGCTTAAATCAACTATGATATCCAAAATAGTGTATTTGAATTAAAATGTATTTATACAGTAAATTAATGTATTTAACTGTTCAACAGAAATTCATGCATTTTAGAAAAATCACAAAAATAACCCTAAACACATTTTACCATAGAGAATCGAGAAAATAAACTCCATTTTTCAAAAATATTTTTTTAAATATATTCAATTTAATTATTAATTAAAATCATAATTTACTTCAAAAATAAATACTTTAAAACTATAACTGATTTTACATTTCTTTCAAAAATTACACATGGTCTTCTAAAATTATTATTAAACCAGAAGAAATAATATTAAAAATTTGTAAAAACCTTTTGGAAGAAAACATTTTCTTTTAAATTAATTAGATAAATATTATTATATATTTAAGACTTAAAAAAATACCAATACATTTACTATGGTATTATTATCACTTATAGGATTCTAAAATTTTATTTATTTATTCAACTGTTAGGTTATAATTCATTTGGCCGATTTTCTATTCATGAGGGTCATATAACTATTAATAAGGGTATGTTACAATTCATAATTGAATTCTAATTTTCACCAAAAAATTAAGTTGGTATTATTGGAATCCATACAACTTACCAATCACAACAGTGTTTGTCAGATTTTCAAAACTCAAACCAAAAAATTTAAAATATTATGTTTAAAGGACATAGAGTACATAATAGTTCATTTTGTTGTGATTGCATGTTATTATATGACAAAATTATATGGAGGAAAATTCATTTTATAAAAAATTGCGTCGTTACATTATGAAATAACATAAATATTAAATATATATAATGTAATTAAAAAAAAATTTATTGATAAATTATTAGGAAATAAACACTCAATTCTCTAAAAATGATATATTATAGGTAAACAAACTTTTCTTTTGAAATTTTTTATTTATTTTTGTTTATGAATATTATATTATATTTATGAAATGTTTATAAATTTTATTTGATAAAAATAATATAAATTTGTAAATAATCTTGTGATAATTGTCTTTGTGTAAATTTTGGGATTTTCATTGAAAATATTGACTTTTCATATGAGTTTTTAAACATAATAATTTTAATTGAAAAAATAATTTTTTATTAAATAATATATGATGTTCCATATTTATTAAATGATTTAAAAGAAAAAATTAGTTATATTATGTTATTATTAACACCATTATTTTCTAGGGAATCATTTTATTGTCGAATTTGGTACAAATAAATTTTTAATCTCAAAGGGGCTTTTTTTAATAAAAAATTTTCTCATTGAATTATGATTTTAATTGTTTAAATAATTTATGCCCCTTATGTAAAATGAACCATATAAAATTTTTTCTATATTTTTAATCATAATTTCCAAATTTGGACTATATGGTCCTTGAATATTTATACTTTTTAATAGAAACCAATGCAGTTTTTAACTATTTCAATTCAAAATCCATTAATTATGGTTAAAAATTATTTTAAATGGAAATAAATAATGAATTTAACACAAGTATAAATCTTATTTCATGAGTTTATTATGGAAATTCATAACCTTGTTTTGATAATGTTGAAACATGGTGTCTTATTTCATTTATTTTGTTCATTATATTATTTTATTTAATAAAAATACAAAAAAAATCACTTGGTTTTATTATATATAAATTTTTTGAATTTTGATAAAAGGAGTGTGTTATCGATTATAAAATGTTTATATTATATATAAAATAATTTCTTTTATCATATAAAGTTTTTAATTTCTAGTGATTAAATAGTAATTATAGATGTTAACGGAAAACATACATTGTATATATACAATTTAAAAAATATTATAAATGATACTGAAAGTATTTAATGTAATATAATCTGAATAAATTAATGTCTTTCATGAATATTTTAAATAAATATATCACACGAAATATGTTTTAATGGATTATATTATAATTTTATTTTTCTCATGTTGTTTATGAATTCAAATAAAATAAATACTCCCGAAAACATTAATATTATTTGATAATAATTTTTATTTTATTAAATGATTTAAATTTTAAAAAAAATAATATCATTAGTTAAGTGATATTACTATTCTAAAAAATATAAATTATGAACCAATTTTATATAAATTTTTCTTTTATAGTAATTATATAAACCCTAATAGAATAAAAAAAATCACTATCACGATAATTATTAGAGAGGGTTAACACTGGTTATAACAAAGTTATAAGTGCAATAACCTAATTTATACTTCCCCAAATTTGATTTTATGAATTTTTCCATACCCATAATAATCTTATTTTCAAATTATATTTCATTGGAATCATTTTTCCTTGAGAACTAATAAATATTAATTTAATATTTTATCAATAACAATACTTCTCCTCACCTCACATATATAAGGGAGGTTCCGCTCTTATTTAATTCAAACTTAACAGACATTTAGTTCATCCAATACCATTTGAAATACATTATTTACATTCATATCCATGTTAAAGAGGTATTTTTGTCAAATACAGACAATATGGTCCTTAATGTGTGATGAAAAGGATGTAGTCTAAAGAAGAGTTATAGTTTTGAGTAAATAATTTTGTTTTACTTATTCATATATATAATTAAAATATTACCAAACATCTTAAAATAAAAAAGAACTATTTTACTATAATTATAATTTTTTATAAAAATTTATTCAACTATATCTGTCACATTTTCCATGAAATGGGGAATGCCACAAACATTTGTGTGTGTAAAAGACTACCACCTCCAGAACTAATGTAATTAATTTTTCAAAAAATTACTCTCATGAATGGTAACAATTGTTGAATTAAAATTATTTTAAAATTTTTAATTTTTTTTTATTTTTTAAATATAAATATCATATTTTCCCTTACTTTTCCATTCAATGAATATTGATGTCATTTTTCTTATGTAAGTGCATATTACAACCTCCAAAAAGTGATGTGATTCGTTTTTCATGACCACATCACATGGAATATATATATATATATATATATATGTTTATATAAAAAAATTAATATTTTATTTAATATATAATTATTATTACATAATGATAAAATATTACTAACCTAATTTCAGTCATGATAGTTTAAAAATTGAAATGTTACTCATGCGTACGTAGGACCCAAAGTCTGCATGAATGTAACATATGACTTTTTTCTAATCATCAGTCATGGTTTGTTTTAAATTTGAAATTGATTTATATAAATAATATTTATGTCTGGATTTTTATTATATAGAATATTTAATATTAGAATCCTTGGAAATAGTCAACCAAATCATGTAATTTTGGACATGATAGCTGAATATCATCAAAAACTCTAATGTGAACATATTTGATTAAGTAACTAAATAAAAAAGTGTATTAAATAAAATAGATGTAATAATAATATTTAAAATGTTTCTTAAAAAAGTAAATAATTATATTATATTTATAATTTAGGATGATAAGGAACGTATGTAATGAGTTAGAATCTATATAAAGGACACTTTAACATAAAACCTTGTTTTAAATGGTTTAAATTCTAAATTTCCAAATATTCTTAATCAATTTTCATATTCAAAATATTATTATCTAGATGAATTTATATCGAAAAAATGAATTATAAGAAAAAATTTGTGTTTATCAATTCTTTTCAAAAAAATATTATTGAATTTTTTGAATTTCTTTAGTAAATGAAAAAACAGATTTTTTATTTTAATTTACATGGGATCAATCGATTAATCCTCCACTACAACCAATATTTTACATTTTTTTAATTCATTATATTCCTTTATTTATCAATATAGTCAACATACTACCCTTGTTTTTGGAATTTCTATTTGGAGTGTGTTTTTTGGGAAAGTGTGTTTCTATATCCAAAACTATTTTGTATACATGTTTAGAAGATGTTTTCAAGAGATTATGATCAAAATATTTATGATTAAAATGAATAATTCATGATATGGTCTTTGTAGATTGTTTTTAATGAGGGTGTGTTAATTTATAAACCATGTATGGAAGGTATAACTACAAACCAAGGACAAGTGGTTGTTTTATAATCCATGGTAAAGAGATTATGTTTTAAAATATCATCATTTGTGTCCTTTGAATCCCACAAATTAATTGGTTAATTGTTATATTATATGAATATTTATATTTGGAATTCATCCACATGGTTATTCCACATGTAAGAATTTGATGAAGATTAATTTTCAATGGACCAACATGAATTTTCTATTCATTCTTATGGTTTTCATGGAATTTGTTCCATTCCAAAAGTTTTTCTATTGATGATTCATGTTTAAAAAATAAATATTCACATTTTGGGAAAAATTGAATCTTTTTAATAAATTGTATTCATGGGTTTTCATATTTTCTATGAAATCCCCATGTTCAATATTTTGTCATTATTATTTATCAGAATGTGTTTTATTAAAAAGATTTGGGAAGAATTTATTATTTCATGAGTAAGTAAATTTAATCATTTGATCAAAAATTTTATTATATTAAAGGAAATATAATTTTTTTAATTCATGATTTTAAAAGAGAAAAACATGTTTCCTTATTTTTTATATCCCTTACTAATATTTGTTTTCTCATCATGTATTTTAAAAAACAAGTTATATTTAAAATTAGAAATATAGAATAAGTCAAGTTCAAAATCATAAATATTTGACATAAAAAAATATATTTTATTAACAATTTTATATTCTAGAAAAAAAACTTAGGTAGAAGTGTTAAAATTGTAAAATCTTGGTTTTATATGTAAGATATATTACATACTTTTATAATACTCTAAAATGGAATTATCATTAGGAATTGATGAAACTTAATAATATATATAAGAAACTAGATTATGTAATTATTAAGGTTGGGTCCTCATAGTTTTCATGAGAAAATGGTATCGAAAAATTTGGAGATTATTTGTTTTTCTTTATAGGATATCAAAGGAGTTATGGATTCCATCATGGGTTTATGATTTTTATGCTTATCATAAGATCAAAGGCATAAAAATTAGTTATTATGTTTTATGTGATGGGGTTTTAACATGATTAATTATATATTGAGATTATTTTGTTGAGGAAAAAGTACTCTTCAGTTCAATGTAAAGGATTATTTTGGATGAATATTATTAATGTTTTGTAGTTGTTCATCATATTTTTTGAAACGTAATAATAAAAATATTAATATATCATTATTAAAATTACCATTCATATGATATAAGAAATTATCTCATCAAGCATGTCCTTATGGTTTGAACCCACAACTGAAGGTTGGCCAAGGCCTAACACCTTCCACTAGCCCACATTATTTTCTATTTATTATCCCATTTACTTCTCTTACATAATTGTTTTGAGTGATAAATATTATGTTTATTTTGGAAAATAATATGTATCATATATATAATCATCAGACTAAAAATGGATTTGTTGATTAGGTTATTAATGTTGTTTTATAATAGGAACAATATAATTTTGGTTGACATTTTGTGATTAATATAAAAATTATATTATTGGATGTTATTTAAAGAATAATGGTTGAAAAATATTTTTTAAGGATATATGAATTTTATGTGTCTTTATTGAGATTCAGGTTATTTATAAAATTTATTAGAATATTATATAGATAGTATTGTTTGGGAATACTCATTGTTGGGTATATGAATTAATGAGTGACTACTGTTTTCTAGAGATGACTATTATATTAATATTAGAATATTATGTGATAAAATCCTTCTCATTTTTGGGGGTTGAAAATAGTCAGAGATATTTGAATGAATTTAGAGTTTAATTATTTATCAAATATTCTTTTTTGAACATTGGGTGTTCATGTTGAGGATTTTAAGATAATTGTTGCATATCCTCATATAAAGGATTATTATTTTATTGAATAGTCTTCACTTATGAAAAAAAATTTGGTTTTATATAATGTATTAATAAAATGGTAATATATTTCTCTCCATTGAGGATCATGTGTTCCATTAGAAGTGGATTTTAGTGAATCCAAAATAAAAAATTCATCTAGATTTCTCATTATTTTGATCCAATGTTAAGTTTATTATAAAAATTTATTAAAGGATAATAGTATATATTCTAATTAATTATATTTCAATATGATCAAAATATGTATGATAAATTAATTAATTAAATATGGGAAATGGTTCTTGAATAAAATGTAATCATATTGCCTTTATTTTATATGAATTGATGGTATTTTTCAAATTTCATTTATTTAAAATCAATAAATTTCTATTGATCATTAAATATATATTTATCATTGTTATCTATCAATCACCATAATTATTTTCTTATTTTTATCACCACTATTTCTATATTTTTTAATTCCTAATAATGTTTTTATATTTGGAATCCCAGTTATGTATTGTTCTAGAGAACCATCATATTAAATTTCCCCTATTTTCAAGAGGATATTTTATTACAACTTTTTATGATATAGAATGTCAACAAACATAATTTTTGATATTGAAACTTTTATTATTGATATAAATATAAAATTATAAGGAAATAATTTGTTAAATGGAGAATAATACAATACACTGATATTTTTTAAATGAATGTTATGATCAATAACATTTAAAAATGAAACTTTATAATTAATCAAAAAATTAATTAATAATATTTAAATATTACTATTATAAAATACTATTTTATTTGAAGGTATGGATATGATAAAAAAGATATGAAATATGTATAATCTTCATACTCAATATAATTTTATTGATTAATTCATTGTATATTAATAACCTATTTTCAAATAAATTCATTTTATTCATAAAAAATAAGTTTACTTATAGATGTTTTCTATCAGTAGATATTATAATTTATTTTATGAATTTATTAAAATTTATTTTTATAAAAATAATATCATTTTTTTATTCATCATTTCAAAATTACCATGATGTGAATTGTTTAGATTTTTATAATGTGGTTGATCTTTTGAGTGAATAATTAAAAAATATTTTTTTTACTGAAAAAAGAATTTTTTTTATTCATGTATTTATGAAGTTAAAATTTTTAAATTTTTTTACAACTATATTTAGCTATATTTTATTTTTAATAATATAATTATGTTCATATGAGTCACTTTTATGGTTAAATATGATATACAAACATTTCCATACATAAAATTTCATTTTTATAAAAAGTATGATTTTTTTGAATATTGGATTTAAATATTAAATTAATTTACTCCACATATAGAAACTGAT
This sequence comes from Viscum album, assembly GCA_963277665.1. Lineage (NCBI taxonomy): Eukaryota > Viridiplantae > Streptophyta > Magnoliopsida > Santalales > Viscaceae > Viscum > Viscum album. Next base: position 142,931,685 of record OY728123.1, on the reverse strand, counting down.
ACATGTAAAATATATTCCCCTTTTTTAATCAGCATGTTCAAATTTGGTAAACAGATGATGTAATTTTTTTCACTATAAATTTTAACCTTAGCCAAAATATATCACCCTGGAAAGGGAATATCAGGTAATTATGGTTAAACACAATTTCATACGAACAAAAAAATAACGCCAAAACTTGATTATATCATATTTAACGAGTCTATTTCATCCATTTCAAAATATGTATCTAAAATTTATAAACATGAGTCCATATTTATTTGATTTGTATGTTTATAATATTTATGTAAAGAAAAGTAAACAATTTCCTTCTCTTGGTTTTATTATCTTTATTTTTTGACATATGGATAAGAAGATGATATGATAAATTCTAAAAGATCAATTTGATATACAAATTATCTTTTATTTTCTTGTTAATTTATTTATAATTTTATATGATAAATTAAATTACATTAATTTTTTATAAAATGTTGACACTATATTTATTTAATTAATATAAAAATAACAGATAATTATTTTTAAAAAATTTAAAATTAATATAATTTAATGGATTTATTGTGTTTTAATAATATTTTTAGATAAATATTACATTCTAGAGATGTGTTGGTATATTTTATTTTATTTTTCATTTTTTCATGTTGTCTTCAAAATAAAATAAATATCATTTATCATCTGTTTATGGACCAATTTTCTTTATATAGTAAATATATTGACCCCTAAAAAGAAAAAACATATCTGCAAAAGTAATTGTCAATATGTGTTGACAAGGTTTATGACAAAGTGATAGGTGTAAAAACATAGTCAAAAACATTAGAAATTGTATTTTGTGGTAGTATTTTATATATTTTTATTCTATATTCATATTATTTCATTTTTCATCCTTTTGAATATGATAATTAATTAATATCAATTTAATATTTTATGTAACTAAAAATGTTCCTCAAACCTAACTTATAAAAGAGAAATACATATCCATTATTCTTAGAGTAGAAAAATCAATTTAGTTTATGTTGTACCCAACCAAATACATTCCCTAAATTTCTAATCATTTTCTATTGGTCATTTTTCATAATATCAACCATCAAGGGGTTAATGTGTAATGGAAGGAAAGTTTTTCACATTTTTGGTATCGTATTTAAATAAAATGTTTAGTATTATTTCATCATCAACAATGTTTAATTATTATTCAAACATAATGAAATAATAAAATCAACATCATTAAAATAATTATATGTTATTTTATTAATGAAATATCCTATACCCATCTCCTCCTTTATAGAATAGGGACCACAAACATTGTCCATGTTTACGGTGGCTACCACTTGACAAACTAATGTAACTTGTTTTCCATCAATACTACTCGTGAATGGTTATAATGATATAATTAATATTTAGACCTGATATTAATAAAATAATAATACTTATAAAAATATAATATATTATCCTTTTTCTAACCATTCATTCTATTGAAAAATTATAACATCATTCATGTATACATGCATATTATCGTCTCCACATAGTGATGTGATTAATTTTTAATTATTGTATCATATATAATGTATATACATGGGTATATAATATAATAATATGATATATACGATTAAATAATTTTTATTTAAAGGTAAAATAATTCTTAATTTATATACATCATTATCTTAAAAATAAAGAAATGTTACTCACGTGTATGTATATCATACCATGTCCATGAATGTAACATAGTTTATTTTTCATAAAAATCATCCAAGGGTAGTATAAAAAGAATAATTTTTGTATATAAAATAAAATTATTTCATGATTACTATTATGTTGATGATGTAATATTTACCTCTTTGACCAAAGTCTCCCTATCAATGTCATTTTGGAAATATGAGTGAAGTGTCATCAATACATATGATGTGAGATTATTTGATTATCTAATTAATTATTTAATGGTATCAAATAAAATTAATGTAAAAATAAGAATTATTTTTTTTTTTAAAAAATGAAAAAAATGAAAAAATGAATATTATTTATGAAGATAAGGAACATATGTGATGAGTGAGACTTATGGTAAAGGATATTTTAAATTTAAACCTTATTATAAATGTGATAATGATTTATTTTCTAATAATATTATTCCACATTAATTTTTATAAAATTATTAAATAGATATATTTATTAAGATATAAGATAATAGAAAAATACATTTTATGACCATTTCAATGATTTTTAAAAAATATATTTTATGGAACATTTTTAATTTCATTAGAAAAAATATAAGTAATGTTTTATTTCAATATATAAATCATAATTTCTTTTTTCAGCTACCCAAACCAATTTTTAATATTTTTATTTCATTGAAATATTATTATTTATACCTCAATGAAAAAAAACCTTCCCTTATTATATGGATATATTTTTTGATGATGAAATAATTATAAAAGGGTATTTCTATTTCCAAAATTATATTGTATATGTGTATAAAATAGTTTTCAAAGGTTTTATGATGAAAATAATAATGAAAAAATATATTTATATTGAAATTATCCTTGGAATTTTTTTTGATGATGGTTGGTTCTATTATAAACCAAAATTAGTTTTTCATTTTAAACCATGGATAGTTGGTTCCATTGTAAACCATATATAGTTGGTTTCATTATAAACCAAATCTGGTCGGGTCAATTATATCCCTTTAAGGCATTGGCTAATGATCATGATCTATATAAATTTATATTGTTTGATGTATGTAATGTTATTCCAAATATAAGGGTAATATAAAGATGATTCCCAAAGGAAACTACATGATATTTTTAATATTATTTTATGAGTTTTCATGGATATCATTTTATTTCAAGAGGTAAGATAAATATCTTTTTTTAAAAACAATAATGATGCCCTTTTGGTAAAGTACATTTGTTTTTTTGAAATTTATTTATCGGATCTCATAATTTTTATGAAAACCATTATTTATGACTTATTCCCATTATTATTACTTATAATTTGTATTAAAAAAAAGAATATTTGATACTTATGATAATTTTATGTCTATGAAAATGGTTAATTTTGAGATCAATGTTAGTTATAATAATGGAAACCCATTGTATAATTTATTGGTTTTAAAATAGACTAATTGGTTTCACTATTTTTTAATATCTCATAAAGAGATTTTTGTGGCCATAAAAGGTTTTAAATTATTTGTATATATTTTAATAATGAGATATAACAAACAATAATCCTAATTTAATATAATGAATATCTGATATTAAAATAGAACATATTTTTTAAAATGATTTATATTGTGGGAAAATGGATTCTGATTTGAGGTATCCATAATCTTTCATACGCTTTTTTATATAATATTTATGACACATTTCTCTGAAATAGTAAACCTATAAGATCTATAACAACATAAGAAAGTAGATTATAATATAGAGATACTAGATTATGTATTGATTAATTCGGGGTAATTATAATGGCCCTAGAATGGTTTAGTTATTAATTAAATTTGGAAAATTTCATTTAAATGTGGCATAGATCCTTTTCTAATTTAATATTCTACTCAACCATATTAGTCCACAATGTATAAATTTTAACATGAAAAGTTTATAAATATTTAATATATTTCTTTATATTTGATATTTATTCATCATAGACTATTTCCATATTATTGATCGATTTATAATGTTTCTTTTAAATTTTCTTCCCCATTTACTTTTTTTAAATTTTTATGTGACATTTCCTTAATTTGAAAATTATACTGAACTCCCTTTGATGATCCATATTTTTAATTCTAAAATATTAACTTATATAAATTTTAAAATTTTCATCATTAATTTTATAAATAAGTTCATTTTCACCATAATCATTATAATTATCAACCTCTTCATCTTCATCGGAACTTTTACCTCACATATTAAAGGATAATAATTTATCCTTTCATTATTTGAGAAATTGTTATCATTTTAATATATAATAAATTTTTCATAAAGGATTTATTCACTGTGAATCATTTATATCTATAGTCTTATTCATCATTAGAATATATTTATATCTGTTTTCAACTATTTTTATAAGAATTTCAATCATATCGTAATTTAAAATAATTCAGAGGAAGCATCCCATTTAACATGACCATTCTATATCTCATATTTATAGAGATGAGATACATAATTATTTTTTAACATTACATCAATATATTTAAGTTAACATTTTGATAATAATTCATTTTACTCACAAAAAACCTACTTATTTTGTATCAATTATAAGATTTAAAGGTTATTTTATTTTCAAAATATTCATCTTATTAACTGAATAATCATACTTAAAATTTTATAATATTATTTTACCATGAAAATTATCATGATAAATATCACATGTATCATTTACTTCAAAGGCTTGACCTTAACATCAAACATATACTTCATGATATGAAAAATATTATAAACAATATTAAAATATTTTAACTTTTCACTATACCCTCTAAAAGTATAAAAAACATAATTTATAATAGATGTCAACGGAATTCTTTATTACTTTAACATTCATAAATTCACTCTTTGATAGAGAAGGTAATATAAACTTCTTATAATGAGTATCATTTTAAAAATTCCTTTTATCCTTTTTCATCATAGGAGAATTATTAGTGTGGGGAAAAAATATGTCAGTTTTTTATTAAAAACATCATAACTAATAAAAAATAGATAAAGAAACATCTTATATGTCACAATATAAAAAAATTCCCATCTACCATTGGAATCCAATCGCAACATAATAAATCTAAATTATCCTTAAAATATAATAGATATTAAAAACGTCTTGAATATGAGAGAGACATAATAAATGATCTTCAAATTTAAAAAAACTAATGAATTCAACCACCTATGATGTCACAATTGAAAACATAATGTAAGTATAATCCTAGAAAGAAGGTAGAATTGATGAATTAATAAATTTTATGTTTTCCATTAAAGTACAATATTCATTAATTGTTAGCGGGAATTGGCTAATTATGTTCACAAAAAAATCACACAAATAAAGGAGATATGTGATTTACAAGGGTCTCTAGTCAATATAACTATATTATTCATAACATGATTAGATAAAATTAATTATCAAAATATATACCTAAAAATTCATGTCAATCATTTTGAGCATGGAGAATCCATAGTAATCAGTAAAAATTCTCCCAACTATTATTTATATCTATTAGAATTAATATATCTCATTATACTATAATAATATAAAAAGTTTGGGTAATAAGAAATAAAAATTTCTCTTGATGGGAATTATCTATTTTAATAGTCTGATCAAATATTCATCACATTAAATGGGATGAAAAATACTACATAAGATAACATCATATACTATCAATATCATCATTATGAAAAATTCATTTAGAATATATAGATGATAGAAATAACAACACCCTCTATGTTTATTATGAACATCATGTCCAAGAAGACCTACTTTATTCTTTACAAAAATAATCAACACCTAATTCATTCATTAAATTAAAAAATTATAATCACATTATTATTTACATGTATAGCAATAAAATTTTAATTCCACATAGAGATGACTCATAACTGTAAAAAATTAGTTAGGATAATTTGAATATAAAAATTCCAAAAGACTCAAATAATAATTTAAAAACTTATACTTCCACACATCTCATTAAAAATTTGATAACTATAATAATTATCTAAATTTAATATCTAATATATAATAATGTTATTATTCTTCATTAAAGCATCAAATGATAAATACATTCTTTTCATGATATTAATATAATAAAAAACACTATATACATGAAATAATGTCCATAATTATAATTGGATTCCACTAATATTTTGGATTATTCATATTCATAAAATATTCATATAAATGAATTTTTTTCTGGATGAAATTTGGTTGTGAATACATATTTTTTTATCAAGTATAATAAAAAATAAATTTGTTCTTTTTAACCATCCTAAATAATGATAAATTAAATCATTACAATATTTATTATTTCATCAAATTAAAATTTACCTAGAACTAAATTTTTAGTAATAAAATTAAATTTTCATGATTAAATTATTACTATATAACCCGAATATCACCTAACAAAAAATATATAGATATTCAAATTTAAAAACTATTGTTTATATCTGAAAATTTAATTAATATAACATTATTTTAAAAGGAATGAGTATATGGATAGTCTTACTAGGGATTTGATATGTTTAAAGACCCGTACATTACAAGGAAATTTTTTTCATAATTTTCTTAGGAAATTTACAAGAACTCAGTTTCTGACGGCACCTGATTCTGAGGACCGGTGTGCCCGGAATCATTTTCTGATGTTTGGCTCGGGTACGTTTAGTGAACGGATGAGCGGGTTTTTATAACTTTTGAACCGGTGCTCGGAATCGAATTCCGAGGGCACCGATGGAATCGCATCACTGGTAATTTCTTAGAAACGCCTCTTCTGGAGTTTCGTTTTCTTGGGTGTGGTTTTTAATTTTTGGGCTTAAGGTTAAGAAATAAAATAAATTGTTCGACAAACATTATTTTATTTCACTTAAAGCCGCTTAAAGACCACTTAAAAGCTGCTTAAGCTGGGTTGAAGCGGATAAGGTGCAAATCAAAATATCCTACCCACTTGGTAGGATATTTGTGAGGTGGGGCCCGCACGAGCCCCCCCGTTTATTTTCTTATTAAGTAACACACCCGCACCCCCCTATTAAAAGAAGTCAACGGTGCGTTTTTCTAGTTAAGAAACGCCCCAATTTAATTGGGCAGTTAAGTTTTACAATTAATTCTTCGAATTAATTGTTCGTTTCATATATTTTTTTTCAAATTCTTAAGTTGATAATAAAATAAGTTGAGGACTTATTTTATTTTTGTTGAGGGGTTTGTGTTGTGTAAAACCTTTGGGAGAGCAGAGGGAGAATTCTTCATTCTTCGACGAAGAACGTGAAGAACGCTCCGACCTCCAATGAAGAACGTCAAACCCCCGGAGATCGACGACGTGACGCCGACGACTCACCTTCCGCGACGTTTCTTCTGTGACGAACCCTCACTCGACGACTTCGACAATGTAGGGGTTTGTATTCAAGCATTTACAGTTGTTCGTGAATACCAACTTGATGATGATCGTGGATTAAAACCATTTTTTATCGAATAACGCGAGGGGGTCGGACCGCACAAACACGGCCGACCCTCCTCCTTATTTTCATGTTGGTTTATTGTGGTTGGGATGAGAAAGCGTGGTGCCGTCGCACCATGCTGTTTCATGCGGAAGATATGCGTGGAGCCGTCGCGTCGTGCCGTGAAAGGAAGAACAAGCACGCGACGCCGTCGCGCCACGTCGAAGAAACCCGAAGATATCCGTAGACGGAGTCGGGCCACGACGAAGGGGCGCGGCGCCAGCACGCCGCGCTATAGAACCGCGACGACGGCACATTTCGTTTTGACGTGCGGATTGACGGGTGATGACGAAGCGGTCCGCGAAGACGATTTGATGATCCCGCAGTGAAGAACGGAACTCGGGAGGAACACCGGCGTAGACGGGAAGGAAAACGGACCACCGTAGTGACTCTGGTGGCCCGCGGAAGCCGGTGGCCGGAGGCGGCGGCGCCCGCTGACCCGCGGCCACGCGGGTCCGGCGCGCGCAAGACGCGGCTGACCCAGGGTGGGGGTGTGGGGGGGGGTTCGGGCCGGGTCGGCCCAGGCCCGGACCCCCGTCTTCAGACCATTTTCGGTCAAATGCCCGTAACATGAGCTAAGGGCCTCCGAACGACGCGCTGTCAGCGACAACGCGATCCTTGGCTCGAGACGGTCGTTTAGGTATATCGCACACAATGTTTCGGATTACTTTGGGTTCGTCCGGGTTGGTTCGGATACGAAACAAACCGGGCCCTTGGAGCGGAAACATTTATATCTTGAGTTCCGGACGTCTGATTGACGTACCGTCGACTTTGATGGGTTCCTCTAAGTGAGACGGATCTTTTGGCTTACTCTGCTTGAGGTTTGAATGCCGTCGGAGTGTGGTCGGTTTGGTTCGCTCACGAAACCAACCGGGCCCCTGGAACGAAAAAGCCAATAACTCACAGACCGGGCGTCCAATTGACGCGCCGTCTGTCTCGTTGCGTTCCTGTTGACGATATGGAACTTTTGGCATCCTCCGCCCGAGTTTTGGATGCAGATGGATAGTGGCCAGGTTGGATCGCACCGAAATCCAACCGGGCCCCTGGAATGGAAAAGCTGATACCTTTCTGACAGAACGTCCGTTTGACGAACCGTCAGCAGCGTTGGTGATCTCGTTGAGAAACGGTCCCTATGAGTATACCCTATGAGTGTTTGGGGTATAGTTGAGTTACGGCCGGATTGGTTCGCACCCGAAACCAACCGTGCCCCTGGGACTAAAAGGCTAGCAACTCACAGACCGAGAGTCCGATTGACGCGCCGTCTGTTGCGTTGAGACCCCTATGACGAGGCGTTACTTTGAGATACTTCATCGTGGGACTTTGAGATACTTGGAGTATTGACTTGTAGCTCGTGGAGCGGACCCTCCCAGAAACGAGCATACGGAGTACGAAGACCGTATAGCCAGCAGAGACCTGAAGACTGCTTGTCCGATTCGATTTGGAGTGACTTACATAGCCTAGTGGGGAGCACTACTTTGTGAGGTGGCATAACCACAGCGGAGGAGCACTAATATGTGAGGTGGCAGACCCGCGGTACTCGACAGGAGGAGTACCTCTGTAGGCTATGAGGGGGAGCACTATTGTGTTGGGTGGCAGACCCCGGCGGGAAGCACTGCTGTGTGAGGTGGCAGGCCCGCAGTACTCGAAAGGAGGAGTAACTCAGCAGTCTTAGGTTAGTGAGCAGTACCTCGGAGTCGTGACAGGACCACTGTACACTCCAGAGACGGAGCTCTTCAGCAGTTACGGTTTTGATGATGGAAATCCTGGTTGAGCTGAGACTTTTGACCTTTGTGTTTACCTCATGTTTGAGATGGGTCACTTGATAACTTAGGTATATGTATGGGCATATACCTGGGTAGTGGTTATCCGTTGATCTCACAATCCTTGTGTTTCCTCATGATTGAGATGGGTTACATGATAACTTAGGAATATGTATGGGCATATATCTAAGTAAAGGTTATCTGTCGAGATCTTCTTGTGGTTGTCCTTGTTGGTTTAGTGAGACCGTGAGGGTCCCGGGGTCCCTACTGGGTATCATTATACTCACCCATGCACGGGCTATGACCGCACCTCGTTGTGTTGGTTGTAGACGACGGGTAGTGCTATCGGAAGCCGAGTGTTCGAGGACTGGTCAGTACCCAGAGGTGGACTACACGACGAGTCAGGTGGACTACACGATGTGACGACTCACAAAGGATGTTGACGGGCGAGAACGTGGAGGAGGCTATCTGTACATACCCTTCAGGTAGGATCCGTGGTGGACGACCAGGAGCTGCGCAATCTGTACCTACCCTTCAGGTAGGATCCGCGGAGGACGACCCAGGAGCTGCTTCCTTCTTCCAGCTGTTTGTCTTTTTGTTGTTGTACCGTTTTCAGTTGTAGTTGTACATTCTGTTGGGTTTGTATTCTGGACCATTTACTTTTCAGCTTTTCTTTTGTACTTAGTGTTTTGCTTCCTCTTGTACTCTGTGGTGCTTGTTTTCTTTTATAAAGGCAATGCCTTATCAGATATCGTGATTTTACGCCTTTGGTGCTAGTCGCCACCCCCTGGCCTATGGAAGGCGGGCATGGGGTAGTCACGACACGGGCCCCGAGGACGGGTCGTGACAATATGTAAGTTAAGATAATATATGAGGTTATAGTAATTTTATTCATAATATGGAAATTAACCACATAGTGAATCCAATCAACTATATTGAGGATTATTTGGGTGAAAAATTATAGAAAATCACATGATCATTACTCAAGGGACTATATAAACAATCATAAAGTGTCTGTATAGCTAAATTTTGACTGACTATATGAGAATTATAGAGAAACTATACGACCACCTATAAAAAACATTATGAATACATCTAGAGGGACCACCTGAACAACTTTGAAGAGACTGGAGGTGAATCTTAAATGTTATAACATGGGAAACACTAAAGATACCAAATGAGATCTTGATATAGACTACAAGATTAACTCTAGATCATCCATTCCTACTCAGTATAAAAATTTATGAGATAATTTTTTCAAACCACACCATTTTAAATAAATTAATCCTTTATGAATCATCACTAAACTAATTCATACATGTTTAGGTAAAGATCACTCCTTCCACTGATAGTAATCCATGATTTCCAACAAAAAAATTCATCATTCATCTAAAAAATATGATTTATCTACTATCAAAAAATAGGAAATTTTCAATAACAAAGACTCCATATCTTATGAATTCTTCATGTTTTGGATTATGAATAGATGTTATATGATGAATGAATGAATGAATAGGGAAATAAAAAACCATTCATGATATATCCATTGAATTTAACCATAAAAAATTAAATGGTGGATCTATATAGTCACCTTAATATATGAGATTTAAAAATTTTAGGAAATCTTATATTAAAATAATATAGGAATTTATATTACATAATAAAATAATTTTTCATTAAATTAATAATAATGTAATAGATCTATCGTATTTTATATTCATTTCTCATTATAATCCCATTACATCAGAATTAATTTTCAAATTATTTCGTTATAGTAAGTATTGTATTGCATCGATTTTAGAGACAATAATTTATTAGGGATATGTTCTATAAATTATAATTACATTGAAGTAAATGTTTTTTTCATTCATTCTATTTGAAATTATTTTTATCTATATTATATTTCTATAGAGAATGACTTCATTCATATAATGATAGTGAGACTTCATTGTCAAATAATTTTTAGATTTATATATAATAATGTTCTAATTCTAAAATAATAATTATTCACCATTTCATAAGAATGAAAAGTTTTAATTTTATCTAATTTTATTTACTATAGAATATCACATTCCCTAAATGAAATTCACATTTTTCTTACTGAATGATGTTTTTATATATTTTCTCTCCAATATGTATATTTATTTATATTATTCATAAAAAATTAAACATTAAATATTGGTTTATTTACATAATTTTGATCATTATAAGAAAATATTTTAGAGGATTAAACTTTTAAAATATTATATTTTTTATATATTTATGGAAAATTTGTAATCATTACTGAAAAATATGTGTATAATACTATGATTTCCAAACTAAATAGAAGTCTTATTAGTCCAATAATATTAACAATATTTTGTTAATATTTAATTTTATGTAATTATTTTTTGGTTCATATTTACCTCAAATTAATGATATAGTGATACATTTTTAATTAAAATCATTTAGTGGTCATTATATTCTATTGGTTTCTATTAAATAATTTCATAAAATTGAGACTTGTAATTTAATACTTTAGTGGAATTCATTATTGAATATTTAAAATGATAAATATTTTTTCTCTTTGATATATTCATGTAAAGTATTATGAAAAAAAAATTCTAAATTTCATTACCAGTGTAAACTAATGAATCATGTTTTTATACCACATTACTCTTGGTAGGAATTGGAATATTGTAAACATAAATGAAAATATAAAAAATTAATGTTCACTCTTTAGTAAAGATTTTTTTATCCTTCAAATAATGTAAATCATTTATCAAAAATAATAAATCAACATGGTAGATTTGAAAAATTATGAAAACTTTTCATCTCATCATTATAATAGCAATTTTCAGTGCTATAAAAAACTGATGAATTTCAGTAAAGTAATAATCATATGACGACATTTGAAATACATGAAGGTAAAATTAATTGAGTGTGTCTAAGAAAATTGAATTGTTTAAATTTGGTATTTTGTTTAAAATTTTTAGATAAATAAAACATTGTGGGACACACTCTAATACGAATTTTCGTCCACAACATGAGATTTTAAGAGGGTTACATTGAAAAATATATGTTAAACCACATTTAAATTAAATTTCATTCTAAAATCAAGAAATCTACATATTTTTAATGAAATAAATTTATAAAAGATTAAAGAATTAATAAACTAATAATGGAATTTATAATAAGGAATTAGTTTGAAAAACTTTGGTTGAGAAAACATTTTCCATATTAAAAAATATGTATTTCTTCTAATTGTAAAATCTTATTTGAGAAAAATTTAAAATATAAGATAAACATAAAATTATAAAGGATATTAAGAGAAAAATAGATAATTATAAGTAAATATGTTACTCTTTGTCTTCATAAATGGTCTTTATTTAAAATTAATATATAACTAAAGTCAACATAGAGGCATGCCTAGGTAAAATGGATGAAAAATTAAAAATTTATTCAGGAAGAAGAGGATAAAGGATATAGTATATATTTTCCATATAATGTATCTAAAATTAATGATATATATATATATATATATATATATATTATTCATAGCATCTATATGTTCAGCCCAAATTGTCAAGAGGTTCTTGTACCTTGATTTAGATAGCACTATGAGTAAATTTTTTTACTTTCTGATAAATCGATAGAAAAGTATATATATCCAAAACCTCATAAATTATTGGAATATAAAATTAAAATCACTTATCCATTGGTATTATTCCTTTATAATATTGGTAAAATAAATTCATTATCTCCAATGTAACACCACAAGGTTCCACAGTATGCTTCTCTTTGAGTAATACAATAGCATGTGTTATACGAAACTTCAAGTTTTAACACACCACAACCAATAAAACTAGCCATTATGAATAATAGTAGCCACTTTTTAAAATTTTATAAATTTTATCTTTCAAAATTGACTTCATTTTTGGAGTTGGAAAATTGATATTATCTTACGGTAAATTTTTGGTAATTTTCTGAAAACATCCAATTTTTGATGAATAGTGAAAAATACTAAACTTTAATTAAAAACAATTTTTTAAATAAAATTAATTTATAGTGATAAATTATACTATTTAGTGTTTTTAAAGTATAATTAGATTTTATTTTTACCATTTAATCCAATGTTGGTCATTGTACACAATTTCCCATTTAAATTGGACATAAACAAGTGTCAATATTTTAATTGTCAATATTTCTTAAAAACAATCTTTTTTGTTTTAACAAAGGGAATTAATTTTAAATTAATTTATATCACTTTTGTGTTATGAATTTAGAAAACATTATTCCATATTTATAATCAGGTAGTACAAATTTTGTAAATAGGTAACTTTTATTTTTAGACATTATGAATAATTACTTTGGTAAATATTTTATTAACCATGGTTAAACAGTATATCCAGTAAATAAGGATAAAAAATAATATTATAATAACATTAAATTTCCCTAACATGTGTCCTAACCTTATTTGATAGTTCATTTCCAACCATGGGCATATATGGGTCGATTTTGGGACCTCATGGAGGCATCTGTAAGTGATAATGACACATTATATTAATTAAGTTAAAAAAATACAAAAATGACATAAGCATATATCTTTTAGTAAAACAATTTTTACATAGAGTTATACATGTTATCTCTTAGACTATAACTATTAATTATAAAGATAAAATTATTTCCTATATAATGGTATTTTATTTATAATTTTTAGAGATTAAATAATTCAATTTTTTAATGACACAATGATGATGCAGTTATTACCTTATTAATGAAACAATCAGATTAATAGCATTATAAATATTAAAATAAATATAATTTAGAAGTTTTTTGAAATCCACTAATTTTATAGGTGAATATGACATGTTAGGGATGATTCAATTTATCTTGTGTTTTGTTATGAAGTTGTGAGGACTTTCAAAAAAACAAAATACCAAATAGTGTCAAAATTGACATAAATTAATATTTCAATTAAATACTATATTATTGGTTGATATAATATTAATAAAAAATTATGGTTTATACAAAAGGGTAAAGTAATATTATATATTTCCTTAATGAGCCTCTTTATTTTCTCTTGGAAGTTTATCCTATGTTTATTAACTATATAGAGTAAGAATACAAGAAGACATGGTAAAAGTTAAACTATTTAACAAAGAGTTAAATAAAAAAAATAAGGTTAAAATGTTAACCTAAACATGTGTAAAACCTATTGGTTGAGTTTATTTAGACCCATAACCACCTAGTTCTCGAAATAAATTTATTTTGAACCATTATAAACTGAATATGATTGTGTAATAAATTAATACTTTAATCTTTTCCTAAAGTGATCTTCACCCCTCTTATAAAAGGGAACTTCCCCATATCATAAATTAACACCTCCATAGAAATTTGGCTCAGTAAAACCCTACCCAAATATCCTCCCAAATATTCTACCTCCCTCTTAGAGGCCTTCCTTTTGTCATAAATCCATCCTAAGTAGCCCTTTTGATCAAATCTAAAGGAAGAACCCAAACAAAGAGGTACCGATTTCACCACCATCTTCCAAGATCTCTTATTCTTCCACATACTATTTCTTTGCTGTTTCTATAATAAAATAATAAATATAGTATCATATATATACTGTGATTTTATTACAAATATAGCACAATAATATTCATTATTCTATCCATCTTATGAATGATAATTTCACCATGTGTGCGAACGTACGACTTATCGTCTCCACGACGTGGTGTAATTTTTTATTCAACACTATGTTACTATAATGGATATAATTCTGAGTAATATGTATATAAATAATAAAAATAATATGATAATGTCTTTGTAAAATTAATATACGATCCAATTCCACACATTTAAGGAATTTATTTTGTCGCTAGTGCATACATACGGATTACCGTCTCCACGACCCGATGAGATTAATTTCCACTTTCACCATTCATCAATGATTATAAAAATATATATTACTAATAAGAATGTAATATATGAAATAAAAATTCTAATGGATATATATATATATATATATATAAATTTACTTACATATAACTTACTCACATAGTTCTGTTCAATATGATATGAAAACTACAACAACGTCTATGCATACATACAGACTACCATCTCCATAAACTGTGTTTTTAATTTCATATATATGTCTATTATAAATATTTATATTCTAAATATATATGATATATAAATCATTTTTTATATTTTGGAAGTATTTAAATCTTGATCTATGTGATACAATCAAGAGTAAGAATTTAAAACACGTACGATAAAGGAAGCGATTATTACCCGAACTCTTAATTTATCATGGTAATTATTATTAATTGGATAGTACAAAGTCATAAATGAATCATGTATGATAAAATAAATAATAATATTGTTCTGGTATAATTTAATAACATACTACGATCTTTATACAGAAGGTTTAACGTACTTTTGAACAATGGAAAATTTAATTTAAGGGTTAATTCCTCAATCTCATTATTATCCGAGATTGTTTATGTGTAAGTATTTTCTGGGATATTTTTACAATCCATGTCCATTTTTCATAAAAAATATTTCAAAATGAATAATTTATGGATTTGTGAAAGTTACTCTTTAACATGATCTGAATTTTAAATGTTTTAATGATTTATTTTTCAAAATTTTTTTAATTAATGTCCATGTTTTCAAAATAATTTTATGGATTTATTTATAGGGACATGAATGTTTTTAAATGATAATTATTTTCAAAAGTTTCAAAGTGGTATGGGAAAATTTGATTCAAAAATAAATTTTAAATTACTTCCTTCATAAGTGTTTGACTTATAAATGATTTTACAAAAACGTTATTTCTCTCAAAATGTTTTACAAGTTATTTTCAAATATGTCAGCATACTTTACTGGATATTATTTTTGATTGTGGTTGATTCATTATAATAAAATCAACTATATCCTATTGAATGAGTTTTGATATGTTTGAATGTGGATGCTATATTTTTATACCATTCATGGATTCTGGTTAAATTATTAACATTTCATATGCTAGTTATAATATGAAAGTCTATTTTATGTTTCAACATTTTCATATGAGGAATGTATTAGACATAGTAAGTGACAGGTGGAGCCCTCTATTGCTCCTCGATGCATCAGTAAGTCTCATTAGACAATTAGACACGGAATTGGATGAGGCCTTTCTGAATTTTATATATGGTTTTGGCCGATGCCTGAATCATTTTTAGGCGTCTTCGCTGAAGCTTTGACAAAATGTTTTAGAATGTCTGGAATTATATATTCCATCATTATGAAAATAATATTGATGGTTCATGTGGTAATTCTACTAATAAAATACCCATGATTATGTTTTATTATGGAATTAGTTACTCAGCTAATATTCCTGCCATAAAAGTGTTCATTTTTACTATTGGTAAAGACATGTGTTTTCAATTATTCATCATGATTAATATTTATGTTATATTCCGCAATATTGCTTACACTTACTAAGCATCAGATCTCATCCATTTCTATGATTTATTTTTCCCATGATCCCAAGAAGTGTACTGAGATTGATATGAAGGGTTCAGCTAAGGGAATAATGGTTTTCATAAAGGATTATTTATGTTGTGTTGTATGTTATAAAGTGTAATGTAACATTCATGTATGTAATCTATTTTTAAAGACTACTAAACTGATCAGTCCTACGGGACTTGATTTCCTAAAATCATGCCAATTTATTTAAATAATGCACTAAATCTAGGTAACTGGGTTCGGGGCATTGCAGTTGGTATCCAAGGAAGTTTAGCAATAAACATTGAAACTAGATTTAGATAAACTCTGATTAGATAACATTACCCTAAGATAGACTTTGATGATTAGTATAGAAGAACTTCCATGAATTTTGGTATTGTAGAAATTTTGTTAGTTTTCCAAGCTATACATACCTATCCGGATACGAGCCGGTAGAGGTGGGTCTGGCACAAATTTACCTAGGGGTAAAACCCGAAAACACCACTTTGAGCTAGACTCAAACGGGAACTAGTGCATGACAACGGGCCTTACTGCACTCTTGGTTATGACACTTCTGGGGGATATGTTTAGGATAATTATCTTTTACATTACAAACCATTATGAAGGGTTTATGACTATATACTTCCTCAATTTTTTTATGATTTTGGATTATATCCATAAAGTGTTCAATTTACGTTAAGTATTTTAAAAGTTTTGAATTATGTATTTCGATTCATAAACTAATCTAGTATATTCCATTGTCTAGAAATGGAACCTAGTGGAAGAAATGGGAATGTTATCAACGAACATACTCCATGTAGGTATTTACCTCTTACTCAAGATAATTATATTTGTGATAGTGATACAACTGGTGTTGATCATCTTATAACCATACATGGAAAATTCACTGAAGTTATGAATAATAACCTTACCTGTATAGAGAACTCTAATCCACAACGTAGAGGATCAATGTTAGATCGCTTCATGAGGCAACAACCACAAACATTCAATGGTAATACAAATCCATTGGTATCTTAGAAATGGATAAGTTCCATAAAGAAAATATTTCAGGCATTGGGGAGTAGTGAAAGAGAAAAAGTTGTCATGCAAATTTATCACCTCACTGGAGATACTGATCAATGGTGGTCATTGAATCAAAAAAAAGAAGGATGATGAATTATCATGTATGGAATGGAGGGAGTTTAAATATATTTTCAGAGAAAAATACATTCCTCATGACCATCGAAGGGATATGGAAAGACAATTTATCAGTCTCAGGCAAAAGGAGTATGATAATGTTTCAAAGCATGAGGCTAACTTTACAAGGTTAGCTAGGAATGTTCAATGTTGTATACATAACCAAATAAGTAATATTTGTCATTTATTTTATGGGTTAAACCCATTTCTCCGTCGAGATTTAGTATTGCATTAATTCTCGTCATACGAAGATATTTTATCCTATGCTTTAATGACAGAAAAGGAATTCTATAAATCTTATGACAGTAATGTAATGCAAGAGAAGAAGTGAACATTGGAGCAAGACACAGGTAATGGGAAAAAGGGAAAGAATGATTTTCCATTATGTGATAATTGTGGGATGAAACACCCTGGTACTTGCCTAAAAGGAATGGGAGTCTGTTACAAGTGTGGTGAAAAAGGCATCCAAGGTCATGATTTCAAGGGAAAGAAAGTTCATGTCAAAGTTGAATTCAATAATTGTAGAGAAATGGAGCATTATGAAAAATAATGTCCTAAGCACCAAGTAAACATACCTTAGAAAAGTCCAAGGGAGAAAGGCCAAGCTTATGATGTTTCTATAGTTGACGTGGAATAATTATTTTATTTGTGTTTTTGGATTCATGAACTATATTCTGGTAATAATAACAATGTGATATATATATATAAGTATTTTACTACATTACTTGTTGTTTTCATTAAGGTTTTAATATGACTAAGGTAATCATATTTTCAGTATGTGACAATAAGAGAAACTTTACTTTGTTTGGGGAATATAATGTGGAAATATATTTTGGAATTTAGATACCTTTTACAGAGATTCTAGATAGAGGTTTTTTGGATAAATATAATGATTTTAATGGATTAAGTTGAACATTGGATAGTATTTTTTTCGGTTAAAATATTTATTATGATTATTATAGGAATATTATAATACTATAGTATTGGGAAAAGGATAACTTCTAATTCGGGTGATAACTCGCCACGTCGAACCAAGCTGTAGGAATCGAACCCACAATCATAGTGCGAGAGTCCTTTATTACCTTCCACTAGCCTACAGGAAGTCCCTGGTTTTTAAAAAATATTTTTCATCATTTTTATGGTATATGTTTATTTTTGGAACCCTATACGATGAGGAGAAAGAGGGTATATTTGAGTTATATTATGTTTTGGAGTGAAAGATGAGTTTCTGGTAGAAATTTATTAATGGATAAAACTCTAATTATAAAGTAAGTATATCTCCTTATGATTTACGAAAATCTCATAAATAAATTCTTCCACATTATGAAAAGGAACTTATAAAAAAAATGTTGTCTGTTTACTTTTCCAATTGGGTAAGGAAAGACCTTTCAACCCATCACAAGTTTTTGGCTTTCAGATCGTTAACTTTCTCGTAATAATATTCTCAATCAATCTTTATTAGAACATGATGATTATTTTTCTTTTCCATATCCATGTTTTCCTACATGGAACCCTAGTATGTGTTATTTTCAGTAACCTTCAAAGTCACCATTCATTATTTTAAAATATAGGGCTCATTAATCCATTTTTCGCTGTGGGATTTCAACAAATATATTTTGAAATGTTATCACCATGTTTCCAATACCGAGAATATGTAGCGAGGATGAATTTTATTGAAGTATGGGAGAATGTAACATCCCAAGCTTCCACAGTACACTTCTCTTTGAATAATACAATAGCGTGTGTTATACGAAACTTCACGTTCTAACACACCACAACCAATCTAACTAGCCGTTATGAATAGTAGTACCCACTTTTTGAAATTTTATAAATTTTCTCTTTCAAAATGGACTTCATTTTTGGATTAAGAATTTCGAAATTAGAATAGGGTGAATTTGTGGTCCTTTTTTGAACACTTCCAATTTTTGATGAATAGTGGAAAAACGAAACATTAATTAAAAACAACTTTTTTGATCAAATTAATTTATAGTACTAATTTATACTATTTAGTGGTTTAAACGTATAATTAGATTTTATTTTTACCATTTAATCCAATTATGGTCAATAGATGAAATTTCACATTTAAACTGGTCATAATGAAATGTCAATTTTTTAATAGTTGACATTTCTTAAAAACACGCTTTTTATTTTGACAACGAGAATTAATTTTAAATTATTATCTGCCACTTCTATGTTTTCAATTTATAAAAATGGATTCCACATTTAGAATAAATGGTTCCATATTGTGTAAATAGGTAACTTTTATCTTTATACATTTTGAATAATTAGTTCGATAAATATTTTATTTACCATGGTTAAAGGGTAAATCCAGTAAATAACGGAGAAAAGTTAAAAGTATAATAATATTAAATTACCCTAAAACGTTTCCTAATATTATTTTATGGTACATTTCCGACCATGGGAATTATTGGGTCTATTTTTGGACCCCATTGAGCCACATGTAATTGATAATGATGCTTTATATTAATTATGTTAAACTAAATACAAAAATGACATAAGCATATATCATTTAGTAAAAAAAAATTCCATATAGTTATACATGTTATCTCTTCAAAAATAAATATTAATTAGAATGATAAAACAATTTCGTACATAATTGTATTTTATTAAAATTTTTAGAGATTAAATAATTAAGTTTATTAATGACACAATGACGATGCAGTGATTACTTATTAATGATGGAGTCAAATAAGTGGTATTATAAATATTAAAATAAATATAATTTCAATGTTTTTACGAAATCCAGAAATTTTCTAGATGAATATGAGATGTAAGGGATTATTCAATGTATCATGTTCGAAGTAATCATGATTCTATGACTTTCATAAAAACAAAATACCAACAATGTCAAAATTGTCATAAATTAATATTTAAAACAAATACTATATTATTGGTTGATATAATATTTCTAAAAATATAATGTTCAACCAAAGGAATTAAATAATATTTTATATGTCATTAATGAGCCACTTGAGGTCCTCTTGGATGTTTATTGTATGTTTAATAACCATATAGAGTAACAATACAAGAAGACATCATAAAACATAAACTATTTAACTAAGAGTTAAATCTAAATGATATGGTTAAAATGGATAACAAAATTTGTCTAAAACATATTGGTTGAGTTTATTTTTTGATCCATAGGAACCTAAGACTCTAAATAAATTCATTTGGAACCATATATAAACTGAATATTATTGTATAATAAATTAATACTTTAATCTTTTCCAAAAGTGACCCTCGTCCCTCTTATAAAAGGGCACTTCCCCTTCTCTTAAATTAACACCTACAATGCCATTTGGCTCAGACAACCCCTGCCCAAATATCCTCCCAACAATCCTACCTTTATCCTAGAGGCCGTAATTTGGTTAGAAATCTATTCTAATGAGACCTTTGAGAAAATCAAAAGGAATTACCCGAAGAAGAGGTAATGATATCACCACCCTCTTTCATGTTCTCTTATTCTTCCACTTACGCTTTCTTTGTTGTTTCACTATAAAATAAAAACTTGAGTATCTTATATATACTGTGATGTTATTATAAATATGGAACAACAATTTTCATTATTATATCCATCTTATGAATGATAATGTCACCATGCGTGCGTATGTACGACTTACCGTCTCCACGATGTGGTGTAATTTGTTATTCAACACTATGTTATTAAGATGGATATAATGATGAGTAATATGTATATAAATAATTAAAATAACATGATAAGGTCTCTGTAAAATTAATATACCATCCAATTCCACACGTTTATGGAATTGATATTGTCACTCGTGCATACGTACGGATTACCGTCTCCATAACGCGATGAGATTCATTTCCACATTCACCCTTCATCAATGATTATAAAAATATATACTAATAATAAGTATATAATTTATGAAATAAAAATTATACTGGAGATATATATATATATTTGTGTGTGTGTGGGTACTTACATATATCTTATTCAATTATTTCCGTTCAATTCGATATGAAAACAAAAACACTGTTTATGCGTACATACGGACTACCATCTCCATAAACGGTGTTTTTCATTTCACATATATATCTATTATGAATATTTATATTATAAATATATATGATATATAAATCATTTTTTATATTCTGTAAGTATATAAATCTTTATCTAAGTGATACAATAAATAGTAACAAGTTAAATCATGTACGACAAAGAAAGCGATTATTACCCAAAATCTTAATTTAACATATAAATTTTTATTAAATGGGTAGTATAAATTCATAAATTAATCATGTATGATATCATAAATATTAATATGGTTCTGTTATAATTTAATAACTTACTATGATCTTCATACATGAGGTTAAACATACCCTTGACCAAAGGAAAGTGCAAGGTTAGGCTTAATTCCTCAATCTCATTATAATCTGAGATTGTTAATGTGTAAGTATTTACTGGGATATTTTTATCATCCATGTAAATTTTTCATAAAAATGATTTCAAAATGACTATTTTATGGATTTGTGAAAGGAAATCTTTATCAAGATCATAATTTTAAATGTTTTAAAGGCTTATCTTTCAAAATATTTTTTATTCATGTCCATGTTATCAAAATTGATTTTAAGGATTTATTCATATAGACATGAATGTTTTGAAATGGAAATTATTTTCAAAAGTTTCAAAGTGGTATTGGAAATTCTGATTCAAAAATCTATTTTAAATAACTTACTTTATAAATTTATTACTTCTAAATGAATATAAAAAAAATTATTTCTCTCAAAATGTTTTACTCATCATTTTCAACTATATCAGCATCCTTTACTGGATATTATTTTTGATTGAGGTTTATTTATTATAATAAAATCTTCTATATTATATTGAATCATTTATGATATGTTTGACTGTGGATGTTATATTTTTATACAATTCATGGTTTATGGATAATGTATTGACATTTCGAATACTATTTCTAATACGAATGTTTATGCTATGTTTCAACCTTTTCATATGAGGAATGTATTGGACATTGTAAGTGACGGGTGGAGCCCGCTACAGCTCCTCGATGCATTGGTAGGTCTCATGAGACGATTAGACACATAATTGGCCAAGTCATTTCCCAATTTGATATATGGTTTTGGCAGAGGCTTTAATCATTTTTAGACGTCTTGGCTGAGGCCTTGAACAAATGTATTAGAATGTCTGGAATTATACATTACATCATTATGAAAATAAAATTTATGGTTCATGTGGTCATTCGACTAGTAGAATACCCATGATTATGTTTTTTATGTCATAATTTACTCAGCTTATATTCCTTCCATAAAAGTGTTTATGTTTACTATCGGTAAAGGCATGTGTTTTAAATTACTCACCATTCTTAATATTTATGTTATCTTCTGCTATGTTGCATACCCTTACTGAGCATCTGAGCTCAACCCTTTCTATTTTTTATTTTTCCAGGATTACAAGAAGTGTATTGAGATTGATATGGAGGGTTAAGCTAAGGGAATTGTGGTGATCATAAATGATTATTTATGATGTGTTGTATGTTATAAATTGTAATGTAACATTCATGTATGTAATATACTTTCCAGGACTGCTAAACTAATTAGTCCTTCAAAACATGATTCCTTGTAATCATTCCAATGTATTAATTTAATGCACTGACTCTAGGTAACTGGGGTTGGGGTGTTACATCCAATACGTATACAATAAAAATATAATAAAATGAAATATTTATAGCCTCAATATTAGATTATTCCAATTTAAAAAATATAAAATTATTAAACATCATAAAGATGTGTTCCATATATAATTTTTCAATAAACTATAAAAAAAATATACATCCTAAGATATTGAATAATATTATAATATGTCCAAAAACAATTGAACCTCTTCAATTAATGATCATGAATAATTAAAAAGAGATATTTAATAATTCATGATATATCCTAGGATCGAAGTGTATTTGTTTTCCATAAATTATTTATGATCTGATACATGAATCATATAATATATCCTTAGAACATTATATTGTTTTAGGAATATAAATATTTATAAATATAATCATTTGTGATAATGTTACTTCTCTTGTGATCTTTATCTATTTAATTGTTACAGAATACATGGATTCTTTGATAAAAATACCTCATTTATCCATTTCAATTTTTGTATATATTCATCACTTACATGTTAGTATGTGAAAATGTCCCTATTTTTAGTGATGTATTTTCAAAAATAATTTAATTATTATTAAACTTAATCAAGTCGTCAAATTATTATAAAAGAATAACTCTGGAAAAAACTCTTTGAGGAATTATTTAGTTGTTCGGATATTATTACTTTATATTTCGTTGAAATTCATATTTTTTGTTAAGTAATATCAATAATATTATGTTATTTCCATAGAACACTTATTATAGTTTTTACTTCATCTTTTAAATTTTTTATTATATATCATATAGTTTTATTGATAGATCCATTATTCAAAAAAAATTCTTATATCTATTCCTTACAATATATAGTTTTCTAATTATATTTTATATTTTATTAAAAAAGATATAATTGTATATTAGATATAAATATAAAAATATTTTGATAATTAAAATATTTCATTGATGATGATGTGAATTGTTATATATTTGAGATGAACTGATATGTAATGCATTGAATTATGTAACATACATACAACATGGTAATATTTGTTTTGTACAGGTGGTAAGAGAAGGTATTATTGTATATATGTAGAAGGAGGTAGAGGTGATTATGAATAATTTTCATGTTGAGGTATAATAATATTGGGATCAGGTTACAATTTTTTACAAGTATGTTATAATGTCATAATAGTGGATAGAATAATATTTTGACATAATGCTAAGAATAATAGTTGGTGTTCATTATAAATCAATAATAAATTAAACATATATTACTATAAAATATTTATAATATATTAAATGAAAATATATTTCAATATAGGCACTAAATGCATGTAATACTAATTAGACATATGCTTCTTTTAGGTAAAGTATTCTATATTAAAAAATAAAAAGTCTCTTATATATATATGTTATAGTTCAGTTAAAAAATAATTTAACCTTTAAATGGTGTCTAAAAAAATAAAATGATTAAAACATATACATATAATTTATAATTTCTATCATTATATGACCCTATAATTATAAAAGTTTCATTGTAGACACTATATGTAATTTGGAATTATATAAATATAAAGAATATATGAATGTTAAAATGGTTAAGAATTTTTTTAAATTTTATGAGTCCAATCCTCAAAATTAACAATAATAATTTTTATTTTATTAAAAAATGGTATCCAATTAATCATATATCAATTAAATATTGTTTATTTAATGACGTTCGAAGGACACATCTTATTCCAGCAAAAACATAATAATTCCCCAATAACAAAGTTTCATGTCATATTATATTAAATTAATCACATCAATCATTCATGATTTCACAAATTAGATCTAACATCCATTAAATTATTGAACATTGATTCCAAAATTATATGTGAAATCAAGGAATAAGTGACATGTAATTCTATCTTCCAAAAAAAATAATATCATAAAAACCATTTTGGTTTACATTATAGGATAATGTGTATAAAAAATACTACTCAAATTGATTCCCAATCCCATAAAATAGTATCAAATGGATATTTGGGTTATTATTCACATATATTAATATGTTCTAATATTACATGCTATTTTTGTTTTATTTTTTATTAGTATATAATATAAATAATTCCATAAATGGAAAATTCAATATATAGATATTCTAGAAAAATATGTCTATAAACAAATAATAATAATGAATATAAGGTGTTAAATAAATTAAAATATGAACTATAAATAATGATAATATAATACTATATAAAAATATTATATAATAAGTCAGCATGGATAACTCAAAAAAGGATTTATCACGAGGGATGGAGTTCCTTCATAAGAATTGTTATATTTTTTGGGTAATAAGAATGAACATATAAATGTGTTGGTATACTATAGACAATGAGTATACATTATAGAAATATTTAAATAATTCATTTATATATTAAAAAGAAATATTATGGAGTTATGGGGGGGATAAATTGTTTTTGAATACACACTATGTTTCTGTTTGTACCCGATTTTTTTCTCAGTTTTGGATCCATTATATCCCATTATAAAAATTAACATTATACCTAATATAGATTCATAATGTTTTAGAAAAGATCATTGGGGTTTTGGGGGAATATTTAGATCTTGAGACAGATCTTTTTGGGGAAACATGCCATGTCTCACGGTTAGTGCCCACCTTGCACAAGGTTTGGCTAATAATGAGGATGAAAATTGTGGGATAGAACCATATCAAACAGTTTGAGCATGGTCGTGCATGTTGATCCCGGAACATTACCCTTCTTCCCATGTAATTGTGAATAGGTTTAACAAGGTCTGTCATCCTATGCCGACAAACCATGCACATGTGATTTTTTGGGTAATTTTTTAGATATTACCATAATGATCTATTATATCCACTTCTTCTTACTTTTACAACATCAAGTGGGATTTACCTCCACGTAAATAATTTTTGGATATTTTTGAAGGCAAAATATAGAGGTTGAATGATATAATTCATCCATGATTTGATCGAGTGTCCAATCATCATCTTGGATGTGCAATAGTAAATACTCAAGTTTGTTTATGCCATTCTCAATCTCTATTTCTCTCCAACTAATTATCATGCTATGAGAATTTTTCCTCTTTCCATAGGTCAACTTTTATTCAATCCAAATAAATGTCTCATACCAGGGGAGTATTTTCTTATAAGCCTATGGTGTGTGGTCTATATCGCATCCCTCATGTTCGTTGATTTTTGAATTGTCATGTGGGGGCCACACATTTCATCAGGTTCTATTTATAGAATTTATATTAAAAGATTAAAATAATTAGAAAATTATGGATATTAGGTTTCCATATATGATATTAACTATGGGCGGTTAGATCCACAACTCCACCCATACTAGGAAGGATGTAATACCATAATGGGGATTTTAGTATTTGGCATGTTTTATCCACCTTTCGGGTGTGAATTTTCATGAATAATTTAAGGGTAATACATTCTATATTATGTGACATTATTTTAACTTGAATTTCATATTTTAAATTACCATGTATGATCACCACGTGACCCTCCTAAGGTAAGTTATTCAAATGATAATTAAATGTGAAATAGAAATTGGAAAGTATACCAAGTATATGACTTCACTAAATTAATTGTGAATGATTGATGGGTTGCAATTCTTTAGAACCACTGAGCCGATTAGTGGGAGGTGAAAAAATGAACCTTATTTATTGAATATTAATTAGATGTAATTAGTAAAAGTTTCATGCATCTTGGCTATATCACACTAATGAAATAAAAGGATTGGACCCAATGGACATATTGATTAAAAGGTTGCATGGTACTTGACCTTATCACAATAAAGAAATGAAAGGATTAAATCAAATTATATAACACTGGATTCATAATTAAATTGGAATGGCCTGACACGATCTGACCTTGGATTCTTGTTATAGAATTTGTTGAGAACTTGGGAACCCCTATCCAATTCCAGGAGACAACATTCTTAGTTTGAGATCCACCCAGATCTTGATTCTTGTCTATTGTTTGGATGACCAATAGTATACTATAGTATCCCTTCAACAACATTACACACTACCTTCAATACACACGTTGGATTCAGGATTGACATGTAGGTTCCATGGTTAAAGCACATTGGATCCAATCATTTCATAGACTCATTTTACCTTGGATAAAATCCTTGGACTTGGTCAGAATCTCATTGTGGAATTCCTTGGACTATGCTCCATTGATTATACTCTTAACCCATGTCAAGCTATAGTTATTATAGTGTTGGGGACCCTTGAGGTCTATATCACCGTGGTTATAACCTTGGAACTTCACAATTAAATTCCCAATCAAAATGTAGGTTAAAGCTATATATTATTTAACCAAAAGTGCAGTTTTCAATTAAAATTCTATATTTATCTCTATTCATCCTAAAATGAAATTCCTTAAGAAAAGTACCACAATTTCACCCAGGGTAAATATTAATATACCAATATAAAAAATGAGATTCATTTTATCAAATAAATTTTATAAATGTTAAAAATAATCAAAAAAGTATTTTTCAATCCAATGAAATAAAAATTAATTTTTGGAGAAAATATATTTCAAATGAAAAAATTACATTACATAAAAACAATTTAATTTTAATTTATACATTGTAAATAATTTATATTGTGTAGAATAAATAAATATATATATATATATCTTAAAGTAGTTAATATAATTCAAACCCTCCAATATAATGTCTAGGTTATGACGGTTAAATATGTCGTAGGTCATTTAAGCTTGTTGTTGTGTATTGAATACACTATCTGTAATTACATTCATTTTCAAGAATTCAATGTTAATTTATATTTCAATTTAAATGTTGGGATTAATCATGGAAAACATACACTATGTCATAGGTATGGTCCCATGATCATATGGGTATTATTTAGAGCCCAAAGTTCTAGAATTTGGGAAAATAATTATGCCACACGATTAATAGAAAAGGTTTTCCACAGCATGCATGGTTTATTTTAACCTTGAAGGATGAAATATAGGTTACACAAGAGCTATAAGGAAATAATGAAACCTTTCACCTCCATCCAAACAATCATGTGAAAAAATGGATACATTTGACAATCGTGATTCTCAAAATTTACACACGGTTAGGGAAATCGTGAGCCTTAATCATCTGGGGTCTTTTCTTAAGAAGATTCTTGAGCATAATTTTTAAATGGTTTACTAAACTAGGAAGAAAATTTACTCTTCCCCTATTTTGGGTGAAAAAACATTTTCCCCATCATTAATTTAATTACCCTATTTCGTTGTCTCCCTTATTTTTCTCTAGTGGATAGAACACCTTATTATCCTCTCATATATCACCCTCAAGAAAAATATAGTCTAGGATATAACATAATCATTAGTGATCTGATTCAAGAACCTTTGAAAGAATCAAATATTTCTTAGTAATAACTACAATCTTATTTCTTCTGATTTTAGATTATCTTAATATCCACTGTCATATTTAAGTGCAATATTTTATTCCTTATTTTCGATGATTTGGTCAATTTTTCTATTATTTATATTATACATAAAATATAAGGATTCCATCAGAAGTGGATTTTCCAAAGTCATAAATTAGGTGATCTCACCATTTTCTTCAAGAGTTTTAATGTTTCATAGCTTGTTCATTGTGCTTCCCACCGACTGTTACTTCCAATCAACTTTTTATTGATGTATTCATATTACATTGATATATTCATAGAGATATATATATTTGGATCCATTTTTAGTATTATATAGGATTTTTTCATTTGTTATAGACACCCCTTGGTGGTTGAAAATTGAGTTTTACTCTATAGACAATTGGTAAAATAACTGGATCACCTTCCAATTTTCCTCCTAGGTCTAGAAATTGATTTATCCTCTATTTTAGGGATTTTAAATGAACTCAAGAACCTCTGACAATCTTATCATTCATTACAAAGTGAATTTACATTTTTTTAGTTTCACATTTTATATTGGAAACATTTAATTTAACTCTTGAACCATTAGAATTTAATAACCATGTTTTATTGACTTCATGGATTGATTACATAGGATGAATTATTAATTTTGGTTTATCATTCCATAAATTAATGGATTTAATTAAGTTAAATAATTTATAAAAGGTGGTAAATCCACACCATTATTTATGCCATACTAAATTACCTTTTTTCATTGTCATTCTTTAATGAAATTTGTTTTGGAAAACGAGGAACTTGAATGGTACTTCCTCATGTAATACATTTAAAATAGTATTATTCATATATATATATATGGTATGATGGTAACGGTTTTTTTGATCACAATGGTATCAAACACCCTTGCATTAGGTGTTGAGACTGATGTCTCACACCACTGACACTATTTGGACAGTGGTCTGGTACACCATGTCCCTTGTACGAGTATTACATGATGGGGCACTCACCATATCAGGTGAAGAGTAGGAAATCATCCACTCATTATGAGATTCATTGATTGTACACTATTTCTAGAGCTTATTAGAAATATTAGACTAGTTATGGATGACTGAATTATACATCGATACTTCCAACACATAGTATTCCATTTATGTTCCCACTTATGTAAGAATGTATTGGGTTCATATAGGTGGATGGAATATATATCTATAATAGATATATATATATACTATATATATATTTTCTGATATAGCATTCATTCCAGCCCTGAGCTGATGATGGTATCGATTCCTTGTGTCCTTTCGGAAATGAAGTAGGTCGTTATTTTTTATTCATCCCTGTTAATTAATTTTTTATACTTGCACACTGTTTAGTTAATTTCAATGCAGTAATTGCTTCTAAAAACCATTTTTGGTAGCCTAATGGTATTTTATTTTACACCATAATTGTGATGAATTTGTTATCTGAGAATATTTTTTGACTACAGTCATGGATAATGGAAATGTCGTTCATTTAGTTCCATGATATTTATTTCATTTAGGTTGAGGGTATGAGTAATGACTGAGTATTTGATAGAGATAAATGTATATAATCCTTTTGTAAATTTTCTAATTTCTAGAAAGTATGATTGTATATCCCCGCCCCATATGCCCTTTTTGTATATCAGTATGCCAATAATCCACGTTTATGAAAAAAACCTAGTGGATTTCCAAATTTACATAGCTACACATTATTTATTTATCAGATAGTTTATGATTTTGTCTATTTTTATATGATTATGTTGATTCTTGTTTATGGTCTTCTCTATTTGGTCACTCTGTTAAGAGGGTATAATCCCCCAATAATACAACAATTATACCATAGTTTCTAGTCTAAAGCCTCTTGAATATGGGGAGGAAGGATTGAGGCAATGTGACCCACCGTCTCGGGGCCCGAGTTATGCAGATACCGAGCCAAGACAATACAAAGTAAAGTCAATGTTTTTTAATTTGTTTGTTGTATTACTATATAGTTTATAGATAGGAAACATGGAGTAAAAGGTGTTTGGAAATTAACATGTTCAATGATGTAGCTGACCCATGTATAGGGGTTGGCCAAATTTCCTAGGATATGTAATTACAATTAATGATTATACCAAATATGTTCCATACGACATCATCAATGAATGAAAAAAATTGGGTTTTTATAATTGGGATTATTTAAATTAGTTTTCTTTTATAATTTCCTAGTTAAATGAGGGGCATACAATAATTTTCAGCATTATAGGCACAATATGACTAATATTCAATGTATTTTATTAATCGAAATTATATATAATCATGGATCTACTTGTAAACTATTCATCATTCTATTTTTTTTATATGAAATGTGATTAATTTAAAGGAAGGGAAATAAAACATAATGGAAACATGATGTTCCTACCTTATCATAATAGTTTTTTCCAACATATGCTAGTGTAGACACATTGATAATTAAATTATGTCACATTATACCAAGAACCATTGGTTTCTTAGGCACAAACATGTTATTATGTGGGTTATGTGAATTCCATATTTTTGTTTAAAAGTTGTATGGGACCTTATGGATCATCAAAGGCAACCCATGTAATTCAACTATTTAATGTGTTTTAAATATTTGAAGAATAATATATTTTTAAAATATATGACATTTAAGGTATGAATAGATATATGATACATGTAAAACAAAGATATGGTCTTGATCCCGACCTTATTATTTGGTATTGGTGTATCTACGATGTTCTTATGGCCATAATGGTTTCTTCTAACAAATAGATATGTCTATTGGTGCCTGAAATGAGGTGTGATCATTACTATATGAAGGCTATGTACCTATCATATTTTTCTATATGAAATATTTTTAATTGTTAAGATTTATTCTATGGAATTAATTTTCAACAGTAGTATCATTCTACCACGATGTGTTCTAGTCTCATGATGAAAGGTGGTGAAAACAATGCATCAGAGGTGGGAGACCATATGCCACTAGTGATTCCTCAAGACGTCTCCTTCAAGGCACCAATTTCTTATTCCTATCGTGGGACCTAGAAAATAGTTTCAAGAGTTCTATCAACATATGATGCATAATTTCCAAGGTGTTGTTCGACCTAGCCAGAGTATGAAAGAGTTGACTGTGGAATTCCAGAAGCAACATT
Source organism: Viscum album (assembly GCA_963277665.1). Classification (NCBI taxonomy): domain Eukaryota; kingdom Viridiplantae; phylum Streptophyta; class Magnoliopsida; order Santalales; family Viscaceae; genus Viscum; species Viscum album. The sequence goes on along the minus strand of OY728123.1, from coordinate 142,899,847 downwards.
TTCCAACCATCTAGGCGGATGGTAAACAACAAAGTGATGCGTCATGGATAAAAACTATTCATTCAATATTTGATAATCTAGAGACACCTTTAGAGAAGAATATAAATATTGAATATTATATGCTACGTAATTCTGCCATGAGATTTTGGAATGTTATTACTCAGGCTGATTGAAATAAGCTATGGTCTGGGTATATTTCAAAAAAAATAATATAACTATATGTTTCCCCTAACTCTGGGGGAAAACAAGGATTGAGAATTAAAGAACCCATAGTGGAGTATTAGGTATAAAATGATGTACTCTATTCATTTCACTGTGTTATTATGGTTTACTCGTAGTCTAGTGGGTAATGACCTTATGACAGCTAGGGGATTTGAGGATTGTATTATGTATGCCATCTGATCATAGTTTAATGTATTTAGAATGAATACCATTTATGAAATTATTATCCTGACCCTACATATATATTTAAATTTTTGGGATGATTGTGGTGCAAGTTAGGGTAGTTCAGCACCAAGACCTATCATTCAATCTTCTCTAAGATGAAAGATGTGTATTGAGGTTACGTATGGTGGTAGCTATAGTCAGAATCCTCAAGCAGACAACTTTCTAATATTTCACGTGTGAGGGAAGAAGGGACACACGATTACTTGGAGAATATGATATCAAATGAAATGTAGAATTTGGGGTGGTATGGGATATATTTTGTTTCTTTATGATATTACCGTTAGGGCTTAGTGAGTGAGGATATGATCCTACCCTGTGTTTATGAGAGTGGTCAGCGGGATCATGCTAGTATGGAAGCTCGAATACCACTGGTCGATGAAGATGAGGTGGTAGTATAGGGAGAGGAATTTAGAGTCATGATATTCATCACCAACATAGCAGTATTTCTCATGGGTATCATAACATTCCCTCGAGGCCTATTTTGTGACTACACCAAGCCCGCCACCCAAAGGCCTAGGGCGGGAAACTAACACCGAAGGAATTATCCCATGAGTGGGATGAATTTTCCTGAGTACCATTATCCACACACAACTATAGAGACAAATACATACCAAATAGTAGGAAAGAAAAAATTTCAATCCGATAAACAAACATTGAGTAAAGGTACGTGTAGTAATTCATATGGGCCAAAATATACTACCATAAAAAAATGAAAATAGGAAGGTAAAAAAGAACATTGTAAGAGGTACATAGAATACCCCAACAAATGGGTAGGTAAGGAGTGGCTGTTAGATGATATGGAAGTACGTCCTTGCTATCATATATTCCTGGTAACTTCTTAGTCCTGGGATACCAATGTCATTATTGATGCACTTGTCATTTTCACTAGAAACGACATGTGCAGCCAGAGCCCATGCATCGGTGAGTAAAACAATACTATGTCTGGGAACCCGGAACCACAAAGAGAAATCAGAAATGAATAATCATGAATAAATTCAAAATCATATCTACTCATTTATATTCCCATACAAATACCATGAACAACTGGATAAACTCATTTTAGATTCTAGGAATCATAAGGTTCCATCCTCATTGACAACATCGGTATCTTCATTGTAGGATTGAGAAGAAACACATGAATGAGGAGAACATGCACCACAAGCATAGCTATCTCGGATGGCTCTCATACAAGAGACACACTCCATCAGGTACAACTCTTGAGATTCCAAAAGGTACACCTACGATAATGTTCTCTATTATGATTGTTCTACTTAGAACATCTCTCATGCCCAGCACCAGAGGTCTAGTCATCATTACCTTGTGTAAAAGTCAAAACATTGAGAACCTATGTGAATTGGTCCGCTCCCTACCACATCACTCATATTGGGGAGAACATATCTAGGCAAACCTATGATACCTTAGTCGATCTTATAAGGGGTGGACCGCAACTCAGTTTTATTGATTAAGCACTTGCACCTACTTAGGTATCAATTCTATTCATGTGGATAGGCCGACTCCTTGTAGCTATGTCTAAGAATCGGGGGAGCTCCAAATCATATGGAGGTCTATCTCCTCACATGTTAAGGAATATGGGGGATAGTTTTACTTTATATATTGTAACCCATGTCTGGGTTCAAATAGGGGAGTATTACTCATGAAGAACCTTCACCCTGTTACGACAGGGGAGTATTACTCATGATGGACCCACGCCTTATTATGAAAGCAGAGTACTAATTTGTATATCGAGGAAGTACACCCTACCCTATTTTGGAGTAATACTATGGTATCGTGTAATTATAGATGGAAAGTCCATCAGTCGAATCACTAAACACCTTGGGCTGCTGGGGAACTTCTCCTTGATGAGTACCATGAGTATGCTGCATCACATAGTGTCGCTCACCACCGTGGGCCTACCAGGTCACACATAGACATTTTCCACTAGACTTGGACTACTGTGGTACTCATCCTTGATGAGTATCGTAGGTATGCTGGTCACACGGAGCTTCTACCCACAATGGGATTCACATATCCCACATAACGGATTCCCTATTTAGTCATTGTACTAAGGTATGTGTCCCATATTAGTACCATGGGTCTACAGGGTGACACAGAGAAGATCATCTCCATGGTTCCACTATGTCACACATATCAGCATCTCATGTGGCCATCTTAGGTGAACCACACAGATTCGCTGGTCAGCAGTCTCTGGGTCTCTGGTAGCCATAGGATTTTCGTACGTAGTGCGCTTAATTATAGGGGAAACTACTCCTCAATCCATTCATCACATTATAACTTCTATTTATTACTAAATTGGTTATAAACAAGGATCTTCCTCACCATGGGGGTTCCAATGCTGTAAACGACTCGTCAATCACATACCCTGTTTGAGAGATATTGATATTTTAGTAAATAGGCGCTAGTGTGTCCAGGCCCAGTTCGGCCGGCGGTCCATCCCACCAGGTCACCTGGTGACCCATTCCCATAAATCCCAGCCCGCAACCAGCAAGTCAGTGTTTTCCCATCCAGGGCCACCCAGTGGCCTGATGTCAATTTGCTGGCCTGACCCACAACAGAGGGATGAATTCATCCATCAATGTATTCCCCATGGCCAGCTCGTGCGCCATCCCAACCGCTTGTGCAACCAACATCCTCCAATTGGGTAGAAACAGTCAGTGACTGTGCTACCATTATCCTGGTTAATGCGTCATAAGCCACATTGACCAGCTTCCATCTACTGGTTGCTGTAGGGGTTCACCAGCCAGAAGAACACGGTTGGTATACGCAGCTAGAACCAGCCTCCAATGCTTCCATTGGTCAACACCCACCCCTTCAGCCACAGATTAATGCTAGGGTCCATTGTCACTATCGCCCGAAACAATGGGGTCACATGTTCCTCCTCCATCGTGGCTTGGGAAACATAGTCCTACTGCCACCAGCCATCAACCAGTGTGTTATCGATCCTTGTTTCCACTTCAGATAGTTGGTCACGGCCTGGTTCTTTTGCCGGAGTTGGTTGTTGTGGCTCGCCTGGCCGTAGTCCTTTTGCCTATTGCTTCCTTTACTAGTGCATCGTCTATGATGCACCATGATGAATGGAGAGAGGGAGAGAGGGAGGGAACATAAAGAAAACATAACGAATGATGCATGCTTTGTTCGTGTTGACCCAGATGCATTCTTGTTAGTTGGCCATGATAAAAAAATGTAGAATAATTAATAAGGAAATATATCCCCTTTATCACACATCACTAGCCACCCACCCCCCATGAATTACCAATATATAGAATAATTTGTGTGTTATTTAACCCACATCCATTTTTTAATAGAATGATGGGTGAAGATAAATATTCACATAAAATAAACCCCCTACCTGGAGAAGGTTTGTCATTGTTCTCGATTTGCTCGAAGCTATTGGCATTCATCGAAATCTGGTCCCAGATTCTTCATCTAAGGCGTCATCATCACATTCAGATCTATTGGAATTCTTCTTTGGAGATAAAATCCATTATCCTTCATCAAATAAATTCTCACTTTGATTCCCAATCCTTTTATCTCATTAAAATAGAATCATGTCACAACATTTCTGTTATGTTGTGTTGATGCATCATTACATTGTTTCCTTAGTGAAATAGTGTATCGTTTATGGTTCGATTAACGATTTATTATACTGGTCATTCAAGATCCTCATTTATGCAGTTCTTTGTCATTCCAGATGCAACGGTGCCCTTAGATTTTCAACCCAGGAACCCATTTAGATGTTTTCAAAACCGCGCATGTGCGACATTTTAATTTTTTTAATAAATCTCTAAAACAATCATTCTCCCTTAACCTATTCCGGTCAAGGTTAGGATCCAAAGATGGGAAACACAACCTCATGATCTCAATGGTACACTCTGATTTCCAATTCGAGTTACCAAATAAGAGTTAAAAGGATTTGAAAATAAAATATTTTTTCTTAATAATTTTATTTACCTCCAAACAATAATTTCAACTATTGGACCATGGAAGCCAAAGTTATTTCATTTCTAGGTGAATCTCGATGATTCGATTTCAACAGTGCTGTATTAAAGACTGGTCTTGAAATAATATCATATAATATAACAAAGTCTCATGGAATTTTCAGGAAATTACATTCTCCCAATAATAAGTGTTTTTATCCATGAAAAGAAATGTCCTACACTAACTGGAAGAAAACTGAGTTCACCAAGGGTCCATACGATTCTTAAATTAATGCACCTAGAGAAGCCACAATGATTGACCAATAACTTGTATAACTTCTTCTAGGAAAACATCATGCAATGATAGTACATGCTTGTTTAGAAGTGATAACTGGGAAAGCACCAATTACTAGGATACATCTACAGTCATGGGGTCTAACGACTCAACTCCAATCTAACCTGACACATATACAGATAGAATCCCATACTTCACATCCACCCATGGATGAATGGTGACAAAGCCTCTATAATAATTATGTTTTTAGAGTTTATGCTAAACATTTAACGTCATTTACGAATGAAACATGTCTCCCCAAGAGTGAACGATGGGTCTTTCTAGGACCTTTAAGTACATCCTCTAGTGGCCACACAAATTTCCAAAATAGGAACACTTACACACTCACTAGTGGTATCCTAGATAAGTTTGGATGGATAGAAATCAATCTATACTGTAGAAACATCATGGGGTCTAACTCTTCCACCATAGAACGATCTCAAGCATGAATCTTTGTGATAATCTACTTCATTATACATGGGATTCCCTTTCTCCATAATGGAAACCCATTATTCACTATCATTTAAACCCCACATCCTTTAAATAATATATTCAATCTTGGTATGAATGGTAGTAGTTCATTACAAGAATGATGTTATAAGGCCTTGATGTGAGAATTATAAGATCCTAACTGAAACTCTCACCTTCAGGAGTCAGGTCACACTATCAACGCAAATGTATGGCCAATGGGGCCCTCTAGCAGGTGTTTTTAATCATGAGAGTCAAGTCCATGGTCCAACTGGATCGTTGAATCCTCAAAAAAATTTCCTGGGGAAAGGATAACTAGAACCTTATTCTATTTTTAATGTCAACAAAAAGAAATAAAAAAATTCATACCTTGAATCTCACTTAGTGCTTCTTTTTCAAAATCCATGACTGCAAGAAACTGTCATCATCCACTTCCTCTGGCTCCCAATTCCTAGTGCAGACCACCTCTTATTTATCATAAATATCCTCTTCCTCACCCTCCATTTTACAGAACTCCTTTCCTCAATCGATGCCTCTTCCAACGCATCTTGTTAGAAGGTTCTCTCATAGTAGAACGGTAGGTTGGAAAATCCCAAGGAAGATGTACTTATCCATTTCAACCATAACACCACATTTCCTACAACTGATATGCTTCTTGGAACTTCTCCTAAACCACACACCCACATGTCTGTGTTTAGTGAAGGGTATGCCTCCTATATCACGATCATGTCACATGTTTTCTACTAGGTCAGTAGACGCCACTGCCTCATGACCTCTACTATAGGTTTCATCCATCTTCTCCTCTACCACAAACCACTGAACCACCAGGGCTCACTCCATCATCCCAAATTATGTCAGAAAGGTAAAGGGTATCACTAACACCCTGATCTCCTAGCATAGTCCCTTATCAAAGGTCATGACCAGGAAGTATGGGTCCCTAACCATGTAACTAGAGTAGCAGTTAAGATCCATTAATCCCTCAGAGTATTCTACTACAATCATGGGGCCCTTACATATGTGTAACATCCTTTGTGTATTCCAAGAGTGTACTGTTTCCAAAAAGAACTCTTCCCTGAATAGGATCTCAAAATCTAACCAGATGAGGGTCACCTCATCACGCATCTTGATCATAATTCTATAACATCTCCCCACTGAGACCTGAATAAGGATCACGACTAGGATCTCTATCTGGACGAGAGGCTTCCTCAATAAGAGGAAGAATCATGTTACCAAATCAAGACAATCCTTAGCTAAATAAGGATCTATCTCTCCTCTTAAACTGGTAGGTCTCTATCTATAGAAATCTTGTAGGAAACTAATATAGCATGCATCAATTACTTGTAGCATTGATAGAAACTACTGATCGACAAGTGCTGGAATCACTAGTGAACCACCTGAAGGCAACTCCTTAGAATTAGAGCCCTGTACTGAAGCCTCTACTTTGGGTGGATCATCATTACGTTCACTCTATAGCATCCAATATGGATCTCATCATAGAGGCATCCTAAAATGAATCTAGATGAAACATGGTTAAATGAGTATATATAGAGAGACGAATCAAGAAGGACATGTAAAGAATAAACCATTCCATTATAATCCATGTATACATCATTTCCTGGAACTAGTGTTTCCAAATTCCGAGTCAGAATGTAGGTACCTGGAGTCCTGGTGTATGGATATATCAGCCTCCGTATCAACACTAGAGTCCCGGGATTTAAATATGAACTCGAAACACTTATCACTGTAGTGACAAAACAAAACAATTGACTCCCAGTCTTTAGGTTGAATCTACATTCTCAAATACTAATTTTTCACAACCAGCCCCACAGGGCCTATGTCATGAATACCCAAGGCCTACATCCAAAAGGGCAGTTGCATAAAACATGCACCAATGGAATTCTCCCATATGTTGGAGGCATTTTCTGGAGTACTCGTATGCACACACACTCACACACAACCACATCCAAAAAATAAAATAAAAAATCATTCACTCCACTAAAAAAAATATGAGTAAAGATACAATATCTATGTCAAATGAGATAAAAAATTACCCAACGAAAGTACATCTAAAAATAGGAAAGTTCAAAAGATCTCTATATGATGACTGTTGAAGACCCCTCCTGAAGGGTAAGGTTGGAGTGTCTATTAGAAGCATTGGAAGTATGTCCTACCTATCGTATATCACTAGGAATTTCCTTACCCTAGGTCACCAATGTCTTTCTCTACGTTTCAGTCATCTTCACCATACAAGACACCTATTGATGGAGCCCATGTAGGGGTAAGAAATAAATACTTAATAGGGGACCCCGAAACCACAATAGGAAATCACAATAGAAAAACCAATAAAAAATGAACAGTCATATCCACTCACGTATAAGACCATACATATATCATGATCATCCAAATATACTCGTTTTAGAGACTTTGAATAATAAGGTTCCAATATCATAGCTATCATTAAGAGGCTCGTTTTATTTTTGAGAGGAAACTTATAAACTTGGTTAACATACTCCACATGCATAGTAATATCTAATGAATCTTGTCCAAAAATACACTCTATTCGGTACAAATATACCCAATTAAAATGGTACGTCTGAGAGAACATGCTCTATTGGGATCATAATACAAGGACCTGCTCTTAATCCCAACAACATAAGTCCATTCATCATAGTTTTTCATCCAATGAAATACTAAGGAAACCCCATTGAAGTGTCATGATTCTTGACACTACGCTCAGTGGAGGGATCACTACTCCATACTAACCTATGATACCTTATCCAATCCTATAAATACTGTCCAACATCCTATTCTCATCGATGGATCGCTTTCGATTACTTAGTTATCGAGTTTCCTCAAGTGGAGGGTCTCTCTCCCCGTAGTTGTGTCCGACAGTTGAAAGAGATCCAACTCTTAATGAGGACCCACTATTCCTTACTACTCAAAGATTAGAGAGAGTATTAATCCATAAATGGGAACCCACGTCCTCGTTCCAACTTTGGATTATTACTCATGAAGGACATGCACCCTATTACGACATGAGAGTATTACTTCTGAAGGACTCACACCCTATAACGATAGGGGAGTACAACATCATATATTGAAAACATTCACACTACTTGGCAGTGGATTACTACTATGGTATAATATAATGTATAGAGGGATTGACCATCAGTCGTATAGTAGAACACCATGGGCTATTAAGGTACTCTTCCTGGAAGAGTATCGTGGGTATGCCAGGTCACACAGTGTCGATCCCCATCGTGGGGCTGCCGGGTCACATAGAGCATCATTCCACTAGCAATGGATTGTTTTGGAACACATACCTGATAAGTAATGTGGGTAAAATGGGTCATACAGAGCCACTCCCCACCATAGGAATGCCAGGTCAAACAAAGCCACTTCCCACTTTGGCCATCGTACTGAGAAACTCATTCCTGATGAGTACCATGGATTTTCCAGGTCACACAGAGTCGCTCCCCACTTTGGGCCTATTGTGTCACAAAAATCCACTTCCAACTGGGCCATTTTAGCTGATCGACATAGGTCATCTTGTCTACAGTCTTCAATTATCATTCAACAATAGGGTTCCTGCATGTAGTGTGCTTTATTTAGGCAGAAATTAGAGTTTAAGCCATTTTCCAAATTCCAAAAACCCTGGAAGCCTTCTTAGACTTTTACAAAATATATATCTCACCTCTATTGTTCGAACACCATAATAATCTAGTAAATTGGATGATAGATTTGAGAAATATTGGAATTTTAGTAAACAGGGGATGGTTGCATCCATGCCCGGTCTGATCTGGTCAGATCGACCCAACCAACCCGGCCCATGGGTCCCACATGACCTGGCTCGGTACGACTGAACAGAAAAAATCATGTTTGCATCTAGGTCGGACTAGACCGACTTGGCCATTTGGCCAAGCATATTGGGATTTACAAGACCTAAACCAGTCCAATCGGGTTTCCATCCCACTGGGCCGCCTGGAAAACCACTACCATATGGCCTGGCCCTCAACTGATAGGCTAGTTTCTTCCCATCCTAGGTAGCTCAGCAGCCCGATGTTAATTTTATAATCCAGCCCATTAATGAGGACCAAATTCATCCATCCCTGGACCACCCGAGGCCCAGCTCGTGCCCCAACCCGGCCGCTTGAGAGGATGGCTTCCTATAGTAGTGTGGACATGGTCGGTGATGGCACCACACTTCTCTGAGTCAACGCAGGATAGGAATCCTTCACCCACTCCCTCCATCCTGTATCCATGGGGGTTCCCCGGCTAGACAAATGTGGCTAGTCCATATGGACAACACTGACCTGTGGCACTATGGTAGGTCCACTTCGGGTTCATTCCCAGTATGGCCTGGGTGCCACATGTTCCTCCTCCACTATGGCCTTGGTGCCACTATCCCACTACCACTATCCTCTGCCCTGGGTGATAGTGGTCGTTCAATGCTGCCTCCCATCTACTATTGTGGATGGGGTGTCAAGGCCTGGGGCTTCTGCCATGGTTGGTCGCCATAGAATCGTGTCACCGGTGACGCAACCCTATAGGCCTTGACCCTTTCTCCAAGAGCTTCCTTGATCAGTGCATCATCCTCATTGCACCACAAAGAATAAATATAGGGAGGGAGAGACTGCAGGATCACAATGAAGGATCGGTGTCTTTGTTCGTGTTTACCCATATTCTTTCTTATTAGTGGGTCATGAAGATAAATTGGAAAAATTAATAAGAAATGATAACCCATTTATCCTATATTAGAAACCACCCCACATAAAGGACCAATCCATAGGTTAACTAGATATTGAGTTTACCATTGTCCGTAGTTTAATTAAAATATAGGGAAAACATATATTTACATAACATAAACCCCCTACCTGTAGAAGGTTCTTCATTGGTGTCTTGTCCTGGATCCTTCCTCAAAGGAATCATCCCCGCTGTCTGATCTGTTGTAATTATTTTTTTGGGAGAAAATCCTTCACCGTTCATTATATATATTCTTACTCTGACTTTCTAACTCATTATCTCATTAATAAAGAATCACATCATAGCGTTTTTATTATGTTGTGTAGGAATGTCGTTACACTGTTTCATTTGTAAAATACCCTATTTTTTACGCTTTGATTAATAGTTCATTACACAACACATTTTAAATCATCATGGATGGGACTCGCAACCAACATGAATGCAATGACTTCCTCATATTTTCAATCTAGGCACAAGTTTAGAAGTTCTCAAAACCATGAATGCATGCCATTTCAATTTTCATAATGATGGTCAAAAAATATCCTCCACCCCTGAACCATGCTAGTCGAGGTTACGCTCTATATAAGGGAAAAAACCCCTCAAGAGATCAATGGTACTCTTATATTTCTAACATGAGTTATTGGGATTTTAATATAAAATATTTGTTTCTTAATTATTTTATTTGGGGTAAAAATCTAACCTCCACTATTTACCCATTCCAGCAAACATTAAGCCCTTTCTTGGTGAACCCCGATGCTCTAAGATCAATTGTTCTCTCATATTTTTGATCCAGGAACTAGTTTATGTGATTAAAAATCCCCTCACATGATTATTTTTTAATCTTTAATGAATTTTTGAATTCCATTCCGGCCTCTCCTATCTTCAAAATTACGTGTCGTATCATAGCCTGGTCATGATATCATCCCATTTAACAAAAACAATTCTCCTGGAATTTTCTAGAAGTTACAATGGTAGTCAATAAGTGAATCAGGTCTATGGTATATTCCAGTTACATACAGTGCATCTTACCCTAGAGGATCCAATGGCTTGACCTTTTACTGTATGAGGTACTATTCTAGTAGCCACTACTTTAGGTTCAATATTATTTTACTTTTTCATGTCTCATACATTTATATATGAGACTATTATGGGGACCCTAGGCCCCAAGCTAGTGAGCAACAATTTACTTATGGTGCACAATACCTCATTTTGTATCTGATCGGATGGCATTCATCATTTTAGGTATTTTCCCTAAAAGGAAAGTAGAACATGTTAGTATGAAATATTTTCATCCTCTGAATTAAATGGTTTAATTTAATCATCATGACGGAATGGTTTGTTCCCTATCGAGCACATATAGACTAAAATCATCAGAGGGTGATGTTTATATCTATTGAGGGAAGTCAAAACATGCATAGGGGAGTGTGGGTGTCATTGCAACCCAAAATGGACCGTATCAATAAAGAATGAGTAGGGTAATTGATTAGACCACCAGTCACTTATTGGATGATAAGGAGTTATGACCCACCATTCTTCATCCAATGGTTGATCATTTTAGGTACTTATTTCTTAATTACATCTCTCATCTATCTATAATGTGAGAGGCATAGTTTACCCATGAGTTATTATTGGGAGTAGCACTAGTGACAATTCCTCTATATAGAATAGAACATGTAGAGCTCTTGGAGTTCATGAATAAGTTTGATGATCTAGAGGCTAATGGATTCACATTCCCCAAAACATATCCTTGGGGCTCAGTCTTATTTTTTTAGGAAGGATAATGTTAACATCAGGCTCTAGGTGGATTACCATCATTTGAAACATCTCGCAAAAAACTAATAGTTATCGATTCACTAGAATATATGACCTCTTCTATCAAATCCGACTGGAGGAATTACTTCCAAAAATAGATTTGAGATCGTGATATCATCACGTGTGTATTAGTTCTTCATTAATACCTCATTTTTCTTCTATGAGTTCGTATTGTCTGTATGAGTACCAGTTCATTCTTTTCAGACTCACGAACACTCGTTCATTTTTCATGGCTATAATGAATTGTGTATTCTACACGTATATTGATTCGTTTATAGTAGTCCTTTTGGAAGATATTATAGTGTATTTACACTCCATACACAAGCATTCCAACCATATATAGATTATGAAGACTACATAGAGAGATAATTAGCCTTATGATAATCCCAGTATATGCCACTTTTGGATTGAAAATGTTCAGTTCTTGGGTCATATCTTCTCGGAGTCAAGAGTTTCAAGTGACCAAGACAATGTGTGAGATGTAGCTTCCTAATAATATCCAAAGAATGTATTTGTAAAAAATGTTTCCTGGGGAAATATACATATTAATGATGATTCCTACTAGATTTATCTTACCATTGCGCACCTCTTATGACATTGAAAAAGATTGGTGTGATATTCATATAGTCATATGCATGTGAAGTATACTTTCAGGAGTTGAAGGGATGTTTGAATTCAATACCAATACCAATTCTTCTAGAGCATGTTATGAGATATATGTTATACTGGGATGAATGATGTTTCATTCATAGAACTTTTGGGATGCAGGATGTGTGATCCGTCACATATGGATCACATTTGGGGCTGCCTCACGAGTGGAATTACTTAATTAATTAACCTGATGTAGCTAAAGTAGTTCATTCTCTAGGCTGTTGGATAAATTATCTAGATTGGTATATTTTTTTGAAATTATACGATCAAAAAATAATAAAGTAAATCATTACATAGTAGGATCTCAAGTAGAAGCAGTTCATATGGGATGAGTACCTACTATCATTTGATTTCGATATTTCCTATATGCTTGGTAAAGGAAATATAGTGTCCAATGCTCTATGCCAGGAGACTCACGTAAAAAAATCTTAGTTGACTTGTCATGAATGAAAGCTTATGCACTTGTTATTAGTCATGCACAATAGGTTCTAGAGGACAATGATAAATCAATACTCTCATCCGCAGTGGTGAACTATAATATTCTATAATGGTTATAAATTAAGAAACTATATTATCCCAATGGAATTTTCATAAGGGAAGAATTAAAGATTATGATACATATTAATATTGTATGGTTGATAAAGATGATACTTTACTATTCTGTAGGTGTATATGAGAGCCAGAAGACATCAAAGAGAAGATGATGTTGGAATTTCATGCATTGACATAGGTATATCATCTCAATGTCACAAATATATATTGGGATATTTGGTGCTAGTATTTGTGTCCTCGTATAAAATAGGATAATTTTTTATTCATCCCACGGTGTTCCTCCTATGGAATGATTATGCGGGAATCTCAGTATCCAACTGGGCTTCTATAGATATAGCCAATCCCATGTCGAAATGGAATAATGTTTCAATGGATTCTATGACTGGTTTTCCAAATAAAACTAATGGAAATGATATATTTTGGGATTTCATTGATAATTTTATGGAGATCACACACTTATTAACTCTAAAAAATACCTTCTATGATGAAAATCATGGAAGAAGGTACGTCAAAAATACTATAAATATTCTTCGTGTTTCTAATTATATCATTTATTGATAGAGTTGCTTTCTTTACATCACAATTATTGAATGGGGGGAAGAAGTTTTGGGGTACAGAAGTGTTATTGAGCATGTCCAATCACCCACAAACCAATGGATAGATAAAGAATACTATTCAGGTTCTAGAGGACATGCTCTATGCATATGTCTGTGAATTTGGGGGTTTTTGGGAGAAACTCATTCCCTTACCGAGTTCACATATTATAAAATCATTTTGGATACCATTAAGATTGATCTTTAAAATGTATATTATGGTGGGCGTTATTTTTCATCTCAGTGCTATTTGGAGGAAGGGGAGGTAGCTATTCTTGGACTATATCACACTTCGGAGTGTAAAAAGTAGTTCCAACTAATCAGAATATTTATGATATAAGCTCAGTCAAGAAAGAAGTTCTATACAAAAAAATTGGCAACCTCTTGAGTTTGAGGTTAGAGTTCGGGTTATCATATGAGTATCACCCAGGATAGGCCATAGATGTTTTTCAAGTAAGAATAACATCTCACTGAGGTTATTTGGACCCTTAATGGTTATGAAATATAGTGGATAAATGGATTACCAATTATGACTTCCTCATTTTTTCAGGTCTATGAATGATGTTATTCATGTATCTCAGCTTCTATGGTATTATTGGGATCTGTCCCATGTATTTAATCAGGATGAAGTTTAATTGGATGTAGATTCATATGTTGTGGAGTATAAAGTGTGTTTTGTTGATTAGAACATGAATACAATCTGATAAAGGTTTGTTCCTTTGGTACATGTGATATTTTAGTACTAATAGGTGTAATATGTGACTTGGGAATTAGAAGATGATATACATATTCAGTGGAAGAAACTATTGTCATATGATACCACTTTAAACTTAGATAGTGAAATTTAGAACAAATTTTTTTCCTGAGGGGTGGTTGTGATGATTTGACTATTCATGAAGGTACCAATAATTTTTTTTTCAATTTAAATTCATGGATTAATCTTGGAAAATGTGAACTGCATCCTATGGAAGTTCCTAGGAAAGTCTAGGACTTTTTTAGATCCTAGGGTTCTATAAGTTTTTCAAAATAACAGGGCCTCATGGTTAGTAGAAACAATAAATCCCATCGTAAATAGTCTCATATAACAATATGGGGTGAATTTCAGGTTTAGTAAGAACCTCATAGTTTTCCAATAACTATGCACATTTTGGCACACAACCATGAAAAAACGGTAGACATTTGATAGTGGGATTTTACATTATTTGTACATAGTTATGAAAATGGTGAGCCTTTACTATGTGACCTCATTCCTTGTTTAGGTGATTTAACATGTTTTGTAAACGGTTTACAAAACCATAGAGACAATCATATGACCCATTATTTTTAGTGTGAAATTGAATTTTCCCCACATTAATGTATTTACCCAATTTCATTATCTCCCTTCATTTCCATAGTGGATAAAACACCTTCTTCCCCACTCAATGGTCACCATCAAGAAAAACCAAGGATTTGGTGTAATTTATTAATATGTCATCCAATGCGAGAATTATTGGAAGCATTGGATCTATCTTGGTAAGATCCACAATCCCATCCCATTATATTTTAGTTTATCATCATATCAATTAAATGATTTATGTTCAATATCTTTTCCACAATTTTCTGGGATTTATAAAATTTCATTGATTTTTTCCAACCAACATCAAATATAAAACTTCCAAAAAATGAGGAGTTGTCTAAAATAATATGATATGTGGTATTATAATTTTCCCAATGATTTTTTATGTTTCATAGCTTTATTGTTGTTCCTCACACTGTACTATTTAGTGTGCCACATTTTTTAGAGTTATTCATATTAAATTATTCTTTGTTCCCATATATACACATGTTGATATACTTTAGAAGATTATATGATATTTCCCATAGTTATGCACACACCTTGGGTGTAAAAAAATGAATTTACCTCTTTGGTTAAATTGCTATAACACCTCCTAAGTGTTCAAATTTGGATTGAAATATATTCCCCTCTTTTATATAGATGATAAATACACACAATAACCTCCTATATACTTGGATAGTCTGATAAATGGAATTACATATCGATTTAATTTACCCATTTATATTGGTATCTTCTAATTTACCCCTTTAGCCTTATAAAATGAATTAAAAATTTTTACTGTGTTTAATGGGTTGATTACATAGGTTTACATACTCATTTTGGTTTTCCTCTCTATACATGAATGGAAAAATTAAATAAAATGGTTTATAAATGGTGTTAAATACACCCCATTGTTTATTATTTACTGAATGCTCATTGTGAATTATAATTCCTTAATGGAATTTTTCTTCACTAATGAGAAAAATTAGAGGTATTGCCTCATGTATTAAATTATAAATATGATATTTCCATGACATATGTTGTGGTAAAATAGAATGGGTCATGTTGAGCACAGACATATCATGCTCAATTACATCTTATGTTGATCATGACATCTTACACAAATAACACCATTTGGATAATGGAAAATGACAAACCACATATCTTTTTGATGTGTTGACTTTATGGTACACTCTATTTCTCATTTGACGAGCATCAAAACCACCAATAATTATTATATTAAGGGAATTTTTTCCTACTTCATGAGATTATAAAATCATTTAGACTAGTTATAGATATCTGAGTTATGCCTTGGTTTATCCAACAACTAGTTTTCCAAGTATATGGCCACATACATTCGCATGTATTTTGTTCATATATTTGGTTTAAATATATAAAATACTATATATATTATATATATTTATATATATATTTATACATAAAAAAATCATTCCAGAAATGTTGTGAAGCATGTAGTTCATCGAGGTGTCCTTTAGGTACCTAAGATGGAATTTATTTATTTATTCATCCTTTTTTTAGTAATTACATATATCTTCATGCAATTTTGTTATGAGCACTAATTGAATTAATTATAGTCAACATTTGTGTCGGAATACTTGGATTTAAACCCACACCCACCTTGAGATGCATTTGTTAACTGAGAATATTATATGATTGACGGTATGGATGAAACAAAATTATTTTCTTTAGATCCTTGATACAAATTACTTATAGGTGGAGTATAAGATCATTAGAATGAGAACATTATTAAAATGATAGCGTACATTTATTTTTTCAAGTTTTTTCCTTTTTATAAGATCATTGAATATTCTAATCCCTTGTTCTGTTATTTTATATCAGCATTCCATGAATCCATTTATATGACTTACCCTAGTGGCTTCTGATTATTACATTGTTTCCCAGTATTTGTTGAACAACTTATATATTATTATATATGTTTAATTATGGTTCCAATATTTTATGTTTATGGTTTTCTTCATTATTACACTCTGATAATAGTGTATAGCATTCCCAATTTACCACATTTACACCAATTCTTCTAGTCAGCCACCTCTGGCATACAACCATGCGCGCTTGAGGCCATGTGACCCCCCATATCATGGAATTAGTTAAGTGGTTCCGAGGTTGGGATGTTATACCATCATAAATAAAAATATGCATGTTTTTAAACCATTAATATCAAATGTATAATATTTATTTAAATATAAATTTATCAAAATTTTATGGGGAGTTGTATTGTCGTTTATATTTACTATTGTTTATCGTTTATGCCATCGAAAATAATTTTAATCCTTTAAAAACCTAGTGTGATATAGAATAAATAAAATCAAAGTCATAATCTATAAAAAGGAAGTATGGTTATTGATATTGAATTTTTTTATTAATCAAAACAAATTGATTAGAAGTGGGTATGATAATATCCCAAATTTCTAAACCCGCATCTGATACAACTATGTGTTTCACTCCAACATTTCTATAATAATAAAAAAAATTATTTACTTTGATCATTGAATAAATTAACTTACATCCAAAATAAGATTAATATCCTCAACATTATATAATTATTTATTCCAAAATATAATCTCATACCTTTAATCAGGCATTCACAAAAAGTTAATTAAATTTTTCAAAAATAATCCATCATATAATGTAATATATTAATCCTAATGGTTTCATATATCTCATCCAAAATATGAATATCCAAAAATATAATTAATAATCATGAGAAATCTCTATATAATTTTAAAATGTCATGAAATTACAAATGATAGAATGCATCAAATTTAGAAACTAACATAAAAGATATTCCTTAGCACGATCGTTAATATTTCTAAAAACACTGCCTTATCAATGACTAAATTTTCAACCATAAAAATTATATATATACCATTATCTAATAATAATAACAATAAATATTAGTCTAGTCAAAAATGTTGTCTATAAATCAATATTGTATTCTTCCAAAAAAACCCAGTAAATGTTTTCAGTCGCCTAGAAATCCTACAACTTTAAACATTAAAATGGGTATTTATGTCTTTGATCATATGATCAATGTTAAACATATAATCCCGGATGGTATAATAACGTTTTATTTAACCTCAAATTAATACATACATGCTTCCAAAAATTAAAAAATATTTATTAATTATCAAATTTTGAATATTTTTGTAAATCCAAAATTGCAATAATATTCATCGCGGATGACCTAAATCAAATATTCATAAAATTTCTAAGGTTTATTACACTATTTAATTTAACTAATCAATTTAAATCATCTATAAAAATTATTATCTTGAATAAATGAATATATTAAGCATTATTTTTCCATTAATCATGTGTTTTCCAAAAAATATCACCTAAAGAGTAGATCACTTTTCTCAGTTATCAGAAACATTCAATAGATGTTTTCAAACACATCATGAAAAAATATTGTGGAACAATCATTTTATTGTTCATGATTCATATAAACAACAAAAAATTGGTAAAAATAATTCCACAACACATTCTTCAAATCCCAATATATAAATGATACAATCATTCCACTTCAATGATTGTCATAAAATAGGTCTTCCTTATTATATGAGTTAACATTAGAGGAATAAATAGACACATATAATTCCTAGGTTACCCACATTTATGAAAATGTAAAATAAAATGATGTATATGTTGAATGTTATTTCTCATCATTGAAGTCAACATATATTTTGATAAATTCATTTCTTCGTGAATTTTCATTCCATGCATAAAAAAGTTTCTCTTTCCATTATGATATTCTCCTATATGTCTTCTTACAAATTTATTACATATATAAAGTTGATCATTCCTTAATCAATTTTATCTACCACCTGAGCTCTTAGTGGACTCCATTATAATCATATTTAGTGAGTCTGATACTTGGTTAAGGTAATGGTTCTTTGTAATATATTGAGATAACTAATTTTTCATACACAATATTCATTAACTCTTACAATAATCACATTTCATTTCATATAATTACCCCATTGTCAATCAAATCAAATCATAAGATCATTACTCCTAGTTCTATCAATATACAAAAAATAAAAATAATGGTATGAAATATAATAAATTAAATCATGAAAAATGATTTATAGGATATATCACTCATGACACCTTCCTCCCAATCTATGACACTTTTCGATTAAACATGGCTAACCAAGATCATAATCTATAAAAAACATAAAAGATGGTACATAGGGAAAATGTCAATAAACAAAAACATAACCTTTGATAGTTCCATACTATGAAAAAAATAAGAGAAAACTCACAATTAAGTAGAATAATGGTTTAGATATACACAACCAACTATTTATATGGTTCTTATCCCATTATTCATATGTTCCAAAATCACGTACATATGTAGTATACCCAAATCTATGCATTTCAAGGAAAATAAAATAATTTATATCTTAAAAACGTTATTATCATATATTAATGAATACACAAAGGGTTTTCAATAAGGATATATGCCCCCAGCCTTAATCAACACATAATGTTGAGTTATGTCCATAATTATCATTGAGAATCTTTTCAGGTTTAGTGATTTATAGAATTAGGCCGTAAATATTACATAATAGACTGGGATATTATATGGGGATAGTTCCACTCAGTAATAACTTTTTCGACCAATGGAAACCATTTAAAAAAAATCTTTCCGATTATTGATAAAAACACTCTTTACTACTTTCAATCACATCTCCATATTTATACCCTATGGAAAACATTTCAAAAACAATGGATGAGCATAAATATCTTAGTAAAGGAAATATAATCAAAGAAAACCAATATTTTGGGTAAAACACGGTTACACATTTATTGTTTTTTAAGAGAAATACTCCAAAAAAATCACTTTAATAACACTCATAATTTTAGCTCAAATAGAAACATTAAAATAAAATCATTAAATTAAAACATATTTAGGTGACTTAGAGCATAATATGCATAGAACCGCTTTTATTCCATTCATTTGGAAAAACCTTATGGTCTACTTCCAAATTAATGATCATTAATGGGGATCACCATTCAAATTAGAAATATTGGGCTTACCTCTAAGTTATAATGGGGCTCATACATTCATATAAGATATAAAGGGCTCATCCATGAGTTATAAATGGACTCAACCCTTTTTATAAGATATTTTGGGTTCACTTTTGAGCTATAATGGGGATCAACTATTTATATAAGCTATGTCGTGATCACCCATGAGTTATAGTGGGGATCAACCCTTTTTATAAACTGTGTTTGGATCACCTGTTTCATATAATGCTCAATTACCATTTAAAAAACGTGTTCATCACAAAACATTTTTAAAAAAACTCATCCTATCCCATATGAAATACATTTCCACATAAAAATTACATTTTCTTTTAAGATCAAATTTTCAATAACAATATACCCAAAAAAGGAATAATGTCTTTTTTTAAAATATATTAAGGCTTCAAGAGTAATCTAGATATTAATTAATTATTATGGTGGTGGAGTAGTCATTTTCGTCGTATACATTTAAAATTATAACATTACTTTTGTTGGTAAATAAATAAAAATTATTTTTATTAAAAGATTAATTTTTAAAATATTGAATGAAATTATATATAGACATAAAATTTTCTTTATAATCAATTTATATCTATATAAATAAGTATGTCAATAAATATTTTGAAGGCAATGATTTGATAATTAAATATTTAAACATTCAATGTGTCTCATACCACATTGTACATTTAAAACATAATATCCATGATTTATTATGTAAAAATATTTTAGGTAAAATATGGATATGAAATTTCATAGTGTTTATATATACACCTTACAAATGAATAAACGTTCTTATTATCACAAAATTCTTCAATTAAAGGATATTGATATTAAATCTCATACCATGACTCTGACTCATCACGTACAATCCTTATTTTCCTGAATAACAAACATTGGTTAATTACATCTCACTTTATGATCCTTTTCAATTTTATTATTCCTAAAATATCACTTATTACCATGTAATAAAACTTACATAATAATTTATGATCATATCAATCATTTTCATGATACAAGGTAATTAAGTCAAAAATGAACTTGTTTTGAGGTAAATTATCCATGTAGTCAAAATTCCTTCATCTCCAAAATATTATTCATTATTTTAAAATCAATGATATCCAGTATATATTTATTTATAATATCCATAATATTTGGAGATAAGAAATGAATTGCACAGTTCATGGAGATAGTAGGCCATATGTACGCATGAAAGTTACTTAGATTTCTTTTTCATATTAAAAGTATAATAATAAAATCACATAAAAGTATATTATAATACTAGTATTATTTAAATTTCATGTATGTATAATATGTTTAATAAAACAATCCTTTATATGTTTCATGTATATAATGAAAGACTCATATCACTTTGATGGGGTGTTAGTCCGCACATCCTCAAATAAAATTATCATATTTACACATCATGGAAATCATAAAGGTATGTTAAAAATAAAAATTACAGAATAAAAGAGACTATAAAAATATAATATATATCATATATTAAAATAAGGTGCCATCATAATGGCCACCATGGGAGGTTCTTGGATAAAATTAAACAATTATCATTTCGTGAGCCTGTTGTTAGGCGTACACAGAAAAATTATGTTCATATCCATTAGATGGAGGTGTGTGTAATTGTATTCCAAATATATATCATAAAAACATAAAAGTTTATTGAGTAAACTAGTTTTTTTATGTAATCAAATGATATGAATTAATTATGAAGTGGAGAAGGAAAATAAATGAAAAGATCCTGAGAGAGGACAATACCTCTAAATCAAGTAACATATTTTAATTTGAGCCCAAAGTATTTCTTGAATTTTATTCTTCCCAAGGTAAGGTTTATAAGAGTAAGGAATGGATGTTTGGAGCTTATGTTGGAATAATATGGATGATATAAGTGGCTAGATAGGTGTGAGTTATGTGGGTAGCGGTGGTAACCTTTTATAAGATGGAAGAGAGGCACTTTAGGAATTTCTAGAAATATTAATTTATTATAAATTTAATTTCAATTATAAAAAATCAAAAACTATTTTAATTAAAAAAATATGAATATTTTGGTTGGAATACCCATATTTCAATAATTTTTAGTCAAGTTTTGATTTTTTATCCTTATGTTTAAGGTTTAATCCATATTTTACCATATTTAATCTTACCGTGATATTCTATTACTTATACATTATGGGTTTATATATTTACAATAAAATTTCAAACGACCCACAAAAAAGTCATTTTAGACTTATTTTGACTTATTATAACCATTTGTCTAAATATTATTTATTTGGGAATTTTATTTCATTTATTAAACTATTTTATGTTTTAAGTTATAAATTATGTCAATTTTAGACCCAATTCATATTTTTCTTTTTTACAAATTCATAACAACCTGATTCATGTGAACCAAATACATTACCTAAAATATAATATTTCAATATCATCCATAAAATTCATGGGTGTTGTAAAGACCCGGAAATTTCAGGGAAATTTTTTTTCTTAATTTTCTTTGGAATTTTACAAGAACACAGTTTCTGACAGCGCCTGATTCCGAGGCCCGGTGTGCCCAGAATCAATTTCCGAAGTTTGGCTCGGGTACGTTCAGTGAACGAACGAGCGGAAATTTCTAACATTTGAACCGGTGCCCGGAATCAAATTCCGAGGGCACCGATGGAACCGTAGCGCCGGTTTTTTCTTAGGAATTCCTTTCCTGGAGTTGCGTTTGCTTGGGAGCAGTTGTTTAATAAGGTTGTGGTTTAAGTGTAAAGAAAAATAAAATTTGTGTTACAAATTTTATTTATCTTCTTAAGTGGTTATATCCTAAGTGTGGAAGTTGGGGTGGAATCACAAGTTCCTAACTAACCAAGTGAGGATTAAGGTGAGGTGGGCCCCACACAAGCCCCAACCCTTCACCTTCCCCTTAACTCTCTTCTACCCCCCTTAAACTCCCTTGCACTTAATGTGCCAAAACCCCTCAAATTCCTAACTCCTTAAACTCCTTAACTCCCTTGAAACCCCCCAATTACATGTGACTCTTCACTTCCACCTTCATTAATTTTGGAGCCTCTCCACCCATTAATGAAGGATGTAACTTAATGAATTTGAATTATTTTGAATTCATTAAGCTAACACTATAATAAGGTGTGTTGTTTTATTATTTCGGGTTGGCTAAATCTTTGTGATAGAGTCAAGGAAGGATTGAAGAGAATTCCACCCTCGACGAAGAACACGAAGGACATCTCCAAACATGGAACAACGTCTTCTCGACGAAGAATGCCTTTTCCAAAGAAGAACGTGAAGTTTTCCAACATCGATCCCTTCTTGGATGCCTCCTTCCCACTCCTTCCGGAATAAAGAACGGAGCGCCTTTCACGAAGAACACCGACATCGTCAACGACTTCTCTTCTCCGATGTCGACGAATCGCCGCCGCCTTTCCGCGACTTCGTCAACACATAACGAAAAGCGAGATAGGGGTTTGTTGTTGCTTAATTTAATTATTTTCCGTTCTTGGTTCTAGCATGAAAAACTTGAGGATGAACGTTTCAGTGTTATCGTCTAACGAGAGGGGGACCGGACCGCACAAACACGGCCGAACCCCCCTCCTTTGTTCTTGAATGTTTCTTGCGGATGAAACGAGATAGTGTGGTGCCGTCGCACCACGTGGAAATCACACGGAAATTATTGCGCGGCGCCGTCGCGCCACACCGTGGAAAGAATTATCATGAACGCGACGCCGTCGCGTCGCGTCGAAGGAAACCGAAGACGCCGCGGCCGGAGCGGGGCCGCAGCGGAGGGGCGCGGTGCAGTCGCACCGCGCCGGATGGCGAAGGCCGCGGCCGGTTCCGGGCCGCGGCGGATCGTGATGACCGGCGGCCAGCCGGGCCGCCGGTGCCGGAAGACGGAAGAGGACCGGCCCTTGCCGGTCCTGTTGACAAGAAGTCGGCCGGCCAGGTCGGGCCGGCCGAGTTGGTGGAAACCGGGGGAATTCAATTTCCCCGGGCAGTTATTTGGCCCCCCATTATGAGGGGGGGGGGGGCGGTTTCACAATGGGGGGGCAGGCGACCCCCCGTTTCCAGCAAGCTCGGCCTTCGGCCAAGCTGGCAGCGCGCCCAGCGCGCTGCCTTGCGCCGAACCGGCGCGCCGGGCCGGTTCGCCGCGCCGGGCCACGCCGGGCCGGGCCGCGCCCGGCCGGGTCGGGTCGACCCCGTCCCGGGCGGGTCGACCCGGTTCGGGCCATCCGGGGGGTCTCGGGCCGGGACGGCCCTGGCTCGAAACCCCCGTTACCGAGCGGTTTGGTCAAATGCCCGTATCTTGGGCTACGTGCCTCCAAACGACTCGTCGTCAGCGGCAATGCGATACTTGGATCGAGACGGTCGTTTCGGTATACTATACTCAAGGTGCACCTTCATTTTCGGGAGCCTACGTGGTTAAAACTCTGTAGTTAAGCGTGCTTGGCCTAGAGTAGTGATCAGGATGGGTGACCTCCTGGGAAGTTTCCCAGGGTGGGTGTGAGACAGAAAGGCCAATAAATAACAGACCAGGCGTCCGATTGACGCACCGTCTGTTTCATTGAATTCCTCTAAGTGATATGGATCTTTCGGCTTACTCCGCTCGAGCTTTGGATTCCGACGGAGTGCGCTCGGGTTGGATCGCACCGTAATCCAACCGGGCCCCTAGAACGAAAAAGCCAATAACTCTCAGACCGGGCGTCCGATTGACGCGCCGTCTGTTGCGTTGAGTTCCTGGTGACGATAAGAAACTTTTGGCATCCTCCGCCCGAGTTTTGGATGCAGATGGATAGTGGTCGGGTTGGATCGCACCGAAATCCAACCGGGCCCCTGGAACGGAAAAGCTGATATCTTTCTGACAGAACGTCCGTTTGACGAACCATCAGCGGCGTTGGTGATTACGTTGAGTAACGGTCCCTATGAGTATACCCTATGGGAGTTCGGGGTACAGTTGAGATACGGCCGGGATTGGTTTGCTCACGAAACCAACCGGGCCCCTGGGACGAAAAGACTAATAACTCACAGACCGGGCGTCCGATAGACGCGCCGTCTGTTGCGTTGAGACCCCTATGACGAGGCGGTCCTTTGAGATACTTCTTCGTGGGACCTTGAGATACTTGGAGTATCGACCAGTAGCTCGTGGTGCGGACCCTCCCGGAGATGAGCGTGCGGAGTACGGAGATCGTGTAGCCTGCTGAGACCTGACGACTGCTTGACCGACTCGACATGGAGTAAGTCGACTAGCCCAGTGGACGGAGCGCCCGGTATTTGGTGACAGACCCACGGCGGACGGAGCGCCCGGTAGTTGGCCGCAAACCCGCGGTACTCGACAGTAGGAGTACCTCTGTAGGCTATTGGGGGGAGCGCCCGATATTTGGTGACAGACCCACATCGGACGGAGCGCCCGGTAGTTGGCCGCAGACCCGCAGTACTCGACAGGAGGAGTACCTCAGCAGTCTTAGGTTAGTGAGCAGTACCTCGGAGTCGTGACAGGACCACTGTACACTCCAGAGACGGAGCTCTTCAGCAGTTACGGTTTCGATAATGAAAATCCTGGTTTGAGCTGAGACTTTTGACCTTGTGTTTACCTCATGATTGAGATGGGTCACTTGCTAACTTTGGTATATGTATGGGCATATACCCGGGTAGTGGTTATCCGTTGATTTCACAATCCTTGTGTTTCCTCATGATTGATATGGTTTACTTGATAACTTAGGTATATGTATGGGAATATACCTAAGTAGAGGTTATCTGTTGAGATCTTCTTTGTGGTTATCCTTGTTGGTTTAGTGAGACCTTAAGGGTCTCGGGGTCCCTACTGAGTATCGTTATACTCACCCCTGCACGGTCTATGCCCGCACATCGTTGTGTTGGTTGCAGACGACGGGCAGTGCGGACAGAGGCTGAGTGTTCGAGGACTGGACAGTACATGGAGGTGGACTATACGAAGAGATGGTACCCGGAGGAGGACCTCACGACGAGACGGTACCCAGAGGTGGACGTGACGATGAGGCGGTACCCGGAGGTGGACCACTGGGCGAGACATACTCGGAGCGGACGGCGGGACCTTAGGAGCAGAGGAGCTATATGTACCCACCCTTCAGGTTGGATTTCCAGTGGACAGCTCGACGTAGCAGCTTTACTTTTCAGTTGCTGTTTTCCCTTTCGAGTTGTACTTTACAGTTGGGCTTGTATTTCCGGCCCCTTTTTACTTTCTGCACTTACTGTTGTACTCAGTTTTTACTTAGTGTTTACTTCTTCCGCTTGTACTCTGTGGTGCTTGTTTTCTTTTATAAAGGCAATGCCTTCCCAGTTATCGGGATTTTACGCCTTTGGTTCTAGTCGCTAGCCCTTGGCCTATGGAAGGCGGGCTTGGGGTAGTCACGACACGGGCCCCGAGGACGGGTCGTGACAAATTGGTATCAAAGGAGTTCGGTTCTACCGCAGAACTCAGGACTCTGATCTTTTTCTATGTGAAGCAATAGTGTTAAGGGTACCGAGTGTGGTCTTCAGTTCAGGGAGTCCAGTGTTGGTGCAGCGGCCGACGTATCCGTACACCAGGACCCTGACTACTGATTTCCGACTTTGTACACAAAAACACTGATTGCGTGTGTGTTTCCAATGTTTTAAAGTCAGCTCAAACCAGGTCAGCTCACCAGGTATAAGACGTTGACCGTGTCGCATCTGTTCAGGATGTCTCCACGCAGACAGTCAGTTGGAGTTCCGAGAGAGTACTCGATGACAGCCCCTTTTTACTTTCCGCACTTACTGTTGTACTCAGTTTTTACTTAGTGTTTACTTCTTCCGCTTGTACTCTGTGGTGCTTGTTTTCTTTTATAAAGGCAATGCCTTCCCAGTTATCAGGATTTTACGCCTTTGGTGCTAGTCGCCAGCCCCTGGCCTATGGAAGGCGGGCTTGGGGTAGTCACGGCACGGGCCCCAAGGACGGGTCATGACAGGTGTCATAATAATAATCAAATCGAAATTATTCTAATATATATAATCATTTATTTGAATCTTTTATTAATTAATCAATCATTGCATCATCATTGTGTCACAATTAAAGATATTTATTTATTGTATAAGAATTATATATAAAATAATATGATTTATTAAATATTTTAATATTTCTATTTACTATTTATAATTGAAGATATGAGTTATATAACCCCATATTAAAATTGTTTTAGTAAAAGACAGACGTTTATGTTTTATTTATCATTACTTTAAACTAATTCATATAAAATGTCATTTTTCACCCAAGTGGCTCTATGGGACCCCAAAATCAACCCAAGAATTCTCTGTTTCTGAAATACATAATCCAATAGGAATATATCTTGTTTTAGGGTTTTTAATATTATTATAATATTATTCGGTACCCTTATTTACCAGATTTACCTATTTACCATGGTAAATAAAATAATTACTGAAGATACTTATTAATAATTTTCAAAACTAGAAGTTACCTATCCACACAATTTAGAATTTCTTATTCTAATCATGAAATAGATTTTTCCAAATTCAAAACAAAAAATATAAAGTCATTAATTTATAATTAATACCCTTAGTTAAAACAAAAAAGCAGGATTTTAAGAAGTAATAATTAACAAAATATTGACATGTGTTTATGTCCAATTTCAATGTGAAATTACATCAAATGAACAAAATTATAATAAATGATAAAAATATATTTCATTTATACTTCAAACCCATTAAATAATATTATTTTCCCATATATATTATCTTGATGGAAAAAAAAAATTTCAATTAATTTTTTTGTATTACTCATTAAAACATGATATTTATCAGAAAAATATAATAATTTCATCCAAATTAAATTTTATTGTCACTCTTCTAAAAAAAGATTTTTTAGACAAATAGATCATATAAAACTTTCAAAAATAAATTTAAAAATGTTTTTCCATCAGAAGGTGATAAAATTTATTTTTATAGAAAAATAATTCTTTTATCTGAAAAATTTAATTAATTCTTATATAATATCTAAAAAATATATATGATTAATTTAAAAAATTATATTTAATATATAAAATATATTTTTCTTTAAATAAAAATCCATAAAGACATATAGGATTTTATAAACACAATTATTAATTTTTAAATAGGTTTTCATAATAACAAAACTATTATATTCAATTGGTTTATATTTCCATGTATAATAAATTTGGAATCGAAGGATTCATTATTTATACATGTGTAAACCATATTTTAAAATTATGTAAATAATTTTTATACTTGTCATTCCAAATGTTAAGTGTTAACTAACATTTAAAATAATAATAATATTACTATATTGTTTTTTGGTATAACTCAATGTTGTGTGCAACGTAAGATTTTAGAGAAACTCGTTGTTTCTAGTCGAGTATGCTATTAGAAAATTTTTCACTACTAATATGTAATCAATATCTTATTCATAAATTTTATTAGAAATGAATAATTATTATTCTATAAATTCCTAGTTCGTTACACCAATCCCCCTTTTAGAAATTGTGTCCTAGCAATTTTCAAATTGGGCTTGGAAACATAATTAAAAATCTCATATCAGAAAACGTGTCAATAACACTATCACTTTTAAAGAAATTAGGAGAATTAAAATTGTCACCATATATAACACATACTGGGATTACAAGTATGAAAACATCTATATGAAAGAAAAAATAGTCATAGTGTTCTGATAGAGAATGGTAGATAACATGATCAGGAGAATGTTAACAAATATATAACCATAAACTTGTGATGGGTCAAACAGTCTTTGATTCCCTAGTAGGAAATGAAAATGGACAACTTTTTTTCTATGATTATTTTCATAAAGTTGATGAAATTATTTATGATATTGACTAAGAACATCAGGAAATATACTTACTTTTCATGTATAGTTTCATCCTTTAATAATTTTATACCATAAACTCATCTTTTCTCCAAACAATGAGTATTAAAAAAGACTTCGTCACACCTGAATCGCTAGAATAAAATTATAGTGAATAATAGAATCCACGAAATATGAACTATATATTACCCTAGTCTTTATACATTAACCAAAAACAAAATTGATAGTACTTGATCTTATAATATCCAAAATGGATAATCCGTTATAAAAATGAATACTATAGTTAATCTCTAAAATTCAACAAACTATACCCAAATGTTTATCAAGGACCATTAAATAATGAATTACACATAAAATTCTTCAAAATAATAATAATAATTATTGAAACCCAAAGTTCATAAGGATTTGATCACATAGTCATCCACAATAAATCTTAACATTTTACTCCAAATAACATCAACTACTGTTAAAGTCTCCTGCTGAAAGGTAATTAATCCAATCACAAATTCTATATGATAGGTTAATAATTTCCATAAATAACGCAAATCTCCATATGTCCATAAAAAACATATTTTCTTCCCAAATAATATATCAACCATTACTAGAAAAATTAAATCCCATTTTATTACTTTAGGTATATAGTGTTCCAAAAATAGAGAACGCCTTCCAAAATAACATTTATCACATAGTAACAAAATCATTTTCTTATACTCAGGATATCCATTTGATAAAAAATAAGTCCCCAAAATAATATTATTATTGATCTTAAAAATAATTTAAAGAATAATAATATTTCACACTAACAAAGGAATTAATATAGTGTAGTGGTTGGTGATAAATCCTACTCACACATTGGTTTTGGGTTTTATTCTATTATCTTTGTAGGATGTGACAGGTTTTCCCATGGTCTGTGTATTATCGTTTTTTCAAAAACTGTATAATTTTAATAAAATAAAAAATGAGATAAAATAATCAAAAATAACCATAATATGTTTTAAAGGAAAATGTTATTTCAAACCACCAATTTTTGCTCCCAAAAACTAATAACCCATAATTTCATCAAAGGTGAATGTCTCCCAAAATATAGTTAATATCCTTGAAATAAAATAATCCTAAAAAGGGTTTTAAGATTCATTGAACAGAATATATACCTTATAATTTTAAACCCATTAACATATCCTTAACCCTTAATAAAACTTTTGAATCTCTTGATGTTGTTCAAACAATTCCTCTGATACCAACTATAAGACC
Source organism: Viscum album (assembly GCA_963277665.1). Taxonomy (NCBI): domain Eukaryota; kingdom Viridiplantae; phylum Streptophyta; class Magnoliopsida; order Santalales; family Viscaceae; genus Viscum; species Viscum album. The sequence continues at coordinate 142,869,825 of OY728123.1, read as the reverse complement.
ACATCCTTAATCATTCATTAATCTTGACTTAAGTCATGAATTCGCATTGAGGAACTTTTCAGTTTTAGTGTGTTATAGAATCATGCCATAAATATTACATAATACACCTAGACACTACATGTGGATAGTTACACCTAGTATCCACTTTTTTCACCAAAGGAAACCCTTTAAACAAAAGAATTTTTTTTCTTGAAAAAAATTCTCTTGACTTTTTTCCTTTATATTCTCCATCCTTATACCATGTGGAATACATTTAAAAAACGTTGTAAGAGCATAAAATTATCATTAAGGGGCACAAAAAGAATGAAAACAAATATTCTAGTTAAATCCCAGTAACTCATTTAATATTTTTTGAGAGAACTGAAAAAAAATTCATAGTAATTACACTCATAATTTTTTGTCATTTAAAAGAATTAAACAAATAGTAAGCAATTAAAACTCATTTTGTTGACTTATAGAATAATATACATAAAAAATTTTCAACACCATTCAATTACAACATCCATATGGTCAAATTCCATTTGGAAGATCTTTAACGGGGATCACCATTCATATAAACTATATTGCGCTAAACTGTGTGCTACAAAGGGGCGCATCCCTTTATATAATCTATAATGGTCACACTCTTGAGTTATAATGTGGCTCGTCCATTCTTATAGCTATTTTAGGCTCACCCGTGAGCTATAATGGGTTTCACCCCATCGTATAATCTATGTCTGGTTCACCCATGAGCAATAATAGGGATTAACGCTTCATATAATCTGTATCGAGATCACCTGTTTCATATAATTATCAAGTACCATTTCAAAAACATGATCATCACAAAACCCTTTTGAAAAACACATCAAATCCCATATGAAAAAAAATTAAATATAAAAATTACCATTTTCATTTAAGATCCCATTTTCCAAACCCGGATTCCAAAATAAATAAATAAGAGATTTATTTAAAATAGATTATGGCTTATAGAGGAAGCCAAATATCAAATAACGGTTACGGTGGCAGATAAGTCGTTATCACCGTATACGTTAAATAAAAAAAATTCCTTTTGTTATTTTGTTGATAAAGTAAAATTGTTTTTATAAAAATATTACTTTTTAAAACATTTAATGAAATTTTATATACACAGAAATTGTTCTTCATAATCTTGTCATATACATAAAAATAAATATCAAAATTAATGTCATGAAGACAAAGATTTGATATTTAAATGTTTAAACACTGAAGTTGTATCATACCACATTGAACATTTAAATCATAATCTCTATGATTTAATAAATAAAATTAGAACAGATTAAATATTGATTTGAAATGTCATCGTGGCTGTATATACACATTATAAAATAATAAAGGTGCATATTATAAAGAAATTTCTCAATGAAAGGAGATTGTGACGAAATCCCTTACCTTGAGTGTGACTCGTCACGTACAATAGTTATGTTCCGGAATAATAATAATATATTAATTTATATTTTATTTAGAAACTTTTTAATTTTTATTATTCCATTAATATCACTTATTACCATGTTAAAAAATTATATAATTATTTTTCTTCATATTGGGTGTTTTGTCGATATTCTGTAATTTAGTAAACAATGAACCTGTTTTGTGGTAAATTGACCTTGTAGTAAAAATTCCTTCTACCCCACAATATTATTCCTGATTTAAATATCATATATATCTGGTATATATGTTTTTATAATATTCATAATATTTGGAGATATGAAATGAATTGCACTGTTCATGCAGAAGGTAGGTCATACGTACACATGAACACTACATTAATTTTATTATAATATTAAAAGAATAATAATAAAATGATATAAAAATAAATTATTATAGAAATATAATATTTATTTCATGTGTGACTCATGTGTTTAATACAAACGTCTTTTATAAATTCAATTTATTGAATGAACAACTCATATAACTTTGAAGGGGTGGTAGTCCACCCATTATCAAATAAAATTATAGTATTTACAAATCAATGATATCATAAAGGTATGTTGTCAATAAAAATTACATAGTAAAAAAGACCATATAAATTTAATTCTTATCATATATAAATTAACTTTCATCATAATTTCTCCCATGAGATGTTGTAGGAGAATATTGAACAATCATCGTTTCGTGCGGCAGAAGATCACCGTACCCAGAAACTATATGTACGTTGACACTTGATAGAGGTGAGTTTAAGTGTAGTTAGAATAATTATCATAAAAAAATACAAGTATATTAAAAATATTGGAGTTTTTGTGTAATCCAATAATAGAATGAAATTATGTAATAGATAAGGAATGTAAAAGAAAAGACTTTGAGAGAAGACATTACCTCTAAATCGTGTAACTTCTTTTGATTAGAGCTAGAAGCCTTTATTGAAATGACTTCTGTCGATGGTAAGAATTATAGGAGGAATAGATTGACTATGGGACAGTATTTAGTCATAATTTGGATGGGAAAATGGATTTATATGTGTGAGTAATTTGGGTTGAGGTGTTGGCCATTTATAAGTGGGTGGAGGGGCACTTTAGGAGTGTCATGAAACAATAATTTATTATAAATTCAATTTCGATTAAATAAGGTCCAAAACTCATTCAATTTAAATATTATATTATTTTGGTTCAAATAAATATCATAATATAACTATAGACAAAATTTTAATGTTTTTTATTTTTATCATTTTTTTAATCCTTATTTTACTATTTTTAATCTTACCATGATTTCATGTTACATACACATTGTGGGTTAAGGTAATTTCCATATAATGATAGAAGACCCATTAAAAAGTTATTTAAGACATACATATACATATCATAACTATTTTACCATATATTTTATTTTTAAGAAGTAAATATCATTTAATAAATTATTTTATGTTTTAAGTTAATAATAATGTCAATTTTTGACACAATTCATACTTGACTTTTTAACAAATTCATAAAGACCTGATTCCATCAAGACAAAGAAATTAAATCAAATATAATTTTTCAATATCATCCATAAAATTCATTTATGGAATCAAAATAATGAAATAACATTTGTTATAATATTTATAATATCATTTATTTGAATGCATTATAAATAAATCAATCACTACATCATCATTGATTCATAATTAAATTTATTTATATAATTTAAAAAAATTATATATAAAATACCATGATATATGAAATATGATTATGATTTTAATTATTATTAACAGTTTAAAATATAATTTATATGGACCTATATTAACATTGTTTAGTAAAATATAAATGTTTAGGTTATATTTATCTTTACATTAAATTAATTCTTATAAAATTCCATTTTCCCACCCAAGCACTCCATGGTGTCCCAAAATAGACCCATAGATTCCCATGTTCATAAATATTTCTTCCAATAGATTATGAAATGTTTAAGGGTAGTTAAATGTTATTTTAATATTAATTTTTACCATTATGTACCAGATTTACCCATTCTCCATGGTAAATAAAATAGTTACTGAAATTACTTTTTCATAATGTACGAAAATAACCGGTCACTGTTAACCCAATTAGGTCCTTCTAATTCCAAATATGGAATCTATTTTTCTAAATTCACAACAAAAAATGTTTATTAATTATTTTAAAATTAATTTTTGTTCTCAAAACCAAAAAGCGGGTTTTTAAGAATTAATAACTACAGAATAATTGATGTGTGTTTATGTCCAATTTCAGTGTCAAATTACATCCGTGGAAAAGAAATTTGATTAAATGTTAAAATAAGAGTCCATTTAAAATTTAAAAACATTAAATATTATGATTATACAATATAAATTATCTTGATGGAAAAATTTGTTTTCAAAGAAAACATAGCGTGTTTTTACTAGTTATTAAAATGTGATAGTTATCATTAAAATATAAAAATTTCAACCAATTTAAATTTTGATATCCTTATTCTAAATAAGAAGACTATATTGTAATGTATAACATATAAAAGTGTCAGAAACTAAATTTAAAAATGGCTTGCCATCAAAAGGCGGTAAAATATCATTTTTTCAGAAATACTTCTTTTAGCAGAAAAATTGAATTTTTTCTTATATCATATCTAGAAAACATATAATGTGAATTTAAAACATTATATTGATTATATGACACATATTTTTCATTACATAAAAGTGATTAATGAGTGAAATGATTTTATAAACAAAATTATTATCTTTTAAATATTTTTTTTAATAAAAACACATCCTTTATATTCAATTGGTATTTATTTCCATTTCTAATAAATTTGGTACCAATGATTAGTTAATTAAAAATGTGTAAACCATATTTGAAAACACAGTCGATATTATTACTTTTAGCCATTCCCATAGTTAGGTGTCAACTACCTTTTAAAATTATAACAATATTATTGTATTATTTTTTATAATAACTCAATGTTGTGTGCAACGTAAGATTTTTGAGAAACCTGTTGTTGAGTGTCGAGTATTCTATTATATGAAATTTAACATTTAACATACATTTAATATCATATTCATAAATATTAATAGATATAAAAATATTTAATTATATAAATACCTAGGTCATTACAAAAAGGTCTCTAATACTAATCAAAATTTTTCTATAAACCATTCCATTGATATCAACATTTATGACCAAATCCTTTTTACACATATTGTTATGTGATTTTTAACATACCTATCAGTTAAATAAAAAATGGTTCAATATTTATAGTGTATTTGGATGACTAGGTATATAAAACATAAACATAAAAATAAAATGTCTATATTTTAATCTCAATAATGTGATCCTTAATCCATTTAAACTCATAAAACATAATTTTATAGGATTAAAAAAAGGTTGATATAACAGTCCAAGTAAGAGAAAATAAATGATAATATAACATAACATGATATATTAATAGAGTTTTCTCGTCAATTATCACATGAGAGAAATATTTATAGAATATGATATCACAGGATTATGGAAATAACGAAAAATTTAAAGAAATAAAAATTATGGAATTATTATAGTTCAAGGATAATAATCAAGATATCACCTTTTGGTGGATTGAGTTTCATCATGGAATAGGTTTAAGATATTTCTCATAGATAATAGATGATGAAAAAAATATTTACCCAATGAATTCAATCAATATATCGAAACCCCAATTTTAAAACATACATAATTATTTGTTTTGTAAATTAAATCAATCATATGTCATAAAAATGATAAATTCCCATGGAAGGAAATGGGTTACATGAAATTTCCTCCTATCAAAATTAATCGATATTTCATAAACAATGGATTTCAAAAATGAATGTAAGGAAATTATTACCCAATAAAATAAAGAGATAATGAGATAGGTATATATATATGATATACATATAAATCTATATTAGAAGTAATCCATAACCATAAAGGAGGAAAAATCCAGTTAAAGAGAGAATGATCATAATTCTAGGAGAAGGGTGGTTTGGAGAGATCATTTACCTTATGTCTTATCTTTATTTATAATTATTAGATACTCTTATATAATGGATATATTTTCATTATAGATATACTAAATAATAATAATCATATATTTAAAAATAAATTGTATTTTATTATAATTAATTTCTTTTAATTTATTATCAATGTGTTTATTCAAATCACATTTCCGGGTGATCGTTGGTTCATTTTTCATACATGTATTCATTCAGAAGTCTCAGTCATTATACACTGATCACGGTTCTATAATCCTCAGATTTTTAACCATTATATTAATATCATATATATTAATTATATGTAAATATTTGTGATCTTACATAAAATTTATTGAAGAAAATGATTTACATTATTCATGGAGAAGATAGGTTGTACATATGCATGAATGTTGTTTCAATTTTTTGTGGATGTAATAAAAGATATTGAAACAATAATCCACCTTTACATAATAATAATAATATCATAAATAGAACATATTTTTATTAAATTCATCATTATAACTAGTCATGAAATCTGGCGATGGAAAACATATTACATCTGTTTGAAAAACAGCAGTCCTCCGTACAAACAAATAAAAATATTGATTACCATTTGATGAATGTTAAGATTGATGTATTTGATGGTATTGACATAATAAAATTTCATTATATGGAAGAATATAGTTTTATTATTTCTACATGGTTGAAGAATATTTTAAGGAGGTAGAAGAAGAATTAAAACTAAAACATTTTGTTAAATATTATACCTCTCATTCAGAAAACATCCATTTATTTACACCTTGATCCATTTAAGGATGGTATTACGGACAAAATAATAACTTTATGACATGAAGTGGGATTTTAGGGATGGAGTTAATTTGGCCTTAGCTAATATTAAATACCTTTTCTATATGATTAAAATAGGATAGGATAATCCCTTTTAAAATTGTTGGGATGGGAAATCTTCATACTAAATTAAATATTAATTTAATATAAATAAAATTGCATTGAAAAAAAGGATGACAAATTTGGTAATTATAATATTTGAGGATTATGGGTGGTAATATTATTATTCAATAAAATTCTAAATACATTATATTTTGTTATTACCCTTATCTATTTTTTAACCAACATTATCCATTTTTGATAGTTACAATGAGATGGATGTTTTACTTTTAGGGGTTTAAATTGTGACAACAATAGGAAAAATGGTCCATATATGATATTTTTAGACATATAATAATCAATAATCCAAATATATGATTATTTAGTAAATTTAATTCATTTAATAAAATATTATTTATTATAAATTAACATTAATATCAATTTTGAAACATTTTATTTAATTAAACTACAAATATATTAATAAAAAACATAATATGAATCTATACAAAGAATATATTTTAAAATTTCATATATATGAAAAATGGTTTCTTGTTAGTAGAAATCTCTCAAAAACTTTTCATTTATATTTTTTTTAAATTATTTATTTCAATTTTCTATTAATTTAAAAAAAATAATTGCATAAGAATTTAATGTAATTATTTAATCAATAAAAATTATATATAAATAATCATGATTAAAAAATAAATTATATTTCAAAATAACATTTTAGAACTGAATACATTCTTTTTTATCTATGTATCAAAAATTTATAGATTATAAACCAAAGAGAAGGACATTTTTTTCTTTTCATTAATTAATAATATATAGAGGAAAAAATCAAGTAAATATGGAACAACGATGGTATATTTTAAAAAATTGAATGTATGTGGGGAAACTACACTCATTTAATCAGATAATTCAAAATGTAAGTGTCATTTTTTTGCCCTTATCCTATTTTTTAAACCTAATTACCCGATTTAGACTTAATACGGTGAACATTATTAACAATGTTCACTATATATACTGATAAAAAATAAATAGTTCTCATTTACTAGTGTTGGAAAAATTGATTATAAATATTGAATTGATTTTCATGATTTAATATATAAACATTTAGAAATTAATTTAACATTAATTTGAATAATTCAATGGAAAACTAGTTTTTATAAAAATTACCTTCAAGTATAAAATATTTTCATAAAATATTAAACAACATTATTTTAAATAAAAAATAATGGATTATTAATAATACAATATTAATGATATTACTTAGAAACAATTTTCGAATAAAATTAACTTTGTATATTAATTAAAAAAGTATACTTTTAAATAAAAATTTGTATTAGTCATCATTCACTAGAAAATTATCGTTTTTAGAAAATTCCAAAAAGTATACTCTAATATAATATTAAAATGATTATTTAAAAAAAATATGTCAACTTTATCAAGTATAATGTATATAATATTAATAAATTCATCATAATTTTAACTCACAAAAAAGAAATAAAACAATTTTTTGAATAAAATTTACATTTGAAAAAATAAATTACCTTAATAAAAAATTATGCTCTTATTTCATAGTAATTTATAAACAAATTTTCAATGAGTACCAAATTTATAAATATATCATAATATTTTATATCCACCTTAAAACCTATAATTTAATGGATATGTTATCATAGTCATAACTAAATAATAATATTTTCTTTATGTTTCCCAATTAACATAAATTTTGTTATTTTAGGTTAATCAAGTCACTGAGTATTATATTGATTTAACAACCTGTGGTGTTTCATTAATAATATGTATTTTCCAAAAAAATCCATGTTTTAACATGAAGTTTGATAATGAGTTTTCAATACAGAAAAAACTTGATGAAACACCTATGTAAGATATTCCTCATATATTATCCCTAGTTGAGTTACAACAATTGAAGAAATAGCTCCCAGAGAATCATCATAAGGGATTTATACACCCTAGTGAATCATTATAGGGAAAAAAAATTGCTTTTTTATGATTAAATATGGATTATTGAGTCTTTGTATTGATTATCGAGAATATAATAAGATCACTATCAAGGATAAGTATTCTTTATCCCATATTATTGACTAGTTTGATCAACTATGTATAGCCCAATAATTTCCCATGATTGACCTTTATTAGGTATATCATAAATTGAGGGTCAAGAATAGGGATATAACAAAGAAATCTTTCTATATGATCTTGATATTTATTAACTTATAGTAATTTCATTTGGATATACTATTTCACAATTGTTTTCATGTATTTTTTGAATTGAGTCTTTATAGATTACATCAAGAAGCTTATGGATGTATTTATAGATGATATTCCTATATATTCCATCATTAAATAATAATATGATGATAATTTAAAGAGTTTATAGATGACCCTAATTATAGGTATGTTGAATGAGAAATTTAAAAATTGTGAATTTTTAAATGAATAATATAAATCATGGGTTATGTTATATTAATCAGGGATATATATATAGATCCTTCAATGATGTATGTTATTCACCAATGGCCCAAACCAACCCTAGTAAGAAAAATTCATAGATATCAAAGTTTGGATACATATTATAAACCATATATGAATAATTGATCATATATCAATAATCTAATAAATATGTTTTCAAAAAAGGGATCCATATTTCAATAGATGGACATATGAGATAAAATTTTTATATATTTAAAAATATAGTTGGTCAATGCTCGAGTACATACTCTAACAGCCATTGAATAATGATTTGTGGGTTATTGTGATTCATGAATGATTATGCTTATATGTATCCTTTTTATCATAATATGATGATATCTTATTCCCCTATCTAATTTAAATTTCAGGAGAAAAAATAACTTAGTAGTGATTTCAAGTTTGATGTAGCGACTTTTTAAGTAAAGATATAGAGGAATTATCATTATTGAGAAAGGCACGATATATATATATATATATATATATATATATCGTATAATCTTGAACTATAAATTCGCATAGAAGGATAAGAATATAATCTAGAGAATATGGTTGGATCTGTTTATGGGTTATTACTACTCAATACATTACCATCCTGGGGTGTTGAACAATGTGGATGATCCTATAAGTCAAATTGACCACGTGTATTTTTGTATAATGAGGATTGAAAGAGATTAAATATTTATTTATTACTATATGATGGAACTTCACCTCATGAGGAGAGGTGAAAGATTATATCTTTATCATATGAATTTCTTACTATCCATCCTTATCAGGGTTAAAGAGGCACATTAGAAGGATTTTCAGCAACAAAGGAAGTTATTAAATGATCTTGAGTTAACCCATGATTATGGTCGAATGAAATGATTTTGGAAAAAAGATTACTTTCATTACCATATTTGAATGATCTTTTGGTTGAATCTCATTGTTTATCATTATCTATTCAACCTATATGTATAAATATGTATAATGATAAGAATGTGTATTTATAACGGTACAACATTTAAATGGAAATTGTGGAGAACATATCTCGATGTATGGTATGTTTTCATGTAAATTATGAGGGGAAAAATATAAAGGGTTGTCACAACAATTACCAATACAATAATATAAATGGGAAAATATAACTTTGAATTTCCACATTCAACATCCCAAAACATTTAAATGTCATAATGTTATTTTTTTATATCTTTTTTAACATACCACTATGATTCCAAATAAATAGTAGTATAGTTAACCTTTATAAACATATAGTTAGATTGGAGGTAACAATTGTATTAACTATATTATAGGAAAATATTTTCCAAGGATTTATATAACTAAAATTTATTTATTAATAGATAAAAAATTAATATGATATTTTTAGTAAATTCTTTTTGTACTTCAAAAATATTTTATCTTCATTTTTTTTTCTACAAGGATAATATAATTAATTTATTCCACTTTCATAATATATATAATATAAAAAAGATATAATTTTTTAAATAATCATATAAAAATATTTTAAATTAATATTTTATTATTTTTGTAAAAAATATTATTTTTTCGATGAATTATGAAAAATTTGTCTTTTTAATAAAATTTGATTTTATTCCAAGTAGAAGGAAAATCATGTTTTTAATTTTCTATTAAATTAAAATAAATATAATTTAATAATAATTATTTTATTATATTTAATTGTAGTATTCATTTTAATTGATATTCGAATAAGTTCATTTTTGGGATAAAATTTATTTTTATAAAAAACATTTATATGCAGAATATTTTATTAAATTGGTAAATAAAATTAACCCGCGTTGATATATTATTTTAATTAAACATATATATTATATCATAAATAAAATATTTTCAAATTTAAATAATAGTTTTTATATAGTCTTTAATGAAGCTAAACTGATTTAAATTTTAATGAAAATCATTTTCATTGAAATTGTTGTGGATTTATTTCGAGTTCTTATTTAAAAATGAATTATTATCACTTTAAGAAATTTAACTATTAAAATTTTCTTCTGATTTTTTATTCATAAAAATTAATATATTTTATTATGGTTAAAATAATTTATTTTCATAATTATTAGTAAAACCTTAAAAAATTTAAACATCAGTGAAGGATAAAACGGGTTTACTGGTGGTTAAAATAAAAAATACGAGTGATATTTACATTTAAAAATTTAAAAATTTTATATTGTGTCCATATTTAGTCCCTATCAAGTAACCTTTTATAATATTACTCATGGGGAAAGATTTTACTTGTGAATGAAATTATTATATTTTAAAATTTTGAAAAATTACAAACTTTTCCTCTCCCTCCCTTATTAACACATACTACTTCTCCTCTCTTATATATATATCATGAAATTTATAGCTCTGCAAATCCATAACCTAATTCCTTCCCAAATTAACACCCCATTTACTAGAGGTATTATTTTATCATAATACTATACTTTCAATACTAATGGTATAATACTTAGGAGGTTTCTGAATAAAGAGATATAACTCTAAATAAAGTGCATTCAATTTTATTTCTTGTTATACATACTCAAAATTTATTGTAACAGTTGTAAAACAAATACATGATTATATTAAATATAGTTCTTCATTATATTGATTATTTCTCAATAATTATTCACCACTCATCCATTAAATGGGACATAAAAAGTATCGCTAGTGTATATGTGTGGACTTCCACCTCCATTTAGAGACTTGATTCATTATCCATCCCCATAATTCATGGTTTGATATTATAAAAAATTTAATTAATATAAATAATTTTTATGTAATAATTATAATTCTCTAAATATAATATCTTATCTATCATCTTACTATTCTATATTATGATAAATGATAATGTTGAATTTTCATATTGTATACTACCACCTCTGTGAAGCTATATGACTGATGTTTCATTTTATCTTTACATAGATAGAAATAAAGATATATTTAACGAATATATATGATATATATGATAATATAATTTTTCTATAAATAATAATTTTTTTTCTTTACATCATTCCAAACAATGTAAAGTGGAAAAATCACACATTCCTATGTACAAACTACTATCTCTACGATGTATGTGTATTCAATTTCCATTATTTATTTATATAAATAGTTATAAATAATTATATGATGAATAATTTATTTAACTATTTATTGATTATTAATATATAGAAAATGAATCTGTAACCATGTTATAAGGACTTGATCCATCGAACTTAATCACGTATGGAAAACTGACCAGGTTTCACACAAATGTCCTTTTTAAGGAAGAAATGATATTAAAAGACAAATTTGAATTTATTACAGTATAGTTATATATGAATTTAGGAAATAAATTGATTCATGAATATATTTATAATAATAATATATTTATTATTCTTGAATTTTGAATTCATACAATGAATTAACATACATAATGTAAGGAATTTCTATTTCAGTCACATTTCAATCTCGATTACTTATGCTTGATTTTCCATTAAAGAAATTATATGAAACTTATGAAATAAAACTATTTAATATTTATTATAGTCTATTCACATATGAAATTTTCTATTTTTTACTATAATTTTCATATATTTGGTACTAAAATGGTTCTTGAAATAACTTCAATATAAATCACCATTAATCCCACATTTGGTAAGAAATCATTTTTATTACAAATCTATTTCTCCTAAATATATTCAAGAATATTTATTTATATTAATAAATTATTTTTACTTATTTTTTATAATATTGTTTTACTTCTTACATTTTTTTCTAAGAAGAATAATATTTTTTCTCTAAATATCATAATTTTTAATAATGATGCAAACATAATTTTTGAAATAATTATTACGATATAAACAAATTATCCCACCATTATGAATAATCATTTTCATGAATCATGTATTATAAATTTACATTGATATTTTACAAAAATTCCTATTTGTTTATGAATTTATATATTTTAAAAAATTTAATTTAAAAATGAAAAGTATAATCTTTTAAGGAATATTCGACTCATATTTCAAAATGATTTGTTATCTATGATTACATCCTTTGATATTACATTTGTTTAACTAGTTATATCATCCAATTATATCATCCTTATTACTTATCTCGATGTTTATTAACTATGATTATGAAATCAATATGAAATTCATCTTCTATTTCATGGGTTGATCTATAATAAATGATTTTATGATATTAGAGAATAAATTTGAATGGATTTTCATTGTGTAAACAATTTATCCTATAAATAAATAAAATGAAATGAGTAATTATATATTAATATATCATGATATAATAATGATATTTTTGTAGATTATGTAAAAAATATTTTTTTCACATTTTGATGGAGTTGAATGATTCCCTCAAACATTATTCACATGATTATACATGGTCATGATTCTAAATTTATATTTTCAGATTTTGATAAGTGAGCGTAATTTCATTATATATTTTCTCACATTAATTAGATAGGACATTACAGAAAATATATATATATTTTAATATTATGATTTTTATGCTTATGATACCACTTTTATATGTTATAAGTCTGGTGTGATTTTTTCTACTTAGACACCCTTATTGATGTTTAATGTTTATATGAGTGGATTGTGTTTTTTCTAATCTAGGATTTATATGTATGGGTATTTATGTTGAAAAAATTCACATGATTATGTTATAGTACCCATGTTATCGTCTTATTATTTCTTTTGATTGACATATCACACATAATCCCTTACTGACCATTTGAAATCTCTCTATCATGTGTTTTTCTTCGCATGTTTTGATAGAATATTAAATCAGTGATCCATATATAATGGTAAATTATAAAAATAAATATTTTTTTGATGTTTAATATTATTATTAAATAATATTTTTCCTGGTCTAATAACCATGTACACAAAATTATTATATTATCAACCATATTTTATTGAGATATATTGATTATTCATCGATAATATGGGGTATCTATATATGTAATTCATATGAAATTATAGATACAGTTGATAGGTTTCAAAATAAGTGATTTATAGACAATTTTAAGAGAATAAAAATGTACATCATAATTATTGAGGTTCATTTAAAAATTCCCTCATTTAAAAACACAATTTTTTTAATATAATATAAAATTTCATTCATGCATGATATTATTCACAAATTTATGATAACAAAAACATAAAAATTGGATATTATTAAAACCAATATCCATTCGTGGAAACTATTCTAATATATAATTATAAAGTGTATAATAATATCTGTATTTTCTATAGGTTATTACAAGAAAAATAATAAAATACAGTATATTGTGATAATATAAAATAAAAACAAAAGGACTATCTATTGAAGTGAAGTGTTGTTCCTTATAAAAATATAGTTAAATTTTACGTACATTTGGATCTACCAAAATGGGAAAGTGAGTGATATAAGGAATAAAAATTTAATTAACAACATTAAATGTCGACAACTATTACACTAGAAAATATATCATAAAAGTTAAAAAAATTGTACTTAAAAGAATGTTATAAATAGTTCATAATAAAGATAAATTTTATTCAGACAACATATATAAGTATATATCTCTTATATAGGGTCCTACAACTTGTTTTAGATATAATATTTCCCTTCTATTTTCTAATCTATGTTATTGCTGGAAACATTTCATGTCCATATATTGATTATTATTATTTATGAAATAATTTTTTCCACTCATTTGATTTAATAAAACCATTCTTGTGAAGAGTGTTTGAGTTTCAAAAAAAAAACAATTCTAAATTACACTATAGATGAAGTGAATATTTTAGTAGGTTTTAATTTGTTTTAACAATGATTCACTTATAGTGAATTAGGAAATTAATTCTATAAAGAATGATAAAATAAGAAGAAAAAAGATTCCATGATGATTAATATATAATCATCAAAACATAATAATAGTTTGAAGAATCATACAATGTTTTTTAGCAAGAAAGATCATATATTAGTGTGAAATAAATTTCTCTATTGTATTAATAACCAAACCAGAATGATAAATAAATATTTTTTGTTTTACATTATCCATATTGAATTATGATTTTTAAGTGTCTACAATCTAATGTGAATAACGTTTTGAAATCCTAATGTCCACATGCTATAATAGAAATTGATTAATTGAATCTACTAGATATATGGATTATTAATGTGTGAAAATATAAATAAAAATTGAATAAATTATATATACATATATATTAAAATATTAAATTATGCTGAGATAATATCAGTGAATTCGTATTCATATATGATAGAAGATGTTTTACTAGAAAATCGCATGTGATGATATATATTCACTAGATTAAAATATAAATTTTTTCATAATATGAATGATGTTTTCTTATTTTGGACCACTATAAGTACAAATAAATTGACTAAAACCAAAATTTATTTGGTGATAAATAAAACAGAATCATATGTTTTAAGGTTATTCTTCAAGAAATAAAATTAGATATAAAGATATCAAAATCTAAAGAGATATGTTGTGAGGCCACAAATAAACTAACAGAGATCCTAAATTGTCAATGATCTTATTTTACATGTAATGGTGGGAATATATTCATTATTGCTTCATATGTGATTTATATAAAAACATAAATATGAATAAACTTTTACAAATGTGGGATGTTAAATAAGACCAACATTATTGTGAATGATATAAAACACACATTTAATTTTGATCAGAAATAGGAGATTAAAATTATTTCCTATAAAAAACTCTATTTTTATAAGGGAACAATCAGTCCTTATAGTAAGAGATAAAACATCTAATGAAAATGATGTTAGAGTTTTGATGAGAGTTATTTTTTAAAACTCCTTAAATGTATACATCCAGCATTAATTATAAAATTTAAAAATCATTTTTTCATAATGATGTAGGTTTTAAATGATCTTATGGTCTCTTATTGGATAATAATAACACATAAAACTAGGTGGGATGGTAAAGAACATAATTGGAAATTGTTTTAAAAGTATCCAATCCAAATATATATTTTAGGAGTATTTTAAAATTGAATATAAAGAAAATTCAATATGATGTTCAAATATTATATTCCATAATGAAAATAATGTTACGAGGTAACTATTGGAGTTTGGGTTCTTTTTGATGAAAAATAATGACAATCTATTATTTAAAATTGAATTTATGAACATAAAAGTAAAATCCGTCAATGGGGAGACAACAATTTGAGAGGGATTAATATAATTATATAATGTAGTGGATTGTTCATATAATGAAAAATAGTGGAACAAGTAACCAATATAGTCAGATTCCATTTTGGATTCAAAGAACAAGATAATGTAAAATAAATGTTGTGAATATAATGGAAATGGTTCCAAGTTTCGATTTCATTATCCATATAGGATAGAAAAGATAAAAAAATTATCATCCAACAAAACATATTTGATAATATTTTAATCATTAAATCGACATAAAATTATTTTTCTCATTCAATTATGTCATTAAATCATAGAGGAAAAAACTAAAATAAATTAAAAGTTGAAATTTTTCAATAAACGGGTTGATAAATATTTACTATATAAGGTGGTATATTAATGTAAGATGATTGATTTTTATATAAATACTTTTCATTTATATTATTGTTACATAGTAAGTAAAATTTTATTTAGGGAACTTATAGATTCATAATAAATATAAATGGAGGGTGTATTAAATATCAATAAATGTTCACTTTGGATTTTACTTCAACATATCATAAATAATCTTTCTTTATAATAAAATCATATATCTAGATCTATAAAAAATATGATTCAAAAAATGATTCTTATATGTCAAATTCACTAAAATAAATGAGTTAATGGTGTATATTCAATTAAAAAATAAAGACACACAATTATTAGTATGATGAAGATAAACCCGTTAGATAAAGTGAAATATTATGGTTAGAACACACAATCCAAACAAGGTAGATCACCTCAAGGGAAAAATTTCCCTCACAGATACAATTATATCATGAATCATGTTCAAAGGAAACTATTTTTATTTTAGTTATCAATAGAATATTAGATTGGAGCAGAAAATTTAATGGAATATGTATTTTTTTCTATAATGAATTTTTTAGAAGAATGTGTTATGATTAGGAGAAGCAAATTAAGATATTGTAGTCTATGATACTTGTTACAATGATTTCAAAAAAATACAAAACTGTATCCTAAAATATTATAGAATGTTAAAGTATCTATTAATTTAAAAAATTATTATCAATGAATAAATATATAAAAAATGAATGATGAGATGAAAATGTACGAAATGTTTTTTGTAATTATTGTGTTTTTACGATAGAACACCTTAAAAAAGTTTTTAGTATAGTGAAAATGACACTTCATTACAAATCATAGGATAATTATCTGAATATGATTAAAATTTTATAATATAATAAGACAATCTCATAGAAAAGTTTGAAACACATTGTTATAGAAATGAATTGAAACAAATGGAATATTTTTCTAAAATTTATGTCAAAGGACCATTGAGTTTGTCTCATGGTGATTAAAAATATAAGTTAAGATGATTAGAGGTTGACTCATCCCAAAAATAGAGATTATTGTATGCTCTAGGAATATTTTATAACATTAATTCATATTTACAAAATCCATCAGATTTAAAATATTGGTGAACCTTTTTCAAAAGTGACTAATTAACACTAATGAATTTGCAATGAAACTATATGAGGGATTCATTCTATAACATAGTTAATCCATGTAATTTATTTCACTATAGTTTAATACCATGTATGATAGAACTCTGGACTATAAATTTACCTAATAAAACATATATTAAAAAATAATATTGTAGAAGGAATTGTTATTGTGTGATTGGGAACACAAAAGTGGATTACTATGTCACCCTGTAATGGGAATCAAAACCTATATAGTTTGACAACATAAAAGAATCCATGACATGCATTTTATGGTCATGTGAAAAGAACAAAGGATTCCCCTTTATTTTCATGTATCCCAGTCAAGGGAGTTATCCTTTTATGGTCATATAATAATGAGAATTATGTTTTAAATTTTATTTTCAACTTATCATGATCGCTTATAAGAATGTTAGAGTCATATGAACTGGAATACTAGGTGAAAGAGTTCTATAAATGGTTTTTGGTTAGTTGTATTCATGAGAATACCTCTTATATTTTCTTTATTAGATAATTCTGATTAATTAATTAAAATAATTTCTATGTTATATTAATCCATTCTTACCTATAAATATTTGATTACACTACGTTGTTCTTGTAAGGAGCTTGGACTAAGAGATATCTAATAGGTTTCATCAATATGAGGGTCCTATTTATCAAAGGAACACATGGTTAACTATATTATAAGGACTCAAATATGTCGAGGAAAACATGATCTACCTACTACAATATAGTATAATATAATTACAAAAGGATTACATGGATATATAGAACATAATAATATGTAAAGAAACTCAATAATATATATGTCTACATATGAGGAATAAAATAATCAGTGGAGTTAGAATTTAGAGGGGTAGGCCAATGATAAATGATTACAATGAGGTTCTAATGTCAGGATTGTTAAAGGGTACACCTTATCATGAGTAGGATACATGGGACAGTGTAGTGATCATGTTTTTTTGAGATTTCATTATATCCAAATATAAATATAGAATCATAGGTTCCATGGATGATCAACCATGTGGTTTAGGTATGTTCAATTATAGTGAATCTATTTTCATGGGGATCTCTAGTGAACTCTTGATGTCTATGAGTAAATTTAAACTTCGGATTCGTGGGAATCAATGTATTTCACCATTATTTATTAGCAGGTCCACATAAAAGTGCTAAATGTCCCTAAAACTAGTGGAGGAATATGTGAAACGCTCATTATTTAGGGATTCATCTATGAAACCATTGTATAACCCAAATACCCATTTTTTCTATTAATTCTACTACGTTATTATTTGATAATTAGTTGATGGAGATCTTTTATATGTTTGTTACTTATATTTGGGCATTATATACTCTTTAATCTATCATAACTTCATTTTTCTAAATAGGATGGATAGAAGACTGTATATAAAACATACCTAATACCCAATAATGTTTCTTATAATCACTCCAAGAAACCATCATGAAAAGGTTCACATATATATTTTTAAGAAAGTTAATGTGAAAGTAGATATGGCTATATTTTTATCTTAATGAAGGAACATGCTTTGGAACTGAGGAAGGTGAATAGGCCTAAATGAGAGAGGGTTAACATTCATTAAAAATTGCATATCATATATTTATGATTTATGATTTTATTTTCCTTATAAAAATTGTCCTGCAAAAAAATCCCCCTCATAATTACATCAATTAAAAATGAAACGTATACATTTTTAGGGAAAAATCATCATTGGTACATGATACAAAATAAATGAGGATGCACACTGAGGTTTAATGGATTTGAATGGTATTTTATAGATATGATAATAAAAAATGACAGTATCATAGAATTGATCACTGCCTGATACACATGAACTAATGTGGGATCAGGGTGGGTCATGGTCTTCTATAATAAAAATATGGGGACCACCTCAAAAATGCACATGAAGAAGTGGTCTTATCCTATAGATCAATAACTGTATTTTTACCTTTTTCAAACATAATACATACTCAAATTCCCCATGTAGGTTCATCTTTACATCCTTTAAATATTTTATAAGATTATTAGGTCCCCAAACTAGGCACATATGATCATTTCATCTAAGTGAATTATTTTATTCATAATAAGATGGTTGAAATGGTGTTTGTGGGATTTCTGGCTTGAAAATTTTTCTCCCACATTCTATCATTTTTTCTACTATTCCACATTTTAATATATTTTTTATCTCTAACTAATATGTTTTAGGAATAATTATATATTATAACATAACCATTACATATAGTTTCTATCATAGTAATAATAATGTGTTGTTTTATAATGATATAAGTTATTTTTATTTAATTTTGACACCTCATTTTATCATGTAACCATTTTCTCTTAAGTATTCATGTAAAAATCCATATCAATTATCCATTAACAAACATGATTCCTTTATATGGATTTGGTTTCTTATTGATGTACATATTTTATAATTATATGAGAAATTCCATTATCTATGAATCAAATTCTAGTAGGCGAATTCTCAGATGAAAATTTACCTTGAAGATAATATATCAATAAAGGGGTGATGATGAATCATATAAATTATTCTGTTATCCGATGTAATTGGATAGTGGACCTTATTTACATGTATCACCCAATTTGAAATATTTTACCATCGAGATTTCCAGTAAACAGATTTAGAGGAATTGATTTCATTCTTAATCAGATATTCCTTAAAAAGATGGTGTTTAGGAAGAGTAGTGATATACACATTGGGTTATTTGAGTTAAACCTAACATTAATCCCAATTAAATATTATCAAACAATATGAAAAAGTCAATATTAGGAAATTTGTTTTCTGACATCTTGATATTATCTCATTGTGTATTAGATAGTGTTTCACAAAAACTATGATTTCCATTTACTCAACTGAGAATCTATAACATGTATTTCATATAACTATAAGATCAAATAAATCCCTATATTTTGTAACATGTATATTAAATTCCTTACTTATGTAGTTCTTGGGGGATATCAAGAAAAAATAATTTAATAAAAGAGTCAATAGATTTTTTGGAAGTTAAATTATGGAATAAATTTGATCTAAATATAAATATATCATTTACTACATAGATAAATACTTTTATGCAAGCTCATAGGATATGGTAAAATGAAAATATTCCAAGGAGCTACCCAAACCAATATGACTAAAGGAATCAAAAAAGTCAATGATTTATTTTATATAATGTTAAATATATGATATTAGGATGTCAAATGAGATCTAAATTATCACTAGGTTTTTTTATTGGAATGTTATTGTTTCTTCTTAATTGATGGATATTAATTTCCAAAATATTTTCACCTAATAGTTACAGAAACATATTTCATTATTTCTAAATACTTCAAATCAAGGAACTAGGTAAATATTTTTGAACATATTTTCAAGAGATATTACTAACTGTTCGGTTAATTTCAATGGGGTGAGTCCTGTAAAAACTCATTAAATACTATAAAACAATAAAATGGGTATATAGAAACACATATCAAATAAAATAATATCAATAAATACCACATTATCACCCAAGTAAACATTTATACCATCAATAGTATTGATTTTAGGTATATGATGCATAATCCTGGATACCTATGATTTTAATTATTCACCCAAGAATCATATTTTTCCAATGTCCACACCATATGAGGCTCTTAATATGGTGATAACTAATTATTCAACGAGAATAGTGAAGGCACTATTTTATTAATCTAATTCTGTGATAAATTTCACAAATCCAGAGATAAATAATTATACTTTTTGTGTCATTTGAACTACATCTATTGAAATGGAAATTTATATGTCTGTATAGTGTTCACCTATATTTATACTATGGGTTTCTGATATGAATCTTTCCATTATTATGTGACAATCCTTGTTAATTATATTTCCTAAGGCTATTAATGTTTAAATTTCTATACTAGTGACTTATACTCCTGTTGGCCAATCCCTATAATATGACATTACATGGATTACATGTTATTGGTGTCTGGAAGTGAGAGAAATATTTTTCAGAGTATGTTGAAAATATTTTTACTCCATAAAAAAGGATTATACTATTCATGTGACAATGAATGAAAATATCCCCATTAATTATCTGATGATAGGTTAATGATCCTCAGAATGTGTAATGAGAATCATATTAATCTTGGATAATCACATTATGGATTATTATTCTATATATAATGTGGATGAGGATATAGAAAGAAGTATTAATCAACGAAATAAATAACATATATCATATGTTATGTTATGTTATTTTCTACATATATCATATCATAATGTTCAAACCATTTCTGGTAAATTTGTAACTATGGTGATACAAGTCATGAACAACTTATAGAAGGGTTTTATTGAACACCCCCCAGAATCACTACTTTACAAATTCTTTTCATTTACCACATGGATATATTTCAATAGAAATAAATTTTCCCTAATACGGGGATATTAATTATAATAAAAATATTATTTTTATTAATGGATTAGTTAATCTTTCAGAGTGTTCACCTCTTATAATATATTACTCAATTCGAGAGGATGAAAAAGGATTTGGTGATAAAAACAATATTTTAATCTAATAATATGAGATATTTCATGGATGATATTATAATTTTTTACTCGTTCTCCTTTGACTAAAATAATTAATAAATAATATATATGTCTCAAAAAATTTATATCCCTTAAAAAAGGAGTAATTTATTTTGAATGATTTTATATCATAATCAGAAACCCATTATTATATATAAATAAAAATTTTCTTTATATTATGTTCTTAAATATTAATTAGTATTCTTCATAATGAATTAGATGATAGAATTACCCAACTGATGAACTGTCAAGGTATAAATGAAAAAAATAGTAGAAGTAGATGGATATTCAAAAAATTGAGATAAATCAACATGAGTACCACATTATATCAGTGATAGTGGACCCTAAAAAATAACATTGATAAATAATATTATTAGGAAAATGATTCCAGAATCACAATTGAGGGTTGAGAAAATATGTCCAACAATTACGGATGATTTTACTAAATAGATAGATCATTATTGAATTTTATTAGGTTTCCCAAAAAGTGATATTTGAGTTGATGAGTAATACTAACTATATTTCTCATCTTCTTAATCTAAATTAAATATATATTTTTTGAAGGAGGAATTTGTAATTTGGATGAAATCCTCTAATTTGATGCATCAACGATTTAAAAATTTTATTCAATTAAACCATTTTTTACATCCCATCTATATTATGTAATTTTTTCATCTCAAATATTTACTTCTAATAACTTTTGAGTGGTGGTATAAAAACCCAAATATATTAAAACAATAAATAATGATATTATTTTAAATTCATGATATAAAATACATCTGTAATTTATAAAAACCAATTTGATCAATACATTATTGACATTAAGTTTCCTTCTCAAAAATGTATATGTGGGATATATATTTCATATATGTGATCACCATAGATTGAGGTTAACCTTTTAGATAAAATATATAATATTATATGTTTTCTCATATATAATTATGCTATGATAGGTATAGGGAGATTTTAAATATAAACTTTTGACTCAGGGTAGGACCAGGTAAGTCAATTCAAATACGAGAGTATGAGTTACTCAAAATAGATAAAATCGACAATGGAGATTGGATTAAATGAGTTTTAATTCCAAAAAAACATCAATACATAAAAATTATATCATATTGTTCATGAAGAAAATTATACGAACCAATGATTGTGTGGAATATGATAATTCTCTATCATTTTCATTAGCACATTGAAATGTAAGAACAATTTAATTTTTTATTTGTATAACTTTTAGTATCTATATGAATTATATGATATCATTACATTTTATATTTTTCAAATTCTATAAAAATGTTAGGATCATCAATTGGATCCATATAATTTTCAAAATCATCAATTTTTTCTTATTTATATAGACTTTTCATTTACCTTTTTTTTATTCATTTTCAGTTTCAAGTATTTTAGATCAAACCATTGTTTACTGGTTTAGGGTTATATATGTTGAATAAAAATTTTATTTTTACTATTCTTGTGAAAGAAAAAAAGAATCCATGGGTGAATTTTGAACCCAATGTTTTTACGTGAAAAAATACAGAGAAAAGGGTTAAGGATTTTATGTTTTATACTTATTTAACCATATAGTGGATTATATTTTGACATTGTACAGCTCAAAAAAATACAATCATATAGTTTATGCTCACATATCAAGGTGTAAGATGTTTAAAACAACTCATTCATCTATATAAGAAAATTCATACAAAATTAATTGATCTGATGGTGGTATGAATGACTAGGTAATAGGTTATTAATGGTGTAAGAGTAAGGAATTTTCTGTGGCCTTCAAACACAAGGGGGTTTGGACATTGTAAATCACGATTTTTACATAATTGATTTAGGTATGGTTGAAGGATAATGGGTATTCTAGGAAAAATATAGAACATTTTTAAATGAAGGTCTTATTATCATACTATTAGACAAGTATATCATGAATGATAGAAAAACATATTCGAATTATGGGTTTCACCTATGAAACAATCTAGATGTATAGTTATATAGAGTCCAGTGCTTAGAAAAAATGCATGAAATTTAATGGAAGTAATCATATTAGGGAAAAAAACCTGTTCTTCCACAATAAAAAAGGGGTCCCCTCAGATTTTTCATATTTGTTTCCAATATCCAATAATGGTTTTGGTAATTCAAACTTTCAAGACAAGAAATATGGTATATGTTAAATAACTTTTTTTGATAGTTATTATATTTTTTCTTCAAAGTCATAAAATTATATTAGCATAGAATGGTGGACAGTGGATATAAATGGATGGGAAGTTAGTTTGTTCTTATAATAGGGGATCGATGTCTCATTATGTACCACATGGTAATATAAATCCAACCATATATTATTCATAGAAAAATTGAAAACTTTTATATTCATGGATGGTAGGTTGAGAAATCCCAACGTGAAATAGAATACACATAAACTATGATGTATTATAGTGAATGCTAATTGTTGAAAACAAAATTTGAAATAAAAAAATATAATGGAAATTTTTTGAAAGGTGACGATGATATAACCTTATGTTGAAATTATAGGTTTCAAATAGTGTTTTTACATATTTTATATTATAATCATTGTAAAAAATGTTTTAACATCCATTATTGAAATAATTTACTATAAAACCACAATATAAAGGATTCTGATTCCATTTATTGAAATAAATACTTTAATCAACCCTAAATATCTGGTGTTTTATCCTCAGTTATTTTAACAAAAAAATTTAAAACACTATCATTGGAGTGTTTTACATCGTTTATGTATATAAGCAACAAAAAAAACACCAGATGAAAATTATATTTTACTTTATTTTTAAAAATAAATATTGTCAACAAAAATTGACATCTGTATTTTAATTTTTATTTTTTAAAATATATTAATTTTTTGAAATTAAATTTTATTCACATCCAATTTTCATGATTTTACTTTTAATTATAAAAAAGTATAATGTTTGACATTGTTTTTTCATACATTCTTGTTTTCCCATCATCCCTAGAAATCAATCAAGCCTTACACTATTTTTTTATTGTAATTAAAAATATTCATTTCTCACCCATATTCAGATATATCATGATGATATGATTTATCCTCCAAGTTTTATTTCTCATGTTCTTCCACATTTCTAAATATCAATTCAAAACTAAATAAACATGATTTATATTTATATATATTAAATGGTGTGCAAGGGATAGAGTGGTTGTTTATTGAATTGTGTTTATATTTTTTCATTTCCTTAATGACCTGGATGTGTCAACGTATGTTCATGTCAATATTTTTATAATGAATAACATTGATGAGTAATAATTCCTTGTAATTTTAAAGAACCCTAGATTCTAGTTATGAAGAATAATTCCAATGTTTTTCCACTTCTTATAAGTAAATAAATATTCTAAAATACATCGTGGAATTTTTATTGATAAATTTCATTAGAATGTCATAATGAATTATTTATATTATAGGAAACTAATTACAATATTTTATTCTTAGAGAGTTTTTGTGATGATTAATTTTATCTCTCTTTGAATTAACAATATGAAAAATTATATCTATATAGATTAAAAAAAATTAAAATAAACCTATATGAATGTATGAAATGGGGAAAATATTGGAGGAGGGAAAGATGTTTGTTGTTGGGGATGTTAAATTAAATTTTTTATTAGTATATGAAATATGTCGACATTATGATGAAAATGGACATCTAATGGCTAGAATTGACCTAGTAAATCCAAGTCTTCTAATTGATAATGTTGACCATGTGCAATGGTATGATATCAAGGAGTGTCATGAAGGTGGAATAGAAGGCCGCATTGGTCTGGTATATCCCTGAAGGAGTTGAGATATCATATTGGGAGCCACAACAAACCCTATATGAAGGGATTACATAATGTATTTATTCATGACTCTAATAAGATTATTGAGTAATAATAAAGAATCCACCAAAATGATTTGATGAATTAAGACTCACTTAAAACATAAAAATTAACCATTTAATAATTTTTGATATTGGCCCTAGTGTGAAACTATTTGAGTTTTATTCCTAACATCCCTGCTTCTTCGATACTAACTAAACAATGTCTATCCTTTAATAGTAGATTAATCTACCAAGATACATTGTGAAAATCTCATGTTACATTCATGATTTTCATATTATAAATATTATTGATAGATGAGATGATGTTTTGATTCTCAATGGAAGAAAAGTTATATCAAAATTTCATTTAAAAAAACAGAATTAAGGAAATGAAGTTAACATGAGTAATTTCATATAAAATTATGGGAATCTCCATATTATATAATGTTGGTAAGTGTAAAATATTTATCTGAGATGCCACTCAAAATGATACT
Organism: Viscum album; assembly: GCA_963277665.1. NCBI lineage: Eukaryota > Viridiplantae > Streptophyta > Magnoliopsida > Santalales > Viscaceae > Viscum > Viscum album. The sequence goes on along the minus strand of OY728123.1, from coordinate 142,843,416 downwards.
CAGACCTGGTTGGTCACATGGCCTCAAGTGCTTCTCCCCAAATGCCAGATGTTGGAAACAAGAAGAAGGGGCCTATTTGAGTTAGTGGGAAGGTTGTTACCTCATTACCAATGGTTCACATCAAAAGTAAAACATACAATAAATAGAGGTAGAAAATATCCATTTAACTAATAAATATAAGACAAGAAAAAAATGTATATCAATAAACAGAAGTGTCTCATATAAAAAATCATGCAGATGGTACACGAATATAGAAAGAATAAAAAATAGTACATAGAAATATAAAACAATAATATTATCCCAAAAAGAAAAAAATACCATAAAGGTATCATAGAATCACAGGCCTCGTCATGTCCTTATTCTCTCCTACTCTAAATCCATAATCAATAACCTGTACTAGTGTGCATTCCCTTATCATCACATGAAACCATATAATCAATTTGGATCCCCAAGGAGGCCCAAACAGGGAGTGAGATAAATATCCCTATACTCAACCACCTAGTCCAATATAGTTCTAATAACAATTCTACAATGTTCTAGAATGTGTAGAAATCTAGTAAATAAGTGTGTATACCCATGGAATATGTTTACTGTGATAACTCAAAACCAAATATCTCTCTAGTCTACCTAATAAAGAGAGTTATCTACTAATAAGGAATCTATAATAAGTATTGAAAAAGTCACACAACCATGCCATACATCAATATTTCTCATTCAACAATAGCCACACTCTATAGTGGAATTTAGTATCCCACGATGAAGTCGTATAGTGAAGTAAAATATCTGACGACAATGTAGTATAGTGAAGTGTGGACTACAAGGGCTGGATATAAGGAGTTAGAAGACCAAGGAATCTATGTAATTAATTCTAGACCACAGAGAACAGATCCAAGGAACATGTCCATGGAATGCCATCGAGTCTGATGGGAATACCATGTACAAACTCAACAAGGGACTGGTTGGGGTCCTAGGAGAATGGAAATAGGAATTCTTTTGCATTCCAAAGCTATTCGGATCCATATGGTAGAAAGGCTCGAGGCATAACAAGGAATCAATACCCAAGTAGAATATTCTATCCATGGAATCCACTACCACATTCTATATACATGGAGAGAAGTCCATAAAATCATTCAAACCATTCAATCTATAATTCAAGCCTTCAAATTAAACAATAATAAACATGTGTGCATACCAAATCACATCCACAATCATCATCCATGAGTATACCCACTCAAAAATCCATTTACCACAATCATATTGGCTTACCCTCAAATATAATCAATTTAACATGCCATTATTCAATTACATATAGGTATACCCACCCATATTATCCGTTCAATATTCCAAACAATCAAAACAGTTAACGAATAACAAGATATTAATTAATAATGGAGGAAGCACATATCCTAAAAAACCTACTCAATCTATTAATGCAATAATGGGATTACTCATACTCAAAAATCATGATAACACACCCCTTTCATTGTTTAAAGAATCATATATTGGTAAAACCCCCAAAAAACACCCTATAGGTGACCATGAAATTAGCCACGGGTTCCATAACACATCAATGGAACACATGGTCAACCTCAATAGATCTATATACAACTAATAATAATCTACATTCTCAATAAATAATCCTATCCTGAATTTCTAATCGATGGCATATCGGACAAACACCCGAAGAACTACAATGAAATCCGAAAGAAAGAATATAACACCTACCTCGCCTTACTGGTAGACAGCTCATCCAGTATTGAGTCTTGATTCATCCTGGTTTTGATGAAATCTAGAGAATGGAAGAAGAACAAAATATTAGGTCATACGAGACTAAATAAAAATTGTGTTGTCATTGTTCATAAGAATTAAGGACTAAAACCGAATGTAGACCTTACCGATGTGTATTCGTAGAGACTGTCGGTGATCAAAATAGATGTCAGACGGAAGATCATGCTCAAATCTGGTCTTAGGATCCAAATGATACTTCCAAGTTGAGAATCTATGCATGGGATAAGAAAAAAAATTGGGTTTAAAAAGGATCATTTATTTTTATTTTTATTTTTTTCAAAACACATAGTAGGGTCGCATGGTATACCTTTATGGTTTCCCAAACCATGTGGAAATTGTGCACACCCTCCAGAAATAGAGGGACACATCACACATATACCCCCAAACTATTTGATTAACTATGTGATAACGATGTAGATCCACTCTACTCAAATCCTGTACTTTTAGAGCTCTCGCACGGTTTGGACTAGTTGTGCGCAGTCCATGCACAGACTGTGTTATAGGTCATTTTCATCCCAAAACATGGATTCGGTCCCTGAACACTCCCCAGACACCTCCAAAACACACATAATCAATTTAAGCATTACATAAGTACATAACAAGGTAATTAAACTGAAATGAAAAGGATCATTACCTCATACGAAAACCTGGGTTCTTACAATCTTCCCCCGTTATAACAATTCATCCCTAAATTGCTCTATAAAGAGTGGTCAGGATTCATCTTAGAAAAACAACATCCTCTGAGTATTTACGTAAGCCTCCATCTATAATTTCTCATCCTATAAACGGGTGTGATGCAATATCACCCATACTAGAGGAACTGACCGGCCTCAGATAACCTGCATGCTTCTATTGACAATATGAATTAGATTCTCCTCAATGGAGGTAGCAACCTAAAGCTCAACCTCCTCAGGCTGAAAAAAGTGAGATGATTCTGAGGGATAATGATGAATCAAATATACATGGAAGATTTCTTGCATTTATGGATATCTCTATGGTAACAAAAAATGAAATGCCACCACCCCGACTCTCTCTAGAATTTCAAACGGCTCGATATATCTCGGAGAAATTTTACTATGCCTATTTATCTGTCTATTTCACAACCTCAGTGAAACACGTAGGAAAATATAATCCCTAAACTCGAACTCTAGAGGTCATATGTGGTGATTAGTATATGATTTCTGATGAGACTGCGCAGTATCCATTCATATCTGAATCAAGTGGACCTGTTCAAGAGTCTCCTATAAGAGATGTGGTCCTAGTAAAGATGCATCTTCATCCTCCAACCATTATTGGGAAGAATGAAATATCCTACCGTATAATGCCTATAATGTTTTCACTTGTATCGTCTCCCAATAATTGTTATTGTAGGAGAAATAAACAAGGGGTATGTGCCTCTCCCAAGATCCCCCAAAATGTAGGACGCATTCTTGCATCATGTCCTCTAACACCTATATTATACTCTCTAACTAGCCATCAGTCTGAGGGTGGTATGTTGTGCTCAGAAGAACCTATGTACCCAGTTTTATATGAAAACTCTACCATAAATGAGATGTAAAGCTGGAGTCCATATATAAATAAATAGTACACATGACCTTATGAAGTCTTACCACCTCTCATGTGTACAACATTCCAAGATCATCAACACTGAAGGTCTGCTTGATCGGAAGGAAGTGTGAGGCATCTGTAAGACAATCAACAACAACACACACAACATAATTAACTCACGGTTACCTCGATGAACCCATCAATAAATCGATTGTTACATTATCCCATTTCCACTCTAAGATAGGTAAATATTGTAAAAACCCAACTGGTCGCTGATGTTCCGCCATAACCTGATGACTGGTGGAACACCTAGTAATAAATCCAGTAACCTCTCTCTTCATTCTCAACCACCAGTACTGACGTCGCATTTCACAGTACATCATGGTAACCCTGATATTCCCTTCCCATGAAGAAGATTTAAAATCCCATATCAAATCATCAAATTTATCCATCGGAACCCAAACACATCCATGGATACACTGGATCTCCTCATAGCCTACCATCTAACTAGGAGGATGGTCCCCACCTGCCACAACTTCCTTTAGATCAAATCCTTAAGAATCTAATAGCTGCCTCATCTTATAACAATTCGGCATGGTAGAGGAAAAAACTATTAATGAAAGCATAGTCTTCCCCTGTCTAGTTTCCAACTCCAAATTTATCTCAGAGGGCAACTCTATAAGCAGCCACTCATTACTAGCATTTTAAACAGTATGTATCTGAGTCCCCTCGCCCATTACATCGACCACTGAATTTCCCTTCCCAGGCATGTAGCCATGATCGAATTAAAAATACTACAGGTACTCCACCCACCTCCACTACCTCAAATTTAGATCACACTATATAACGATATATATTAGGATTTTATGGTCGGTGTACACAAAAAAATCCGTTCCCAGTAAATAGTGACTCTAACAGAGAAATAGAGGAACAACTGTGGCTAACACAAGATCATGCATATGGTAATTCTCTTGTGAGGCCTTATCTGTTGATTCACATACAACACTACTCGATATTTATAAATTAGTACTACACCCATACCAATACATGAAGTGTCATATTACACCAAGTAACTTTGGCCCTGATCATAGAGTAGAAGAACTGGAGCTAATGTTAGAGTCTCTTTTAGCTCCCTAAAGGCTGTATCACAATATTATCACCACACACACTTCACTCCCTTCTTATTCAAGACCATCAATGGCACTTCTAAGCATGAAGAGTCCTATATAAAATGAATATAGTAACATGTTATCCCCACAAAACTCCATATGTCAAAAAAATTTCTTGGTCTATTCCTAGAAAACTACAACTCTCACCTTTTCTCGGTCCACTGATACTCATGTTTCCTTGGTAATATTTCCCAGAATGTGAATATGATACATCCAAAAGATTCACTTGGCTATATTATCATACAATTGAAGCTATCATAGTGTATTCAATGTGATATCAATATGGTTAGCATTGTCATGTCATTTTTTAGAATACAACAAGATAACACCCACACAAACTACCACAAAAGTATCCATATATGGGTCAAAAAACATAGTTCATTTCCATAATGAATCATGCTAGAATGTTCGTGAGACCAAACAGCATAACCAAATACTAGTATAACTTATACTTACTATGAAAGGTTGTACGAGGTATGTCTGCAGGTTGAACACGCACCTGGTGATATCTTGACCTCATGTCGATCATCGAGAACACTCAAGATCCTTGAAGCTTAACAAACATGTCATCTATCTATTGAAAGTGATATTTGTTTTTAACAATCTTCTACATCAGTTTCTGATAATCCACAAATATTCAAAGAGTACCATCTTTTGTTTTTGCAAAATGGACTAGAGAACCCCATGGAGAAGTACTCGGTGTAATAACCCATTTTTCTAAAAATTCTATGGCCTCCACATGAGCTTCTCAGCCGGTATTCTTCCATCCCTTGAAAATGTAGGAGTATATTTTTTCTTGAACAGCCATGTCAGCTCATCCACAGTAGAGGCTAGCTGCGGTGCTACTTGAAACATCTGCATATACCAAAATAACCCCTAAAAGAACTGTGCCTCATCACTTGTGGCTAGAACTGCCACATGTTTCATAGATGGAACTATAGCGGATCAAGCGTTAACTTGTGGCCCACCATATCTGATATATGGTCATCAACTACATTGTGGCATACCACTGGTGGTCATCATGGTGGCATGTCTCCATAATGCCAAACACATACCTCAATAAAGAACAACCTCAAAGAACAAACCTAAAAAACATAGTAAATGTCAAAAAAATTATATAAACCATGTGAAACCCCCAAAATAATCCTAAAGCCTGGAAATTATAATGAATACCCATAAAACCACTAGAAACTTGCCTCTTTCCCACATAAAAACCTTGACTAGGTCATGTATCTATTTCTGTTCAGGTTTTCATTTCCTTTCGAGTTCTCATTTAGTTACCTAGAAAATTCCTCCAAGTGTTTTCCAATTATTAAATCTATGTAGTCCCATAACACCTCAAGACGGCAAAACCTGGTTCCCATTCAAGCCATATACGAAAATAGTTCATTCAACATTTATATTTCCCTAGTGCATTTTTTCCCATTTCATATGGGGTAAAACTAATTATGGATTTAATGATGACGCCAAATTTTTATAAACTGCACTGAACCGACACAAGAGAAATCCCAACAATAAACTCAACTATCACAACAAAAAAGTCTAATTCATCCTAGATGGCATGGAATAATGAATGGAATGTGATTCTAATAAGATTATTAAAAATGCATGAGATGGAACACCCTAATCACATCGGGTATAAACTGAAATAGAACCCACAATTATGTAAATAGTAAGAGAAAAAATCAAGTGGATCACCCAATGGTGAAATCAAATCAACTATAATAGTCAAAATCCAAAAAATCAAAACTCATTTTGAGGAAATATGGATTTTCCTTGTTCTTGGGGTAGCTACTCCCAAGAAACGTTTATTACCAAATTGCATTTCTTTCCTATCCCTATATAATGTCTCCAAATAGTAATTCCAACTAGAAAGACTCCTAAGATACCACTTTGTAACATCCTGAACTGGGATGCCACCCAAAATAGTTCCCCATGCCTGATGGGTCACATGGACTCAAGTGCAACTCCTCAAATGTTAGAGTCTATCAAATAGTGGTGAGGACCTATGTGAGTTAGTGGGGAGTCTATAACCTCATTATCATAGTATCACATTAGAATTAAAACATACAGTAAATAGCTAAAGCTAAATAACAAGTCAACCACTGAAATTAAGACAAAACATGAATTCATATCAATAAATAAAAGTCTCTCATATTGAAAAATTATACATATTGTACAAATATATAGAAATACTCCAAAATAGTATATAGAAATATAGTACAATACATGTATCCCATAAATAAAAAAGACAAAATAGGTATCCCATCATCGCAAGCCTTAACAGGGTCCTATGCTCAAATGATCCAAAGCCACAATGAACAACCTTCACTACTACACTTTCCCCTATCATCACATAAAACCCTATAACAATTTTCGGTCCCCAAGGAGGCCCACATAGGGTGTGAGGTAATAATCCCTATAGGAAACCACCCTGGTATATATAGTTTTAACCAATATTCTACAAAGTGATATCAGGTGAAAAAAATGGTATGTAAGTGTGTATTCCACTTGAATAAGCTTAATGTAACAAGTAAAACAAAACAACCTACAAGGATATCTAAAAAAGAGATTCATCTATTAACAAGGAAGCTATAACAAGTCACAATCAAGTCACACATCCATGTCGTACATCCATCAGTATCATTAAACGACATCCATGCTATATAGTGGAATCAAGTATCCCACAACCATGCTGTATAGTGAAGTATAATATCCATAAACCACCTTGTATTGTGATATATAGACTACTAGGGCTGGATCAACGGTGTCAGCAAACCATGGAAACCATGTAATTCATTCTAGACCATGGTGGGCCAGATCTATATAACATGTCTATGGAATCCCGTTGAGTCCCATGGGCATCCCTGGTGGAAACTCGGTTAGGCACTCGTTGGGGTCTTAGGATCATAGAAATAGAAAGTCCTACATGAGACAATGATATCCAGATTCAATGGGTAGGAATCCCTGAGTAATCCATCATAATTAAGACCCATGGGGAAGAGTCAATGGAAGGCATCCACTAACGCGTTCTAGATCCATGTAGAATTGTCCATGGTATCTATCAAACCATTAATTCAACCATTAAATCATTCAAATTAATGATTTATAAACATGTGAGTATACCCACTCAAATCAACAAGCTTCACCCATGGGTATACACACTCATGAAAACCATTTACCAAAATCATATAGTCTTACCCTCCTATATAATCCATTTAACATTCCATTAGTCATTTATATATAGTTTTAACCACTGATATTAACAATTTACCTAGAAAAAACTATAAAATTAGTTATGGAATTACATGATATTCGTTAATCCAGGAGTAATTACATCTCATAAAAAAGATACTCATTATATTTAGTAATTAAAAAGCTTTCTATAACTAGGAAATCACTACCACCAACCCATTGTGTGGTTTAAACAGTTATAAACATGTAAACCCCAAAATTCACACTCCATGGGTGACCTTGAAATGGGAAATGGATTCCAATACACTTAAATGGAACTCATGGTCAACCTCACTAGTTCCAACTATAGCTACTAAATGATACTCCTTAAAAAAAGTGACCTCGATGGGAAGTCCGATTGATGGAATATTGGTCGAATGCCCAAAAAACACCATGAAAATCAGAATGAAATTTTAGACCAACAACCTCACATCAGTAGTAGACAGAATGTCATGTATTGAGTCATGATTTATCCTGGTTTGGAATAATTTTAATGAAAAAATGAAGAATAGAATATTAGGAAATATGATCCTAAAACCAAATAGCACAGTCTTTGTTCCGAAAAATCAAGAATGACTTAAATGGAATGTAGGCCTTACCGATGCAGATCTGTAGAGACGATCAGTGATCAAAATAGATGTCAGATGGAAGATAATTCTCAATTCCTATCTTAGGAGCCAAATGAGAGCTCCAAAGTGAGATTATGTGCATGGTTGAAGAAAACCCAATTTTGGAATAAAAAGGAAAATAAATTTTTAATTTAAAATATAAAAAACACACAGTAGGGTCGCATACTTTACCTGCACAGTTTCCCAAATGTTGTGGAAATAATTCACAGCTCTCTACCTAATTATAATATTGAGCACGGATACCTAAAATTATTTTAATTACCATGTGGTAACCATGAAGAATCAATCTTCCCAAACCATCACTTCTTTACCTCTCACGTGGTTTAGACTAACTGCGCACATGCCGCGTGTTAGGTCATTTTCAGCCTAAAATGTGGTTATCACCTCTGAACAATCCTCAAACACCTCCAAAACACCCGTTATCAAGTTAATAATTTACATAAGTCTATAAAATTGAATATAAACAAAAAAAAATGTCATTACATCCTACAAAAACATGTGTTCTTATAGGAATATAAATAAATCATCAATAACTTTTTAGGATACATGTGAAGAGCTTCATTTATTTCATGACGATCTCTTCACAATGTACATTTTTAAATGATAAGTGTAAATTATAAAATAATTATAATGAATATTGACTGGTTAAACTATGATGATCATAGGTTATTGACCATTTTGAAAAAACTTATATCAGAAGATTGATAGTTTATATATGAAGATGTTTCTCAGGGAAATTAGTTATCATCAGATGGTACCATGATGTTTTTAATGAACATGAATTTCAAACTATACAGCATGAAAGGTTATAAAAAACAACATGAAAATGAATATTTGGATCCATTATGAGAAATCAATGAGTGTGGGGATAATATGAATGCATAAGGAAACAATTTTTGATGATGCTACGCCTTGTTTTTTAATTCAAATTTCATGATTCAACCAACAATGATCCTAGCAAATATTATAATTTGGTGATGTTATAAAACATTTTTTCATCATGAATTAAGGAGAAACCTCAACAAAAATATTCATGATATATCATTAATACAAGGAATAAATTGAATATATTGATTTTGGGATTGTATAAAAAATGCTTTGTTAGGTATTTATCTAATTTTTAATGGGACAAACCATGAGTTAAAGGATGAAGATACTATTAGATATATAGGTAATAATGTAATTATATATTTACATAGTTTTTTAAATACATTGGAGAAGGTGAAATGGAATTATAAAGATATACATTCTATAAGTCATATAAGGAATGTGTGAAGATAATCGAAAATATAGTTATAATAAAAAATCATGTAATTTAATAAAGAGAATGATGGGGAGATCAAAATCTACCTTTTCAACCGAAGGAGGAATAGGAGGATTAGGAGGTTGTGGATGAGTATAAGAATGAATTATAGGTATGAAAAAAATAGTTATGCACGTTCATGTTTTTTGATAAAGAAGATAATGATTAAATTTGTGAATGAAAATAAGGAGGGGATAAATTCTAGTTTTTTAAAAAGGGAGAAGAATATGGTTTGCACGATATAGTTTATATAAGATAAGAGGAATAAATAGAAACCCTTAATTACTCTATTCTAATAAAAGAATAGGAGTTACTCAGTCCAGTGTGTGTGATAGTGAAATAATGATCATTTCATGCTTTGGGCCATTTATGAAAGGGATGAATATGAGTCTAAAATATAACATAAAATATATAGTTGTAATATAATGTTTTTAACATATAATTGTATATATTTACATTTATATCAATTATAATGTGAGTGATACACTAAAGTGTAATATTTATCAAATCTTATCTTAATGACTGTTACATGAGTAAAATTTCAATACCTACTCATTTATAGCTCATATGTATAATTCTAGTGAGTCATTTAATAAGGGGGTTTTTTAAATCACACAAAGGATTATCCATTCCTTTTAAAGGGTAAACAGTATAAATTGGTTTTATCATTTGTGTTTATATTTGGATGTGTTTATGAATTAAGGAATACTAAGTGAATGAGTGACCCATTCAATAAACCATTTATTGTTAATGAAGAGATAAATAGACAAAATTGATTAAATGAGACCCCAAAATAATTAAAATAACCCCCTCCCCCCACAATTATTATAATATACCAATGTGATATAGAATTTGAATTAGAGGTGGTACATGGGTGAATACATTCTCTTAATTCAATTTTTCATTGATGATATGAATATTCATCCTTATATTTTTAATGAAGATAATACATGGGGAAGAAGATGGAATTAATGGTTTGGATTATATTTATAAAAAAATCATTAAAATGGTGAAGAAAGGGAAAAGGATACATAAGAAATAATCCCTCTTATATAAAGTGAAATTTTAATTACTTTCCCTATCACAAGATCCTAATTAAGATATATCGCATATAAAAGAGGATCATGTAGTTATATCAACCATAAATGAGATAGAATATATCTATAACTCAAGTGTTTAAAAAAAATCACAATCTTATATAGGTAATAGACATTTGATTCAATAATTTCTTATACAATATCCACAAATAATTCGGAAATATAACATATTTAAAGATTCACAGGATGAGTAAATCATTGTTTTAAAAAAACACTTAATAATTATTCAATGAGAATATTCAAATTTTATATTTTCAATTATGGAATCCTGTAGAAGGAGATCGCCCACATTAAATAATAATTTGAGAATAGGGAAAAGGAACTACCATAAAGGATATGGATGAGTGCAGAATATTAAAAACTATAAATGACTAAAAATTTATTAATCTAGATGAAAATTTCTCAATGGTTGTAAATAATTTGTTTGAAAAAATCATATATATGGAAAATTAGAATGAATATTTTTTAATATATGGACCATTTATTGGTGAGAAAAATAAATATCTTGTATTGATATTACAAATTTTCAACAATATCTCAATGATAAAAAAATGAAGAAGATTAAAATTTTAATTCAATAGATGGATGTGATGTCAGAGGATATGTTTTATAATATGAAAAAATATTTTTAACAAATTTGTGAGATTTAATGAATATTATAATAATAACTAAATATAATGTTTCATCAGTTTGAGGTATAATTGAATAAGTTATAAATAACACATTTTGAGTCTTCCTGATATATAGAGATAGATTTACTTTCAATATATCATTACATGGGAGATTAAATATATAAAATCATTATATCATTAAGAAAATAATAATTTGATATCATCATTTTATAGTATCTTCAAAGAAGAAGGTACAATACCTATCTTGTTCTAATTAATTTTCTAAATATATTTTCAAAACAAGTTTATTTTAATATATATATATATATATAATTAGTGAATAAATTATAGAAAAACTGACCACCATATATATATATGGTAAAAGATTTTATAGAAGGACATATTATGAAAAATAATCTCAACCAGTTGATAGAATGGTTTAAAAAAAGAATCTAACTATTCTCCAAATTCTATTCTTCTTGTTGTATAATTATTTATTTCTTGATTTATTGGGAAATTTAGGTGGGATAATTTGTTTGTACATAAGGTATTATATTTCTAGAAATTTATTTCAATTACTAGATTAAAAGAAAATTTATAGTGAATGGGGGTAATACTAAGATGTTGAAGAATCTATATATTAAGAGGACAAATTTATAAATAAGAAACAATTTTTTAAAAAAATGGAAATATCTTTTAAATATTGAATAAAATTGTTCATAATAGTGAGATATACTTATATAAATCAACATATCATACATAAAGTATAAATAATTATAGGAATACATGTGATGCTAAATGAAATCAATAAGCCTTCCTTGTGAACAAAACTAAAAGTATTAATTTCTATGAACATTCAAAAGATGTAACAAAAAATGAGGATGAGTTATCTGTTGGAACTAATATTATGTATTTTAAATATAAAATAAATCCCATGTAGTCAGATGATGGAGTTAAACCGATAGTTAATTGATTCTTCTAATGTAGATAATGTGGGCATATCACATAATTAAAAAAATCCACAAATGAATATATTAATGGAAGAAAGAAATAGAGAAATAAAATATAATTACATGAGATAAATAATTTTAGTAAATTGGATAAAGGCATTCCTAAAAATCAATTTCCAAATTATAAAATGTCTAGAAAATAAATGTGGATTAATCACTAGTTGAGGAAAGAGATAAAAGGAAATAAAATGGCTCGTGTGAAGAAGTTTAATTTCATGAGAGATTGTCAAAAAGTGATGACCCAAGGGTTTTAGATTTATTGTTTTCAATATAAAGAGCTCAGGTACAACCAAATATATGGTCTAAAAATCATACAATACTAAGAATAATTCCTATAAAAAAGAATCTTTCACAAATGAATGCATGTTACATGATGGATAATAGCAAGAAGATATGTATACCACATAGATAAGTTGAGTTAGTTTATAACTTAATTATACCCAACGATAGTAAAATTAAATTAAAATTCAAGAAAGAAGAATAATATCAAAGACCATAAATTATATTAATGAGTAATATGATTGATAAAAAATATAAACCTTTCTGTAAATATTGGGGATCTATAAGTTCCACCATATTCCATATAATTATTTTTCATTTTCATTCTATCTCTCTAGTTAAATGATGGTGAATCTGGTTCTCCATGGAAAACATGAGAAGTTGTATCAGTTACCATTACTACCTAAAAAATTAATAAGGCTCTATATGAGAATGATTAAAAATCATAAATAGAAATTATGAATAATTTTTCAAAGATGTATAGTAAGGTACATATATATATCTTGACTATAATCTAACATTATTTACTGTAAAATTAGTGGATAAATATTGATGTATAAAATATATTGTCTCATTGAAGGGGACACAAGTGGAGATATCCCTCTGTAGCTTCATGAAAATATCAATATATTTCAAATATGAAAATGTAGAAGGTTATAGAATAGAGTAACTTAAATGTTATTAATTCATACCACTAATCACTAGTTATAAAAAATTAATCCTAATATTAAGGGTGTGAACATGTTTTCATCAATTACAATAAATCCAATGTTTAAATATGATTAGTAATAATATATGAATTTAAATATGATAACCTATTCTTGAATTGTGTGATCTATCCATTAATGTGATAGTATGAATGGAGTAAAAAATATTCCATGAGGATTATTATGAAAATTGGTATCAATCAACTGTCTTATCTTAAAACCAATTATATTGCTCCTAAATAAGTTGATAAGTAGTTTTATTCAACACTGGTAATATAATATTTTTTTTTCTTGAAGTAATCAATATCTAGATCAAAACATATCATATTACATACTAATAATGGATCACATATACATAGAGTGAAACTGATTAACAGACATTGATAGCGTATATATCATTCTCATCCAATCTCTATAAAGTTGTATTTCATTGTCAATATGAGTGAGAGATAAAATTAGTAGATCATGAGAAAGTGGAAAATAATATATGATATTTTATATATAAATTAAAATATAAAGAAAATTAAAATTTCAATTTTGGGTATTGAAAAAACAGAAACAAGGGGGTTTTGTCACACATTGTGTGTACTGATCTTATTTTTAATGAGATTGATTTATCAGGGGATAATTTTGTCTGTAATGACTATTTGTGTGGATGAATCATTAATATGAAGATAAATTAGAGTTTCATAGATTGTGGGGGTGGAATATTATGCACCGGTATAATGGGAATAATTATTAGCTATAAAAAATTTGAAAAGAGTTGTTCTAGACATGTAACGAATGTTTGAATGTGTCTTGGAGTTGTGGGAGGGATTTATAAGGGATTTGGGAAATCTGGATGTAGTTTGTAGACACTTAAAGTTGATATCCCAATAATATCTCTATGGTGGTTTTTGGATGTGTTTTTAGGTATAGGCTCCTAATATCAACTTCCAACCCCTTGGGTTTTTATCGAGGATGAGGTTATGAGGGGGGAATTTAGAAGAAACAACCCTATAATTTCGATCCATGTACCCCCATCAAAAGTGATTATTTTGCTATATTCCATACAATTATCAATGGTATGTTTTTTTCTTGTTATATTATTTGTCATCTTCATTGAAAATGTCTTTCATCCTATTTGGATGTGTATTTAAACATGATTCCAATGAATTATGGTTCAGTCCTCTATTTATATGGTAATTTTGGGAATCTTATAAAGAACATTTCATTTGATGACTACCACCAATAGTCACTAAAATATTTGTGAAAATTAATTTGAAATGTTGATTTATTTAACGGCTTTCACTTGAATTAAATGAAATTATTTATTGACACTATTTTGACACATAGGGGAGTATCCTGGGTTATTGTTAACTATCTTCTATGGTCATCCAATATGTTTTCCTATTTGGTTATGGTGTTTTATAGTTATATGATGTGATTTCAAAAATTTATTCCAAAACATATATATTTTTTGAATTGGTAAATTAATTATCTTTTGATTAGAATTACTTTTCCTAGTTTTCATGGTTTGTGATAGGTGCCTAGGGGGTTGGTGTCATTTCAGTTCATCATGGATAGACAAATTTTGGATTTAGAGGTGTATTTATCCCTTGAAAATAAATTATAAAATATCTACATTATGTATGAAATCTCATATAAAAGAGAATCATATTTATGTTTTTGATAAATGGAATTTGTTGTGTGGGATCACCCCTGATGGCATTTCACTCTAATTTAATTGGTATTTTTTAAATGTTATTAGTTATTTAATTTTATAACAATCATTTATTTTAATTCCATTAACAAAACTCATAAATTATTAAGACACATTAGTCCCGAAGAAACAATATAACTCCTCTTATACCAATGGTCGAGTCCTTAGCCTATGATATTTGGACCCCTTTGAGGGGTTTCCTTCTGATTAATAGAATATTCATTTATTAGTGGACTATGATTTAGAACCATATACAACCATGTAGGGGGAGGGAATATTAAAGAATCAATTGATTTAATATTCCATGTGAATACCCATTCGCATATTGGATCATTAAGATTTGTTGAGCTAATCGAGGGGTGATAACCCTCCACCTATTGACATAACCTGGCCTAGGTAGATAGGATTTATGAAGAAATGGACTATTTGGGTGTTCTAGCTTACCTTGTTTAACAATGAGTTCTATTATTTGTCATAGTCAATCTCTTTGACCATTAAAATTTAGACAACCTATTTAATCAAACAAGTTTGTTCGACCCTATTGATGATGTCCAGGAACATGATCTCCTCTGAGCATCATGTGTTGACTCATGATTGTTTCTGGGAATTAGGTCACTCATAATTGTTTGATTTAGTTAAATTGATCAAGGGTACCCAAGTGGGTGTTCCATTAACATGATGACCCTTTTAAGATGTTTATGGATATGGTTTGATATGGTTGTTGGTGTCATCCAAGAATATAAGCAGGACTATTGTGTTGATTAAGATGAGATAATGATTATGGGTGTGGGAGTTCAAATAGCCCATGTGGTATGATTTTGTTGATTTACTTTTCTACTTGATAATCTATTATTATCTAGGATTTCAAGTAATCATTTGTTTGTACTAACACTAATGTGATTTTCTGGGATTCTTGAGAATCACATTAGAGGTGGATATGATACTAGGATACATTATATATTTGGGATCTAGTCTTACAATATATAGGTGGATGATGCCTATTCTAGCTTGGATCCATGTATATGTTTTACGAAACATTTAATTCCTATTATCAGTACATAAGATTAAAATCAATGTTATGAGATTGCACAAATGATGGAACTCATAAGATATATGGAATATCTCTAATATAGTTAGACCATGGATAATTCGGGGGGAAACATGTGGTTGAAATCATGATTCTAATATAAACTTAATAATTCCATGGATGAAAATAATTTTAATGGTGTAATAATTATTGTGTGTGAATATACCCACAAGTACGTGTGATTGACATCTTGAGGGTGACTTTAAAGCTCATCGATCGATGCATAAGATAACCCCTATAGTAGGGTGGTAACAGTAGTCTTGAATTTATTAAGGTTAAATGAGATATTCAATTCCAATGATATAAAATAGTATATGGTGGTGGGAACTCTCATTTAAAATCCAAGGTATTTTCGGAATTAGTAACACCATGATGTATAAGACTACCTATGTGGTCCCCCTCCATAGAATTAGATGATGGATATAAACTAAGAACACTTTGGTATTACCATGGGTTTTATCCAATAGGATTGAGAATGAGGGATTCTTAAGGATGCCTCAGGATATACTACTCATTATAGGATCATTGGGTATGGGATCCCCAACATGAGAATAAATGTTCCTCTAATATGATTCTGGAGAATAGATACACTCCACTAATGGACTAATCTGGTATCATTAATTAGAGTCATAGACATGAGGTTTAATGTTGGTTATTGAGGATTGATTGTGTTATTTATTTTTTCCCTTGCTGAGGTAGTGATACAATATATCTATGTAAATCATTAAAAACTCTGCGAAATTATATCATGGAGACTAGGTAGGTATTATTTGTGTCTTCTTATTAATTTATGTTTATCTATTTATTTTTTATTTTTAGGATAGAATGTAACATTCACATATCACATCATTAAAATTTATTTATAATAACACATTAGTGGTTACCTAATGATGTTTTAATCACTCTTTTATTTAGACTCAATTTCACATAGTGACCAATGTAGTGCGCACATGGGTTTTAATGGAATATGTGGGTATAGGCTCAACATCTGGCTTGAAATCTTTATGTGGGACAACATTGATGATATCGGGATATTGGGTGGTAATATAGCTCGGAGTTATGGAAGAAAAACTATTCTTAACTATATTATTTATTTTATGTATATTTATCATCTCATAAGGTTATCTTTCAATATTTTATATTATGTACAACATAATATGTGTTTTCTATTACATTCCATTCTATTATAACATATATTATCATTATTTATTCTCTTAGACTATTAATTTATTTTTTTGGATAATTGGTTATTTATCAATAGTGGTTTATTATGATTCACGGGGTATGGTCACCTAAATGTACCACCATAGAGAACAACTTCTAGTTGGTAGTTTTTCGTGTTTGAGGAGGTGAGTTGGAAGTCACTTGGTGGTATGGTCCGAATACAGTTTGGAGTGAACCAGTACGAGGCATTAAGAGTGTTAACAAAGTTATTTAATTTCTCTTACTATGTCGGATATGGTATAAGGTAGGAAAAAAATTTATCAGATATTTTGATGAAACCCATACTAGTTTGATGGGACATATTTTTTTAGTAGAATAATATATTACCATGGAAATGAGATTGATACTCATGGATTGTTATTTTATAGTAATTTTTCATTCCCAACTAGAATTTTGTAAAAGATGTTTTAGAATTATAAATTATGTGTCATAGGATATTTTTAAATTATATGATTAGAATGAAGTTGGTTATCTGGTTTCTTGTCGTGGACTATAGAGGATTGAGTTGTCTAATGTAACATTACTTGAACACTTGATTCAAATGATATATATTCCTAAAAGTCTGTCTTTTTTCACTAATGACTATGTCTCATCTATTTAATGATTCAGAAACAACCCAATTGAAATTCTCCTCTATAAGAACTAGATGGATTTGTTTTACTTGGTCTAGCTATATTCATGTATTTTCTTCAGGTGGAAGGTCCAACAGATTATACTGTGAAATGTGCAATGTATATGATCTAGTCCATCTATTATGGGGGGGTGTGGTGACACTTTTAGGATGGTGAAGGTATTTTTTCTTTGATAATGATCCAATACTATATATTATTATAAATATTAATTTATTTAATGTCCATGAGATACCCTATATAGTGTTTTCACGAATATCTTGAAACAATATTGTATTTTACCAAAACATTCTATGGTCATTCATGGAATTAAGATCATCATATCCTGATTCATATTTTTATGTGTATACATGTGTGGTGTGAAATGATCTTATATAGAGAAATATAATGTTTATATTCTCATTGATAGGGATTTCCATTTGTTATTTACTATTCTAATAGCAATATATATGGTTTTTTACCTATAAATAATCGATTAGTTTTCAATCTAACATGACCTTGTGATAATCATTTCATGATGCGGATCATCCAGGATAATGTTTTTAGGGTCCAGCTTATGATTTCTATTAGAATGTCTGTAGTCTTGTTTATGGATTCTCAATGAGTATTAGTCACTTTGGTTTTCTGTTGGAATGTTATTTCTCATAATATAATATCCCATAAATAGTGTGTTGGTATGTGGAAATGAATATTCTTGTGGGTGAGAAACATGTGATATTGAATATGAGTTATAGAACTAGTGAGACTATATTTAATTGATGTCTGGGAGGTCCTATATACCTTAAAATACGGTTCTTTGTTTATTGAGTTGAATCATTTTCATGGATCGAGGGTATCCCATTAGAGGGGTTGGTTTGTGAGTGTTGGTTCCATTGAGGCTAGAAGAATGAGTAGGTACATTGGATGATTGAATAGATGAGTGGATGTTCTTGTGAGTATATAACTTATTATTGTTAATAACATTTATTTCATGAGAAATGAGCCTTCAGTGATAACTATTAGGCATGTTTCTATGTAGTATGGGAGTTCAAGTAGAAGCTAATAACTTTGAATAGTTCCATATTGATGTTAAGAGTATTGTTATCCTCTGTATGGGTTGTTTTTTGGGCCATTAAAATAGAGCATCATGAATGATCTTCTCTTGATTACAAAACATTCCATAGATCATGGTCTAACATGTTTTAGTACATGGGACTAATGGGGTCTTCAGTTACGGTTCTGTGATCGGGTGGTACATGATCATATGAAACATTGTTTTTAGATTCGAATCTGTATTTTATGATGTTATGTGTGGCCCCAATTTGTTTTTATATTTATGAATGATTGTGTGATAACCATGGGATAATAATATTTTCATGAATGTTCTATAGGTTTGAAAACCCAAGGATCTCTTGAGAATTTTTAAATGTCCTTCCATTATAAATGAGACATCATATATTAGTTGGGTGCAATGAAATTGTCCATCTACGAGTGGATAATGGAAAGCGCTTCCAAATATTATGTGAGAGTGGCTCATGTTGAAGGACATGCATGTTTTGAAGTGGAACTTGTTGAAGTTGTTCTCTATTATTGGTTTATGTAAATCTATATAGTGGAGAGTGCATCGATAGTCATTTAAGGTCCTAGTCATTAAATTAGTTGGGGATTGAATGTAATTGATGTTTTCATGGAACCCATGTTTATGTGGGTTTGGTCATGTCCAATTATCATTTTCAGTGATGTAAAGGATTTTAGATATATGGTTGTTGAGTTTTTATCATGTAATTTTATGACATGAACACTCCAATGGTGGGGAGTAATATGTTGGCAATGGATATATAATAATTATGTTGGAATGGTTAGGGGAATGTGGAGTTGAAAATGTAGTGTTCATGATTAATGTTGGTTATCTTTGTATAATCTATTTGATCCATATGTAGAATCCTTAATAATTCTCCATGGTAAATTAATTTTTTTGGGTGGTTGAGACTATTCATTGGCATTAGGATCATGATGGTTTGATATAAATAGGGTTTGTTTTGATCTAATGTGTGTCGATGCTTATGGAATGAATTTTTTTGTGGTTTTATATGGTTGAGGAAAAAACCATGAAATTACATTAGATGTTGTCCATGGACTTTAGTGTGCATGTTTGGATGATTACAAAATGACATTAGTTATGAAGGCATCATAAGCATAGATATAATGAATCATGGATGGTTTTGGTAATGAATTTTTTTGATGATTAAGTGAAAGGATGTCCCGCCTATGGATATAAGGTTATTTATTTCTAGAGAACCTAAATCCTCAATGGCTTCATATTATTGGATAAAAAAATTATTCTTCAATAGTTGGAAAATGATTTTGGAGTATAGTTCTTATTCTTACATTGTGCATGGGTAGTGGAGGAATGTCAAATATGACTTAAGTTTCATATATGGGGATAGATACCATCAATTATCTTGATAATTCATGTGTTATTAGGTTTTTTGTATTTTTAATTTCTATAGGAATGGTATTGTAATTATGATATGGAGTTTCAATAGAAAATTATAATGGTTGAGGAACAAAATCATTGAAACTCAAAGTAATCGGTTGATGCTTTTTGTGGGGAGAACAACATGTCAAATGATGAGTTAGATATTCAAAACATCATTTTTTAGAGATAAAATATATTAGTTTATCATCATCCATGTGTTTCTATTATGATTATGTGAATTGGATCCCATTTCGGGAGTTTGAGTACCTTAAATTTGTAGCCATTCATTACAACTGGGTTTAGATTTTTGACTTAGGACTCAAATGATTAGTTATAATTTGATGAATTATATAGGTTTTTATGTTCTATTAGATGACCACTATGACTTATTATTGAACATATGTTTTATTTTTGGGTGATTAAAATTCCCATGTGTACGGATGCATCATTAATTTCAATCAAAATTTGGGTTTTCAATTTAATGAGTGTGTTAGATTTTGAAGAGGTTATGGAGATGAATTTAAGGATTTTCATCCACATTAAATATGAATTTGTACTTGTAAGTATGTTTATTTTGTGTCCAATAGTAGTGTGTATTATTTAGAGGGATGTTGTTCCATTCAGGATGTGGCCTTCAGCCACCGACTAACTGGTACCATCCAACTAGTTAACTGATCTGGTGAGAAATGGAATGTCTAAACTCAATATACCACCAGATAACAAATGTGATTTTATGTATTTTTATGATGATAAGTATGGTTATTTTACCAATCATACTATAGGGTTTGTTCTATGATGTGGGTATAACTGGGGTCATTTGGTTGAGACACCCCTTCCTTTTCTCTCCCTAGATCCTCTATTATGGATCTGATTTTGGTTTCTTATCAATGAATATCCATGTAATTATTTTCTATTTCATTTTTGGTTCTTCAAACTCTGAATAACCCATGTATTTAATCAAATATTTGAATGTGTTTTAAATATTATTCTATAGAATCATGGATAAATCATAAAAATGTCAAGGGGGATTTCATGAAGCATAGATAGAGGTCATCTTGAGATGACGTCCTCCTTTTGTTGATTACTATTTATTCATAGGTATGTTGTTCCACTTTTTATTTAAGGATTTCCATTTGAATTAAACTATATTAGTTATGAAAATGTTTCTAGAAGATAGGATTTTAACCTAGGTTAGTGTATGGATTCCACCATAGACCTCTCATATATAGTTGTATTCGATATAATGTAGCCCAATGATGTGGTGAAATTTAAAATCTTTATACAATATTAGGTGAAGTTTTTTAATTTTTTAATAAATTAGAATTATTTTATTAATAAATATGGTTGTTTATATGGTTTTAGATAGTATCTCTGGGAGTTGGAATGAGTTCCATTGATCATGGAATGACCTTTACCGGGGGATTCATAGATATTTCAGGCCATGAAAATAAATTTTAAAGGCTCTAAATGAGGTATTGTTCTCATGTACAATAACATGGAATTTATTTTCTAGATATATATCATGAAATGTGTGAGATCATCCAAATTATATAGGACCTCCTTTTTAATTACATTATTTATATATTTATAAATATTTAATTTTAAACTGTTAAATTAGATTAATTACTTGATATAAATGCCGGAGTTCCTAGGAAACATGTTTCCTAGGGTGTCATCATGACTCCATGGCTACGGATGGTCGATGACTTTACCTATGATATTTTCCCCCCATGAAGGTTATCCTTTTAATGAATAAAATAATCTTGTAATAGTGGTTCATGATTTGTTACCTTGTACACCCATTTAGGGGCAATAGATGTCTGAGATATAATAGCCAGAATAGACCATGTGAGAACCCTATAACCCCTTGTAATCACGTTGTTTATTGAGGCGACTGAGGCGGTGATTGAACCTCCCCCATATAAAATTTCCTTTCCTATGTGGACCAGACATAGAAAACAATTGATGGTTTGGGTGAGATGATCCACATAGTGATTCCATAATGATTAATCTTGCTTGTGGGTCTCCTATTTTCCCATATCGTATTTCAAAACCCACTCATAGTTCGCAGCGCCATGATAACCTATTATTGATTTTGGGATCTTGATGTCCTCTATGCATCTGGTATTGGCTAATGAATTTTTTTGGTGACCAAGAAATCTTATAAGTGTGTCTTTAATGTACTTTGTCAAATGGGACATGAGTGGTTTCCCCAAAAATACACAGACCCATGTCGGTATATATTATTATGTGTTGGGATGGTTGCACTTACAACCCTATAATTTAAACCAACAAGTTATATTTATAGTTATTAGAAGATGAAGAGGAGAATGGGAAATAATCAAACCTTGTGGTATGTTTATTTTGATTAATATTCCAATTTGAAGATATATGAATTCAAAGGATGCATTGGAATTGTTCAATTGCCTTGATATTGATATAATTTTTTTAGATTCTATGTATTCTCTTGTTTAATGGATGGGAGCCTGGGATTCATAGTATGTTTTTCATATAGTCATACAATATATTTATGTAGGTTGAAAAGTATTGATAGATTCCAATAATATGGTTTTTGTTGGAGTGGATTCTTAGCGGAATTAACTTGGATATGGTATTAGAGCAATGTGATTACAAATAAGTAAGACTGCCTATGATAAATGGGATTCCATTGACATAGTGAGAAAATTATTAATTCTAGGAAAGCCTATGATTTGAATAGCCTTGTCATTATACTATTCCAATTTCCTTTGGTTCCTAGAACCGAAATTGTGCCCTGAACATTCATGTGGTAATATATAATGTATCATGGATGTTGGATATCCTAATGATGACTACTAAATCCCCTTAATCAATACCCAAGATAATCAACTAGGATCATGTTGATCCACTAGTGGAGGATAATCTACGGAGCTTTGTGATATTCTATTACTAATATATTTAACATGGGATACGTGTGGGTATTCCCATTAGTTTTAATAGTTTTCCCAGAATGAATCATGCCAAGATTTATAGTATTTCAAAGGTCCTCCACCTCCTAGGAATAAAGTTTTGACCTGATATTGAGTACTCCCCGGTACTATAATAAGGGTCATTATATTCTATTAATGGTGAAGTATTTCTGGTGGCACCTAAGGATTCATTGTTTATTTGTAGAGGTGTGTGTATGGGATCCCCATAGCAATGACAAAGGCTCCCCGGAGGCGATTCTCAATAAAAGGGACACTCTTCCATTCGTCGAAGTATGAATAGCCAATTGAGGCCATTTTCTTATGGATATATTAATGTTATTGGTCAATTCATGCATTATTCTTGTTCACCATCGGTATAGTGGTGATAAAATAGAGGCATTCTCTTCATGAAATTCTCAGATACATTCCATCATCAGGCCTAGGGAGGTATTATTGGTGGTTTATTATATATTTATATTCAAGCATATGTTCTTTTTATTTGATCATTTAACATTCAGACACTATTCAACATGGGTACCAATGAACTTATCACTTGGTTATTGTGGGAATATATAGAATAAATTCCCAGGATCATGCTTATAATGGTCAACCAGGACAACTCAGAAGATATCAACAGATATGATTTTTATACAGCCCAAAGATATGGTAGATCATAGTGTCTCATATGTTATTATTATTTTCTGTATATCTATTAGTACAATTTGTAGAAGAACTATATATTATATAATAGGCTTGAATAATTTTTTATAGTGAATTCCATTATAATATATGGTGTATTTTATTTAGTTATTCTACGGTACTATTTACTTATTATTATGTTTTGTAATTTTTAATTTTTAATATTTTTGAGTACAATTCTATAAGGTCATATTATCTTCATATTACCACCTTAGACACCTATTTCTAGTAAGAAATTTACTATGTACAAGGACACATGCATTGGTTCTCATGGTAGTCTTGTATTGATACTAAACGAGGTGATCTAGGTAGTGGTTTATAATGCCTATATATTAATTATTTATAATTTAAATGTGGATGAATGTCTTCAAATTTTTTTTCACATCCAAATATTATTATTCTCAAGAATCATTACCATGAAGTTTACATATTTATGTTCTATAAATAATGATTATAAAACACGTCATTAAAAATTGATTGAAGGGTTCAACATTGAATGTTTTTTATATTAATTTATATTGAAATGAACCATATTTGGTTTATCTATGCCCCAACGGATTATTAATGATGACCAATTATATGTCCTTATAGAAGAAGGAATATTATAAGATTCATTATTGTAATTTAGGGGATTAATAAATGAAACCTGGTTGAAGATAAAAAATAATAAAATTAAGTGAAGGATATACTTTTCTTCCTGAGGATGTTAATTTTTTATTTCATTATCGGATACGGATATTTGAAGAAGTTATTCAAATAAATAGATCCAAATACTGTTCATATGATCACCCTAGCAAATAGGTCATCTAATGGAGAGAAATGACCTAGTTCAAAAGATATCATTCCAAGAGTTGCATGGTGGTGGCATAGAAGGCCAGTTTAGATTAATATTTTCATAAAAATTAATGATTTTATTTAGTGTGAAATGGTTTATCCACTTGTTATAAAGTCACTTAGTAATTTTTTATTTGATAATTAGTATTTTGATGAACTATCATTGGTACTTTTATTTTTTCTTTGTTGTGGGAATCAAATAACATGATATTATCCATCATTTAAAAAGACAGGCCCCGTCACTGATAAAATTATATATGAGTTATATTATTTTATTTCATGTTTTTATTAATGAATCACTTATTAAAATGTAACCATGGACAATGGAGTGATTTGCCATATCATATCTTCATAATATCATCATGTATTCCGGATGAACAAGTTATAAAGATGATAAAAATATAAGAAAAAATTGTAATACTAGTTAGAATAAATTTGACCTCAAATTATCCTTTTGAGCTTATAATAATAAAAATGGATTTGATATTTCTATGTCGGTAGGAAAGGTATTAGACACTCTTTTGAATGAATATTTATAATAATAATAATATTAAGAAGTCATATTTTTATGTCAAATGTGAATAATATCATGGGGATTATGATGATGGCTTCAATGGGTACATTTTTTGAAGAGAATTTGTGTTTTTATAGTATATGAAAAGGATATTATATGGTGGAACCATTATGATCTAATTTTATAAGATATTAAAAAAAACAATGATGGAAAAAATTATAAGGCATAAGTGAGGATGTTATTAAGGAACATTAATGTTCATCTAAAGGTATGTTGATGTTTATATGGAATATTCAGTTCATATGTTATATATTTATTTTTTTAAAAATACCCGATAAAAACATTATGTTGAAGACTTATAAGGATTCATCATATATTGGGATATTCATAAAGTACAAGAAACAAAATATGATGACGTTATTCTAATATTTGAAAATAAAATATCCTGAATCACTAAATCATGATCCTAGGAAAATATATAAGGTGATACACATCTATGAATGGTTTTCCATTATAATTAAGGTGAAAATGAGACGATAATATTCATGGTCTCAAAAAAAATTAATGAATTAACTGAATATGTTTATTTTTTGGAATAAAAAAAGAATAATTGTTGTGTTGTAAAAAATATTTAAATGGAGTGGTTTTTAAATTAATAGTTGAATAACATAATCGCTGAAATTATAAAAAATTATGGAAGTATATATTTATCTGGTTTGGTTAATATCATGAATAAGAGATAAAATAAATATGATTATATAGATTCTGATGTTATGGAATAAAATAGAGACGATAATTAACATTATAGATACAATATGGATATCTTATAAGTTTATGAATAGAGTGAGTGAGTGAGTGAGAGGGGTATCTATAACTACTGTTTGAATTGATGAATAATAAGAATAAATAAAGGTGAAGAATAAATAGTTCTATATATTCGAGTTTTCAAATATAAATTATAAGTCTCACAAACTAGTGAGAGAATAAAAATATGGTGCAACTTTTGAGTTTTTTTATATAAAGACTGAGAAGGTGTGTTCACTATTTTTCATACAAGAAAAATGGAATAAGGAGATGTTCTCAATTTTAATATTGTCAATAAAAAGATGATCTACATGCCCCTCTTCATGTAATGTAAGAAGGATTATTATTTCTTATATGATTATATCCATGTAATATAATACGTTAATGAATAATAAAAATATCAAAAACATGAATTTAATATAATGTGTTGAGTGACCCTTTTTTATTAAAATATTTTATGTCATTATAATGTGATTATTTCAATGAAGTATGGGATGTGTCACACACTATCAATATATGTTTAATGTAATTAAAAGTATATTACCATCCTATTTATTTTTCAATGATTTGTTACATGTGGGTAAAGTGATTTTATGTTTCCCTATATCACACCAATGATAATCCATTATTTTTTAATAGTTATCCTTGGTAAAACCGTCTTCTATTTTTGATCTTGTTTGGATTGGATGAAGAAGGAAGGAGAGATTAGATATTGATATATCCATTTAAATAACTATGTAGACATAAAATAAAGGGATAAAAAATAAAAAATGAATAAAATAGTCCTTGAAACTGATTCACCCAACATGTTTTTTATATCTAAAATTAGTCCTAAAATTTGTTTTATGAACAGTTAAATAGTTGTAACCTTTATTTTTATATAGGGGAAAAATAAATGGGTAATACACTTTTTGTATGAAAGGCCTTGAGAATTCACGAGGTTTTTTTGAATACTGTATAAGAGGAGTGGATGTAATTGAAACCATAACTATAAATTAAATAATTAGAGTTTAAAAGATTAAAATATTTATTTTAGAAATATTAAAAAAAATTAAATTGATCTATAGGGGCTTGTGGGGTCCTCTATATAGGGTAATGGCTCCTAATCCGAACCGGTTACAAGAGAGAAGTGGGAAAAAAGGAACCATCCCCTAGTCAATGGGGTATTTATGGTGGAAAATGATATCCCCAACCCACCCCTAATAAATATGTTAAAAGTTGCAATCCCCTTATCCACGAAAATATTACGTAGAAAATATATGTGTTCCTTCCCCTTGTTCATTTCTTTAGTATCATTCAAGAAAAGGTTTTTAGTAGATCCTCTTAGCTATCGAACATATGTATCAACTTCCACTAGCCTTGTTTGATCCTCTACATACCTAATTGTAAATTATCATTGATCATATTTAGGGATTCATTAAAGATTACACTAGGGTTTGGTTGAATTACCTGATTATGATGGTGGTTCCATATACACAATATATATGATGTTCCATAACACCATTTTCACTTGGGTTCGGGGTGAATCTACCTAGTATGTCACTATTTTAATTTTCTTAGTTTTTTTCATAGATATAAATCATGTTAGTTTTTTAAATGGTATGCATGAGATGGATGTTTCCTTAGATAGTGATGGGGTTTCACTGTGGACCTCTCCTAGGTTTATTCTTGTGCTTCCAAAGCCACAGGGGAACTAGTTATTGAATATTTGATTATGGAGATTTTAAATTATTATTATTTTAAATAATTATATATTTTTAAACTAAATAATTTTGAGTTTTGTACATGTTAATGGTTTTAAAAATGATGATACAGATTTGGTTGGTCTCAGGTGAGGATGAATGATGTTGGAAAATCCTTAATAAGGATATCATCCTTTGCAAAAATAATTGGAGAATCTTATAACATGGTACATGTTCTATATGTTTTCCCACAATTTCCACCTAATTTTATAATGTATTTTTTATTTTCTATGAAAAAAAAATTCTGAATCCCTAAAATATTTTATTTGAATTGTTATGTGGGATTAATTTATATACTCTAACCCTGTTATAGGATATATGGATTCCATTGATGTGATTGAGCATTAATGTGGCCACCACATAATGTGTTACCTCCTTCAATATATTATTTTCAAATGATGTGGTCCCATAAAGAAATACATGAATTTAGTCTATAAATTTGGAAATTGATAGAGATATTGTGACATTCCCATAGATCTAGAAGTTTTATCTATTATCAAAATGTAGTTATTTATAATTTATAATACATGGGTAGTGAAACCTATATTGATATTGAATGCCATGGGAACAATCTAAATGATGATATAGGTCACTCTAGGGGTTTCAATGTTAATGAATTGAACCATAGTGAGTTTGGGTAGCTTTAAATTTTATATAGGTCTTAGTATTTATAATGAATATAGATTTATTGGGTGAAGGAATTAATTGACTAACAACCTAATGAGATGGTCATTCTTCATTTATGGAACATGAGTGGTCCATTGTATAAGAATACCTATAAACCTATTTTTGTGTGAGATGAATAATACATGTAATTTTTCAAAGGATTCTATTTGGTTTTAGGGATGATATTATGTGGGATGAGGGTTCCTTGTATGTCATTTGGGGTCTAGAAATTGTAATATCCTTGTGAGCACTTGAGTATGATATTAATGGATTATATGTTTATTCCTGGTTTATGAGGTAAGGTGAAATTTTAATTTATAAAATGATTATTATGGAATGTAATTCCTTGGGTTATGTCCCCTCTATTACCGAATAGATATATAATGGGTGGAATGAATTCAGTAATATTGGATTATGTTAGGGGTTATCTGGAATTCAATGGGATTATGCCTCATTAGATACATTGAAATCTGGAGTTAATGAATTATATGAACAACCTTAGATTCATACATGGATCACCATTGGGAATTAAATAGAGTTCCAACTCCTTGGATATAAATGTTGTGTTATATTTTTAATTCAATAAAAAAATGAGGTATATTCACTTTAAATTCCTTTTTTAATGTTTATGGATGATCTCCCAAGATTCATCTTGATTATATGAGATGAAATTCCATGAGTGTGTTCAAGGATTATGGTGAAGACTATTTCTCTACAACATGGAAACATGGTTCCTTATATTAAATATAGAGATTCCATGTTATTACTCATTGGATTAAATTGGTCTTTATAGAGGATATTTCCTTGTGTAACTTTAATATATTCTTTCTGACATGATTATTGAGGAATTCCCAATTCAACCCCGTTGATCCCATTAAATTTTCATGGTCCTGGTTTCCACGGATTTTAACCTTGAAACCAACATGAGTTATTATATCCATCTCCCTAACTAGAGATATTTCACTATGTATGAGGTTGTATGGATGAACCAGGTGCAATATCAAAATCACCAGAAGAGTATTTAATTGATTATTTATTTATTTGTATTAACTAATTTATTTTGTTAAAAATATTAGTATACATAATATTTCATAGAAAAGATATAAATTTATACCTATTTGGAGGTCGACTACTAATTTTTACTCATTCCCCACTCAAGTAACCAGGGAACTTTGTTAACTAAGAATATACAGTTACAAATATTTGTTGTTTCTAGTTGAGTATGTAGGCCATTTTCAGGATTTTTCTTCGATAACATGAATGATTTATGGGTGATGGGATTTGGAATGACATGGGGTCATCATTGGGAAGAGTTGAGTCTCATTTTATCATATTCTTTTGGATTCATGATACATGGTCCTCCTATGAGGTTCCCTTTTATTAATTAATTTATTACCATCCATTTTCCCTATTTTGACATAGAATATTGATATTGACAATAATGTAGTATTATCTCTTTTCACTTTTTGTTATATTTATATGTTAAATTGATCTGATTGACGTTATCCCACTCGGTTTTAATCTAATAATAAGGTTATAGTTATCCCAATATTCCACAATTAGACAATCAATACTAGTCAGTGATATCTCGCTTATGGATAGATGTGCATGAGGTCGTGTGTAGCACATACTAAGGGAACTAATTCAATCATTTTTTGGGAAAGCTATTAGAATATTTATCAAAGATATATTTTAATTTTATTTAAAAATTTGGGATCGTATATGGGATAATAGGTGTTTTGGATAATGTTGATGAGATCATTCAGGGGAGTAGTTATCTCACGTATGGAGGAGAACCTATGATTCAGGGAATATGACCAGTTGTACATGGATTTAAGTGTTACAATTGACATGATTTCATCTTGGGTGACACATATGATGTGTATTATGATTTTAATGGTTCTGATTTATTTTATTCATCTTGTAGGATGGAATAGAACTTGATTGTTTGTTAGTTCATCAACCATACTAGGAACGTAATATTCACATGAAAAAATTCCTACATGTGTTGCTTTTATTATTAATATAAGGGACAATTGATTAATTAAACATTAATATATCATAACACATTTTACTATATAATTTATTAGTGGAATTATTCTCTTCTATCTGGAATTTTATTTTCCTTATAATGAATGAAAATTTGTATCTACAATTTCATACTCTTAGATGATTATTATATAATTCATTAATACACTTGTGGTGTAGTGGCCTATAATTATTTGGAGTATTGGTAATATTGTTCATTGATGTTAACCATATTGGGTCGATATATGCACTACATAACATAACGGTAATATCATTACGGGATATAAATAGTTAATAGACATGGTTAATTAGATTGCAATTAACACACCAACATGTTTTTTTCTATGAGATATTGTAAATGAGTCCCAAATAAACTAGGCCTTTGAGATAGGATTTGTGATTAAAAATATATTTCATGGTAAATATAAATGGATTACAGTGAAAATTATTAATTGTTAAATTATTAGAATGTTATCACTGGTATATGATGCTTTTGACCATGAGTTGAGATGGGATCTGTAAAGATCCTTGTTTTTTTACCCATATGAGATAAAAACGAAGAATGATGTGTAGTAATGATTTATTCCAATTTATCAATGGTTATAATATAATTTTATCATTTCATATTTTGATTCTCTGGGTGTGTCCCCAGATATGTGTACCTAGTGAGAATTAGTGGTCATGATTAGGTGGATTGATTATCATGTGGTTCCTGGTAAATGTATAATCCTAGGATGGTTTTTCGATATTTATAGTTCACGTACTCTTGAGATTGGAACTATAATTTTTTAATGATATTTCTCTTATTTTCTAAAAAACATTATGTACCGATTGTGTTGGAAGACTAGTGGGCTTTTAGTATGACACAATAAATGTGTGATCCAGGCCTGCTTTCATTGATGATGACCCATGAATATTGTGGACCTATTTCTCTAATTATACTAGATATATTAGACTTTTTTATATTCTTTGTATTATGAAATTTATGCATGATATGTTCCACAATATATATATATCAGGTTTTTTTGGTTTCTTTTAATTATGGAGAAAAAACATATTGTTAGTGATTTTTTCATGGATGGTCAAGAGAGGGGTGAATTATTAATATTCCTGGACTTATCCCCTTCAATTTTATCTTTGTAAAAGTTCATTTAATGTTACCCAAGATAGTTACATCACAAATCATTGATTTTTAGATAGATAAAATTTGTTTTGTAAAAGCATGGGTAGTTCATAGGGATGATTTTTTTTATAGTAATTATATATGGATGTTGATATAGGTGGGTTAGTCATGGGTGGTATTTTTCTATAGGAAATAATGTTCCCTGGGGATTTTAATTCCTTCATAAGGGTTTAAGGAAATTACTTGGGGGTATCCCTATGATATTAGTTTTTCGAAACATATTTTTATCACGATAATGGGGCCAATTTCGAAGGGTGGTACCAACTAGGTTACTAAATTTCTCTATTTTATAATTTCACTAGGAGTTTGTGAGGAAAATATGTGTTTATTGTTATCATAATATGGATCTAACTAGTTTGTTTTTTGTGAATATTGGTAGGGAATGTGTGATATATTGTTTTTTAGAATATGTTTTGTGGGTGATTCATGGTGGATATAACTGAATTGAATTTAAGAATTTTTAGACGCTTGATTTATTCATTGATCCTTAGTTTATATATGATTTCTAGACCTCATAGGTGAGGTATCATTTCATCCTTGGGTTTTTAGGTTTGGATAATGGATAGTGATGAGGAAATTTCTTGAACTTAAAAAATTTTGATTCCCTATTAAGAGTTCAGAGGGATACTTGAAAGATGTAATGGTGTTGTAATTACACTAGTTGGATGGAATTTGTGTGTTTAAAATTGGTTCTTTTTTTAAGTCTATATGAGATCATAAAGTATACATTAGTCACCCATGGTGCATGATGATTTTGGACTAGGGAGTGGACAACGTGTACCTCAAACCGATGAGTTCTATGAACATCCTTGAGGAATTATTCTGGGGATTGAGGAATCCCTATTGATATAGGTGACAGATTTGTAATATGGGGTATGATGTCATGATAGACCCAAATTATACATTGTTAAAATGCTAATATATTTATGTACTTCTTCTGCTTGTCTTGGGAAGTGTGACACAAGTAAATTAGTGACAAGGCTTTAATGGTTGTGCTTGTGGAGAGAGGTAACATAACCAATATAATGGGTATATTTCTAATGCAATGTTGAGTGTAGAAACCCTAAAAATGGTTTGAGACTTAGTGGGAGTCGTGGATGATGTTACCATGGTTTAGGAATGGGTTATGTGTCATGTTTTGAGTTAGGTCATCAGAATGATTGTGTTTGACCACATCCAGTAATTGAGTTTGGGGATGGATAGAGAGTTGGCTTGTGTATTCAGTTTCCAATAATGTAATGTGATTATAATGATTCTCTTTCATAGTGGAGAATAATGTAGTTCATAGTAATATGAACATTGCAGGAGAGGGATGATAGATGTGACGGATCAGTACATGGATTTTTGTTTTGGTTTTGAGATGTCATAGGGTAAGTGGATCCATGTGTATCCTGATAATTTGTCAAGTGATAAGTATAAATTTGTTTAAATGATTTGTGGTACATTGATTATAATTATATTTTAATAAATAAATTTATGAAATCTAAGTTTTTTCATGATAGTAATGCATTGATTCTTGAAAAAAAAATATTAGAGGATATTATTTCAATGTAACCTGATTAAGGAAATCAGGTTTTGTGTCTCGTATGGACATATGTGTGGGTATATTGAAGATCATGGGTTTTATCTAGAAATAAAAAAAAATCATTATTGTTTATTAATTTAATTTGATGAATATTGATTTTGATTGGTTAATTACATATGTTATTTTGGATTCATCGGGTTTGTTCCTGGAGTTGGCCAGGGCCTTAAGATGAAGAGCTTGTGTGCTTTTGTTATGTATGTCTAGTGGAAGCATATCAATTTTTTATTGAATGGGGAATGTAAGATTTGGTATCTATTTTTTGACCCCCGATCCGTCATATGTTTTGGTGTAGTAGGTTGGAAACTATGTCGATTGGGATGAGGGATAACTATAATCACATATCAATGTGATATTCTAACGGTGGGGATTTTTGTAAAGATGTATTAAGAATAATTATTCAGTTATAATTAATGGAATCACAATCAATTGAATAATGTATTATAGAGTGATACGATACCACTTTATTATAAATTGGTGTGGGTAAAAACTATCTCAAAGTGTTAGTTATTGTTATGAGTGGTAACCCGTATTATAGTATAGAGATCTCCTTTGGATTATTTTTTATTAGTATGAGATCATTTTACATTTGGTAGCATGATGTGATGATTTAATTATTCATTAATTACCCATGAATTATGATAATAATGATATAAATTTTTATGATACTTCTCTGCTTTGAGAATTGTTATAGATGGGATATTATAATAGCCAGTGTATATGGTAGTAATTTGGAAATCATGTGGAATGCCTATATTATTAATTGGTGTGTGGGATATATTTTTAACAAGGATTTAGAATTAAAATTTGAAATTTTGAATAACAGAAAATTGTTTTTTTAAGTGGCATCATCTTTAGTTATAGTTCAAGGGCCTTAAAGGATCATTGGGATAGGGTGGGTAGCTGCTACCCATGAATTTTAGCAAACCATAACTATATGGGGGATTTCAATTGCTATATGATGGGGTATTTAAGGGGGTGTAATGACATTTTTACACCCTCAAAAATAGAATGACGGAATCCCCTCATCCCCCTATTATTTCTATCAAACAAACCATGGGTCTTTTCTCATTAGTTCCTTTTTTCACATTTCATAAATAGGATGTTCTTGTGGATTACCCCACTAATAATAGTTAAATATAAGATTTTATTGGAATTGGATGATCAGTCTCTACCATATTTATATTTTCACATTGATCTAGTTTAGGTTTTTTCTGGAGATTCCACTATAGTGTGGTGGAATCACCCAATTCTAATGGGGTTGGTACTTCATACTATCTAGATAATGATCTATAATCCAATATATATTTGGGCTGTGAATTATAAAACATTATATATATATATTACATTTTACAAGGTTTTAAGATTAATGATTACCTAAATAACTTATGTAAATGGTTACATGTTATAGGTATTTCACCAATGTTAGTGTTAGAGGTATGATGTGAACCACACGTGTGTTTTTATGTCAATATTCTGATGTGAATGGTTTTCTAGTGAGTGAAATTATGATTACTCCTCTTTTAAATTATGTTTTTTATTTAATTGTAAACGTTAACATTTATTAATTCATCATTTTTAGTCTATGAGTTTTTTCAAAATTTCCAGCTAATTTTTTTGTTTAGGTGGTATGCATAATGAACAAACTAACATGGAATAAGATATAGATTATCTAAATTTATATTTGGCCTTAGATTAATGGCTTAGATAATATTATGATATATATGTAGTCCATTGATTTACTTTACCATGACCTTGGCCACTACTACAGGTGGGACATCCCATGGTAAATTAATTTGAATTTAAGTGGAAACTAAATGGGTTTGATCGACTGATTTAGTATATTATGGAATTATTCAGGATGTTGGGATATATAGTAAGGTCGTGAACTAGTTTCGAGTTCCAATCCATGATTTTTTACTGATAATAATACTTGGTTAGTGTTACCTATATTGATATAGATTTTAAGGGGAATGAATTGTATGATGGTAAATGTGTCCATAGGGGTTCTTGGGGTAATGCATTAAACTATAGTGAGTATGAGTAGCCTCAGATAATTTCTAGGGCCTAATATTTACAATAAACATAGAACCATTGAATAATGATATTACTTGACTAATGAACTAATGAGATGTTTTATCATCATTATGGCACTTGATTCATCCATTGTGAATGATTCCTTAACACACTATTTTTGAGTTAGTATGATAATCATTTAATTGTTTGAGGTATTACCATGGGTTTTATGGGAGACCTTAGGTTAGATGAAGTCACCTGAGTGGACATATAAGACACCTAAACTGTGAATACCTTGTTGAAAACTAATTAAAAAAATAATGGTTTATGTGTATATTCATGCATGAATGAAATAAATAAATTGTGACTTGAGTATTTTAATATTATGATATGATGTGAATTGGGAGAATCTCCTAGATAACATTAAGTATTTGAAATGTGTGAAATTCCTTTTGTAATAATAGATTCTATTAGGGGATTCAAATTATTATCATGGTATTATGGATCCTTGGATTCAAGAATGTTTAGAGATAAGAAATTCCATGAGTTACCATGGATTCCTCACTGAATACTCACTAAAACATCCGTGTAGTAGCTCCCACATGGATCCAAGTGATGTATTATTTGATAAATACCACATATTATTATCATAGATTCCTATATGTTTTCCTTATGAATATAATCATATGAGCTCCTCAAATCCAAATTTATTATACAAGATAGAATTCCATGTGTGTGTTATACAATTTCATTCAAGCCTGTTGCTTTGAATTCCATAGAAATTTGGTTACTTGGATTGTTTTTCAGAGAATTGAAAGACTTTATTCCTTGTATTAACTTAGATTTTAAAAATGATAATTCCACAAATGAATTATATATATTCTTGATGAAATTACTATGAGGTAAGTCTTGGTTGATCTCCAACTAATTTCATTATATTATCATGGTTATGGAATTTCCGTGGTTTCACACCATGGAATATCTATGAGTGATCAGATCCATCACCCTGATCAGAGATATCTAACATTGTATGGAGTAGGTATGGTCGATCCAGGTGTCACCCCAAAACCCCGGATCAATGTTTACATCATTTTTTATTTTTTTAAATAAACTGTACTTTTTTGTTATGTATATCATGATAAATAATATTTATCATGCAAGATATATAATTATAACTTATCTCTCATGTACTATTATATTTTTCACATAACCATCTCGGGCAACAACTAATCATGGTAGCCAAGTAAATACCATTACCATTTTCATAGGTACAAGTTGAATCAATGGGGTCATTGTTCTTTTTTCTTATACAGTTTTGAAAATGTTGATGATTGGACTAGTTCACCCTTAGGACCATAATGGGGATGAGTTCAGATTCATATTATTTTATTCTTTTGGTGTACATGAATATGTTCCACCCATGGGGGATCATTATATTTTATGATTGGTTACCATGATTACTTTTATCTATTTTTATATAACATTTTGATGTTAATGATTATTTATTATCTCCTAAATTGATCTGATTGATGTAATCCCACCACTTTTTACTCTAATATTGAGGGTATTTTCTTTCGATTGTACCATCCTTAAAACCACACTACTAGTAATAAACCAATATAATATAGGTATATTTGACTATGGTAGGGTGGTGAACCAACCCAAGGAACCAATTCATTAGTTTTTGAGGTAGTTTTTTACACCATGAAATGATCTGTATTAGTCTAATTTAATTTTTCCCATCATTATTTATAATATTATAAATTAATTAATTATATCTAGAAGGATTGTTATTTATTTCATTCTTGTTGTTGAAAATAATTATTTAAACATTTAAATATTATAATTAATATAATTAATGATATTTTTTTGAGTTTTAATTTCATTATATATTATCTGAAATAAACTCTTAGGTTTTTTAGTTCTTTTTCATTTTTTTAAAAAACATATGTTTTTAAGATTAGTTAAGTAAAAAAATAATTTGTAAAATGTCATTTCACATTTTTAATTTGAATAACCAATCATACACGTTATATAAATTATATAATATTATCTTTTATAATTAAAATATGCTATAAAAAAATAAATTTAGTTATAAAAAATATTAATATAATTACAACGTCTCTTGAAAATATTGATCCTAATATCCTAATGAATAGATCTTCAAAAATGTATTTAATTATTTTTTTCTCAATAATTTTATTCTTTTATGTTAAAATCAAACATCGTTACATATCTAAGAAATGTTGGAATTAAGAAACTCATATTTCTAAAAATAATTATATTCTAGTGCATAG
The DNA here is from genome assembly GCA_963277665.1 of Viscum album. NCBI lineage: Eukaryota > Viridiplantae > Streptophyta > Magnoliopsida > Santalales > Viscaceae > Viscum > Viscum album. The sequence goes on along the minus strand of OY728123.1, from coordinate 142,805,628 downwards.
TTAAATTAAGCAAGCATTTTGTATATATGAAAGAATTTACACATGGATTGGATAAGTGGTGAGATGAGATTAAAAATTATAACTAGATATATAATATATGATCATGTCTTCACAATGAATCCCCTAATACTAAGAACTAAACAGCATAAAAATATATATTATGGGAATGATCTCATAATATAAAATAACATTGACATTATAATAAGTACATTTTATATTTTACATCTTATATTTCAATAAATGTTTCCCATACATTTATTGTGTTATTGTGTAATTATATTTTCATAGTTTTAATTCATGTAGAACATACCACATTGAATAGTTTAAACATAGGTTAGATTGACTATGTATAGTATAGTTTACATTTGTGTTGTTATGATTATGTTTAATTTGGGTAATGTCCATGTCAAAATAATTATTTATATCTATCATGGATTTATCATAAGTATTTCATGAGGAACCATTCATTGATTAGAAGTATAATATTCTCTTTATCCACATTTTTTAAGAAGTATACTAATCTCTATTAGACAATGAGTTTAATGTATGGTCCTTTCCATTTGTGTTATAATTTTTTAAAATATGTTCTAGGTGGAAATAGAGTATTTTTGGACAACAAAAAATCTCCATTAATTAATTACTAGAGATTTACATTCTTTTTAAATGATCTAAAAAAACAATAACAATGGCTTTTAATGTTGTTTAATTCCAATAAAAATTTCCGGTAATGATAATCCAATACACAAAATCATATATATAACCATTCAAACTTATTTAGTTAGTCATAAATAGTTATTTAACTAAAGGATACAAATCATAAATATGAAGGAATACCTCATTCACAAACGCTATTGAATATAATGTCTCTTACACTAGGTTATGGTTAGTGGTGAAATAAGCTCATAAATTATTAAGGAGAATTTCTTGATGTTAATTTGTATCTTTATACAACAATTTCAACATGATATTTGAAAATTTTAAATTGAACTTATTTATTTTTACATTCATGCCCTCATGGAAATGGGATTAATGTTTGAATTAACAGTTATATTTTAAATAAAAATTCATTAGCTCAGATTATTTTTTTGTTAAATTATTTGTAAGAATGGTATGAGTATATATATGTCTAGTGATGATATTAGAACATAAAAAATTTATCATGACCAATATAAAAATCACCTATAAGTTGATAGAATTTTTTAATTTAGATAAGTATTTGGTTGCAATGATGATGAACATTAACTATCATATAATGGTTGGAGGGTATATAACCATAACCTCTATCCCTTATATGATGAATGATCTAGAGTAATTGGTAGTGTATAATAACACTCAGGGTTTATGAATGAATCTTCCATTCATCTTATATGAATTACAATTACATGGGACATTCAAATAATCATGAATTATGTGTGGAAAAAATACCCATGTCTACCAGTTATATTAAATGGATTAGCATTTTTTAATACACAACCTAGATTCGGAAGTTTTTTTCCGACATCATAGTGAGGGTATGTAATACTTCATTGACCATGAGAAAGATCCCATTGAATAATGTATCTAAATATTGACATATATATATATATATTACATCAATTTATATAAATATTCAATACATTTAACAATAATACCCACAAGAGGATTATAAAGGATTACAATAATTATTGAATAGATAAATAATCACTGACTTTAATGAAATAAATCCATCATGTATCACATGTTACATCTCTTATAGTTCCCTTATTATAATTATTCAACGTATATCCTTTCTTCATTAAATAGTAAAAATGATAATATAATAAATTTTGAACTAAGATTCTATGTATATATAAACATGGGAGATATCAATCGATGATCATATATATGAATAAAAAATCATAATGGCATCAGATAATAATAATGAATTATGTAGTTTATACCCAATAAATCATAGTTCATAATTAATTTTTTATGATACCAATATTTATCATTTCAAAATTCATGTGTCAAAAGAGTTAGGAATCATCATTACTCAATCGTGATTCATGAGAACATATCATAAGCATAATAAAATATCATAGGATTTATTTCATTTCCACAAGCCTAAAAAGATATTTTATAACATAATTAACACATCCAATAATATCATAGTGGTAAAATTTTTATAGTGGACTGGGTTCACACCCTCTTCCAAAATTTCCTTAGTCAATGTTCATAACCAAGACTATCATATTGTGTTGATCCCCTTAATGAATTTAGTTACCTCCTCACTGAAATATATAATATCTAAGAAGATATTAAACATTACATTATTAATTTGGGGTCGAGGATAAATAGTTCTAGTCCGACAATTCCCATAATTATAACCATTCAAATTTTTTCTATATTACAAGAAAAGCATTCATTATTATAGCATTGCATTACTCATGGAAGGAATATTGAATTTATAAATATTTTATAAACAAAACATCATAATCCATATAAATAAGAAACATTGACAATATCATTATATCTTATCCTAATTTAAGTATAATAAACATCAATGAATTCTGACAAATAGGTAAAATAACTTCTAAAGATTATTCATACCATTATTTGAAAACATAAGAATATATCATTTTGTTTTGATAATATTTAAAATAAAAACACTGAGGTTATTGATAAAAATAATTAATTTTAAAAAAACCATGGAAATGTGTAAAAGAATATTTTTTGAATCTTATTTTCATGATGATGGGAAAATTAGGTCATTATAGAATCTTTAAAACAAATATTCTTTTTACATTTTGATAAATAATGTTAAAAAATAAGCATACAAAGAATGATAAAAGGGTTTCTTTTTAAACAATTGTTAATGAATGTAATTTTTTTTGAAAATGAAATTTATAAACTATTGATTCATTTAAAAAATATCCACGAAAACATTTAAAATAACATTGAAAATGAATAAAACTATTTGGAAGGAATAATTTAAATTAATATTTTTAAAACAATGTAACTGACCTCAAGTCTGAACTACACTCCTTTTTATTTCAACTGTACAACGTAGAAAAATTAAATTAGTTATATACAAATTAAAAACCTATTTTATGTTCATTCAATTATAATAATTCCATATATTAAATTCTTAATAATTTTATTTGTATTTATTAACTTGGTTATGTTCATTTTGGATATTTTGGGGACATTCGGTTCAAAAATTTAAAATAAATTTTATAGGTTTAATATAGTTGAAATAATTATCATTCCATTATCCATAGAATATTAAAAATTTAGAAAATATTATTTTTAATCCATTAAAAAATTTTAGAATCATCCATGGAAGGTGGACATGAAAAAAAATCACATCACTTAGTGGAATGGTAGTATACACATACACACGTGTGATGGTATCATTTCATAATTTATGGGAGAGTTATAAGTTAATTTATATCTTATATTTATATGTTATTACTGTTATATATATTCATTTTATCCATAAATTTCACCACACACATGATATGGTGATGATAATTCCAATACATAGCATTGTGGAGGGGTTAGTCCACACAAATACATGAGAGTTGCTTTTATTTCTTATAAAATGAAAAAAGAGATGAAAAAAAATTATCTCATTAAAATAATAAAATTTAATTATATATATGAAATTTCAGAAATTATATTATCATGATTATAGATTTTTTTGGATGTGAAAGAAAAATTGACATTAAATCTATCGAATAGGAGTTATACCTCTACTTTGATGACCCTCATTTTTAGTACATAGTAAGGCTTCTAGGATGGAATTTTGGGTAGAAAATTATTATTAATAAATTATGAGGATTGTTTAGAATGGATTTTTGTAATTATGTTTCAAGGAAAATGGATTAAGAGATATTAGTTATAGAGGAGATAAGGTTCCCATTTCAAAAGTGAGGTGGGTTGTTATATTTCAAATAAATGAAATATTAATATATATAATATGACTCAATCCCATGAAAAATTCTTATTAACATACTTATATTCAAATATAATGATAATAAGGTATAAATAAATTCATAAATTATAATTTATGTATGTTTATGTATAATATTAAACTATATATTTTAGTTTAACCTCCTCATTAACCATGTTTAACCTTACCCGTTATAATAATTTTTTCAATCATTAAAGATCATGAATGTAATTTATAATATTATAAGTGGAAAATAAAAGAACTAAATAATGATTTAATCAATAATATCCCTTATAAATGAGTTATTATATCATTTTAATGACATTTAAGTGATATAATAATAATTTGTTCACACTGAAGACCCTTAAATATAATTTTTTGGAATATTCAATACTTGTGAATTTAAAGAGATCATCAAAAAAATTTGAAGATAAACTATATAAGTTCAAAATATAAATTATAATTATCCAATTAATTTTATTTAATACGCCGAATCTTCAATTATAATTTTATTTTTCTTTTAAAAATTTTAATTTACATTCTTTCTCTACTTTTTTTACAATTTGTTCCTCAATGTTGTGTAAGAGCAGGTAGTTATTCAATAAAAAAATTAAAAATATAATAATAACATAAATAAATATTAATATACATCAATTTTCTTATATATATTATTTAATATATTAATATTATCTATATCCATAACCTAAAAACATAATAAGCAAGAGAAGGTGACATTTGGTAATTACTCGTAACATAAAATAATATAAAGGTTGTAATTAAAGGAATATAGATCTGTAATGACATATTATAATATATTTTCTAAAAATGTATATAATAATAAAACTAAATAATAATAAAAAAGATATTTTATGACCTTATCACAAATTTTTATCCTCCATTTACTCATATGACTGTTTATTAATATTGTTATGTTTTAAAAGATGGAACTATTCCTTTGGAAGAAAAATTAAATTTACCACAATTATAAATTTCAACCACCATATTACAAATAACAAAAATGTTTTAAAGATTAATTTCCTATAATATGTAAAAAATTGTTTTATAAAAGGGATCAACGCACAAATTGAACTATTTTTTAAAAAAATATATGTTTTATACATAAAAATGATTATTTAAAAAAAATCTTTTGTAATGTTGCTTTTCATAGAATTACATGATTTTTATTATGAAATTATAATTATACGGATTTTAGAAAATTGAAATACAAGGTATAACAAATAAATTACATTGATTAAATGATTTGAAATGTCTATTTTTTTTAAAAATTATATTCACTATTCACCAATAAATTAACCTTTTAAAAAGAATCCAAAATAATTATCTTAATAATAGTTTGACATGATGATTTCAAAAAACTATTTATATATATTCAAATAATATTAATAAAATATGATGAAATTCTTCATAATATTTAGACAGAAATTTAAATATGAACAATTTTCAAAGAAAAAATGATTTCATACTCATTCCTTATCTAGTATTCGCCATTAGATGAGTGATATCTTATTTTATTGGATACAGATACTTTAAATTTATATAAAATCAATAACCTATAATGAGTAACATAATTGTATTTGATAAAAATAGTTACAAACAAAAAAAAATTTTATGGAAAATATCATCTTAAAAATTATATACTATTTTTTTAAATGTATTTCTTATTTCTTAGTAATTTATCAATAATTGTTTTAATAAAGTTAAATTCCCAAATAATATTTCATAATTTGGTTACTCATATTCATACACATCAAACCAAATACAATTTTTTAATCATTAACATTTTCTAATAATTTTTTATAGTATATCATAGTTTGTTTTAATCTTTGTATTGTGTGTTATACACACAATGAGTCATATTATTATATTTAAATAGAAATATAAGTGTGTTATATTATACCCTCCTTAAAGAAATAACATCTATGTAATTATAATATTATTATATCCAAATAGAATTATCATATTACAATAATAGAATTAGATATATATTTTATCTTGAACAATAATATCGAGATTAAGATGATGAAAATTATTATTTCATAAGGAATGTAGCCCTATAATACTCATACATATTAATAAATTTCTAAAATTATACCGTGATATTTTTGTGAATTTTTTTGGGTATTAATTTTTACATTTGAGAAATTATTTTTCCACAAAGATAAAGATTTTAAGAAAAAATAATAATTTGGATTTATTCCCATTAATAAGTTAAATTCCACCCCTCATATGTTCTTAAATAAATTTACACTTCAATATTTTCTCTTATTCCATGTGATGAGTATTCAGAATGATTTTTCCATTTCTAAAGCAGTAAAATTAAAATTGGACAGATTAAAATTTCCAAAAATAATGAAATGTTGTTCCTCTAATTTATATCTTTTAACCTAAACCAGAAAATGATAGTAAAATTTAAAATAATATAAAATATGATGAAATAAAACTATAATCACCAATGATTCTAAAAAATAACTCAACATACATATTAAATCATTCCATAAATAGATAACTATAAAATATAAATATATTTGATAGGCCAAATTTTAATTCAAATCATTATAATTTTTTTAAAAATTATTATTTTGATATAATGATAGTATTTATCTCCAAATAACATTAATAAATACTTAGTTAATTTACTAAACATTTATATTTCCAAATTAAATATTCTCTAAAATATTCTTATCTTCTCTATTGATTACATTAATAACTATAAAGATAAAGTTCAATCGTATTTATATTCAATTGACAATTCACTATTTATTTCCTAAATAAAATACATTCATAGAAAATAATATTTTCATTTCATTTAGTCACATTATTTTTCTAATATAGTGAAATTCATTTAAAAGTAACCTAATCACCCACTTAGATAATAATTTGTTCGCTCCATAGTTATCTATATGATAAATCATATGTTTCAAAATATTAATAAAAAATTTTACAAATTAACTTTAGTTACCTCGTCATCATAGATCATCTTAATTATTAAGGTTATCAATACCTTTCAACTTATGTCCACAAAAAAATAAACTCTTTATTTCATATAGGCTTTCATTACAAAAAACCATAAACATAAGGGTTGTATGTACCTAAAAAATTTATTAAAACTCAATAATCTGTAACTAAACAAATCATACTATATAAGTCATAAAAATTGGTATATGTTACATTAAACTTATGATTAAACTTATACATATTATCCTATGATGGAATATAAAACTCATAATTTATCCTTATGTGATAAAATACTAACCCCTTAAATTAACAAAAACTTTCTTCTAAAACCAACTAATGATAATTGATCAAAACATACATAAATAAAACATCATTTCTATTAATATTCATTAACTTCCCAATAATATGGCTCTAAAGACATTATGGTTTTAGTATATATTATGTATAGATATATAATAATCATATTTCATGGAATATATCTATCATATCCCATAAATATCTTCTCAAATTGTAACTATATTAGATATATCCTACATAAATCATATCATCATAACTTAGGGAAAATGGAAATGTATGAAAGTAGGTCTCATATGATCAGTAATGGTAAATAATCGAGATATAAATTTATTAATATAAGCATCATTAAGACATGAATAATTTTATGAGATCGTGAACATATGTAAATAAGTTCATAACCCATTATTCATAGATCATAATGCATGATTCTCACCTAAACAATTAACTTTTTAAATAAATGTGTCCTAAGGGAGTCATCATAAATCAATCACGATCTCCAAGAATATATCACACATATATATGAACTTGTAATAGAAATTGTGGAAAAATTATAATCATAGAAATTACGTTCATTACTCATCATTCAGTTGAAAGACCAAATATTCTTACTGTTCCATCTCCCCTCTCATAAAATTCCTCCCCATTTAATCTCTGCTTTACAGTCCAAAATCATGTTCATTTAGAATATTCATAACTAATTATAATCCCCAAATTCTACCCCAAATCATATAGTACTTTTCAACATTATAAAAACAATCTTGGAATTCATTAGGTATAAATATAATGAGGTTTCTTGAAGAAGATGTAATATTTCTAACCATGAATTTTCATTATAATTATATTTTAAAAATCCATAAAGTATTCTAAAACTATTAAAACATAATACCCAATTTTCCATATAAATATATATTTGTTATTATTTAAATGTAATAACCACTATTAGTATCCTCTTCCATCGAATATTTAATGAGACCATAGATTTTGTGTACTATGGACTAACGTCTTCCGGACCGATGTAATTTGTTTTCCCTTATCACCACTCATGGATGTATGTAATATTTTATTTAAAATATTTATATTGTATTTATTAAATTAATATGATTTTTTAATTATAATTTCACACATATATTCTAAATTTATATTTTATTCGGAAATAAGAACTTCACTCTATGTTTTTGTTGACTACCTCCTGCACGTAGCGATGTGAAATAATATAATTTTATTATTACATTGATTTTAATAAACATAAATATAATTTATTAAAATGAAATATTTTATATCATAATTGATTTATAATTGTTAGATATTATTTAATTTTCTTACAATACATATTTAAAAAAAATAGAATAATCATTCATGTGTACATAAGGCCTACCATCTCCTTGAATGGTGTAATTAACATTCCCATTTTTAACTTCTATATACTATTAAAAATAAATAAATAATGGTTATATAATTTATTTAAATAATTTTTAGCATTATGGTGATTATTTAACAATTATAAATGTAAAAATATGAAAATTAATGAATAAAAATATACATGAAAATTGAGGAGAATAATACCAAAAATAATAATTTTAGAAACTAAATGTTAATAAAATGGTCATAAAATTATATAATTAAATATAATATTATAAAAAAAGACATCAATATTTTTATTTAATATATTTACAATAAATATATATTTATTTTATCAGATGTTCACATACATATGATCGAAATCAAATTTGATGTTATGGTTTCTCATCTCACCTTTAATTTTGTGAGACATATTTCATATTCACCACTTATGTTTATTTTGTGGTGTATATTCTTCCCCATTGATATGATATATAATAAATACATTTATCATCATGGATTTTTAGATTATTTTATTTATTAAATTGTGATTATGATTAAGATGTCACCAATGTGGTAAAGGTATATGTTGCAATCTCATTGTTTATTGGGATTATTCTTGAATAATTTTATGATAATGAAATATTGTTATATATATTTCATAGAAATAATGAATTTTATTCTCCAGATTTTATTTTTACAGAATAAATAATTTCCTCTCATTTTCACATATTTAATAAAATAATATACAACAACAATTTTTTAAGAAAAACTATCTTCATTTCCCACATCGGTCAAAAACTATTTTTTCCATTTACATGTTTTATAAAAATGTATTTAATAATATAATAAAAGTATATACATGAGTTTTTCATAAAAACAAAAACAATTTTTTAATTTTTACAAAATAGTTTTAATGAAATGTATGAGTTATTTTCTAAACGAGGTACCATAAACTGTTTCGCAATATTATAAAATGATTTTTTTAACATATAAAGAATGTGAAAAATAACAGTAAATCTTTTAAAATATATTGATTAAAATAACTATAATTATAAATTTATTTTTAAAATTAACAATTTTTTTTCAATAATCATAATTTTTTTATAAAAATGTTATTTTCAAAAGAAAGCATGTTATTTTCTACAATAGTGATATTTTAAAATATTATTTATATATATATATATATTTATAAATGAAAAAAACATTATTAACATTAATCCCCATTGGAAATATATTTTAATGATACCATTGATATTATTTCAATAAATGGATTATGAATAATTGGATTGGGAATGTTTTATTTTGATACCATTCAACATATTACTCTAAATGTGTTTTATTTATGTTTATTGATTGGGGAAAGTATTAATATCTCATATTCAAGAATTTCAATAAAAAAAATCAATTGACCAAGCTTCACCACATTCATATGAGAAATTTATTGGAATTTGTATGTGTTGGGTGGGACATTCAATATACCATTGATGTGTTTGTATGTCTCATGAGAAAAACTAGATTTTTTATTTGTCCAATTACATATGTAATTCGGTATGATTTGATTGAATAAGTCACTGACACTGTGGTTATGATGTCAAAAAATATGAATTATCCCATTATGATATTACTTATTTATTTTCAATGTGATTATTCCATTAGTTAAAACATCTGAGGATATGTTTCAAGTTTATGTGATTATTGTTTGTAATTACTCGACCATCTTCTTATCCATCAATAATATTTTCATGAAATATATTTAATGGAATGGGTCTTAGTTATTTTCATTTCTGTATTGATAATGTGTTGTTTAATAATGATTTCTTCCATTGTACGCATTCCCTTAGTGAGATTTAGAGCTCTACTCTTTCTTTTATTTTCTTTCCCTATGATGTCAGGAAATGTATTGTGATTGATAAATAATGGTATACCAAGGTACATTATGGTGTTTTCAAAGACATTCATATGGGGTAATTTATGTTATCTAATATAATGTGAATTTCATGTATGCATCTAGTTTTCCATGACTAATAAGGTATTATTTCCTATTAGATGTAATTATTTATATCTATCAACAGTGTAATTAAGTGACTATTGACACTAGGATACTTGGTTATGGGTCTTTATAGTTGATATTAGATAATGTTTAGTAATACCCTAAAAACTAGATGATGCAAAAATGTATTAGGTAACATGATCCTATAGATGAATTTCAGAATAATTCTAGATATATAATAAAATCATAATGGTATGGTAAGGTATAGGTTATGTGAATTTCCATGAAATACAACCAGGTTTAGACACTAGACATGGATTTTGTTCTGCAATAGTTTTACCAAGGGGTAATAACTCTAAGAAGGGTGCATTTTTCATTGACTTGATCTATACCTGGTGCATGATATAAGAACATATTAAATACCTATATTAACACTCCAAAGGTATGTTATTAGGATAAGTCACATATTATTTACAAAAATTTATGAATTATTTAAAAATATATTTTATAATTTGTAATAATTTTCTAAAGAAACCATGTTTATCGTTATGATATTATCTTGGCATAAATTTTTCAATATAGGATAACTGTTAAACTATTTTTGGTTTTATATATAATGTTCCTAGATGATTTAATCTAATATACTATATACCATTATTTAGAAATGAATCCTTGATAATGAAATGAGAACTATATCAACACATGTAATCCATGTAGGGATTTCCCTCCTAGGAATGGTAATTATTTTGGGGTTGAATATTTCGACGAACTAGACCCAGATGCTACTTAAAAGTTTCCATGAGCTATGGGGTCCATGCGGCCTCAAGAGCATCGTCCCAAATGCTATCGGATTCCAACTAGAAGAAAGGCCCTTGGGTGTGTTCATGGGAAGACTATGCCCTCATTAACATAGTGTAGAACAACTAAGGAATATAAAGGAATAGTAAATAGAGGAAGAAATATAAATGATATAAATAAACAATGGAAAAAACTGATTCCATAGATAATGGAGACTAACAATAATTGCATCAATTGTAACAGTGATGATGTGTTGTCATATCACTAGAAAACTGGATATCATGGATACAAGACAGTATGAATAACATTTTGCACAAGGTTAAAGAAAATAAAGACTACTCTAAGCATCCTGAGGTCCTACTCGGTCATCTACTATCTAGCTCTACCCTATTAACCCAAAATCACGAGTTGTAAGCTTTAGACACCTTTTTTCAATAATTTTAACAATGTAATCTACTCTGGTTTCCAAATGGCGCCTGGAGAGGGTATGAGATAAATCTCAGGGGGCCACCACCCATGGTGTCTATAACATCTATAATGTCTAAAAGAATATAGTAGTGTGTAGGCATGCATATATAATGTATATAAAATAGTACAATGTAACTAAACACCCATGTACCTTCTTCATCCCTCTATTTTTGAATGAACATTTAACCAGTTCATTAATTATATAATTACCATTTAATGTTAATAGGTCATGTGAGTCATAGCCAACATTAAATCGTGATAATATATGTAGTAAATATCTCAAGGCATAACAAGGAAACCTGAAAATGATATCTAGCGAGGGATGTGTAGGGTAATAACAAAGGAAATATAAAATGATGGAAATCTAACTCAGTAGTATATGAGTATAGATAAGGGGTAAGAGTGTAAACGAGGGAGCATAATCCAAGTAATTCCACAATAAGGTGCCTTCTATGGCTAGGGAGTGCATCCATAGTAAAACATGGCTAATCAAGGACTATGTCCAAGGAGTGTATCCATGTCACCTACTTGACAATTCAGTATCCAAAGAGTGGATCCAAGGTATCTTATAATATTAAAAGCTAGCCATACGGTAGTATACTATTCATCCAAGGAATAGATAACAATGAGAATATACGTGGGTGTCATCCTAAGAAAACATCATCCTTGAATCAGAATGGGGTTTCCGAGACCTAGGTTATTGTCCTCTCATAATACCATGAGATATCGAGTCAGTCCATTCCTATTTGATAATGTAATAATGAGATATTTCATTTGGTCTAATTATGGCATTCCATTAGTGTGGATAGGTCATGTATAGTTGAAACCATTTATTTATTGGTCTTAGAGTTTTCTTCTATTAGTGTGGATATGCCTAGTAGTGTTTCAACCATTTAATGAAGCATTAGTTAAAAAATAATGAATATTAAATTATTGAGGCTTACACCTCTAAATTCTTTTAACATGAAAGGGTTTATTAATACATTTAACCTTTATTCAATCTATTTTAATAAGGCCATGATATATACTTATTATACATTCCATTCCACATTTCAAATTTAATAATTATTTGAACACTTCACTTAGACATGTCAAGTGGTGAGAATTCATGGTACATGAAATTATAAAATTCTCATTAAAAAAAAATTTATTATATGATGTCTCACCTTTATGAAGGTTAGGAAAGTGAACACCAGAATAGTTTCTCAAATGTGTTGAAAAATTAAAAACACAATTGTGGAATAACCTTTGACATGATATAGATTGAGTAATTGGTGTACCAATAACATTTAATCACATATTTGGAAAGATCATAACTATTTAATTCTATCACGTATAAGCATGGAATCTAAATTTGAGAGACAGTCCCTGATGGGGTCTGTTGGCCCCAAAAAAACATTCCAATAATGAAAAAAATTATGGATGAGTTATAGACTATGCACCTTATAGTTTTCTGATTATCCTCCTCTGGTATTGGCCCTTTATTTTCATCGGATTAGAGTACATATTAGAAAAGGTGAAATTTTGTCACCTATAGAGACCTAGGTTGAGAGTGGAGGAGAATAATAATGATTAAAATATGGATCGAGTACTTACCGTTGTGCATCCAACATGACGAACAGAAGCTCGATCATATGCAAAAAAAGAGATCTCTTGATCCCCAGCCTTGGCCTTCAAAAAGCTCCAAAATGTTAAAAATAGGGAAAAATACCATTGGTTCTTGGATTAGGAAGGAGTACAAGGATTTAATGATCATTAAAAGAAAAATTGGGAATTTGCACATAAAATAACTCATGCACGGTTTGTTATACCATGCCCAAACTATGCAGAACGGTTCTTATGAAAATCAGATCCTCCAAACAATTTGATCAATCAGTGCACAAACCATGCATGGGTACCTAGGAAAAAGGGGTACTCCCAAGGTTATGCAACATGGTTGTGCATTAACCGTGTGAGAAGGATCTATCTGAAAAATCACCATCATCACAGTTTAATATAAACCATGCCATGGTATATTTTCTAAAAAAAGATGGGTTTCGAGTAGGGAACACCACCCGAACACCCATGGAACCATTAATAACTCATTAGGAATCCATATTATGTCAAAATTAAAGATTTAGACTGAAAATTAATGGATCCAAACCCGAGGGAAAGATTATGTTTATATAGTATTCCCACCTTAAAAGAGCTCTCCCCTGAGTTTTCCTTCTAAAGGTAAAGAAACACTATCTGATATCATCTCTGGCCACTAAGAACATACATCAGCTTCCCCCTCCCAAGCCTCATCTTGTACTCAGTTATACAACCATATCAGCTATGCATGAGGGACAGGCTTTCCTCAGAGAACCTTTCTACGTTGGTCAACAATGCGTACTAGACACTCCTCATAGGTAGCATTAGAAAATAACTCAAAATCCATGAGATCAATGGTATGAGATAGGTCAGCATGATATTGGAGAATTTGCGAGACATGAATGACATCTTTAATAGAACGATACCTCTGAGGTAGTAGCAACCGATAAGCTACCATCTCTACCCACTCTAGAATTTCAAACTGCCCAAATGAAATGAGGTGACAGCTTTTCCAACATTCTAAATCGTCAATTCCCTAACTTGGATGATAACAAAAGGAAAAAATGATCCCCAACCTCAAACTCAAGAGGTCTTTGATAGTGATCAGCATAATAGTTCTATCCAGAATAAGCATAATTCATATAATATAGGATTAACAGAACTTGTTTTGATGTATCATTAATGAGTTGAGGAAATAGTAGGGTTGCATCACCTACCACTATATTAAACAAGGGTGAATGACATATCCTACCATATAAGGACTCAAAAGGAGCTATATGTATTGTCACCTAAAAATGGTTATTTTTAGAAAATTCGATAATAGGAATATACAAATCGCAATAATGGAAAAAATTAGAGAAACATGCTTGGAGCATATCCTCTAGAACATGTATGTCTGTTACGATTGTCGATCCATATGGGGGTGAAAAGTTATTCTTAAAATAACCTGAGTCCCCTTAGCTTTCTGAAAATCTTCCCCAAACCATGATGTGAAACGATCATCCCAATATGAAATGATAGTATGAGGAACCCCATGAAGACATATGATCTTAAAGAAAAACTGTCTTCTCAATTCATCTACAGAGAAATTCTACCAAATAGTTATGAAGTGGGGGGATTTTGTTTGTTGGTCAATGACTACCCAGAAATCAATTATACCTCTTGGATACTTACCTAAGCTAACAATGAAATCCCTTGAAACATTTCCCCATTTCCATTCTAGTACTATAAGTTGCTATTACAAGCTTACATGTCACTTAAACTATCCCTTCACCTACTATTAGGTAGAACACCTACTGATGAATCCGGGAATATGATGTTTCATTCCAGGAAACTAATACTAGTGTCACATATATGGATACATCTTCGAGATACTTGGATGGAATTCCCACTTAGAAGAGTGGGAATCTTTCTTCAACTAATATCTCATATTTTTAGAATCCCAGATACGTCCATTTAGATGTAAAATGTTTTCTCTATCCACAAACTAATTCAATGGTGGGTTATCTCCTGATATAATATCACAGGGACCGAAAACATAAGGATTTGAAAAATACATACTCATCACTTTTCAAGGAGGGAAGAGGCTACTACTAAGGATGATAGGTATGACTTATCGTGATTTTTATAAATCTTTTGACGATGTTCAGAAATGATGGCCAGTAACATCCATTCATTACTGGCTTCTTGCATGACATGTGTTTGTGTTTTCTGACTCAGTGCATCAATGACCACATTTCCCTTTCCTGGATTATAAGAAGGCTCAAAATAGAAGGATTGTATCTATCCACAAACTAAATCTTTGGTGGGCTATCTCATGATAAACTATCATGGGGACACAAAACATCAAGATTTGAAAAATACCTACTCATCTATTTTCAAGGAGGGAGGAGGTAACTGCTAAGGCTGAGTGGTATGACAGCTCATGATTTTTATGAATCATCAGATGATGTTCAGATTTGAGGGCCAGTAAAATCAATTCATTACTACCTTCTTGCACGACATGTGTTTGTGTTTTCTGACTCCGTCTATCAACGACAACATTTACCTTTCCCTTATTATAAGAAGGCTAAAAATCGAAGGATTGTAGATATTCAACCCATATCTGTTATCTGTGGTTCATGTCTTTCTATGAAAAGTTATAATAAAGGCTATTGTGATCTGTATTCACAAAAATGTGCTCACCAAATTGATAATGTCTCCAGGAACATAAGGCATGGACAACTGCTGCTAGATTGATGTCATGCATTGGGTAATTTCACTCAGGAGGCCTCAACATCTAGGATCCGTACACAACAACATATTCTTATTTCACACAGAAATCTCATATTCCAATTCCTGATGCAACACAAAAGATGATATAACCATTACCATATTCTGGAAGAATTAGAATTGTTGAAGTGGAAAGCCTCCTTTTCAGCTCCTAAAAGGAGTTCACACATGCTTCTTACTACATTAACATAACAACCCCCTTTCTAAGCCTAGTAATTGGTGCAGAAAGACATGGGAAGTCCTATATGAAACACCATTAACATCCAACCATCCCCAATAATCTTTGGATATCAAACAAATTTTTGGGATACTCCCAAGAAACTAGAGCATTGTCCTTTTCAAGGTCAATAGATACAGCTGATTCTAAAATAATATGACCCAAGAAGAGTACATTGTCGATCCATAAGTCACATTTAGATTGCATGGAATAAATATAATGCTCTCTTAGTGTACCTATAATTATCTCAAGAAGTTTCGAATGCTCGTTATGAGTGTGTGAATACACTAAGATGACATCCACAAAGTCCAAAAAAAGTGTCTAGATTGAGGTGGAAAACACTATTCATCAAATCCGTGAAAATGGATGGAGTTTTTGTATGACTGAATAACATATCCAGGTTCTCATACAGACCATAACTACTGCAGAATGTGGTACATGTTATTTGTGAGGTTCTGACTCACACATAATGATAACCCGATCTTCAGTCGATCTTATAGAACACCTTTGTTCCACATCGCTAGTGGAAGTGATCATATTTTCGAGGAAGTGGATACTGATTCTTGATTGTATGCTATTTCAACCTTATGTAATTATACTTAAATGAAGACTTCCATCTACCTTAGAAAAAATCACCAGTGAACCCCAAGAGGATGTACTTGTCCTTATAATGCATTTGGACTCTAAGTCCTCTATCTTCCTCTTGAGCTCTTGAATCACGGAAGGTTCCATTCTGTATGGTGTAATGGATGTCGGATCTACTTCTGCAACAAGATCAATTGTAATCTCTACCTCTCTCATGAGAGGTATTCTAGAAAATTCATTAGGAAATACTTACCTAAAATGATCAACTACATGAAGGAGATTAGTTTGAGAGAAATCATATTCCTCGATGAAAAAATTATCAATCCGAGTGGTCACTTCACCTATCCTAGGATGCTTCGGTCCATATTTCCCATCCTGGACATCACACTCACATATGAAAAGATAAAAACTTCCTTCTAGATATTTAAAAGAAACCCTATAATGATAGCAGTCTACAAAGTTATGATGGTGGAATATTCTGTCCATAATAAAAATGAAATCGAGGCACATAATCTCGAGAACAAAGAGATTCCATAATAAAGGGTAACTGCCTAACATAATGGTAGAGTCTCTGTACTGGAATATTCCCTCATTTTGTATTCCCAACGGTGTGTTGAGGGTCATTACACCATATTGATGTTGTATCTCTAGTCCGAGACATTCGATGACAGATACAGAAATGAAATAGTTTGAATCACCTGCATCAACCAAAGAATAGAAAATAGTAGAGACTACTAGAATAATGCCTAGTAATTTAGATGGTAATGCAGCATGATCCTTGTGTATTAGTTGTAAGGAATGCATCAAACCTAATCCACAACCCTGTGTAAAAAATGGGCAGCCATGATTAGGACTGCTCTGTTGGCATTATAGATGATCTGGGATCGAACTACCCTGGATATGACCTCCTCAACCAGAACCATTGGAGCTATTCCGAATTCCTGCATGACTCATCGTAAAATAACTCTCTCTTGAATGTGGATCATGAATAATCCATTTTCCACTTGAAGCTGGTGGAAAGGTCCTATCGAAACACTGTAGACGACCCATACAACCACAATATCAGCACTCTATAGGTTATCTATCACATTGGGGATTCTTATGCCCTAGTTTTCCACAATATAACACCCCGCAGACTTCTCAAACTGGATACTCGGGCTTCCATTACCCTGATAAAAAACATTGATGGATCAATTCCTTCTTCCAAAAAAACTACTGGCCTGACATTACATTGATCCTATAATTCTGGTACATGCATTATCTCTCAGGTTACACTAAATGGTAAGGGAATGATCAAATATTTATGGAAAGGTAAGAAGGATAATGAAATTCACCTGAGTTTGGATGGCATGCTAGAGTGTATCTGGAAATTGTCATGCGCACAAAAGCTCATCACTAGTTAGAAGTGGTGAAAAGTGATGCCAATCAATGAAATGTGATGAATATTCCATAACTAACAAAGAACCATGTTTGATATGCAAGAACACTCTGGCTCTATTGGCTCTCTGTGCATGAGGAAAGAACTGATCATTGAAGGCAGTCTGGAAATCAACCTATGTCATGCTACGATGAAATAGTCCTAAGTAAAAAAATCCCACAAATTATTGGTCAAATAACGAAGCATGTGTGTAACATGATTTAATATCCTCATTGGAAGTGCATTTAGATGCTCAAATGTAGAAATTATGGCCTCTATCCATGAATTAGTAGCCTGAGAATTGTTATCCCTTGAAAACTAGAAGCATAAAGCTGTTGGAACTCACGAGTCAGCTCTTCCATTGTAGGTGCCACCTGTGGATAACCATTCATGGACTACATCAGAAGATAGAAACTATCACATACTTCAGCATGAATGGTTGTATCATGTACATTAGGTTGTTCGTCGCGTGGAAATTCCATAATTAAGTTTGGTGGCTTAAGGACCACCATGTCTGGAGCATGGTCATCACCTCCCTCCTAACGAACGACATGAGGATGACATAGTGACATCATTAAACAAATTCCACAGACACTTCTTAGAATAAGATTAGGAGCATATGATAGCATCACTAGTGGAAACTGAATGTAAGAAAAACATACTACCCAAATTATACTCACTAAACTACCCGCATAGATCACAATGAATTGGTAAGATCTCATGTATAAGTTTTAGGTAATATTGTATTTAATTACCATGTTCATGCCTTTATATTTAATAATCATGACATGTTAGGATAAGGATGTGCCACCAATTTATTTTATATTTCAGGATTCACATTATAATGGATAACCTTTTCCGATGAATCAATCCCTAAACACCTATCCTCAGAAACCACACCCATTTCATCATAATATAATGGCTCGACTCGATAAATTACTCATCCCATCCCATGAGGTCCTGTACACATCATGAATTGAGACTAGAAATCTCTCAATCATAGACAAAGTAATACTTGTAAAATCTAACAATAAGAGTGTCACTCAACAATCACTAGTATATCAAGTAATAAAATACAGTGAGATGCACAAATATGGAATGGAAATATGAATGGGTTTTGAATTATAGGTGACAATAATGATGCATGTTTCAATGATTCTTTCCATTATATCATTGTGATAAGGATGAAATAAATTATCAATAGATTAATAATCAAAAACACTACCCATCATTTGAGTCACCAAACGGTGAAATAATAACAACTGAAATTGGAAAAATAGATTATATTATGGGTGACATAAATTTTACCCAAAACAGGGTTCACAACACCAAAGAATGACTAATGAATAAGTCCCAAGAGTATCTATTCTCTAATACATTGTCTCCAAATAGTAAATAATGAAAAGAAACCACATATGACTCCACATTGTGATGACTAGGACCTAGATTCCACATAATGGGTGCCCTGAGCCTGGTGATCCACATGCCCTCAACCGCAAATTCTGAAATGCCAAAGGCTTCCGATTAGCAATGTGGGAATAGGTGTGTCTGTGGGAAGACTATTCCCTTATTAGATGAGTGTAGCATAGAGGAAGGAAGATAAAGGAATGGTAAACATTGGAAGCAATATAAATGATATAAAAATAGTGGATGAAAACTGATGCCATAGATAAATGAGAATAACAATAACTTTATCAAATGGAACAATGATGATGTATTTTATTGTAAATAGGAAAAAAGAAAGCATGGATTCAAGACAGAAGGCATAACATGGTAAACAATGTCAAAGAAAACAATGACTACTCCAGGCATCCCATTGTCCTACTCACTCATCTGATAATAATATCCATCCTATCAGCACACAATCAAGAGTTAGGAGTTATATTCTTCCCTTTATAAATATATGCAAACATTAAATCTACATATGGTATCAAATGGTGCCTAGAGAGGGTGTAAGAAAAATCTCATTAGGCCACCACCAATGGTGCCTATAACATTTGGCACATGTAATGGAATATAGAAGAGTTATGGAATGCATATATAATGTAATGAAAACAATACAATATAACTGAAAACCCATGTAATTGATTTAGCCCTTGACTGGTTTCTGAACATATAACAACTTCATTAACTATGTAATTACCATTAAATGGTAATAGGTCACGTGAGTCTTATCCAACACTGACTTCACCTCATGCTGACATAAGTAGTGAAGGTATCAAGGCGTAACAAGGAAACATGAAAATGATATCCAGTGAGGGAGTTCAAAGGTAATATTGAGGGTAATTTAAACTATCAGAATGATAACACAGTATTATTTGAGTCTAGATAATTGGTAAGGATGTATTACAAGGATCATAATCCATGGAATTCCACAATAATGAACCTATCAAGTCCAAGGAGTGCAACTATGGTAAAACCTGACTAAGCAAGTATTGGGTCCGAGGAGTGTATCCAAGGAACCTAGTATTCATTGCTTTCTCTAAGGAGTGTATCTAAGGTATCCTATAATAATGAAATGGGAAACTATGGTGGTATACTAGGAATCCAAATAATATAAAAGAACCAGAATCAAAGTGGGTATCAACCTATGTAAACAACATCCTTGAATCAGAATGGGGTTCCTGATACCCAAGGTATTCTCCTAAATGAATCTAAGGAGAGATCGATTCAGTCCATCACTATTTTATATTGTAATAATGATTTAATTCATTTGGTTAATGTCTTTCCTTACATTAGTTTCTATAGGTTAATTATATTTGAAATCATTTTTTTATTTTTTCCGGCATTGTCTTATGTTATTGTGGATAGGCCATGTAGTGTTGCAACTATATAGTTAATTATTTGTTAACCATTAAATCATATTCAATAATTGATTTTCACTTAGATACCTTCCATCAACATGGATGGGTTCCTATGTAAATGTATCCTTTAATCAATATCTTTTAAAAATTCAGTATTTTATACATAGTATAATTTTCATTCCACATTTCACATTTAATAATCCGTTTAATCACATAACATAGGTGGGTCATGTGTTGAGCATACATGGTACATGCCGTTATGAAATTCTTATTTAACAAAAAACCATTTATTATAGAACGTCGCAATTTTATAATGTTCATGCAAGGTCACACCTGAATATTGACTCAAACATGTCATAACAATAAAAACTTCTACTATGAAATAACATTCGACATGAGCCAGATTGAGTTATCGGTGTAACCACTAACAACTAATAAAATATTGGGAATGCGCATAACCATAATATTCTAGAATGTATAATCACGGAATGAAAATATAAGATATGGTCCCCAATGGATTCAGTTATACCCACAAAAATATTCCAATAAATAACGAACTTTCGGGATGAGTTATAGGCCACCCATCTTATGGTTATATGACCCGAATCCTCCTGTATCACCCAATGTTTTTCTTCAGATCGTAGTAGATCTATGAAAAGGTAAAAAACAATCACTAGTAGATACCTAGGTCGACAATGAAAGAAAATATTAATGACTATAAGGGACTTGAGTACAAAATGTTGCACATCCAATGTGACAAACGAAAGACTGATCGGATTCTTGACGCATGAGATCTCTTGATCCCTATCCTTGGCCTTCAAGAAGATCCAAATTTGTGAAAATTAAACTAAAATATAGCTATTTATCATATTAGGAAAAGGGAGGAGAATTAAAATATCATTAAGGGAAACACTGGGAATTTACCCATAAAATAACCCCCACATGTTTTGTGCGCATAGTTTGGAAAACCTTTCACAAACCATGTGGAAGGGTTCTGCTCAAAATCACATCGTCCGCATAGTTATATCAAATTGTGCGGAAGACATGTATGGGTATCTAGGAAATGGGTTCTTTCATGGTTAGGCAGCATAGCTGTACACTAACTGTGTGGGTAGCTCTGTCAAAAAAATACCATCATCATGGTTTAATCTAAACCATACGAATAGTCTTTTTATCCAAAAAAGATGGGTTTTGTGCTCCTAAAAAGCCCCAGACCCCCATGTAACCATTATTAACTCATTTGGAATACATATTAAGTACAAACTAAGGATTTTGACTGAAAACTAAAGGATCTCTATATGAGTGAAAAACTCATGTTATGATCTAAATACATACCAACAATGAGTATTCTACTGATCCACAATGTGGGGTATCAATGTTATACCACTTTATGCATCAGAAATTACCATAAATTAATAGGAATAAATTTTTTTATTGTTTAGAAATGTATAAGTTACCAAGAGAAGATATTTTCAACATAATATGTAATTAATGGGCGAATGTTTTCATGGATGTTTATTATCCCTTATGAGGTACATATCAATATTATTCAATGACAGAAAAGAAAAAAATTAATATGAAATAGAAAAAACATGTTGATGTATTTTATTGTGCTCTTCATTGAAAAATATTTCCCTTACAAGCAACGATAAGATATGGAGTTACAATTCCAATGTATATGAAAAAAGGAATATAAAAATGATTCTAGGTATGATTCCAATGTTGTAATGTTAGTAAGACATGTTTTAAAGTACTTATATAATTCAAAGTGAGTTATTAATCATTTATTTCATTATATTTATTTAATACCTTTAATGTAACATGTGTCCAAAACATTATCAACATATGAGATCATAGAATTTCATGATATAAAAAAATATAAACAATTATACCTGAATTATGTCTTAAAATGGAATTATGATAATTGGTGTGTGGGAGAGAAAAAAATTTCTAATGGGAAGATGAGAAAGTATGACATTCCCAGAAGTGATAATTTTGAATGTAAACACTCATGTAAATAATTAAATGGGGTGATAGTTTTTTTCATGTTTAAATAGAATTTACATGGAATGTGAATGATATGGTAAGAAAGAAGCCTATAATTCACATTATTTCAATAATAAAGAAATGAGTAACAAGAAAAATTAATTACCCTTATGTTAATGGAATATACCATAGAATAAGATAATATGCCATGCTAATGATTATTCTATTAATACATCCATATTATAATTCTTAATGTGCTTGTGTGTTTTGATTTAATAATAAGGTTGTAGATTTATTTTTACTAAGAGTATTTTGGTGATGATAATCTTGAAAGGTGAATGGATTGTAATTATTTTGGAAGAATATATGTCTTCATTTATGATTATGATAATAGTAATGGATTCCATAATGGGTCTATGATTACATTTATGATCATATTATAAATGTTTTAGACAACATTATTTGATATATATGATGATTTCATTTCTTCGAGATTAAAAATATATTTGGGGACATTTATCTATATAATACATTATTTTAGTTTATGTTTTAATAAAAAATTATTTGGAGTAAGAATGGCTTTATTTGTTTTTAAATTTGATTAATGTTATTGATATGCATTATGTACAATATGATCATTGATGTTTGGTTAATAATTTTAAATTAAAAATATTTTTTGGGGGAAAATAAGCCACATTGAAAACCCTTGTGGTTAAAAAATGATTTGATGACCAATATTATTTTGAGGTTAATTGTCATATTGTTTTGGGAACATTATTGGAATTATATTAAAATGGTTTTATAAAAATAATAAGTAGGTTTTTGTGTTACAACCCATCACATCTGGAACGGTGGTTGGGCATAAACCCACAATCCAAGGATGAAAAGGTGCATCTCCTACCACTAGCCTATGTAATGTTATGGTTGATATTAAACGATTATTAAATAAATTATTTGATGGTAAATACTTATAGAGTGTATTATATTGAACATTGGTTGCTACATTTGATGTTTTATGTTTGATGAATTATATTGGATTACTCAATCTAACAATAAGGACCCAACCTTAATCATTACGTACACCATTAGTTATGTCAATAATTCACATTGATGATCTTTTCAGGTTTAGAGTTATAGATAATGAGGCTATAACTATTACATAATAGTCCCAAAAATCACATGTATATAGTTACACTCAGTATCCACTTTTTCCTCCAAAGGAACCCCATTAAAAACATGATTTATTTTTTTGGATATTAATATTCTAGAAATATTCCGTTCTCTTATCCATCCTTATACATTGAAGAAAAAAATTTCAAAATTGTGGGTTGAACAAAAAATATCTCATTAAGCTACATAAAAAAAAATGAAAACCATTAGTCTATTTAAAAAATTGTAACTCATTTATTGATTTTCAGAGATTAACCAAAACATTTTCACAGGAATAACACTCATTGTTTTTTCTCAAATAAATACAATAAACTAATAGAAAAAAATTATAACTCATTTAGGTGACTTAGATAATAATATACAAAAAAACACTTCCAATCATATTCAATTGGAATAACTATATGGACAGCTTACAAATTGAAGATCTTTAATGTGGCTCACCCAACGTATAAGAAATTCTAGGCTCACTTATCAGCTATAATGGGACTCATCCCGACATATAAGCTATAGCGGGAACACCCATGAGTTATAATAGTGATCAAACCTTCGTATAAGCTATTTCAAGCTCACTCGTGAGCTAAAATGGAGAACAACCTATCATATAAGCTATATATATCTCACCCATTTCATATAATGCTAATGTAGGATTTCAAAAACACCTTAATCACAAAAACCTTTTGAAAAAGTCATCTAACACCATTTGAAAAACATTTCCTTAAAAAAAATACCATTTTCATTTAAGATCCAATTTTCAATACAAATATACCCAAATATATGAATAAGGGATTTTTTTAAAATACATTAAGGCTTTTAGAGGATGCCAAATATCAAATAACGGTTACGGTGATGGATAATTCATTTTTTCCGTATATGTTAAAACAAATAACATTCCTTTGTAATTTTTTAAATAATGTAAAATGATTTTTACAAAAATATTATTTTTGAAAACACTGAATGAATTTATACATTCACATAAAATGTCCTTTATATTCATTTTATATTCATATAAATAAATATGTAAATTAATATCATGAATACAATGATTTGGTAATTAAATCTCTAAATGTTCAAGGTGTCCCATACCATATTGAACATTTAAATCATAGTCTTCATGAATTGATACATGACAATAGTTTTGATAAAATATTGATAAGAAATTTCATAGTGGTTCTATATATACATTATAAAATAATTTAGGTTTATATTATTATGAAATTCCTCAATTAAATAATATTCAATGAAATCCCTAACCTTGAGTCTGACTTGTCACTTATAATTGTTATGTACCTCTAAATGGAGTAACTTCTTTTGATTGAAGCCAAAATTATTCCTTGAATTGCCTTTTCTCAAGGTCATCATTCTAAGAGGAATATAGCGATGTTGGGATCTTATTTCAAAAAAAAGTTTAAGATCCAAGGGTCTTGAGAGGTGTGAGATATGTTGGTAGATTTGGTGGCCTTTTATTGGTGGGAGGAGAGGAACTTTAGGAAATTCTAGAAATATTAATTTTTTATAAAATAAATTTCTATTAAAAATTGTCCAAACACATTTAATTAAAATATAAGATGATGTTGGTTTGAATACCCATCATCCAATAATTCTACATAGGTTTTGAATTTTTTTATCCATATCTTTAAAATTTAACCCCTATTTTACCTTTTTTATGTAACGCCCCAACCCCAATTTCCCTGAGTCGGTGCATTAGTACATATCATTGGCATGATCATAAGAAAGATCAAGTCTTGAATGACCGATTAGTTCAGTAGTCTTGGAAACACTAGACACATCCATAAAGTTTACATTACATCAAAAATTGAAAACTAAAAAAAATCTTGTATCCACACTCATATCCCCTTATACTATACCTACAAGTCATTCATAAAATACTTCTTCGCATCCTGGGAAAAATAAAATATAGAAAGGGGTGAGCTCAAATGCCCAGTAATGATAACAATATAGCAGAAACTTTTATAAATAAGCATAAACCTTTAAGGCAATGTATAACTAAAACAAAAGCCTTTTAAACTTGAACTTTAGAATAATATGGAAAAAATAAAATGAAATAATTCCATTTACTTATTCACATGGATACTCTACTAGTCAAATAATCACATGCGATATCAATAACCACTTTCATAATGATGGAATTCATAATTCCAAACTATCATAACCACATAGCCAAGGCCTCGTGCCAAGACTAAAAATAAGATTTTGTCAAGGCCTTTTTCCAAGACACTAGTTTGTCTCATGAGACCTACCGATGCATCGAGGAGCTATAGTGGGCTCCACCCGTCACATTTATGTCCAATTCATTCCTTATATGAACAGGTTTAAACATAACATAAACATTCGTTTTAAAATTAGCATATAAAATGTCAATACTTTCTCCATAAACCATGAAAGGTATAAAAATAACACATCCACAGTCAAACATATCAGGAAACATTCAATACAATATGAAAGTTTTGGATCATTATAAATAAACTTCAAATAAGCTTAAAATCCATCAAAGGATGTTGACATAGATGAAATCAAAACTATTTTAGAGGAATATATATTTTTTAAAATCATTTAAAAGTAAAACAATTATAAAATAAAACTTTTACATTGAAAATATTCATAAAAACTTGTAATGGAATCTTCTATGAGTTTATAACGGCGGAAAATAGCCGCACCCACCATATAAGTTAAAAACACATTATTTCCTTAACTTTGTCGAAATGGTTAAAAAGGACCTTGTTTGGAAAACGATGGAAAGATTCCTATATAAACCTCTAATAAATAGTCAAAAAAGTGTATAAATGGATTTAACCCATATTCTGTAAAACAAAAAGAATGTTTTGAAATACATTTTTAAGAAACATGGATGTGGATGTTAAAGAGGTCCTAGGAGATAATTACGTATAATCAACCTCAGATAATGATGAGATTGTGAAATAACCCTTACCTTGTAATTTTACTTGGTTGAGGGTAGATTAAAATCCTGTATAATGGTGAAATAATTTTTATTTAATTATACAAGAATCATATACTTTAATATGATATCATATATGATCTTTTAACATTGATTTGTTAAAAATATCTTAGTATTATCGTTGTTTCAGGTGTTAATATACTCGTTTTCTTTTTTATGTTTTGTTATGTTAGCCGTGTTTGTAATGTATAGGTTGTATCATACTCATATCCAGAATGATATTAAGTCCTTAAATATTATTTTTAATCATCCAATAAAATTTATTCTTGAATGGATACGATGGGGAATGAACCTCATCGCGTTCATGGAGACGATAATCCGTATGTACGCATGAGCGACAATATCATTATTTTGATATTAAAATAATATATAATTGGATGTTATATCATATATACAAAATCATTATCATGTTATAATTATTTTTTACATGAATTATAAATCATTATTATACCCATATAAATAATAGTATATTGAATAACAATTACACCACAACATGGAGACGGTAGGCCGTATGTCCGCACATATGATGACATGTCTTTCAAGGGATGTATATAATAACAAATTTGTTTGTTCTATAATTATAATAACATCAAATTATATAGAAGTTACTGTATTTATTATTTTATAATGGAAATAACAAGTAAAGAATAATTTGAAGAAAAAAGGAACTTTAAAGAGCGCGGTGGAGACATTACCTCTTCTTCATGTTCTTATTTTGATTTGATCAAAAGGGATCCCTTGGATAGTTTTATAATCAAAATAAAGCCTCTAGGATGAAGTGTGGGAAGTTGAGAGAGTATTTGGGTAGGGCTTGGCCGAGCCAGAAGTCTTTGAATGTGTGATTTAGTGAGAAGGGTGAGTGCCCTTTTATAAGAGGGGTAAGGGGAACCTTTGGAAAAGCTAGAAATATTATTTTATAATAAAATCATATTCGGTTTGTAATGGCTCCAAAGTGTATTATTTAAAGGTTAAGGTGGGGATGGGTCGAAAACCCCTCAAAAAATAGGTTTTAGATAGGTTTGGGAAAATATATTGACCTTATCATTTAGTTTTAACTCTTATTTAATTAGTTTGACACTTACCATGTCACTTTGTATTTTTATAATATATAGTTAATAAACATTCTATATACCTCTAAGAGACCACCAAGTGGTCCAGTAATGATACACCTATCATGATATAAGTCTTTTGGCTAAACCATAGAATTTTACAAATTTAATATCAATTAGTAATATAGTATTTGTTTTAAAAACTCTTTTATGTGATTTTTTACACTATTCAATAATTGATTTCTATTAAAGTTTTAACAACATAATTAATTCAAAACAAATTCATTTAAGAAATTATATAATGTCATATTAAGAAATAAAATTCATGGATTTCATCAAAACATTCAAATTATATTAATTTTAACATTTATAATACCAATTATTTTATTCTTTCATTAATAAGGAATATACTGCATCATTATTGTGTCATAAATAATATTAATTATTAAATGTCTAAAATAAATAAATAAAATACAATTATGTAGGAAATATTTTTATATTTCTAATGAACACTTATAGTCGAAAATCCTACATATATAACCCTATGTAATATTTTTTTTCTAAAAGGTATATGCTTATGTAATTTTTGTATTTATTTTAACTTAATTAATATAAAGTGTCATTATCCCTTAAAAGTGCCTCCATGGGGTCCCAAAATCGACCCAAAGATGCCCATGGACGTACCTGTATCAACCAATATGGTTATGACACATTTTAGGGTAATTTATTATTATAATAATATTATTTTTTTACCCTTATTTACCAGATTTACCCTTTAACCATGGTAAATAAAATATTTACAGAAATAATTATTCAAAATGTCTAAAAATAAAAAATACCTATTTACATAATTTGGATATCCTGTTTCCAAATATAGAATCCATTTTTCCACATTCAAAACACAGAAGTGGCAGAAATAAATTTTAAATTAATTCACGTTGTTAAAACAAAAAGTGTGTTTTTAAGAGAGAATAACTATCAAAAGATTGACACCTGTTCATGTCCAGTTTAATTGTGAAATTATGTCCAATGGCCAAAATTTTATTAAATGGTAAAAATATACTCTAAATATACTTTAAAAACACTCAAATTCATAATTTATCAATACTAATTATTTCGATTATAAAAGTTGTTTTCAATTAAAATTTAGTAATTTTTACTATTCATCAAAATATAAGAAAAGTTCCAAAATTTTACCATAGGCTAATTTTGATATTCTTAATCCAAAAATGAAGTCAATTGTGAGGGATAAAATTTATAAAATTTAAAAAATTAGGTATTACTATACATAACGGCTAGTTTGATTGGTTGTGGTGTGTGTTAGAACTCGAAGTTGTGTACAACACACACTATTGCATTACTCAAAGGGAAATGTATCGTGGAAGCGTGGGGTGTTACATTCTAGTCTCCTTAAAATAATTCCATCCTCGAAATATCTAGAAAATTATTATATAAAAAGACTCAGGTGGTTCTTCATCATAAGTTCCTTGGGTTCCCATGTTGCCTTTTCCATCTTATGGTTTCTACACAAAACTTTTACCAGACGAGTCGTCCGGTTTCTCTGTACTTGTTCTCTCATATCAACAGTACTAACGGGCTCTTCATAGTAAAACATATTGGGTTCCAGTTCTAATTCCTCATAGGTGAGTACATGCATTGGTTCAGGCATGTATTTTTTCATTAGTGATACGTGGAACACATTGTGAACTTTGAGGATATTTGGAGGCATTGACAAATGGTAAGCTAAAGCCCCAATTAGTTCTAGAATTTCGAAAGGACCGATGA
The DNA here is from genome assembly GCA_963277665.1 of Viscum album. Taxonomy (NCBI): domain Eukaryota; kingdom Viridiplantae; phylum Streptophyta; class Magnoliopsida; order Santalales; family Viscaceae; genus Viscum; species Viscum album. Next base: position 142,775,514 of record OY728123.1, on the reverse strand, counting down.
ACCTGGGACTCAATTTACCTTTCTTTCGAAAATGTATAACTCCCTTACATAGAGATACCATCATGAAAACATGATCTCCTACATGAAATTCCAAATCTTTCCTTCGATTATCAGTATAGCTCTTCTGCCTACTTTGAGCTACTTTGATGTGGTTTTGGATTACCTTTACATTTTCCATCATTTCGTCCACTAGTTATAGGCCAACAACTTTTCTTTCACTAACATCATCCCAACAGGTTGGTGTGCGACATCTCTTTCCATACAACGCTTCATATGGTGCCATCAGAATACTTGAATGAAAGCTATTGTTATAGGAAAATTCCACCATAGGTAAATATTGATCCCACATACCTTGAAAGTCAAGTGAGAATGATCTCAAAATGTCTTCTAAGGTCTGAATTGTCCATTATGATTTTCTATCTATTTGAGGGCGGTATGTAGTGCTCAAACGAAGTTCAGTATCAAAGGCCTTTTCAAGACTTTTCCAGAATCTTGATGTAAAACGGGGATCACGATCTGAGAAAATCAATAGGGGAACTCTATGAAGTCTCACAACTTCATTAATATATAGTCTTGATAGATGTTCAAGTTGTATATATTCTCTTATAGCAAGAATATGTGCTGACATGGTAAGACGATCAACAATGACCCATATTGCATTGTTCCTTCTAGGAGTATTTGGTATCCCCATGACGAAGTCCATCGCAAAATTAACCCATTTCAACTTTGGTATGGGAAGAGGTTGCATAAATCCTCCAGGCTATTTCCATCCAGCTTTCACTTGTTGACAAACTATACATCTTGACACAAAATCAGAAAACTTCCTCTTCATTTTGTCCCACCAAAAATGTGCCTTTAAATCTCTATACATTTTGGTTCTCCCAGGGTGTATAGAGAAATTGGATCTATGAGCATCGTCCAATAATTCCCTTTTTAGATCAGGTACATTGGGAACACAAAGTCTCTTCCCAAATTTCAAAATTCCATCTTCTTACCAAAGGTCATTCAATCACCCATCTTTCACAGCTTTAATCTTCTTTTGAAACTCTTCATCACCGATCTGAGAACTCTTTATCCTTTCTAGTAAATATGGTTTGGAAACCATTTGAAAAAGTATTGCTGTTTCACCTTCCATGGTAATTCCCATATCCATCTTCATTAGATCAATGAAAATAGGATCCCTTTCAATTCTCATCATGTTCATAACTCCATGATATTTTCTGTTCAAAGAATCTACCACTTTATTTTCCTTCCTCAAGTGGTAGTATATCATGAAATCATAATCATTGAGTAGTTCAAGCCATCTCCTTTGCCTCATGTTGAGTTCTTTTTGTGAGAAAATATACTTCAAACTCATGTGATTAGTATAAATCTCACATTTTTCACCATAGAGTTAGTGCCTCCATATCTTCAAGGAAAAGATCACATCTGCTAACTCGAGATCATGAGTAGGATAGTTTTTCTCATGAATTTTCAACTGTCATGATGCATAGGAAACAACCCTATCATTCTGCATAAGGACACAACCAAGTCCTTTCTTCGATGCATCACTATCAATAACGAACCCATCATTCCCGGATGGTAGAATAAATATAGGGGAATTGGATAATATTCTCTTCAGTTCTTCGATACATACTTCACACACTTTTGTCCAAAAAAATTTAACCCCTTTACACGTGAGATTTGTTAATGGGTTAGCCAATCGGGAAAAGTTCTGGAAAAAACATCGATAATAACCTACTAAACCAATAAAACTGTGTACCTCAGTTATACTCATTGGTGCTGGCCATTCATGGATTGCCTTGGTCTTAGAAGGATCAACATAGATTCCATCCGTAGAGACAATATGACCAAGAAAAGAAATCTCCTGAAGCCAGAATTCACACTTGCTAAACATCCCATATAATTCATGTCTTCTCAGAGTCTTTGATATAATGCGCAAGTAATTTTTATGATCTTTTTAGCTTTTGGAGTTTACTAATATATCCTCAATAAATACCACTACAAAGTCATCAATATATTATTTGAAAACTATTTTCATTAGATCCATGAATACAGAGGGTGCATTAGTCATCCCAAAAGGCATTACCGTAAACTCGTAATGCCCATACCTTGTTCGAAAAGCTGTCTTCATAATTTCTTCCTTCTTCACACACAACTGATGTTATCCAGATCGAAAGTCAATCTTTGAAAAGTAATGATCTCCATGTAGTTGGTCAAATAAATCATCAATGCGAGGTAGGGGATACTTGTTCTTTATAGTTATAGCATTGATATCCCTATAGTCGATATATAACCTCATAGATCCATCTTTATTTTTTACAAAAAGAACAGGGGCTCCACATGGAGAAACACTAGGACGAATAAATACCTTGTTACTAAATTCCTCTTGTTGTTTTGTTAGTTCAACTAATTACATATTGGCCATTCTATAAGGGGTCTTCGATATAGGCCTTGATCCAGGAATTAAATTAATGGAAAACTCAACTTCTCGTTCTGGAAGATGTCCAGGTAAATCTTCCGAAAACACATCTACATATTCTTTCACAACAGGTGCATCCTCTATTTGAACATTCCTTTCCTCACCCACAATCATTTCATTCTCTACCTCCCTAATAATTGAATTTAGTTGAGCTACTGGGGGTGGATCTAGATAAGAATTAGGCGGTGAAGATTCTACTCTAAAGATAAGGTGTTCATTATCATCATCATCAAAAATCGTAACCACTTTCTTCTTACAATAAATCTTCGCATCATGGTCCGAAAGCAAATCCGTACCGAGGATTATATCAAACTCAATCATAGCTATGACGATGAGATCAGTGGATAAAGAACATTTATGTGCTCTAATGGGGACTAACTCACAAAAGTTTATTGCAATGATACTTCCCTTAAGAGTTTTAACTGACAACCCACTTGTTAAATCAAATTGGAAATATCTAATTTTCTTAGAAAACTGGGAAGATATGAAATAATGAGATGATCCAGAATCATATAATGCATTTTCTAAACTTGAGGAAACAATTAAATTACCTGCCACCACGTCTTTCGGAGCTTCTACCTCAGCATTAGTGATATCATATGATTGGCCTTGATCCCTTGGCCTTTTCTGTGGTAAGTTCCCTCTAACGCTTAGGACATTCATTTATATAATGTCCCATCTTTCTGCAATTGTAGCATTGGCCATCGGTAGCTTCCTTTTTCCCCTTACAATCACGAGCTTAGTGGCCTTTTTCACCACACTTGTAACAGACACACATTCCTTTTAAGGAAGTACCAGGGTGTTTCTTCCCACATTTACCACAGGATGTATATTCAACCTTTCCCTTTTTCCCCTTATTTCCATTCCCAGATTGATCAGCAGATCTCTTCTTCTCTTTCTTTTCATTAAAGTCATAAGACATAGAGAATTCCTTTTCTGTCTTGATAGCACATGAGACAATGTCTTCATACGATGATAAGGATTGCGAGACTAATGCTCATCGGAGAAACAGTTTTAACCCTTCAAAGAAATGATAAATATTACTTCTTGGGTTACGTATATAATCTCCAGCATACCTTGCTAACCTTGTAAAGTTATCCTCATACTTTGAGACATTCTCATCCTCCATTTGTCTCGGACTCAGAAATTGCATGTCCATATCTACTCGATGGTCACAAGGAAAGTATTTTTCTAAAAATAGATCTTTGAACTCCCTCCATTCAATATTTGATACTTCATCATCTTCCTTCGTGTTTTGAATCAATGACCACCATTGATAAACATCTCTTATGAGGCAGTAAAATTTCATGATAACTTTTTCCCTTTCACTACACCCCAAACCCTAAAATATTTTCTCTATGGAACTTATCAATTTCACAACTACTAATGGATTTGTACTCCCATTGAATGTTGGTGGTTGCTGCATCATGAAGTGATCAAACATTGATCCTCCACACTGTGGATCAGGGTGCTCCATACGGGTAAGGTTATTATTCATAACCTGAGTGAGTTGTCCCAGTATGGTGATTAGTTGTTCAGCACCAGTTGCATCACCAGCTCCACAATAATTATCTTCATCAGGAGGGCAATCCCTACATGGAGTGTGTGCATTGATATGGTTTCCATTTCTTCCACTAGACTCCATTTCTAAACAATGGCATAAACCAGATCAGTTTATGAATCAAAATACATAATTCCATACTTGTAAAACACTTAACATAAATTGAACTATTTATGGATATAATCCATAATCATAAAAATGTTTTCTTTTAGGAAGTACATAATCATAAACCCTTCATAATTATTTGTAAATAAAATGAGAGTTATCCTAAAAAAATACCCAAGGAGTGTCATAACCAGGAGTGCATCAAGGACCGTTGTCATGCACCAGTTCCCATTCGAGTCTAGCTCAAATCGGTGTTTTCGGGTTTTACCCCTAGGTACATCTGTGCCAGAGCCGCCTCTACCTGCTCATATCCATAAAGGTATGTATTTCTCAGAAAACTCCCAAAATATATACAATACCAAAATTCTTGGAAGTTCTTCTATACTAAACCTCAATGTCCATCATAGATCTATGTGCTCTAATCGGAGTTTATCTATATCTAGATTCCAAGGTTTGTACTAAACTTTTTCTGATACCAACTATAACGCCCCAACCCCAGTTACCAAAAGTTGGTTCATTAGTAAATATCATTGGCATGATCACAAGATAGATCAAGTCTCGAAAGACCGATTAGTTTAGTTGTCATGGAAACACTAGATACATTCATAAAGTTTACATTACATCATAAATTGAAAACTACAACAAAATTTTTGTCTCCACACTCATATCCCCTTATACTTTCCATGCAGTCCATTCATAAAATACTTCTTCACATCCTGGGAAAAATAAAGCATAGAAATGGGTGAGCTCAAATGCCCATTAAGGATAAAAATATAGCAAAAACTATTATAAATAAGAATAAACATTTAAGGAAATGTATAACTAAAAGAAAAGCCTTTTAAACATGAACTTCAACATAATATGGAAAAAATAAAATGAAATAATTCCATTTAGTTATTCAAATGGATATTCTACTAGTCTAATAATCATATGAAATATTAATAACCACTTTCATAATGATGGAATGCATAATGACAGACTATCATAACCACATAGCCAAGGTCTCATGCCAAGACAAAAAATAAGATTTTGTCAAGGCCTTGTGGAAAGACACTAGTTTGTCTCATGAGACCTACAGATGCATCGAGGATCTATAGAGGGCTCCACCTGTCACATTTATGTCAAATGCATTCCTCATATGTATAGGTTTAAACATAACATAAACATTCGTATTAAAATTTTCATACGAAATGTCAATACTTGCACCATAAACCATGAATGATATAAAAATAACACATCCACAATCAAACAAATCACAAAACCTTCAATACAATATTGAAGTTTTGTATCATAATAAATAAACTTCAAATAATCATAAAATCCATCAAAGGATGTTGACATAGATGAAATCAAAACTATTTTAGTGAAATATCACTTTTTTTAAATCATTTAAAAGTGACATAATTATAAAATAAAACATTTACTTTTAAAATATTCTAAGAAGCTTATATGGGAAGCTTCTAAAATTTTATAATGGCGGAAAATATCCACACTTGTCGTATAAGTTAAAAAACATTCTTACCTTAACTCTATCGAAAAGGATAAAAAGGACCTTGTTTGGAAAACGACGGAAAGATTCTTTTATAAACCTCTTATAAAAAGTCAAAAAAGGGTATAAATGACAGTAACCCGTATTTTGTAAAAAAGAAATAATTTTTTGAAATACATTTTTATGAAACATGGATGTGGATGATAAGGAGGTCCCAGAATAAAATTACGTATAAACAACCTAGGATAATGAATAGATTGTGAAATAAACCTTAAATTGTAATTTTCCTTGGTTGAGGGTAGGTTAACCTATTGTATAATGGTGAAATGATTGTTATTAAATTATAAAAGAATAATATACATTAATATGATATCATATATGATCTTTTAACATTGATTTGTTAATAGTATCTTAGTATTATCACTGTTTCGGGTGTTAACTTACTCATTTTATTTTTTATGTTTTGTTACGTAATACATGTTTGTAATGGATAGGTTGTGTCATACTCACATCCAGAATGATATTAAGTCCTTAAATATTATTTTTAATCATCCAATAAAATTTTGTCTTGTATGGATAGGATGGAGAATGAATCTCATCACGTTCATGGAGACAGTAATCTGTACGTTGGCATGAGTGACAATATCATTATTTTGATATTAAAATAACATATAATTGGATGTAATATTATATAGACATAATAATTATCAAGGTTATATTTATTATTTACATGAATTTTACATCATTATTATACCCATATAAATAATAGTATATTGAATAACAATTACACCAAAATGTGGAGACAGTAGGTCGTACGTCCGCACGTATGGTGACATGTCATTCAAGGGATGAATAGAATAATGAATATGATTGTTACATTATTATAATAACATCACAGTATATAGAAGGTAGTGTAGTTATTATTTTAGAATGGAAATAACAATGAAAGAAGAAGTTGAAGAAGAAATGAACTTTAAAGAGGGTGGTGAAGATGTTACCTCTTCTTCAGGTTCTTCCTTTTGATTTGATCAAAATGGATCTTTAGGATGGGTTTCCAATAAAAATAAGGCCTCTATGATTAGGTTAGGGAAGATGAGAGAGTACTTTTTCATGGGTTGTCTGATCCAAAATGCTTTTATTGTGTGATTTAGTGAGAAGGGGGAGTGCCCTTTTATAAGAGGGGTAAGGGGCACCTTTGGAAAAGCTAAAAATATTATATTATAATAAATTCATATTTGGTTTCTAATGGATCCAAAGTGGATTATTTAATGTTTAAGGTGTGTATGGGTCGAAAATCACTCAACCAATAGGTTTTAGACAGGTTTGGGTCACTAAATTAACCTTATCTTTTAGTTATAACTCTTAGTTAATTAGTTTGACACTTACCATGTCACTTTGTATTTTTATATTATATTGTTAATAAACATACTATATACCACCAAGAGACCCCCAAGAGGTCCATTAATGATAAAAATATCATGATATAAGTCTCTTTTCCGAGCCTTAGATTTTTAGGAATTTAATATTAATTAATAATATAATATTTGTTTTAAAAAACCTTTTATATGAATTTTGACACTATTCAATAATTGATTTTTGTTAAAGTCTTAAAAACATCATTAATTGTAACCAAATTTATTTAGGAAATACTATAATGTCATATTCATAAATAAAATTCATGGATTTCATAAAAAATACCAAATAATATTAATTTTAACATTTATAATACCAATTATTTGATTCTTTCATTAATAAGGAAAATAATGCATCATTATTGTTTCATAAATAATATTAATTATTAAATGTCTAAAAATTATAAATAAAATTAAATTATGTAGGAAATAGTTTTATCTTTCTAATGAATATTTATAGTCAAGAATAAAAAAAATATAACCCTATGTAAAACTTGTTTTTCTAAAAGATATATGCTTATTTCATTTTTGTATTTTTTTACTTAGTTAATATAAAGTATCATTATCACTTACAAGTGGTTCCATGGGGACCCACAATCAACACAAAGATTCCCATGGTCGGACATGTGTCAACCAATAAGGTTAGGACACTTTTTAGGTGAATTTATAATTATTATAATATTATTTTTAACCCTTATTTACTGGATTTACCCATTAACCATGGTAAATAAAATATTACGGAAGTAATTATTCAAAAAGTCTAAAAATAAAAGTTACCTATTTCCACAATTTGGATATCCTGATTCCAAATATGGAATCCATTTTTCCAAATTCAATACACAGAAGTGGCATAAATAAATTTAATATTAATTCCCGTTGTTAAAACAAAAAGTTTGTTTTTAAGAGATAATAACTATCAAAAGATTGACACTTGTTCATGTCCGTTTTAATTGTGAAATTATGTCCAATGAACAACATTGTATTAAATGGTAAAAATATATTCTAAATATACCTTAAAACCACTCAAATTCATAATTTATCAATATTAATTATTTTTATTAAAAAAGTTGTTTTAATTAAAATTTATAAATTTTCATTATTCATCAAAATATAAATGTTATCCGAAAAGTTACAAATTTTATCCCTAGGATAATTTCGAAATTCTGAATCCAATAATGAAGTTAATTTTGAGAGATAAAAGTTATAAAATTTAAAAAATTAGGTATTACTATTCATAACGGCTAGTTTGATTGGTTGTGTTGTGTGTTAGAACTCAAAGTTGCGTACAACAAACTCTATTGCATTACTCAAAGGGAAACGTACCGTGGAAGGATGGGGTGTTACATTTTAATCCTATAGTGATATCAGGTTATTTACATACTATAAGTTAATTTTATCACCATGTGTTGTCAAAAAAAACACATAAAAAGTAATTTATGACATATTAATACATTTCATAACAATTTGGATGAATCATAGTTTTTTAAAAATTTAATATCATTTAATAAACTATTATATCTTTTAAGTTATTAATTATTCCAAATTTTGACACTATTCATACTATGATTTTAAAAAAATTCATATCATAATTCCTCTGAACCAAGGGAATTAAATAAAATAGAATTTTTCAATATCATAAAGAAAATTATTTTTTTGGAATTAAAATAATCAAATTAAATTTGATTAATATTTATAATATAATTTATTTGAATCCATTATTAATGAAGAAATCATTGCATCATCATTGTGTCACAATTTAATTTTTTTATATAATGTCTAAAAATTATAAATAAAATATCATGATGTAGGAAATCTTTTTAGATTTATATTTACTATTTATAATAGAATATATCACTTATATAACGTCATATAAAATTTTTTGTAGTAAAATATACCTGTATAGGTTTTATTTAGCATTAAATTATTTTTTATTACATTCCATTATGACACCCAAGAGGCTCCATGGGGTCCAAAAATAGACCTATTGATTCCCATGGTAGGAAATATCTCATCTAATAGTATTATTACATGTATTATTGTATTTTAATTTTATTATAATATTATTTTTTATCCTTATTTTCCAGATTTACCCTTTAACCATGGTATATAAAATAATTAGTGATGTTTTTATTCATAATTTCCAAAAATAAAAGGTAATTATTCAAAAAAATTGGAACTTCTGAATCCAAATATGGAATCCATTTTTATAAATTAAAAACACTAAAGTTATGGTAATCAATTTAAAATAAATTCTCATTATCATATACAAATATTATTGTTTTAAAAATTAATAATTATCAATGGATTGACTTGTTTTTATGCACAATTTCAGTGGGAAATTACTTTCAATGACCAAAATTAAATTAAAAGATAAAAATTTAATCTAATTAAACTATAAAAAAATTAAAAAGACAATATATGTATATAAATAAATTAAATTAAAAGATAGATGTAAATTATAATACAGTATTTTCACTATTAATTAAAAATTTAATAGTATCATAAAATAAAAATAATAACCAAAGTAAATTTAGGTGTCTCTAATCTATGTAAGAAGTTTATTATATCAAATAAAACATTTAAATGTAGAAAAAAAATAAATTTAAATAGGGATCTCCAACAAAAGTTTGTAAAATTATATTTTTAGAAAAATACTTCTATTATCCAAAAAATGTAATTTATTATTATGTCATATCTAAAAAACATATAATATAAATTAAAAAAATTACATAGATATATATCAAGTTTCTTCATTAAATAAATATCTATAAAGAGTGATATGATTTGTTGGCACAATGTTTCTCTTTCGAAGAGGGTTTTATAATAAGATATCATTTATATTCAATTCGTTCTTATTTCCATTCATAGTAACATTAGTAAGTAATGAATCTTTATATAAAAAATCATATAACATATTTAAAAATTAAGTTGATATTATTCATTGTCACCATTCTGACGGTTATGCATTAATTACCATTTAAAATAATAATATTTATATTGTAATGTTTTTTTGTATAACTAAATATTGTGTGAAATGTATGATTTCAGAGAAACCCCTTGTTGTGTGTCGAGTATAATTTTGGAAAAAGTGTCCCGTATAATGTAAAATTAAAAAAAAATTCAAAAATATTAAATAGAAAAAAAATTTATTTTTCTATAAACACTTAGTTCATTACATCATTACCCCGTTTTGGAAATTGTGTCCTTATAATTTTTAAATTGGGCTAAAAAACATCATTGAAAATATCACATTATAAAAGGAGTCTTAAAACTATCGCTTAAAAAGAAATAAAAAGTACAAAGGTCACCAGATAAAACAACTAAAATGATGACATGTAACAAAATTGGATTTGGAAGATAATCTAAGTGTCATGTTCTAATAGAGAGTGATAGAAAATATGATCAAGTGAAAGTTAAATACCAGGAAACCATAAACATGTGATTGGTTAAATGACCATTGATTCCTTAATTGAAAAAGTAAATAGAAATATTTTTTGTTTTAAGTTTCTTTTCATAAATTTTAATATTTTATTCATGATATTGGATATTAACATAAGTAAATATAAAAATATTTCATGTAGATTATCATCATTTAATAAATTTAAACTACAAACTCATCTTTTCTTCAAAGGATGAGTATTCAAGATGACTTGGTAACACCAGTAGCACTAGAATAAATATTTAGAGAATCACAATATAAGAAAATATTTATTATATATTTCCCTTTTATTTTTAAATTAACCAAAACAAAAATGGTTAGTAAAATATTAGATAATCCCTAAAAGGATAATTATACATAAAAATAAATACTACTCTTATTCTCAAAAATTTAACAAATAATAGACAAAGTTCAAAAAATACCACTCAATACACTATTGTCCTTTACATTCGTAAAAATATTACAATCTAACATTGAAACAAAAAATTCCAAAGTATTTGATCCCATAGTCTTCTATGATAAATCTAAACATTTGTAACCAAATAACATCGACCACTCAAAAAGTCTCATACAGAAAAGTAATTAACCTAATCTAAAATTATTTATGATAGGTTCATCAATTCCAAAAATAACCCAAATCCTAATATGTCCACACAAAAACATATATTCGTCCAAAAAATATTCTAACCATTACTCCTTAAAATAAATACCATACTATTCTCTAAGGTATATTGTGTTCCAAAAAGAGAGAACGTCTTCCAAAATAAAATTTATCACATAATCACAAAATATTTTTCTGTACTAATGATATCCCTTTGATGAAACACAAGTTCCCAAAATCAATATATTATTGATCTATAAAATAATTTAATTAAAAATAATACGTTATACTAACCAGGGACATCATGTATGCCAGTGGTAGGAGATAAATCCAAGTCTCACTTTGGTTGTTGTTTTGATTCCCACATATTTATCTGACATGAAGGGTTTCCACATGGTTTCTGTGTTGTATTTTTTAAAAAAACTATATAATTATAATATAATAAAAATGTGATAAAATCCTAAAAAATAACCATAACATATTTTAACCATAATGGATATCTCATACCTATAATTTTCCATCCCATAAAATAATAACCCACAATTTCCTCAAGGGTAAATTTCTCTATAAAATTCTGTTAATCACCTTGAAATGAAATAATCCTCAACAAGGGTTTCTAAATCATTGATATTATAACATACCGTAAATTTATAAACCCATTATTTTATATGTAAACCTTATGAAAATATCATACTCTCCAAAATTGTCTAAAACATTACTCTAATTCCAAATATAATATCACACCATTAAACATTACATAATCTTGAGTTATGTGAATCATTCACATTGAGGAACATTAAGGTTTAGAGTTTTATATAATTAGGAGATAACTATTACATAATAGACGTTTACATTACATGTGAACACTTACACTCAGTATGCAACTTTTTGACTAAAGGAAACCCTTTAAATAAACATGGTTTCTTTTTCTTGACTAAAATATTCTTTACTTCTTCAATTTTGTTCTCTATCCTTATAACCTATAGAAAAATATTTCAAAAAATATGGATGGAATTAAAATTTCATCAAGGGACATAAAAATAAATAAAACCATTAGTTTATTTAAAACATGGTAACCGATTTAATGATTTTTTAGAAAACTAAACAAAACATTTTCAGATGAATAACACTCATTCTTTTTTCTCAAATAAAAAAAAATAAACTACTAACAAGTAACTAAAATTCATTTTGGTGACATAGAGCATAGTATAACTAAAAACCATTCATCCACATTCAATTTTAATAACTATATGGTCGAATTCCTAATTGAATATCGTTAATGTGGATCACCCTTAGTATAAGCTATATCGGGCTCACCCATTAGCTATAATAGGGCCCATCCCTTTATATAAGCTATAAGATGCTCGCTTGTGAGGTATAATTGGGCTCAACATTTCATATAAGGTGTGTCGGGATAACTGGTGAGCTATAATGGGGCCAAACCATTTGTATAAGATGTTTCAGGCTCCGTCATTTCTTATAATGTTTATATACCTTTTTAAAAACACATTCATCATAAAAATATTTTAAAAACTCATCTGTCACTATATGAAAAACATTTCTGTATAAAAATCCCATTTTAATTTAAGATACCTTTTTAAATACCAATATAAAAAATAAAGTAATAATGGATTTTTATAAAATACATTAAGGCTTAACGAGTATTCCAAATATCAAATAATGGTTATGGCAGTTGAGATGTCGTTATCATCATATACGTTAAAACAAATAACACCCCCTTTTTCATTTTTAAAGAATGTAAAATGATTTGTATAAAAATATTCCTTTTCAAAACTATGAATGAAATTCTAGATAGACCTAAAATTTCCTTTGTAATTCTTTTTATACAATATAAATAAATAAATTAATTAATTAATTAATATCATGAAGTCAAAGATTTTATTATTAAATCATTAAACATTTAAGGAGTCGCATACCACATTGAAAATTTAAATATTAATCATCAGGAATTAATACATACCATTAGTATATATAAAATATGGATATGGAATGTCATATTGGTATTATATACACCTTATTAATTAATATAGGTGGACTCTATCGATAAATTCATCAATGGATGAACATTGAGGCGAAGTACCTTTCTTTTGGTCCTACTCGTCACGTACAATCGTTATGTTCCTCTGAGTATGGTAACTTCTTTTGATTTGAGCCATAATGTTTTCTTTAATTTTATTATTCCTAAGGCAAGGATTCAATGAGGAAGAGAGTTATGTTCAGAGATTATTTGTTTAAAATTTGTATGATTGATGGTGCTTGATATGTGTGACTTTAGTGGGTAGATGTTTTGTCCTTTTATTAAAGGAATGAGTGGTACATTAGAAATGCCCAGATATATTAATTTATTGTACATTTAATTTCAAATAAAAATGTTCTAAAATTAATTTAATTCTAATATTAGATTTTGTGGGTTAAAATACACATCATCCAAAAAAATTTAGATATTTTTTGAGTATTTATTTATCCTCATCTTTTTTTCTTAACCTTTATTTTACCTTTCTTAATCTTGTAGTGATATCATGTTATTTATCCATTGTGGGTTAATGTAATTATCATATATTGTAAAAAGACCCAAAATAATTAATTTATGACATATTTGGTCTTCACATAACCATACCATATATTTTAATGAATTTAATTTTATTTAATAAACTATTTTATATTTTACATTATGAATTATGTCAATTTTGGAAACAATTCATACTTTTATTTTGACAAAATTCATAAAAACCTGATACCTTAGAAAAAAATCGAATGAAATAATATATAATAAGTCAATTTCAATAATTGTTTTTATGGAATAAAAATAATCAAAATACATTTATTGCGTTATTTATAATATGATTTATATGAATTCTTTATTAATGAAGCAATCACTACATCATCATTGTGTCATAATTAAATATATGTATTTAATGTCTAAAAATTATAAATAACATATCATGATGTAGGAAATATTTTCATTTTTATAATGACTATTTATAGTCTAAGATATCACTTATATAACCCCATATAAAAAAATAGTTAAAGATATATGTTTAAGTTATATTTATCTTCACTTTAAATTAATTTTTATGACATTTCATAATCTCATCAAAGAGGCTCCATGGGATTCCGAATTTGAAACAAGATGCCCAAGGACAGATATATATAATCAAATAGGATTAAGACCAGTGTTTGGGTAGTTTAATATTATAATAATATTATTTTTTCGCTTATTTACCTGATTTACCATTTAACCATTGTAAATAAAATAATTACTAAAGTTATTATTCATTCAATCCAAACTTAAAAGGTAACTATTCACACAATTGGGATATTATGATTCAAAATATGGAATCCATTTTTCTAAATAGTAAACATATAAGTACCCATAATTAATTTAAAATTATTTCCCACTCTCAAAACCAAAAAGTTGGCTTTTAAGAAGTAATAACTATCAAAAGATTAATTTGTGTTTAAGACCAATTTTTTGGGAATTTACATACAATGACCAAAATTGGATAAAATTATAAAAAACATAATCCAATTACAATACAAAACCAATTAAAAGGTCAATATAAATATATAAATAAATTAGATGAAAATTTTGTTTTGAATTAAAATGCAGTATTTTATTTATTCATTAAAAATGAACTTAACATAAAATTAGTAAAAAAATTCGAAAGTCAATTTTGGTATCCCTATTTTATATAAGAAGTTTATTTGGGAACATATAACATATAAAAGCGACAAAAACTATATTTAAAAAGGGTTCTCCAATAAATGGCTGTAAAACTATATTTTTTGAAAAATAATTCTTTTATAAAATATATTAAACTTTTTTATCATATCTACTAAGCATATAATATGAATTTAAAAAATTATATTTAATATATACAATATATTATTCATTATATAAAAATAAAAAAATATTTTATTGATTTTTAAAGTAAATTTTTCTATTTTAAAAATGTTTTATTTAAAACACATCTTTTATATTCAATTTTTTTAATTCCATTTCTAAAAAATTTGATTTTTAATGAATCATTAGTTAAACCTTTTTAAACCATATTTCAAAATTTAGTTCATACTATTCATTACCTTCATTCTAACGGTAAGGATTTAACTACCATTTAAAATAATAATATTATTATAGTATTATTTTTATGTATAACTCAATGTTGTGTGCAACATAATATTTCAAATATACCCATTGTTGTGTGTTGATCATGAAATCAAAAAAATTTCCCCTTTATCCTCAAATTAATCTCGTATTGATAAATATTAATAGAAATTAAAATTTTATTATTCTATAAATACAAGGGTCATTACACAAACAATTTTGGTTTTGTAAAATATTTAAAGGCATATGAAATAACTTGTCACTGTTTATTGGAATTTTTGATTTGATAAATGTTAATTTTAGTGATTCATATATAACAAATAATCATTTATAATCATTTAATTTTATAATAAATTTTTTGAAAATTTATTACATCACAACTACATGATCAAATAATAAGTATATTTTTTGTTTTTCAATATCACAATAGTAGAAGAACACCTCAACTATAGGAATGTAATTGTAAATAAAGACTTTTATCCTATTATTTTAATATCGAATGAAATAATGGTATTTTAACTTATCATATATTTATGTTTTTACTTTTATTATAATTCTAGTGTTAATTCGTTTTTTGTAATCAATGATCTCTACCACTATGCATAATTATTTAAATTTTTATTCCATGCCTATATTTTAAAATCCCACCATTGTTCTCATACATATATTCCTACTTATCCATTAGTTCAAATTACCTCTATATATGTCTTTCCCTAATTTAATATGATGGTTTATTTACCATTATATGATTTAGGTTTTGAAAAATGGTATTGTTAGAAGGTAAACACTTGCTTCCGAGTGCTGGTTCAAATTAAGAGAAAACAATTTCTATAAGGTGGGTGGAATATAAATCCTCTGGATTCAAAAAGAAGATAATTCAATTTTATTTCACATAAAACACGAAAAAATGAGTGAAAAATCCCAAAATAAAATATTTCATTTAATTCATTCTCTTTGATAGCTTGTGGTACACAAAACCCTAATTTTAAAAGAATCGTAACATAGTATATCATTATTAAGTAGACTTCAATTGATTGTTCTGAATATAAAAAATAATTTTTTGAACCATTTATGGTTTAAACATGTATAGAATAAATACAATTATAATTAATTTATTATAAATAATATAAGAATCATTTGAATGAAAATGAAATTTTTTCGGAATAAACAATGTTTTTCTAAATTGTTGTCTATTTACACTTTATGCACATAAAATAATATTAATATTTAACACTTTTAGAAAATTTACTTTAAAAATGTAATTTTAGTTTTTAAATCATTATTTAAAAATTATCATACTGTGAAATATAAATAAACTTTTGAAAATATTAATTTGACGATGAATAGTAAAACTTACTGGTTCTTATAGAAAAGTATCATATTTATTAAATCATTTAAAAGTTAAATTTTAATATAAAATTGCATTAAAATTAAAAAAATCAACATTTTTGTAATAAGTATAATTTTTTTAATTTAAATTAATTTCATAATGAATATTTATATTAAAACATTCTATAATAATGTAATCTATTCTGTGGAAAACTAATTTTTTTCACGCATCTAGGATTAATATTATATTATATACTACTACTTTTTGGAATTTAATTTTCCGAAATGGAATAGATATTTTAAAAAACATTAATCTTAATATATTTTAATGTCATAATAATTTATTATCATAATAATTGTTAAAAAAAATTCAAAATTCAATGATTATGGTTAAAAAGGATTATCAGGGGTTAAAAAAATTTAAGGATTAAATTGACCTATAATCTTATATAATTCCATTTTGATTGATAGATATTATAAATCTCTCAGAATATAAAAATTCTGTTTCAAAAGATTAAATTATATGCAACACCTTCTTTTAACAATATGTGATATGCTATTATTAATATAATTTCAATATGGTCATTATAACATATCCATTAAATTTAGAGATATGTATATGAATAATATTATTTTTAAAATTGGGTATATTTTTTATAGATAAAGAATATTTCTTTATAAATAAGTATTTAATTTTTAGTAAAGGCCTTAAATTCTTTGAAATTACTTTTTCCATAAAAATTGGTATTATTTTTTCTGAACAAATATTATATATAATTTTTGAAACATTTTATAAAATTATATTGAAAATTTCATCTTATTTGTTTGGGAATTTAAATGTTAAAATAATAAAAATGGTATTTTTTTATAATTTTTCGATGTGATTAATTTTTTATAGAATAGTGAAAAATACTGATTTTAATTAAAAATAAACATTTAATTAAGAGAATTATAAAAGTTGAAAATTATATACAAATGTTTTAAAATTAATATTAATTAAATAATATATTTATAAATATAATTTTTTCAATTCACTAAATTTTATTTTGAGTTTTGATATTATAGATGTCTATACTTATGAAAATATTTTCTCTAGAAAATTAATTTTTAGTCGCATCTATGACTATAAATTTAATATATAATATACTAATTATTAGAATGTAATATGGAAAAAAATATTTTTTATTTCTAATCTGCATTTTTTATAATATATAATACGTCAAAATAAATTTTTTTCAACAGGAACTGTAAAAATTATTTACTGTGGTTAAGGTTAAATTTTTTTTAGGGGTAAAACATAAATGGAAATTTGTTAAATTAAATAAAAACATGCCCAAATCACAAAGTATTAATATATTTTGACCTTATCACCTCTATGGTTCTATAATTTCCCATTTTGGTACTTTTTTGTAGGTAAACCAATATGGGTACATATTATTCTTTTCATAAATTACATTTGTGTCCTCTCACCTTATATAAAAGCAAACCGCCTCTCCTAACCTATTCAAACATAGAAACACCTTTGGATTATAAAATAACTATAAAAAACCTTTCTCTAATATTTACTCATATCATAGATGAATTATGCTAATTAGTATATTAGACAACCTATATTTTAGTTCAATTTAGTTCAAGATTAATCACATACTGTTACACACAAAATAATCCAAAAATATCATTTTTCCAAGTGTATTTAGAATACTAGGTACATAGAATATATAATTGATAAATTTACATAATAGAATTACTGAAATATTCTTTACCAAGGTCTAAAATTATGTTTCGATTTTAAAATTTCATGGGGTAACCTAGGGATATACATAAGATGGGGTGATTTATAAAGTCTTTTAAGGGAATAAAAAATTAATAACATGAAGAATGTTTTACATGTTAATAAAATGAAACATCAATGTGACATAAAATGTATGAGAATCATTGTTATTAATATCAAATCACTATATACATTGATAACATAATGGTAATTTAAGAATGTGGAAATAACATAAAAACTGGAATCATAAAAACTAGTTGAGGTTAACCACCAAGAAAACATAGCGTTCTATGATTTGGATAAAATCAGAAAGCTATATTTGTATTCTCATTATAATAAAATAATACCTAATAAATTATAGGGATATATAAATTTGGGCCCACCCACCAATTTTATATCATTTACATAACAAATTGTGCCACACAAAATATAAAGATAGGTTACAATTTTTTTTATGTAATCTCATGATTAAGGAGTGTGAGATAAATACATAGAATTACCTAATTTAAAAAGGATAAGTACATCTAAGATAATAATATTGAGTAGAAATATTGATTGGTTTTCACAAAATAAAATTTCTTCCATGTTAAGTCAGAGGGCTAATTTAGCAGCATCCATAGTGTTTATAAAATTAAATGGAATGAGTGAAATAGAGGGAAATGGGTCTATCATTACATGGGACTCATAAGGACAGAAATATAAATGTAGATAAAAATATCCCTACTAAAAAGTATAAATGAAAATTCATTAGATAAAGAAGCTTTTGAAATAAAGAGAATAAGGAGATGTCCTCTTATATTGATAGGGTGTATCTAAAAGCTAAGGAGGAGATTAATTATGGATTCAGGGAACCTTGGGTGGGATCAAGAGAGGGAAGGAGAAAAGACATCCATCTTCTAAGGGTTTCTAGTGAAGTGAAATATGTGTGTTTTGATTTATATCAGAAAAGAGAGGGGAGTTCTTTATTATTTCCCAATCTTATGTTTTGATATCTATACAATAAAATTTTCAATACCACAAACCTAACCATCACTTTTTCTAATGGATTTTACAGATTTGTATTTTTTTTCATTATTTTAAATTTATATGAAATGATATCATTATAATATTAGCCTTCATGATTTGTAATATTTTTTTTTTCAAAAAGAATTTATATTAAAATATTAATATATAATATATGTTTTTGGGGGATTCATAAAGGGTTTAAAAATTAACAAAATAAAAAAACATATTATTTAAATATAGAAAAAATAATTTAATCATGTATACTCTTTATGTTATATATTATATCTCTTTTGGGACATTATGATTTAATAATACAAATTATATATCATATTTAATTTTAACCCAACAATTTGACTGTCTATGGGAATTTTATAAAAAATAATTATTGGGTATTTTCAATTTGATAATTTCAAAAATGATATTTATTTTATAAAAAATAATTTCTATCTATTATGATTAACATGTTTAAATCAAAAATCCATGTTTATATAAAAATAATAGTGTCTTTAACAATAATTTTTTCTACCACTTATTATTTTTAACTTCATGAAGATGTATTATCATTTATATTTAATAAATTTTTTTAATAACAATATTTTTATAAAATATCATTTATTTAAATAGTTATTGAAATATATTAAATATAGTGTCTTTATTATAACTATATATTTTCTAAAAATATAATTTATGTTTCACGGTATCAAAATTTAATTTTATTCAAACTCGTTATCAGAACATTTAAGGAGTAATATTAACAAATAATAAAAATATTCATTTTTTTACTATATATAATATTAAAAAATTCATACTATTAAGGTCTATATACATATCCCATTATTAAACTAGATAATTCGTTAAGGTCATTTTTAAAGAACCCACCACCGGTAGACTTGACTAGGTGTCTACTATCGATTACATTTGCATAGTTATAATTAATAAAGCCCTGTAAGACCATTCATTTTAGTAGTATTGGTAATATAGATACATAAATGTATCAGGTATTACAAATTAATACACAAATAAAAAAAAATAAATCCATTCTTTCAAAATAAATATCTTTGATAATTTCTTTATTCCATCAATTATATCCATGTATATCATTAATATTTTTCTTCTTGTATGCATGTGGAAATATACATAGTAAGGGTGAGATAAAATTCACAGTAAGGGAATAATATAGTAGAATATATAATGAATCAATGAGAATATTAAATTTGGATAGGTAAATAATTGAACACGTATTCTGTGTAATCAATGAACTGAATTTATGTTCGTAGGAAATATGTTAATGTAATAATTAGAAAAAAAAGCCATTAAAATATCTAGATAATAAAAAAATATTTCAAGGTATGAAACAAAAACACATAGAATTTAATCACTCAACTAAAAATTAAATCTATCCACAGATATGTCGATGCAGAATATAATGTATGAATAATAATTGTAAGTAATATAAGGTAAATGTTTTCTAAATGGATGTCGTGTCTACAGAACATAGAAAACTATACCATCAAGAACGTTCAAAATATAGATTAAAATAATGAATTGAAACCCATCTAATATATAAAACTTGTTTTCCCCACAATAACCATTCTATTCATCAGAGAACAATATAATGTTTAGGATTATCCTATCATTTCATGTCCAAATCATTATTTATATTGAATAACAAAAATAATATCACATATTGCATATCTGTATTAAATAAAAAATATGGAATTATTATTATTTCTACAAATAATCAAATTACTATCAAATTATACCCAATATTTAAAATGGTATAAGGTTTAGGTAATAGTAAAATCTGTGAAAAATGAAATGGTTAATTAGGTTAAATATAATTTTCGATTATCATAGGATATTGAATATTTTATAAGGACTAACAAATGAATGATGTTAGTGAACATTAATACTATCTCTAGATAAATGAATGATAAACAATTTAGAGGAGAATAAATATGGTATCAGTAAAACAAATCCCATGTGGAAAAAAATATGTATTTTTTGTTGTCGATGAATGCAAATAGTAAAAAAAATATCTTTTAAAAATATTCTTGAAGGAAAATATGGTTATATTATGAAAAATCCATTCAAAAAACGTTTTCATTGAAAATAACTTAAGAAAATGTTATCATTTAAAGGTATCATTTTAATAATGTAATAAAAAATTAAAAAAAATTCTATTGAGTTAATTTATACTTTTTATACAAGGTAAATTAACATCCCTTTTGCATGGTAAAAAGGTTACAAAAATTCATTCAAAGGAAAACAAAAATAAGATTCATTTTACTAAATTTGTAAAATATAAGGAAAAAATGTCTTTACCAAAGAATTTTAAAAGGATTTTTGAAAACAATATAATAAAACATGGTTTCTATAAGAAAACATGTTATCTGACTAAATTGATAAATAATTTTGGATTTTCTAGAAATATTTTTCTAAAACATCTTTAGTACTAAAGAGTGAAATTTTTTTACTAATAATTGAAATATGTAAAAAATAACTAGATTATAGGAAAATGAAAGGTTTTATTGATCATTAGATAAATAATTTCCTTTAATGTAAATTCCATCGAAATATGCTCAATGTTATTATTGAGGAATATAATATTGAAACATTTTAAAGTTTCCCTTACCACATTGAAATATTTTACATCACAAACCAAAGGATGGAATAACACTAAATTAATATTTTCAATACAATGATGATAAATTAATTCATGATATAATATATATAAAATTGTTCACTTGAAATACTACTAATAATAAGTATGTGGGAAAATGACTTTAATCTCACAGTAGTTAAAAAGCGAGATGTAAATCCCATTCCTTGTATTTCCAGTCAGGGGATTGTCCATTAGATTACTATATAATAAATGTATGTTAATATTCTATTTGATTAAAATGTTTATCATTTTTATAAATACTTGTATTTCACCTATTATTATGTTGTGTACTACTACCTAAAAAAACTATGTTTACATCAGGTGTTTTCACCAAATTCTATTTATATGTGTAATAAAACATTCGTACATCCACTATGGTCAAAGGGGGTCATTATATAATATATAAAAAGTAAATTAATGATATAATAATAACACTTTTTATATAAGATATAATTTTAAGATCCAATAATTATATATGGTAATAAAAATTGAACCAATTTTATAATCATGGAGATGGTAGGTTATACTTACGCATGAGTAACATTCTTATTTTACAATGATTATTAATGAAAGAAGTTAAGTAACATAATATATTTACATAATAGTTATTATATCATAAATACGAATTCATTGAAATATATATAATTACATATATAATTATTTTGTGGTAAAAGGAATCACATCTTGTTAAGGAGATGGTAGTCCACACATCCACAAATGCAGTTATCACATTCTATTGGTGTGAAAGGGTAAGAAAGAAAATGATATATAAAGTATATTTAGAGATGTTATATTTCTTAATGAATATAAAATAAAGGACTATTATGTAATATATTTTTAATTTAATACATTCTTTATATATTTCATGTATTGTGTTAACAAATCACACCGCTCCAAGGGGTGATAGTCCACAAATCCTAAAACAATGTTATCAGATTAAAAGTAAATTGGAATTATGAATGGTATGTTTTGTAAAATTAATTATAATGTATAAAAATAATAAATATCATAAATATAATATATAAACTAATGTTCTGCCATAATTTGCATCCTGAGATACAGTAATGTAAAAATGATCCATCCTTGTTTTATGAAGAAGTATTTCTCTTTACATAGAAATAGTATGTTCATTAACCATTATATGGAATTGATTGAATGTGATGGTATAAACATTACCAAATAAATACTCGTATGTTTATAATTATATTATTATAAAATAAAATAATAATGACAGTTTAGTGTTTGGATAATGGAAGTAAAACTAGAGATCTTGAGAGATGATGTTACATCTTAATTGGGAAACATCATTTGGTTTATACCAGAAGTATTAATTGGAAGTATTTATACCTGAAGATAGGATTCAAGGTCAAGGATAAGGATCTATGGAAGCTATATGGGTATATAATGGAAAATACTATGTGGTTTTAGATATGTGAAGAATGATGATAGTTGGTGTCCTTTTATAAGGCGGAAAAGGACACACTTTGTATATTTAAAAAAATGTTAGGTATAACCACGTTTTTACCAAAAAAATCCAATAAATCGAAAAAAATCATGAATGGAAGTATCATAGACGAATTCTGTCCAGATAAGGGGACTTTGACATTTTCTTATGTCATTTGGGACCCTATGTTAATGTTTTATTCTTTTATTAATCTTATTTTTTCCTTAATAATTGTAATTAATTCTATTTAAATTTACTATTATTTTCATAAAAAATTGGTCTTAATAGAAATTATAATTTATTCTTATTTGAAAACTGTAATTCATTTTTCTAAATTCCTATCTTATAAGTGGAAAAAATTAATTTAATATTCATCCAACAAGCCCAATGAAAATGCGTGGTTTTTTATGTAAAAACATTTTTAATATAGCTTTGTTTTTATAATATATTTAAAACGTAAAATGAATAAAATAAAAAATAATTATTAATTGAAAAAATATTATCTTATTAAATTTTAGAACCATTTAAATGTATAATATAACCTCATAAATAAATTAGATGAATAAGCAGTTATGAACTATATTATTATATTTTTACCCATTTGTTAAAAATGATTCATTTCATAAAAAAATCATAAAATTACCCTAAAATATTTTTTATGATTCAAATTCAAATATTAGTTTATTTTGACTTATTAAAAAAATTACTATGTCTTGGTTAATATTTAGAATGGGTTCTCCATTAAAATGTGGTAAAATTTCATTTATAAAAATACATGTTTTTATAAGTAATATTTAGTCTGTTCTTATTTTCTATCTACCAATACTATTAGATAAATATAAAAAATATTTTATTGATTATATAAAAGATATAATAAATTAATATAACTAAATTTTTTTAATGAATTTAATGTATTATCCTAAAACAACATTTTGGTCATAAAATTAGTTTTCCATATAAACATTCACTTTATAGTTAATTACTTCTTATATTCATTTCGATTAAATTATCAACAAATAAATTGATTCTATATTTTTATAAACAATAATTTTAATAATTTTGTTATTAATATTCATAAATACTAATTTAATTTCATTTTTTATATCATTATATTTTAATATTTTATTATAGTTAAATAAAACATGGTCTTGCTTGTAATACAAGCCACTGAGGAAGGTCAATTTTGTGTATAACACATCCTAACATGGTGTTTCATTCATTAAAATATATATAATCTATTTTAAATTATAAATATATTATAATGTATCTTTATATTATAATACCTTACATTATTGGTTTCACATATCGTACACACAATTGAATACAATGTCCTTACATTCGAATTTTGAGGTGTCACAAACTCCCCACATTATTTAAATTTATCACAAAAAATTAGAATTTTCCGGATTATAGATTTTTTCGTATTAAATATGATTAAATCCCACATCTTGTGAAGGGTTCACATGTCATCCTCTATAAAAGAGAGAATATGAAGTACCAAGGTCACATGTTGTACCATTTAACTATGTCTTTAAGTGGAAAAACAAAAGTTGAATGTATACATATAAAAATTATGGAAAAGCATAATAATTTATTGAGTGAGAATGAGTAAATCAATAAAAAAATTTAAAGATCTATAGAATGTTTAGGGATAAAATTCTATAAATATGAGATTATTTATAAAACCATTATTTTAATAGAAATAACATATTAGGACCACATTTTATTTAAAATTCATTTTCCTAATACTGGGTAATCAATTTATGACTAAGAATATAATAAAATATTATTACTTGATAGGTTCCAATTTAATATGAACAATGTTATATTTTGGTTTCTCATTAATGAAATTATATTTTATCAAATTAATAATATAAATTAATTACCAAAAATGTATTTTTTTCCTTAGGAACTATAAGAATTGATTAAAATATTATAAATCCTATAATAGAGTGACAAGTATAACATTTTGTATTTATTTATCTTCCAAAAACAATATAGTTCATAGATTAATCATTAATCCAGAAATGTGATATTATTAGTCACCATTAATATTTATTCATAATTTTTTTAACAAAAAACAATGAAAACATTTCTAGGACATTGCGTAGATTAGTTGATAGTGTGAAACCTATATAATCCTTAGTTGGGTGTTAAAGCCTTTTGACCTTACCAGATTTGATTGTTTGTCACCCAAATTATAGGTTGTAGATTTACAAACCCTTATAAAATTAATTACCAAAATAAATCTAATGGAAATCCTTGAAATAAGTTTAACTACTAAATATCATTTCAACTGTCATTTTCAATAAAACACTAATACAAATTTATTACCATAGAGGCCTTTCCTTTGTCTAGAATTTATCCATAATATCAATTTTAGTATTTCATAATCATGACACCATATTTTTAGTCAAAAAATATAGGTTTAACTAAGTGCCTAAAAAAATATGTCAGTAGTGTCAAATCAGGTGCCCAATATGGCCAATTTTTGAGTACCAAGATACCCTGAGGTAGGATCCGAAAACCTTGTTTGAGTTATTAATCCTAGATAGTTATTTTCTAGAACTATTTCCATTTTTAGTATCAAGAAATGGAATAATTTTTAGGACGAACCACATGATCTCTACCGTAAAAAAAGTCTGAGATGTTCTCTTATGCTTATCCTCAATTTATACCTTAGGGTTATGTTCTCTAACCTATGATTTCCTAAATATAGTATGGAAGGTTAATACAAAACTTCCATTTGTTACCAAATGGTGTGACCCGACCCTAGGTAGCTCTGTGCTACAGTCTTCCATCAATTACAAAGGAATGATTACAATAAATAATGCCCTAAAAGACCAATTAGTTTAGTATTCTTGGAAAAATAGATACAAAAATGAGTCTATTGTTATAAATGACTACAATAATTTTAACAAATGTTTTCCTTCTTCAAAAATAAATTACTTCTAGAATAACTTTATTACATAAATTATATGCTTTTACATCATTCATAGTACACTTTTTGGATTCCTGGGGAAAGAAACATAATAAGGGTGAGATCAAATCCATAGTAAGGAAAAAGTATATCATAAAAAATAATGAATCAATGACAATAGTAAATATATATAGGGAAATATTTAAACACATATTTAATGGAATTATTAAACTGAATGTAAGTGTATAAAAAATATGGCTAGTTAATAACTGGAAACACATTCCATTAAAAAACTAGATAAGGATAAATAAATATGGGATGGTATGAAACAAAATCACAAGTCTGTAAAGACAAAGAAATTCCACGTAATCGTTTTTAATTATATGGAACTTTTATGAGACCGTGAAAATTGGCGACGTGTGATTCTATGGCCTAGAGTGCTCAGATTGAATTTTTAAACTTTTTTTAGTTACATTCAGTAAATGTGCGGGCGATATTTTGTAACCTTCGAATCAGTGCTCTAAATTGAAATCTGAGAGCACTGTTGAACTCGCAGTGCCAGTATTCACTTAAGGATATAATCACCCTGACCGTAGTTAGTCAAGGGTGAAAGTTACTTTTCATGATTTATTAAAGAAAAAGAAAAAGAAAATGTTTAACATTTTAATTTTTCTTTTTGAAACCACTCTACATGGGTTATGGAGGTGGGGACCACCCGAGATAGAAAATCCCCCCAATTCAAACCCATGGTTGTTGGGACCACTCGAACACCTCTTAATGGGATGGAAACCTATCAACCGACTAATAAACTCCCATTTAATTGATCCAATTAATTCAGCCAATTAATTTATCCAATTAATTGATCCAACTAATTATGAAAACACTATTCGGACGGAAAATGATATTTTAGTATATTGGAACCTCTTTTCATTGAGTGGATTGGTTGTTAAAGGAGAAGGGGATAACATGTGGAAGATCTTCTAAAACAAATAATGCTTCTCCAACGAAGAATGCTTCTCTAATGAAGAATGATTCTCCAGTGAAGAAGGCTGACATTCTCCAACTTCTTCGACTACATCCTCGTAACATTCTCCAAAGTGCGATGTCTTCAACGACGAAAATCCGATGTCCATCATTCCTTCATCGCTGATGTCAACAAACCTTCGATCTAGGGGTTTTGTTTTACTTTGTGGATTTTATTGAATATATTCTCTTGATCCGCCTACTACTGATCTACTGCAGAGGGTGTGGGCCAAACAAACACAGACCAATCCCTCTGATTTTTTTCATAAATGTCTTGTTCTTTGTGGTGGAGAAAGGTGGTGGCTGATACCTGAGCTCGCCGCACGAAACCGAGGTAGCATGAGTTCGCGTCGCCGATAGAGAAAGAGGCAACAAGAAGACCAGAGAAGATTCGTGGCCTGTCGGCCACAACAGTGGACTGAGGGCGATCGACGTTTGGCTAGCCGCGGAGGGGTGGTGCACGATGTGCTGCTGTCAGGGCACGATGAGCCACTGTTGGAGAAAGGGGCCACAACCCGCCGTGCCACAACGGATGGCAGGAGGCGGCTGACATTCAGGCGGCCATAGAGTGGCAGTGCAAGATGAGCCTCCCTGAGGACCATGTTCCAGCAATTACGACTGGCCTAGCTAGGACAAGTGGGACGTGTGACGAGTCCTGGGTGCGGCTGGTGACTGGATGGAATCAACCATTCAGTGTTTGAGGGTGGGAGTGAGCGACTCCCCCCCCCCCCCCGCATGCG
This sequence comes from Viscum album, assembly GCA_963277665.1. Taxonomy (NCBI): domain Eukaryota; kingdom Viridiplantae; phylum Streptophyta; class Magnoliopsida; order Santalales; family Viscaceae; genus Viscum; species Viscum album. The sequence continues at coordinate 142,747,402 of OY728123.1, read as the reverse complement.
ACTAGGCCAGGCTACCTGGCACAGGCTGAGCCAGGCTGGACCTAGTGAGCTGGGCTGGAACCAGTAGGCCAGAAGACTTCCGTTTGACAAACTGTCAGGAGCGACAGAATTCTTGAGGCAAGAAAATCCTTTTGGTATACCCCACATGAGTTTTGTATAATGTTTGAATATGGTACGGGTTGATCAAGCATGAATCCAACTGGGCCCTCATGACTAAAAGGCTAATAACATAAAGACTGAGTGTCTTATTGACACACCATTTTTTGTATTGAGACCCCTATTATGTGGTGGTACTTTTGGATACATCATCATGGGAATTCATGGCAGTTGGAGTATCGACCTGTAGCTTGAGGATAAGACCCTCCCAGAGACATGTAATCTCAGTGCGGGATAACTATAGCTGTCTGTGATGATGTACTTCGATACTTTGTGGGTCTGATGATGTACTAGGATCCTGTGTTGGTCTTACGATGTTCTAGGATCCTATGTGGGTCTCACGATGTACTAGAATCTTGTGTGGTTTTGAAGATGTACTGGTATCTTATGTGGGTCTGATGATGTACTAGGGTCCTGTGTGGGTCTGACGATGTACTAGAATCCTATGTGTGTCTCATGATGTACTAGGATCCTTTGTGGGTCTCATGATATACTAGGATCTTGTGTGTGTCTGACAATGTACTTGGATCCTGTGTGGGTCTATAATTTTGGATACTTCATGGGTCTACCTCTTAACAGAGTAAGATTAATCAGTTGTTACATCTAATCATCTCTACTATTGTACCTATGTTATACCTTGTTTGAGCTGAGTCTATACATGTGTGGTACATTCCTTCGTGGTAATACCTTGGTGGCATTCTTCTCTGTGTCATACCTGTGTGGTACAAACCTTCATGTTATTCCTACCTTTGTGTAATAGTTCATCTTTGGGATTTTGTGTTGGACGCTATGTTATCTCATGTTTGAGATGGGTATACATGATAACATAGGTATTTGTATGAGAATATACCTAAGTAGGGTTTTCAGTTGATTTCATTCCTTGTGGTTTATCCTTTATTGATTTTGGGAGACCTTGAGGGTCTCGAGGTCCCTAAAGAGTATCGTTATACTCACACCAGCATGGGCTATGTTCACACCTTATTGTGTTTGGTGTAGATAACGGACAACACTGATCGAGGCTGAGGGTACCTGGACTAGACGGAGCCCAGAGGTGGACCATACGACATTTTTGTACGCTAATGAGATGGGTGGACATGGAGTGTTGAGTAGGTGATCTGTACCTACCCTTCAGGAAGGATCCTCGGAGGACAACTGAGTAGCTGCCTTTATCTTTCTTCAGTTGTATTGTATTTCAGTTGTACTTGAACCTTTACGGTTGGGCTTGTATTAAGTCCCCTCTAACATTCAGCACTATTATATCTATACAGTTTACTTGTGTTTGTATCTTTTTTTGTGATTGGTTGAGTGTGTTTACAAGTTATAAAAGAAACTTCCTTCCTGGTTTTAGGGAATAGGCCTTTCGATGCATGCCGCCAGCCCTTGAGCTATGGAAGGCGATCTTGGGGTAGTCACGGCATAGGCCCAGGGGGATGGTTCGCGACAAATAGGTATCAGAGGAGTTTGTTTTAAAATTGAAAATAAGACTCTGATATTCAAACAACAATAGTGTTAAGTGTAGTGAGTGTGGTTACTAATTTCGGGAGTCCAGTGTTGGTGCGGCAACCGATATATCCAAACACCATGACCTAAACATCAGATATCCAACTGAGTACATGAAAACACTGATTATATGTGTGTTTTTGAAGTTTTTTATTTTTGATCACATTGATTCAGCTCAGAAGGTATAAATTATTGACCATGGTGCACCTATTTCTTTCCAGGATGCCTCCACACAGATAGCCGTCTTGGGTTCTGGGTATAGTACACAGTGAAAGACCACCGAGCGACGGGGCCTCGGTGCAGGGCCCTATTTCAATAGTGGAACCAGTGGAGGCAACAGTGGTACCGTTACCCATTGGGCCACTGATTCCACCATCCATAGTAGTAGAGGTTGTACGCCGCTTGAGCATGTTTCATGAGTTCCAGCGCCAAAGGCCACCGAGGTATTGGGGCGAGACAGACCCATAGGCGGTTGAGAATTGGATGGAGGCCGTGGTTAGAGTATTACGACTGGTTGGGAGACCAGTTGATCTAATGAGGATTCTTTCTGCTCCTCTACTATAGACAACAGTATGCAGATGGTGCAACTTGATTCTTGAGGTTCACGGTGAGGTGACACTTCTCTAGACAGAATTTGAAAGCCTGTTTTAGGGAGAGTTTGTCCCAACGACTCTTATTGTAGTGTGCATTTATGAGCCTCTTCATCTTCAATAGGGCATCATGACTGTGGCTCAGTACTCAATGAGGTTCACCGACCACTCATGAAACTCCACTGATATGGTGTGGGAAACATTCTTCAGGGCCCGAACCTTCGACTAGGTACTTAGGCGGGACATCTAGGCTTCGATGATTTCTCTCAGCATCCAGACATAGGAGGGGGTGTTAGAACGAGCACTATTATTGGAGAGTTTTCTTACTGAGCAGTCACCAGTAGCGAGACCCACCCTCAGACGTCATGTCGCAGAGTTTTCTATAGCTGGTAGAAGACAGATGTTACAAAGTTCCATGAGGACAAGACCTACATGTGGATGACTGCATGACTCCAGATCGGTAGTGCAGGGCTCCAGAGATAGAGCCAGTCATGCAGGCAACAGACAGTGTTTCACATGCAGGAGGCAGGGTCACATGGCTCGTGACTATCTGACCCGCTGTACAGATGATCTGTAGATAGTCTAAGGACAGCCTAGGAAGAGATAGGTAATCGATCGAGGAGGTCTGCAGGGAGTAGGCAGACGTAGAAGAGGAGCTGGCCATGCAGCTAGTGGTGGGAGATGATTCTAGGTGTTACCTCCACCACCACAAGTTGGTCCACCCCGACCACAGGGAGCAGGTGGAAAAGGGCGATCTCATATCTTGGATACTGAGGCCTACAACCTTGGCGCTTTAGAGATGATATGAGGTAAGATCTATGTCTACTCCACCATAGCTGCAGTACTTATAGACATGGGTTTCAATCATTCTTTTATTTCGACTTCACTCATTTGGAGCTCAGAGATTTCGATAGAACCGTTCGCTCGATCCTTACTGCTAGAGACTACTACGAGAGTGGATTCTATAATTACGAACTGGTTCTAGTAGTGTGAGAATACTCTAAGAGGTGAGAGCTTTGGCTGGGATCTCCAAGTAGTGGCTTCAAGGCCGTACGACGTCATTTTGGGAATGGATTGGTTATCTATAGTCCATTCATAGATTGACTGTATTATGAGAAAATTGTGGTGTGTCTGCATGGATGGAACCAGGATTACCTTCACCGGTGAGGAGGGAGCCTTTTCATCATAGGGTGGACTTACCAAGAGGAGAGTGCAACTGATCACTCATCAGTGGGCTAGAATTACTCTCGGAGCAGTTGATGTGGAGAGTCCAAGCTATCCTGTAGTGCTGCACCAGTATGCGGATGTATTCCCTGATGATGTTCTGGATATACATATTCGTAGATAGGTGGACTTTTACATTGGCTTGTACACTGGGACGACACTGACATATACACCAGCATATCGGACGGCTCCTGCGGAGCTTCATGAGCATTGGGTACTGTTAGAGGACTTATAGGTGAAAGGATTTATTTGGACCAGTGTTTCTCCTTGGGAAGCCCCAAGTTTTTTCGCCAAGAAGGCGTATGAGAGCTTTATACTTTTTTTCAACCATCATTGTCTGAACCAGGTGACTGTTAAGAAAAACTACCTGCTTCTAAGGATTGACGATCTCTTTGATCAGCTAAAGGGGGCCCGATAGTTCTCATTGATAGACCTCAAATCAGGATACCACCAGCTCGGAGTGCGAGATGAGTATGTGAAGAAGACGACATTCAGATGTCGACACAACCATTATGAGTTTTTGGCCATGTCATTCGACATGACCAACACTCCAGTAGTGTTCATGGGATTCATGAACAGGATATTCTATCCATATATTGATCACTTTGTGGTTGTCTTCATTGATTCCATTATGATCTACTCAGCTACTGAGTAGGAGAATGTCTATCAATTTCATGTAGTTTTGGACATACTCAAGGGGCACCAACATTATGGAATGCTCTCTAAGTTCTAGTTCTTGGTCCAAGAGGTTAACATTCTGGGACACGTCATCTTAGAGGCTGGAGATACAGTGGATCCAGTAATGATTGAAATGGTACTGGCCTGGGATCCACCCATGGGTGTGACAGAGGTATCGAGTTTTTTGGGTTTTCCTGAATACTATAGGAGGTTTGGGCCATATTTTTCTAGAGTTTCTCCACCTCTATTAGCATTGATGAATATGGGGAAACCCTTCGTGTGGTTGGACAGATGTCAGTAGAGTTTTTAGGATATGATGCAGAGGCTGACTAGTTCCCCCATCTAGAGGCATCCATAGGAGGGCGTTGGGTATGTATTTTACTGCGACACATCAGGGACCAGACTCATATTTTTCATGATGTTGGAGTGAGCAGTGAACATATATGGTTCTCGACAGCTGAGACAACATGATAATAACTAAGCTACCCATGACCTAGAGTTAGAAGAATTTTTTTTATCCTTGAAGATGAGGCGACATTAGTTGATGGGAGAATGATTTAATTCTACTCGAATCACAAAAATCATAGTTATATCTTCTCGCAGAAGGTCCTAAACATGAGACAACAAAGTTGGATTGAGTTTCTCCTAGACAATGACATTGAGATAGTCTATACTCCTGGAAAAGGGAACATTGTAGCAGATGCACTTAGCAAGAGATTTGGTATACATATTCTATGTGAGGTGACAGAGCAGCTAGCCGCTTTATAGATATCCATTCTGGACCGGGATGGATCAACTTTTCTTCAGTCTCTTATAGTCACTCCCCCACTTCATCAGTGAATTAGGGAGGCACAACATGGGGACACTTACTGCGGGACACAACAAGCTCTGATATTCATAGGAAATGCACCTGATGAATTTTTTGAAGGATGGGATCACATCATTCTTTTTAGAAAACGTACCATAGTACCAGTGTCGCTTCCAGAGGAAGTGTTGCAGGAGTTCCAAAGATCCCCTCTAGTTGTACATCCATAAGTGGCCAAGATTTACCAGGATCTCTGATGATAGAACTGGTGGTCGGGAATTAAAAGGTAGTAACATGGTTTGTCCCTTAGTGCCTCACTCGTCAGCACATGAAGGTGGGGCATCAGGTACCAGTAGGCATATTTCATCCATTAGAGGTCTCAGAGTGGGAGAGGTATGGGATATCCATGGAATTCATGATAGGACTTCCATTTACATCCTTGTTTCATGATTTTATCTGGGTGATCATCGATCGAATCACCAAGTCGGGACACTTCTTACCGATCAGAGTGTAGGGTTCAGTAGAGAACATGGGATGCCTCTATGTCCATGATATTGTGTGGTTACATGGATTACCCTCGACTATTTCCTCTGATTGTGATTCATTTTTTACATCTCGAATATGGAAGGGGTTTCAAGAGGCTTTCAGGACATAGCTTTATTTGAGCACTGTCTTCCATCCTCAGACAGATGGCCAAAATGAGCGGACTATTCAGACCCACATGGATATGCTACGTGCTTGTTTTCTCAACTTCGGTCACAGCTGGGAGGATCACGTTCCTTTGGTGGAGTTTTCATACAAAAAAAGCTATAACTCCACCATTAGTATGGAACCTTTTTAGGCGTTATAAGAGTGACCTTTCAGATCACCTATGTGATGGACTGAACCAGGAGAGTCAACACTCATAAGACCAGATATGGTACGAGTTACCATAGAGAAGGTGCAGATCATCCAGGAGTGGATGAAGACTGCACATAGTAGGCAGAAGTCTTATGCCGATAGGAGATAGAGACCTATGAAGTTCGGGAATGGCGACCATGTCTTTCTATGAGTATCACCTTGACATGGTTTGTGGAGATTTTTTCGGGCCTTCAAGTTATCTCCAAGGTTCGTTGTACCGTTTGAGGTCCTCAGTAGAGTTGGCGAAGTAGCTTACCGGTTGGATCTTCCACCTCAGTTGCACCGAGTGCATGACATCTTCCATGTATACTAGCTGAGGAGATATGTGCATGATCCATCTCACATCATCGACCATAGTGAGCTAGACATCGATGATAGGGAGACATTTATGGAGGATCCAGTAGAGATTGAGGATGGACAGGAGAGAGTCCTTCTTGGGTGGTCGATACCTCTATTTCGCGTTCATTGGCAGCATAAGAACCTCTAGGAGAGCACATGGGAGCAGGAGGATCAAATACGTGCTTAGTACCCCCACTTGTTGCCTTATATTGATTTGTGCTTTCAGGAATGTAAAGCCCTAAGGTTAGGAGAATGTAAAGACCCAAAAATTCGATATAATATTTTAAAATTATATGGAATTTTTATGAGAACGGAAAATTTGACGACGTGTGATTTCGAGGCCCGGAGTGCCCAAAATGAATTTTTGAACTTTTTTTCAGGTACGTTCACTAAATGTATGAGTGGATTTTTGTAACATTTGAACTGGTTTTTGGAATTCAAATCTGAGGGCACCATTGAACTCTCAACACCGATATTCCCTTAAGGAGACCATCACCCCGACCATAGTTGGTCGATGGTAAATGTTAATTTTCAAGATTTTTTATGGAAGAAGATAAATAAAATGTTTAACATATTTTTTTTTGAAATCCCTCAACATGGGTTATGGAGGTGGGGACCACCTGGCTAGAAAAAAAACCAAAATTCATACCCTCTATTGTAGGGACCACCGAAACCCCTCTTAATGGTGGGAAAACCTATCAATTCACCAATAACCTATCATTTAATTGAGCTAGCTAATTGAAACAATTAATTGATCCAACTAATTTTACCAACCCCATTTGTGCCATCAAATCATATTTTTTTATATTGGAACCGCTTTTCTTTGAGAGGACTGGGTAGAAATGGAGAAGGGGAAAACATGAGGAAGAAATTCTCCAAAGAAGAATGCTTCTCCAACGAAGAATGGTTCTCCAAATAAGAACACTTCTCCAATGAAGGACGCTTCTCCAACGTCATTGATTTCATCCTCATGACATTTTCCAATGAGGGACACCTTCAATGGCAACAAACTAACGTCCTTCCTTCCTTCTTCACCGAAGTCAACATACCTTCAAGGTAGGGGTTTTGTTGTTATTTATGGTTTTCATTGAATATATTCTCTTGATCTGCATGCTACCGATCTAATGTTGATGGTCCAAGAAAAACAAAGATGGCCCATTCCCTCTTCTATTATTCATAATTTTTGTGTTCTTTTTAGTGGAGAAAGCTGGTGGCTAACACCTGGGCTAGCCGCACGGAATATGGGCGGTATGCGTCCATACCACCGATAGAGAAAGAGGTCCCACGAAGACCAGAGAAGAGTCACAGCCTTTCAGCCATGGAGGTGGATAGAGGGTGGCCAGCATTCGGCTGGATGCGGAGGGGCAGTGCACAACGCACCGCCATCAGGGATAGGGGTCGTAGTCTGCCTTTCCATGGCGGATGGTAGGAGGCGATCGACATTCGGCCAGCCACGGAGGGGCGGTTCACAACGCGCCGCTGGGAGGACCACGAGGCGACCATTATGTCTAAATGAGCTGGGTCATGAAAATTTTGTATCATCGGTGTCAGTTCTGTAGAGACCCAAAGCCTGATGTACATGGAAATTACATTACATTTCCTGAATACTTAATACATAAAAAAAACCAAAACTCAAGGATCGTAATAGTTTAGTGTCTTTGGATACTCGGAATATAATCTTTTAATCTTGGTTAAAGATCTTCAACAACTTTCATAAAGATCTTCCTCTTTTTTTTCTTACCTAAAACCTTTCTTGAAATCCTGGGAAAAATAAAACATATAAAGGGTGAGCTCAAATGCACAGTACGGGTATGCATGGAGAAAATAAAACAAACAATATACCATTGAACTTAAAAACATGAACAAAATGTTTAAGCATCAAAATATTGAGCAAAGACATAAATCATGGATTCACGTAAGGCATATATCATAATGGAACATCAGTCTTGATAAAATAGCATGGGAATAAAACATGTAATTTTGGCAACCATTCAGCACTTTTTATGATTTCCATAGTAGCCAAGGCATTGCTTCCAAGACCATCTTAGTGGACAAATTCCCTTTCTGAATCGAGTTCACTCCTCGTTCCAGTCCTATATCACTGAACCAGATTAACTTACCATTCCAGCCATGTCTATCTCATGAGATATAAACCATTACCCAATGCATTGGAGGGAGATATAGGTCCCACCCATCTAATAATGAAATACTTCTTTCATGTGCCACAAAATCATAAATCAAACATCATAGCATAACCCATGTAATAGAATGGGATTATTAAACACCATGGAATCATAACATAACCCATTAATAAATCAATTTCATTTCATAATAATAAGAATCAAACCATGTAAATAATGGATACAATATACTTGAAACATAAGCATATTAAATAATGTCATTTTACATGGAAAATAGTTTTGATAAAACACTTGAAATGAATTCTTGAGGAAAATATCCTTTCCTCTTCTAAATCATTTTCTTTTAACCAAATGCCGTAATATTTTAAAAGAAAATGGGTTTTTTTAAAATAATCATGAAATCTTGTATAGGAATCTTCATGAAAATGAGGCATTATGAAACTGTAAAAATCCGTTCACGCCGTATAAGTTAAAAATAACATTCCCCTCGTACTTTTGTTGGAAAAGTCAAAAAGTACATCGTAAAAGAAATATTCTTTACGTACCACGTAGTAAAAGTCAAAAATGGTTAAAAAGGACTTTAATCATACATGAAACCTTTTTTAGAAAATTGGGACATGGATGATAAATATAACCCCAGTAAATACTTACGTATAAGCAATCTCAGATAAAAAACAATTGAGATTGCAACATTATCCCGTACCTTTGGTCTGATATGCTTTGTACGTATCCGAACCTCCTGTATAATGATATAAATAATGAAATTGACTTATTAAATAATCATATTCATTGTTATGATATCATATATGGTTCACTTATGACTTTATATTACACGTTCCTTTGTAAATTTCATGTTAAAGAGCGTTTTGGGTAAAATCTTTTCATTTCTCGTTCGTGTTTTGACTTGTAATTATTCATATGATTACTTAGATAATGATTAATTACTTAAAGATTATAAAAAATGATTTATATATAATATATATTCATAATATACATATATATAATAGATCGATAAATGGAAAGAAATACACCGTTCATGGAGACGGTAGTTCGTACGTACGCATGAACGTTGTTTTCATTTCCTTATTGAATTGAATGGAATTAAGTAGATTACATAAATATATATATATATATAAATCCATTAGGATTATCATGTTATATATTTCATTATTATTCAATATATATACTTAATAATCATTCTTTAGTGGTTAACATGGAGAATTAATCTCATCGGGTCATGGAGACGGTAATTTGTACGTACGCACGAGCGATGATATCGTTCTCATATTTATTGAATGGAATTGGAGTGAATGATATAATATCGTAGAATCAGTATGATGTTATAATAATCATATGTAGTTATTCATTACACCATTATACCCATCCAAGTTAGGTGGTGGTGGAAAAACTTATTACACCACGGCATTGAGACGGTATTCCGTACGTACGCACGCGTGGTGATTACATTTTCCATAGGATGGATAGAAGGTGAAATGAGGTTGTTTCATATTTATAATAATATATCAGTATATAAGTGATACTGATGTTATGAATTTATAATGAAACAACTAAAAAAGAATAATTTTAAGAAGAAAGAAGTTTGAATGAATCAGTAGAAGAGATTACCTCTTCTTCGAAGCACCTCCTTTAAACTTCTTCATAGGGCACTAGGGTTGGTCTTTAGAGAATACCAGAACCTATATGATATAACTAGACAGGTTGATAAGAGGAATTGGCAGGGTTTGGCCGAGATTCAAGGCTCAAATGGGTGTGAAGAGAAGTGGGAAGGGGTTCCCTTTTTATAAGGGAGGATAGGGGCACCTTTGTAAATCTTAAAAATATTAATTTATAAAAAATATAACCCCACATAAAAACCTCCAAAAATGACTCATATTAGAATATTATATGATATAGGGTTGTAATGTCATCATCCAATAAAATTTAGACATGTAGAGAATTTATTTTAAACATTATCAACTTGATCTATCCTTATTTAACCTATTAAATTTTATTTGTGGTAATAAGATTCTAAATTTTAAATTGAAATAAATATTTACTTATGTGCTGTGAGTTATCTATAATTAGATAATTTATGACATTTTGGACTATATAAATTTCAATTTGAAAATTTTAAATATTTTTGTGATTTTTAAACAATTTAATAATATGTTATTTTTATAAAATAACAATAGTGTCAATTTTGACCGTATTCATTTATTTGAATTTAAATAAATTCCACATAGAGAATATATTCGAACTAAAATATTTAATAGGATCCTAAAATTTCATATTAATCTATAAAATTAGTGGAGCACATTAAATATTTCATATATTATTTATTTTACAATTTTTGAAACAATTTATTAGATATTTCTCTTTATAAAATAATTACTACAACATTTTTGTATAATTATTAAATATACATATTTTTTCATAGAAATTAAAAATAAAATCCTAGGATGAAGATAAATCTTATATCATTAATATGAATACATTTAGTTAGATTTACATTCTAAAACAGCCAACTTTTAAAATGTTTTATTTATTAAATTATCAAGGGGATAACTTTTAAAATCATATAAAATAAAATAATATAAGTGTCATAATCACTTTTATAAAACACCAAATGGTCTTATATTAGGTCATTGGATTATTATGGTGTATATATACACTACCAATGTTTTTTGGTTAGGTTTTTGAGCCATTTAATATGTATTACTATTTCAATAAAAACAATATTATTGATTTTGTTAAATAAATAATTTCTGCATCATTAATGTATAAGATAATAAGGTAATAAAATAACTCTTAAAAATTACAAATAAATTACCCTGATAAAGAAAAATATTTTATCTTTCAAATTATTATTTATAAACGAATTTATATTCTTTATAACCTTATATTAAAAATACTTTAATTATTAAAGATTCAGTGAAATATATTTCACTTTCCTTTAAATAAAATAAACTAATGCTCTTAATCACCTCTAAGTGGGTTCTAATGGATTCCATTTTGACCAAAATATAACATATGAAGAAATATAAAAATCCAATTGTATTAAGACAAGTGTTAGGGTAATTTTATAATATTATATTTACCCTTAATTACACGATTTACCATTTACTATGGTAAATAAAATTTATTGTAGTTACTATTCATAATGCCCAAAAATAAAAAGGTAGTCTATTAAATTAATTTAGACCAATTGATTCCAAATATGGAATCAATTTATCCAAATTCATTACAAAAAAAGTTTCAGAAATTAAATTAAAATTAATCTCATTGTCGAAAGAAAACAAGTTTTTGTTTAAAACATTGCAAAAAGATTGAATTGATTTAACCTATGAATTCAATGTAAAATAAATGATAATGACATACATTATATTAAATGGTAAAAATATATTCTATTTATAATTTAAGACCATTAATATTATAATTTAACCACATAAATTATTATGATAAAAAAAAATTTTAATTAAAATATAGCGTGTTTTTACGATTCATCAAAATATGAAAGTTATCAGAATAATAGGAAAATTTTATCCCAAGTAAATGTTTATATCCTAATAACAAAGAAGAATTATATTTTGTCAAATTGAACTTATAATCATGTCAAAAACTAGATTTAAATTTGGATAGCCCTCAAAAGGCGGCAAAACTACATTTTTTGAAAAATACTTATTTTACCCGAAAAATTTATTTTGTTCACAGAACCTGTTTTAGAAAATGTGTAAGATGAATAATAATGTTATAAAATTAAAATTTTAGTTAACACTATTCATAACTTCTAGTCCATAATAATATTATTACAATATATCTTTGTTTAGTGAAACACGATATTGCGTACAACACACACTATCGAGGAAGGTTGCGATTGCGTGTAATGAAAGCCAAGTCAGGGTTGCATATAATGCAATACTCCTGTGTTGTTGTGTATAAAAAAATACTAACATATTTCATTTATTCATTGAATATATATATATATATACACTCAATGTTGCGTAGAGTAACGACAATCAATCAAACTTGAAATTGTGTGTAACACGATCCAAGATTAGTGTTATGTATACTACAAACTAACACAGTGTTGCATATTGCGAAAGATAATCTTGGTGTATCTTACAAGAGAAGATATAAAAGAAATTAAAAAATATATATATCTTATAAAATCTCTGGTTGTTACATTCTACCCCCATTAAAATGAATTTCTCCCCCGAAATTCATCGGGGTTATAAACGGTTTACTACTTGAAAGTATATTTAATAGAAACCCACATCGTAAAAAGGAATACCAAAACTTATCATTAAAAAATAAATTATGAAATGTAACGGTTACCCAAATTAACTAATCATTGGGTTTCCACATAGGAGAACATAGGTGAAAAATGTTTATATGGGAGAGAAATCTAACCATCAAGTTCTGATGGAGAGTGGTAGAGAACATTGATATGAAAAATAAAACAATCACTAAGCCATAAATTTGTGATTATCTAGGGTACCATCAGATTCATCACATATGAGACTACTAGGACAACATTTTTGGTTTTTGAGACCATTTCTCTAATGTTGAGGATTTTTTGTATAAGGATAAATACTTACTTGATTTCAATGTAAAATCGTTATTGGTCATTCCATGAACAATTTCCGCTTCATCTCTTATTTAAAGATATGAAGTTGAATTTGACATTATTGAAGTATTATAAGATCACGCGATAGAATGATAAGTCATTCCATCAGTCTCTATCCTAATAAAAGTTCAGTATAAGATATTAAATATATATTTATAAGTCCATCTATGGTGAGGTTAATCGTACATGGATCCAAAAATGGACTCATATTTCATCTATCATACCACGTAATAAAATAAAACTAATTTCTAAAAACAATGGACTTCCAGTAGGCCAGCAGTAGGTGATGAAGGCATGTCGCAGTTTGGTTGTGGGTTCGATTTCCGCAACCTTGTCCGATGTGACAGGTTGACGCCCATTCTACAGGTTGTCCCTTTTCATAAACTACACTATTATAACATTCTATCAATAATATCGGAAACATTTCTATCCTTAAACAATACTAACTTATATTCAACATAATCTATTCCAATCATTAGGCTTATCCAAAATACTTCTTTCCAAACTCAAAGTATAAAGAGAAGGATTACTAAAAAGGTCATATAAAAAGCACATGAATACCATCATTTATCTCTAATATATCTTGTTGGTCACATTCCAATCATGTGAATAACTTAATCATGTATTCTCTTGAAATATGAATACCCATTGAACCTTATTGAAAACATGAATGCTGTCAAAAGTTAACTCTTTCCTCATAGAAAATTCCAAAAATTCTATATACTCAAACCATGATATAACCATGTCCTTATATCAGTCACGAGCTCATTAATACTTTCAAAAATCTCATTATCTCCTTATCCCTTCATTATACGCATATCATCTACTTTCCAAAAAATATATGAATAACCTTTCATGGTTACCGGTAAAATATACTTTCAAATACTTTAGGAAAAAAATAGTGTAAAAATCCATATATGTGTCTTTATTCCATAGTACCATTACCTATACAACATAAATCATTCCACTACCTTCTTAAACCATTGACCGAACATCAACAATTCTTTCATCTCACAGATCATTTGTAGTCTCTTTATCATCATCAACATAAATACTACCCATACATCCATGCTGATTCTCTTCATGAGACTTTCCCTTAGGGAATTTGTTTTCATAATTCCCGTACATTCAACATTTAAAACATCTAATCATTTTTTATGTCGTAGCAATACCATTATCTTTCTCCATGGTGTTAACTATACCTTTTCCTTTGCACATACTAGACTTGTGCCCTTCTTTTCCACAACCAAAGCATCTTCCAGTTCCTTTGAAACATTCTCCTTGATGCCTCTTACCACATGACATACATGAGGGAAATTGAACATTCTTTCCTCTATGATCATCATTAAACACCATCTTTCTCTTATTATCTGAGTCAGGAATCTTACCAATGTTGAGGTTATTGATCATATTACGAGATTACTGATTAGGCATAATAACGATGTTTCTCCTTATAAATTCTATTTAATTTGGTAGCTCATGAATAATTTCATTCCATTTCCATCATATCCTCCATTATCATGAATCCTCCTGTTTCCAGCAATTTTCTAAAAACAAAAAAGAATAGTGTGAGAGGCCAAAATCATAATCAAGGGGGATTAACTTCAATATCTAACATCATAGGTTTAATTCTAATATCGTTACCGTAATTCTAGGACTATAACCTATACTTATACTTAACCTTATGGAAATCCCTAGACATACCTTATAAATATCTCTAGAGATCTCACTTAAGTTCTCACATCCTAGATTCCAAAGGTTGAATAAACCGAACCTCTGATACCAACTGTCGAGACCCAAAGCATGACGTACATGGACATTACATTAGTTTTTCGGAATACCTAATACATAATAAATTGCAAAACTCCAGGATCATAATAGATTAGTGCCTTTAGAAACTCAGAATATAATCTTCTAATCTTGGTGAAAGATCTTCAACAACTCCCATAAAGATGTTCCCCGTTTGTTTTCTTACCTAAAAGATTTCTTTCAATCCTGGGGAAAACAAAACATATAAAGGGTGAGCTCAAATGCTCAGTAAGGGTATGCATGGATAAAATGAAACAAACCATATACCACTGAACTTAAGTACAAGATCATAATGTTTAAACATCAAAATATTGAGCAAAGAGATAAATATTGGAAGTACGTAAGGAATGTATCAAAATGAATCATCAATATTTATAAAATTTCTTGGGAATAAAACATGTAATTGTGGAAAACATTTATCACTTGTTATGATTTCCATAGTAGCCAAGGCATTGCTGCCAAGACCATCTTAGTGGAAAAAGTCCCTTTCTGAATCGAGTTCACTTCTTGTTCCAGTCCAATATCACTGAACTGGATTAACTTACTGTTACAGCCATGTCTATCTAAGGAGATATAAATCATTTCCCAATGCATTGGAGGGAGATATAGGTCCCACCCATCTCATAATAAAATCATTCTTTTGTGTTCCACAAAATCATAAATCATACATCATAGCATAACCCATGTAATAGAATGGGATTCTTAAAGATCATACCATCATAACATAATCCATAAAAAATGGATATCATTTCATCATAATAAGAATCAAACCATGTAAATAATGGAAACATTATACTTGAAACATAAAAATATTTAAACATGTCATTTTAGATGGAAAATAGTTTTGATAAAACACTTGAAATGAATTCTTGAGGAAAATATCCTTTTTTCTTATAAATCATTTTATGTTTACAAAATGCCATCAAATTCTAAAATAAAAGGGTTTTATTGAAAATAATCATTAAATATTGTATAGGAAGCTTCATGAAAATGAGGCGTTATGAAAACATAAAAATCCATTTACGCCGTATAAGTTAAAAATAACATTCTCCTTGTACTTTTGTCAGAAAAGTCAAAAAGTACCTCATAAAAGAAATATTCCTTACATACCATGTAGTAAAAGTCCAAAATGGTTAAAAATGACTTTAAACATACATGAAACCATTTTTAGAAAATTGGGACATGGATGATAAATATAACCCCCGTAAATACTTACGTAAAAGCAATTTCGGATAAAAAACAATTGAGATTGCTACATTATCACTTACCTTAGTTCTGATATGCTTAGTAAGTATCTGAACCTCCTGTATAAAGATTTAAATAATGTCATTGACTTATTACATAATCCTATTCATTTTAATGATATCATATATGGTTCACTTATGACTTTATATTACCCGTTCTTTTGTAAATTTCATGTTAAAGAGAATTTTGGGAAAAATTGTTTCATTTTTTGGCTGTGTTTTGAATTATAATTATTTATCTGATTACATAGATCATGATTACTTAATTACAGAATATGAAACATGATTTATATATAATATATATTCATAATATACATATATATAATAGATCGATAAATGGAAAGAAATACAATGTTCTTGGAGACGGTAGGCCGTACGTACGCATGGACATTGTTTTCGTTTCCTTATTGAATTTAATGGAATTATGTAGATGACATACATATATATATACATAAATACAGAAGAATTATCATGGCATATATTTCATTATTATTCATTATATATACTTAATAATCGTTCTATAGTGGTTAACATGGAGAATGAATCTCATCGCATCGTGGAGATGGTAATTCGTACGTACGCACGAGCGTTGATATCGTTCCAATATTTATTGAATGGAATTGGAGTGAATGATATAATATCTTAGAATAAGTATTATGTTATAATAATCATATGTATTTTTTCTTCACACCATTATACCTATCCAAATAAGGTGGTGGTGGAAAAACAGATTACACCACGTCGTGGAGACGGTATTTCGTACGTACGCACGTGCGGTGATTTCATTTTCCGTAGGATTGATAGAAGGTGAAAAGAAGTTGTTTCATATTTATAATAACATATCAGTATATTAGTGATACTGATGATATTACTTTATAATGAAACAACTAATGAAGAAGAATTTGAAGAAGAAATAAGCTTGAATGAATCAGTAGAAGAGATTACCTCTTCTTCGACGCACCTCCTTTAAACTTCTTCTTAGGGCACTAGGGTTGGTCTTTTGAGAAGACCAGAACCTATAGGATAAAACTAGAGATGTTTAGAAGAGGAATTTGTAGGGTTTTTCTAATCTTCCTGGCACAAAACGGTGTGAAGGGACGTGGGAAGTGGTTGCCTTTTTATAAGGGAGGAGAGGGGCACATTTGAAAATAATAAAAATATTAATTTATAACAAATATATCCCCACATAAAAACCTCCAAAAATGACTAATATTAGAATATAAAATGATATAGGGTTGTAATATCATCAAACAATAAAATTTATACATGTAGGGTATTTATTTTAAACATTATCAACTTGATTTATCCTTATTTAATCTATTAAATTTTATTTGTGGTAATAAGATTCTAAATTTTAAATTGTTATAAATATTTACATATGTGCTATGAATTATCCATAATTAGATAATTTATGACATTTTAGACTATATAACTTTAAATTTATAATATTTAAATATTTTTGTGATTTTTAAACTATTTAATAATATGTTATTTTTATAATATAACAAGTGTCAATTTTGACACTATTTATTTATTTGAATTTAAATAAAATCCACACAGAGGATATCTTCGAAATAAAATATTTAATAGGTTCCTAACATGTCATAGTAATCTATAAAATTATTGGAGAACATTAAATAGTTCATATAATATTTATTTTATTATTTGTAAAACCATTTATTTGATATTTCTCTTTATAAAATAATTACTACAACATTTTTGTATAATTATAAAATATACTTATTTGTTGCATAAAATATACAAATAAAATACTAGGATGAAGATAAATCATATATCATTCATAATAATACATATATTCGGATTTATCTTCTAAAACACCCAAATTTTAAAATATTATATTTATTAAATTATGAAGGTGACAACTTTGACATCATATAAAATAAAATAATTTAAGTGTCATAATCAATTTTATAAGACTCAAAACGGTCATATATTAGGTCCATGGATGCTTATGGTGTATATATACAATACCAATAAGTTTTGGTCAGGTTTGGGATCCCATTAATATGTATTACTATTTAAAAAAACAATATTATTGATTTTTTTACTAAATAAATAATTTATGCATCATTAATGTATAAGCTAATATGGTGATTAAATAACTCTTAAAAATTACAAATAAATTACCATGGTAATGAAAAAATCTTTAGATTTCAAATGAGTATTTATAACTGATTTTATCTTCTATATGACCTTATATTAAAAATACTTTAATTATTAAAGTTTGAGTAACACATATTTCATTGTCCTTTAAATAAAATAAACTAAAGGTCCTAATCATCTCCAAGTGGGGTATAATGGATTCCATTTAGAACCAAATATGACTTAGGAATAAATATAATTGTCAAATTGTATTAAGACATGTTTTAGGGTAATTTAATAATATTATATTTACCCTTAATTACCTGATATTCCTTTTACTATGGTAAATAAAATTCACCGTAGTTACTATTCATTATGCCCAAAAATAAAAAAGTAGTCTATTAATATAATTTGAACCAACTAATTGCCAATATGGAATCCATTTTTCCAAATTCAATCCACAAAAGTTGCAGAAATTAAATTAAAATTAATGCCGTTGTCGGAAGAAAATTGGTTTTTGTTTAAAACATTGCAAAAGATTGAATTGATTTGACCTAAGAATTCAATGTAAAATCAATGATAATGACATAAATTATATTAAATGGTAAAAATATATTCTATTTATACTTTAAAACCATTCAATATCATAATTTAACCACATAAAATATTACGATGAAACAATTGTTTTTAATTAAAATATAGCGTGTTATTATTATTCATTAAAATAGGAAAGTTATCAGAATAATATGAAAATATTATCCAAAGTAAATTTTTATATCCTAATCACAAATAAGAATTTTATTTTGTCAAATTGATCTAATAAATATATCAATATATTTAACGTGGGTGCGCCATCAAAAGGTTGCAAAATTGCATTTTTTCAAAAATACTTATTTTACCTGAAAAAATTATTTTGTTCACATAACATGTTATAGAAAATGTGTAAGATAAATAATAATGTTATAAAATTCCAAATTTATTTAATACTATTCATATCAGCTAGTCCATAATAATATTATTAAAATATATCGTTGTTTAGTGAATCCTGATATTGTGTATAACACACGCTATCGAAGAAGGTTGTGATTGCGTGTAATGCAAGACAAGTCAGGTTTTCATGTAGTGAAAGACTCCTTTTTTGTTTCGTATAACAAAATCCAACCATATTTCATTTATATATTGAATATATATATATTCACACTCAATGTTGCATAGAATAACTACTATCAAACAAACTTGAAATTGTGTGTAACACGATCCATGATTAGTGTTCCTTATAATGCAAGCTAAAACGGTGTTGCGTATAGCGCAAGATAATCTTGGTGTAGCATACAATAGAAGATATGAAAGAAATTAAAATTAGCATATCTTATAAAATCTCGGGTTGTTACAGATTCTATAATTGAAAATAAGACTTTGATCTTGTAACGATAATAGTGCCATGCGTAGTCAGTGTGGTTATCAATTTCGGGAGTCCAATGTTGGTGTAGCGGCTGACATATCCATACACCAGGACCCTGACTTCTGATTTCCAACTCAGTCCATGAAAAAACTGATTACTTTTTTTTCAAGAGTTTTCTTTGTGATCACGTTGAGTGAGCTCACCAGGTATAACATATTGACTATGGTGCACCTGTTTATTTTCAGGATGCCTCCACACAGAGAGCCAGCTAGGGTTCTGGGTATAGTACACACTGATATCCCACCGATCGATGGGGCCACGGTGCAAGGCCTTCATCCAATAGAGGCCCCAGTGGAGGCACCAGCGGTACCATTACCCATTGAGCCACCGATGACACCAACCCTAGAAGCAGAGGGTGAACGCCGCTTAAGTGTGTTACACAAGTTCCAGTACCAAAGGCCACCAATGTATCCGGGCGAGACAGACCCACAGGCAGTTAAGGCTTGGTTGGAGGTCATGGTGAGAGTATTCTGACTAGTTCAAAGACCAGTTGATCTCATGATGATCCTTGCTGCTAGTCTTCTATAGGAAGCATCAGGCAGATGGTGGAGCTTGATTATCCAGGTTCACGATGAGGTGACAAATCTCTGGATAGACTTTGAGGGCATGTTTCGGGCAGAGTTTATCCCAGTGACTCTTTACTTAGGGCGCATTCAGGAGCTTCTTCATCTGTAGTTGGGAAGCATGACTATGGCTCAGTACTCAGCGAGGTTCATTGACCACTCACGCTACTCCACTAATATGGTGTGGGACCCAATCTTCAGGGTCCAGACTTTCGATCAGGGACTCAGGAGGGAGATCAGGGCTTTGATGATTTCTCTTAGCATCATGACACTAGAGGGGGTGTTTGAGAGATCCCTCTTAGTGAATAGTTTTCTTACTGAGAAGTCACCAGTAGTGAGACCCACCATCAAACATTATGTATCGGAGTCTTCGATAGCTAGTATAAGATAGATGTCACAGATGTCGGAGAGGACAAGACCTAAAAGTAGACGACCACATGGCTCAGGATCAGTAGTGTGGGGTTCCAGAGACAGAGCAAGACATGAGAGGACTAGACAGTGTTTCACATGCCAAGGGTTGGTTCACATGGCGTGGGACTATCAGACCCGCTGTACGAATGATCAACAGACAGTCTAAGGATAGCCCAGGTAGAGATAGAGGATCGACCGAGGAGGTCCGCCGAGAAAATGCGGATGTGGCAGAGGAGCTGGCCAGGAAACTAGTGGCAGGAGATGATTAGAGTTGTTACCGCCACCACCACTAGCTGGTTTACCCCAACCATAGTGTACTGGTGGACAGGGGCGATCTCATCTCTTGGAAACTGAGGCCTATGGCCTTGGCACTCCAGAGATGATATGATGGATGATCTATGTATAATCCATCTTAGCTTCTTACTTATAGACACAGGTTTAAGTTATTCCTTTATTTCCACTTCCCTCGTTCGGAGCTTGGAGATTCTGATATCACCGTTGGATTGAACCATATGTTTATAGACTCCTACGGGAGTGAATTAGATGATTAAGCACTAGTGTCAGCAGTGTGAGAATACTATAGGTGGCGAGAGCTTTGGCTGTGATCTCCTAGTAGCAGGATCGAGGCCTTACGACGTCATCTAGGGTATAGATTGGTTATCTACAGTCTATGCACAGATTAACTGTATTAGGACCAAAGTACGGTGTGTCTTCATGGATGGAACTAGGTTTACCTTCACCGGCGAGGGGGGAGCCTTTGCATCATAATATAGACTTACCTAGAGGAGAGTGCAACTGATCACTCATTAGTGGGATAACATTACCCTCAGAGTAGTTGATGTGGAGAGTCTGAGCTATCCTATTGTGGTGCACCAATATGCAGATGTTTGCCTGATGATGTTCTAGATCTACCTCCTCACAGAGAGGTGGAAATTTACATTGAATTGTACCCTGAGATGACACCAATATCTACACCAACGTATCAGATGGATCCCGCAGAGCTTAGTGAGTAGCGGGAACAGTTATAGGACTTACAACGGAAGGGATTCATTTGGCCCAGTGTTTCTCCTTGGGCAGCCCCAATTTTGTTCGCCAAGAAGGCATATGAGAGCTTCAGAAGTTGTGTCAACTATCAGTATCTAAACCAGGTGACCTTTAAGAACAACTACCCACATCTAAGGATTGAAGATCTCTTCTATCAGATGAAGGGATCCAGATGGTTCTCGTAGATAGACCTCAGTTTAGCATATCACCATCTAAGAGTGCGAGAGGAGTATATGTTGAAGATGACATTTAGATGTCGGTACAACCATTATGAGTTTTTTTTCATGTTGTTCTCCATGTGCAACACTCCAGTGGTGTTCATGGGACTCATGAGAAGGATCTTCTAGCCATATATTGATCTATTTGTGGTGGCTTCATTGATGACATTCTGATGTATTCAGCTACTGTGGAGGACCATGCCTATAACATGCTTGTAGTTATGGACACACTCCAGGTGCACCAGATTTATGGTATTCTCTCGATGTTCCAGTTCTGGATCCAATAGGTTAGCTTTATAGGACACGTCATCTTAGAGGCTAAAGATGCAGTGGATCCAGTGAAGATTGAGGCGGTACTGGCTTGGGATCCACCCAGGAGTGTGATGGCGGTACGCTGTTTTTTGGGTTTTATTGGATATTATCCGACGTTTGTGCGATATTTCTCTGAAGTTTTATAAACTTTGTCAGCATTGATGGAGAAGTGGAATCCCCTCATGTTCTTGGAGGGATATCAGTAGAGTTTTCCGGAGATGAGGTAGAGGCGGACTAGTTCCCTCATCTTGAGGCTTATATTGGATGGAGTTGGGTACTTAGTTTACGGCAGTGTATCAGGGATCGTACTCAGATCTGTCCTAATGCAGGTGCCAGCAGTGATCCTATAAGGTTATCTACAACTGAGAAAACATGGAAAGAACTACACTACCCATTACCTAGAGTTAGAAGTAGTTGTATTATCCATTAAGATTAGGTGACATTACTTGATGGGAGAACGATATACAGTCTACTCGAATCACAATAGTCTTAGGTATATCTTCTCGCAGAAGGTCCTAAACCCAAGACAATGGTGGTGGATTGAGTTTTTCTAGGAATATGACTTAGATATAGTCTATACTCTTGTAAATGAGAACATTGTAGTAGATTCACTCAACAGGTGATCTTGTATACAGCTTCTAGGTTAGGGGACAGAGCAGTTGGCCGCTATATAGATATCTGTTGTGGATCGGGATGGAGTAGCTTTTCTTTAGTCTCTTACAGTCACTCTCCAACTTCATCAATGAGTCTGGGGGTGTAGTGTGGGGACGCTGACTACGAGACTCAAGAAGTTCAGATATCTATAAGATAGGGACATGATGGATTTTCTAAAGGTTGGGAGCATGTCATTCTTTTAAGATAACGTACCATAGTTCCAGTGTCGTTTCAGGAGGAAGTGTTGAGGGAGTTCCACACGTCCCCTCTAGCGGTACATTCGTAAGTGTAGAAGATGTACCAGGATATCCGATAATAGAACTGGTGGTTGGTAATGACAAAGTTGTAGCATAATTTGTCCCTCGGTGCCTCACTTATTAGCAAGTGAAGGTGGAGGATCAGGTACCAGCAGGCATAGTTCTGCCTTTAGAGGTCTCAGAGTGGAAGTGGGATGGTATATCCATGGACATCATGATAGGACATCCACGTACATCCAAGTGTCATGATTCTATCGTGGTTATCATTGATCGAATCACCATTTCAGGCCACGTCCCACTGATCGGAGAGTAGGGTTCAGTAGAGTGCTTGGGATGCCTCTATGTCCAAGAGATTTTGTGGTAACATGGATAACACTCGACGATTTTCTCTGATCGTGATGCCTGATTTACCTCTTGACTATGTAATGGGTTGCAAGAGGCTTTTGGGAAACAACTTCGTTTGAGCACTGCCTTCCATCCTCAGACGGATGGCCAGACCGAGTGGACTATTCAGATCCACGAGGACATGTTACATGCTTTCTTTCTCAGCTTCGGTCATTGCTGGGAGGATCACTTTCCTTTGGAGGAGTTTTCATACAACAAAATATATCACTACACCATTATGATGGATCCTTTTCAAGAGTTATATGAGTGACCCTGCATATCATCTCTGTGTTGGGCTGACCCAGGGGAGTCAGCACTCATAGGACTAGTTACAGTACGGGTTACCATAGAGAAGATGCAGATCATCTAGGAGTGGATGAAGACTATACAGAGTAGGCAGAATTCTTATGCAGACTGGAGACATAGACCTCTGGAGTTTTGGGATGGCGACCACGTCTTTCTATGAGTCTCACCTCGATGAGGTTTACGGATATTTTTCTAAGACTTTATTATATCTTCAAGGTTCATTGGACCGTTCCAAGTCCTTAGAAGATGTGGAAAAGTGGCATACCGCATAGCTCTACCACCTTGGTTGCACTGGGAGCATGAAGTATTCCACATATCCCAGCTGAGGAGATACATGCATGACTTATCTCACGTCATCGACCATAGCGAGCTGGAAATCGATGACGGGGTGACATTTACGGAGGTTCCAGTAGAGATTGAGGATTGACAAGAACGAGTCCTTCATGGGCAGTCGATACCTCTGTTGCGCATCCATTTTCAGCACAGGAACCTCCAGGTGTGTACATAGGAGAAGGATCCTCAAATACATGTTTAGTACCCCCACTTGTTTCCTTAGATTGAGTTGTGGCTTTCAGGGACGTAAAGCCCTGAGTTGAGGAGAATGTAAAGACCTGGAAATTCAATATATGTTTTCAAAAAAATATATGGGAATTTTACGGGACCGAAAAATTTGAAGACACGTGATTTCGAGGCCAAAAGTTCCCAAAATGAATTTTTGAACTTTTTTCAGGAACATTCATTAAATGTGCGAGTGGATTTTTGTAACATTTGAACTAGTGCTCGGAATAAAAATCTGAGGGCCCAACTAAACTCGTGACACCGATATTCGATTAAGGTGACCATCCCCACGACCGCAGGCGGTCAAAGGTGAATGTTAGTTTTTGTGATTTTTTATGGAATAATAAAAATAAAATGTTTAACATTTTTCTTTTTCTTTTTGAAACCTCTCAACATGGGTTATGGAGGTGGGGACAACCTGAACTAGGAAAAAACCAAAATTCAGACCCATGGGGGTAGGGTCCTCCTGTACCACTCTCAATGGGGGGAAAACCTATCAATTCCCCAATAACCTCCCATGTAATTGATCTAGTTAATTTATCCAATTAATTGAGCCTACTAATTATGCTAACTCCATTTTTTCCAAAAACTCATTTTTCTTATTTGCACCTCTTTTCTTTGAGAGGATTGGTATGAAATGGAGCAGGGGAGAACTTGTGGAATAACTTCTCCAATGAAGAATGATTCTCCAACAAAGAATGCTTCTCCAATGAAGAAATCTTCTCCAATGAAGGATGCTTCTCCATCATCTTCGACTTCATCCTCATGACATTCTCCCACGTGGGATGTCTTCAATGAGAACAAACTGATGTCCTTCCTTCCTTCTTCACTGATGTCAACAAACCTTCGAGGTAGGGTTTTTTTGTTCTTCATGGTTTTCGATGAATATATTCTTTTAATAATCCCACTAGTGATTTAATGTGGATGGTGCAAGCCAAACAAAAACTTCCTGATCCCTTTTCTATTCTTCATAATTGTTCTATTCTTCGCGGTGGAGAAAGCAGGTAGTCGACGCCTAGGCTAGCAGCATGGAACAGGGGCGGCAAGTGTCCATACTGCAGATAGAAAAATGGGTTGCATGGAGACCGGGGAAGAGACCTGGCCCGTCGGCTGTGGAGGTGGACAGAGGGTGGCCAGCGTTCGGCCGACTACGAAAGGGTGGTGAACGACACGTCGTCGTTGGAGTAAGGGGTTGTGGACCGCCTGGCTGTGGCGGATGGAAGGAGGCGGCCAGTGTTCGGCCGGCCACGGAGCAGTGGTGTATGATGTGCTTCTGGGTGGACCAAGGTCTGGCCATTACCTCCATATTAGCTGGGCCGAGCGGGACCCACCATGGGTCCCGTGTACGGCTGGAGACTGAACGGCTTCAGTCTTTCGGTGTTCGAGGGCAGGGGGTGCACAACTCCACCCTACATGCATCCAAGTCGGGGTTCCAGGCCAGGCCACCCAGCGCGGGCCGGGCAAAACCCTATGGGTCAAGTCGGAACCAACAGGCTAGATGGACCCAAACCCGGTCGAGTTGGTCCAGTTCGGTCGTACAGGGTCGAACAGGACCTGGACCAATTTCGACACTATATGTTCTTTCGACCATAAATTTGGCACTGGACGTAGGTTTGAAAAACCATCTATGGAACCAAAAAACATGGTGTGAGATGGTCCTTTTGGTTTCCCCCACTTGAATTTAGGATAATGTTGGGGGTATGGTCGGTTTGGATCAAGCACGAATCCAACCGGGCCCTCAGTACTAAAGGGATAATAACTTACCGATAGTGAATCCGATTGACACACCGTCTATTGTATTGAGACCCCAATTACATTGCAGATTATTGGGATAATTTTTCTTGAGACTTTGTGGAAGTTGGAGTATTGAGCAGTATCATGAGAAGTGTACCCTCTCAGAAACAATTAAACATAGTGCGGGAACCCAGTAGCTGGCTGTGACGATGTAATATGATCCTGTGTGGGTCTGATGATGTACTAGGATCCTGTGTGGGTATGATGATGTACTAGGATCATGTGTGGGTCTAACAATGTAATAGGATCTTGTGTTCGTCTGATGATGTACTAGGATCCTGTGTGGGGCTGACCATGTACTAGCATCATGTGTGGGTCTAACAATGTACTAGGATCCAGTGTGGGTCTGACGATGTACTATGATTCTATGTGGGTGTAAAGATCTACTAGGGTCCTGTGTGGGTTTGTAATTTGGGATCCTTCATGGTTCTGCCTCTAAACATATTAAAATGATTCAGTAGTTACATCTAATCATCTCTACTACTATACTTAAGTTATTCATGGTGTGAGCTGAGTCTATACCTGTGTCATTCTTTCCACCATGCTAATACCATGGTGGAATTCTTATTTGTGGAATACATGTTTGGTCCATACCTTCATGGTAATTATACCTTTGTGGGGTAGTTGAGCTCTGGGCTTTCAGGTTATACCCAGTTTTT
This sequence comes from Viscum album, assembly GCA_963277665.1. Classification (NCBI taxonomy): domain Eukaryota; kingdom Viridiplantae; phylum Streptophyta; class Magnoliopsida; order Santalales; family Viscaceae; genus Viscum; species Viscum album. Next base: position 142,720,664 of record OY728123.1, on the reverse strand, counting down.
CCTTTTGTTTGAGATGGGTATACCTGATAACTTAGGTATATGTAAAGTTATATATTTAAGTAGGGTTGTCAGTTGATGTCATGCTTTGTGGTTTATTATTTTTTTATTTTGTGAGATCTTGAGGGTCTCGGGGTCCCTACTTAGTATCATTATACTCACCCATACACGTGTTATGCCAGAACCTTGTTTTGTTTGGTGGAGATGACAGACAGTGCTAATCGAGGCTCAGGGTACCAGGACTACATGCTGCCCAGAGGTGGACCATACGGCGGGTCGGTACACAGAGGAGACTCATAGACGTGGAGTGATAAAGATGTGATCTTCACCTACCATTCAAGTAGGAACCTCATAGAATGACCCAGTAGTTGTCTTTCTCTTTCTTCTGTTGTATTGTATTTCAGTTGTATTAGTACATTTACTGTTGGGCTTGTATTCCGGCCCCTCTTACTTTCAGCACACTTTATTCTATATAGTTTTATGGTGTTCGTATCATGTTGTGTGCTTGGTTGAGTGTGGTTACATGTTATAAAAGAAATGCCTTCCTGGTTTTAGGGAATATGGATTTCGGTTCTAGTCTCCAGCCCTAAGACTATGGATGGTGGGCTTCTGGTAGTCATAGCATGGGCCCTGGGTGGGGGGGGGGGGGGCGTGACAAAGTCAATAATTAATTAACAAAAAATGAAAAGTATCCATATATTTGTTGATGAAAAATCCCATGGTTGAATAAAAATTGTAACTAATATATGGGAAATTCATTCTTAATGGACGTCATATCTAATGAACGTAAATACTTATATCATCAATAACTATCACAGTATAGTTTAAAAATATGAATAGAATCCCATTTAATTTTTATTACTTTTTTTATCCTGAGAACATGTTAACGCATCAAGGAGCTATATAAATTTAGGTCTCCTACCATTATTTCCTATACAAATCATTCCTTATATCTATCAATTTAAATAATAATCCTTATCAAATATCTATATTGAATAAAGAAAACATGATTATCAATATTTCAACAAATAATCAATTAAATTTCAATGTAGAAATCGTATATAAAATGGTATATGGAATGATAAATAATAATATCAATGAATAATAAAATGGTTAATTAGGAGAAAATCAATTTTTTATGATCATAAGAGATTGAATATTTCAACAATACTAACTAATGAAACATGGTAGTGGACCTGAATAATATACTTGTCAAAATAAAAAATAATAGATCTAGAGAAAAATTAAGGATTGTCTCAATACAAAAGATCCATAGTGGAGTGAAAATAAGGGGTTATAGTTTTTAATAATATAAATACTATAAAATTTTGTTTTAAAATAAATATTGAGGAAATTATCCCTTTATTATAAAAACATTTTCATTTAATTTCTCTTTCAAAATATTTTTATTTAAAAATATGAATTTTAAATATTTAAATTAAAATTAAACTAAATGATGTTGAGTAAATCCATACAAGTAATAGGATGAAAAGGTACATTCATTTTTTCATGGTAAAATGGTTTGAAAAAATCCTTATCGAGAAAGAGAAAAAAATATTACTTTGACAAAATTAGTAAAAAAATAGTAAAAATTTCATTACCATATCATTTTAACTAATATTTTAAGTAAATAATAATAATACATGGTTTTATAAGAAAAATGGTTCTCCATATCAAGATATAAATAAAGTTAGGTTTTTAAAAAAAACATTTTCTAATACAACTACACTAATAATGAGTAACAAAATGGTACAAATAATATAAAATGATAGTGAATAACAATAGGATAGGAAAATGATTTTTTTATTGAAAAATGGTAATATAATTAACTCTAATATAAATACCATTAAAATACCATCAAGTTTATTATTCTAAAGAAATATCATTAAACATTCTAAAGGGTCCCATTCCACCATGATTAAATTTTAATCATAAACCTAATGATAGAATAATAATAATTGAATGTTTTAAATAAAATTATTACAAATTAAAAAATTATATAATATGTAAAAATTGGAATTATAAACACCAAATAGAATAATTGGTTAACAAGATGATTTTCTCACATAAGAAAAATGTGAGATAAAAATCCATTATATTGTATTTCATTTCTGGTGAACATCCTTTAAATTAAATTATATTAAACATATGTTTATTATATAATTTATTGGTATCCGCCTTCCTTATTTTCATTAATTTTATTTAAGTTTTTACAATGTTTTATACAACTACATAAAAAATTATGTTTATGTCCGTTGTTTTGACAACATTCTGTTTGTGAGTGAAAAACAACATTGTATATCAACTATGGTCAGAGGGGGTCATTTTAAAACTTCTATTGAATAATAATCATGAAATAATTATCATATTTATACATAAATTATACTTTTAAGACAAAATAATTAAATATGTTTGTGATTAATGAATCGACATTACAATCATGGAGATGGTGGGATCTACGTACGCATGACTGATGTTCTTATTTTTTAATGATAATTACATAAACAATGTTTGTAACACTATATATTTCTTTAATGATGATTATATAATAAATACTATGTTATATAATCATATATACTTATATATATAATTTATATACATAAAATGTATAATATAGTGTTGAGGAGGCGGCAGTCTACACATCCTTGAATGACGTCATCACTTTTTAAGTGCGTGAAATGGTAAAAATGAAAATTATATATATGTATATATATTATTTAAAAAAAGTAGATATGTTATGAATATAATATATTTGATGTTTATATAACCAAATTTTAATTTATTAATACTTTTAAATGTTCTATGTGTAGTGCGAACAAATCACATCACTTCGAGGGGGCGGTAGTCCACACTTCGTCAAATGATGGTATTGTTTTAACTTAAAAAAGAAATAAATAAAGGTCAATTTAATACAAGGATTAAATAATAAAAAATGAATATAAATATAATATATATCATACATTAACATAGTTTACATCACAATGGCCACAATTAGAGGTTGTAATGTAAATATGAATAATCATCATTTCGTGAGGTAGTAGTTCACTGTACATAGAAAAAATATGTTCATTACCAATTTGATAGAATTGTGTGTAAGTGTAGTTAAAATACTTATTATAAAAACATAATAGTATATTTAGGATATTTTTGTTTTAATATAATCATTTTGTAATAAGGTTTATGGTGTTACATAATGGAAAAGAATCTGGAGAGATTGAAAGATGACGTTACCTCTTAATCAGGTAACCACTTTATGTTTGTACCAAAAGGTATAGTTAAAATTATTTCTACCAAAAGGGAGGATTCAAAGTATAAGGAGATTTTAGAAGCTATATTTTAATATCTTGGCCGAACCTAAGTGGTTTTATAGGTGTTAGTATTGGGGAGAGATGTTGGTCTTTTATAAGGGAGGAAAAGGACTCACATGGTATTTTTTAAAAGATGTTTGGTGTAAACAAAATAATACTTAAATAATTAATCAAAATCCTACCAATATCAATAATGGAAGTTTAAAATCATATTAATGGCTATAAAATGGGTGTTGGAAATGTGTCTAGGTCATTTAGAAACCCAATATTATGGGTTTTTATGTTATTATCCGTAATTTTGGATTACTAATTGTAATTAAATATAATTACTTTCATTAATTATTTTGGTAAAAAAATTCAATTTTTATACATTAAAGATTACTTTGATGCCAAAAATTTAATTTAATTTTCCAATTTATTATCATTTAATTTTTATAAATTAATTAAAAATTCATCCCAGAGGTCGGACAAAAATGCATGTTTTTTAAAAGTATAAACATCTGAATGTTTCCAATGTTTTTATAATAAATTTCAATGTAAAATTTCATACAATTACTTAAATTATATTATTTGATAATAATATTATATAATTGATATTTAAAAAAAATTAAATGAAAAATTTAACCTTATAAATTAATTATATGAAATAAGAGTTCTGAAATTCAATTCTATATTTTTATTTGTTCATTAAAAATGAAATGTTTTGGAAAAATTTAAAAAAGTTACCCTGATCTAAATCTTTTGTTTATATTTCAAATATTAAGTTAATTTTGACATAATAAATCCGTTAATTTATTAAAATTCAAATTTAAAATTACTACCTATAAAATGTAATTAATTTAAAATGATATCGAAAAACAATTTGCGCATAAAAATAGTTTTCAATACAAATATTCACTTTTCATTCAATTTCATCTTATATTCATTTATAATTTTTTTATCCAATAATTTAATTATATATTTATGTAAAACAGAATTTTCATATGTTATTTATTATTATTTATATATATTATTTCAAATGATATGTTATATCTAATTATATTGTAAAAATATATTATTATTTAATAAAACTCGGTCATACATGTAACGCACACCATCATGGAAGGTCACTCACCAATGTAACTCACTCAATCATGATTATAAATGCACTAAAATGTATATATTCTATTTATAATGTTAAATATATTATATAGTATTCGGATAATATATTACTATACATGCTTTAGGTCATGTGTCATTCAAGCTATTGAATACAACATTCTTTCTTTAGATTTTCAAGGAATTACAGTATGGTTTTTTATAATTAAATTTTCATTGGTTTGTTTGGTGAACAAGGATTGATCTGTGATTTCGATGTTTTTTAATATATCCTATAAATAGTTTCACATGAGGTTCAATTTTTTTTTGATTTATCAAGGTATAATCATGGTGATGATATCGCCCTCAGAACCTTCGGTAAATTATATTCATTGGGAACAATCCTACTAGTCCATGCCATCGATTCATTATACTATATCAATGGGAATTTATCATAACCCTATATATAATAATCAAATTTATTTATTCAATGTATTTATTATCATCAATTATGATTCATAGTTTTCTTTTCAATTTGATAATATATAACTTATATTTGTCCAAAATAACCAATGATGTGTATGTGCTTTAAATTACCACATTTCATAAAAATACATTTATTAATTCATAATGGGACATTCATCTATAATTTATTATCTTATTACATTATTACCCCATTAAAAACATTCTCACTTTAAATTTTCATTTCATAAACAAAAAAGATGAGGTAAATATGTTCCACCACTTATTCTGTTTCACATGTCACTACCTAAAACATCTAGTTGCACAACATCACATTTATTAAAGGATACTTCATATTTAAATGGAAATTATATATGATATAAGATCTTTACTAGCTTCCCCCTGTATTATAGATAATTCTCCATGGTACCACCTCATGATTCACTAAATTTGAGAAATCTGGTATGTACTTACTCAATAGGGATACATAGAACACATGAGGTACTTGAGATAGGTTATTTTGGTTCTCTAGTCATTAGGGAACCGCTCGGATGAGATCAATGATATCAAAGGGTAATATTTTTCAAGGATAAATATTTCCCTTCTTACAAAACATCATGACATTCTACCATTGTTATTTATAAAGTAACACATTATATCAACATAAAAGTATAGGTATCTCTGAAAATTTCTACAATGTTTTAAGGACAACTATATGAGAATATAATATGAAATTTTATGGTTCGTACCTTATATATAATATATTGGATAAGATCAGGCACAATTATCTTCCACTCCATAATTTTATCTGATCGTGTTGGACTCTAACACATCTTCCCATAAAAAGCTTCATAGGGTGCAGTTTCAATACTAGAATGTAAAATATTATTAAATGCAAACTATATTAGGGGAAGATGATTGTACCATAATCTTTAGATATCAATTTTTCATGATCTCAATATTTCATTGGGAGAATTCATGGTAAATTTTAACTGAACATCAATCTGATGGTGATAATAAGTGTTGAATCTTAGTTCTGTATTCAACAATTCATTATTGATTCTAAAATACCTCTAGGTAATTCTAATTTCTCAATGAGATATAATATACATTACTCAAGGTATTATTAAAACTGTCCTTATATATATCATAGTCAGTTTTTCACGATATAAATCAACATTTATAGAAATATAAAGAACTTACTTTATAAGGTGATCGACCACCACACTAGTGGAATTATTTCCTTTAAAATTATTTGGTTTCATATGATGAAATTTGTACTATTTTTTTTACCATTTATATATTGGTATAAGAAACTAATTCACTATACCCTTAGACATATTTCATTTATCCTTGACTTGTAGTTATACCGATCATCTAGACAAGAAATATAATATTTCTTTCTTCATTTTATCCAACCCAAAAAATTTCAACAATTCCTTATACATCCTGGTACTTCACATATGAATAGTGATTGATAATCTATGTTCGTAATCTGGAAGATCCTTAATCCATTATAGTTGTTATGGGATACATATATGGTTTCAAAACCTTATAACTCTATAATAATAAATATTAAAATCTGTAATATTCATTACATACTACTATAGAATGTAATCGTCATTGTGAGCCTCCTTGATCCACTGAAAAAAATTTCATTGAGAAGTTATTTGAGAAAAAAATCAAGAATATAATTTTTTTTCATCCCCATTTCCATCCCAAGAATGTCCATGAAGTTTTTAATCCATTATTATCCTCATCATGGATAATGTTGTGTGATCATTTATACTCATAACATGTGACAGTTTTGTTGCATTCCCATGGATGTAATGGATTGAAAAATAAGGATATATTATAATCTCTAGCCACCTATATTGGGTAATATTAATATCATTTGTTGTGAATATTTAGTTGACTGTTTTATGATCTTAATATATGTTAAAATTCTCCAAGTATAGATAATTCCATCATGTCATTAATATGATGATCATCGAAATAACACCATATCATGAGTAGGGTAGTTCTTCTCATGGATATTTAGCTATATGGAGGCACATGCTATCACATTTTCATCTAGCATGGACACATAGACCAATAACGTTTCTGATGCATCTTTGTAAACCAAAAATACCTCCCCACAGGTGGGTTATGAGGTCATATGTGAACTAATTATCCTCTTCTTCAACTCCTTAAAACTTTCCTCACGTGCATAATTCTAGGAAATCATATCACCTTTATGAGTTATCTTGAATAAGGGACTTGAAAATCATGAGATGATTCTCGCAAATCAATCACAGTATGAAACAAATACAAGGAAACTATATATTTTCATCCAACTTTTTTCCATTTCAATCCATCAATTGACTATATTTTGTAGGTTTCATAGATTCCCATTTCCAGGTGATTAGATGCACCATGAATGTTACATGGTCCCCATATAAGACTGATTGATAACATAACCACTCAACTAGGAGGATGACTAGGTAATTCATCCAGATACAACTCTATAGAATACCTTACAATGGAAATGGTATTAATGAGGATATTTCATTAGTCTCAATAATTTTATCTATATACACTTTCTAAAAAGTAAATAAAATAAATTTTTTATTTGGGGATACTAAAAAATATTCATCATCCTTCTAAAACTATAATATAATTGATGGGTGATTATTAGTATATAGTTTGAATCCCTTCACCGAAAAACATAGGTTGGATTTATAAAGGAAAACCATTATTTAACTATAATCACATTAAATTCTACTAAAGTTATATTTAAACAAATTTTGTGAAGAACATTCAATCAATCATCAATATTTGATACAATAGTTAAAGATGTTTTCCAAGATGATATTAACTAATTTGGGTGTTGTGACTAATTTTTCAAAGAAAAATTTAAGATATGATAATGTGTTATGAATTGATATATAAAAATACATAAAAATTCTATATTATAGGTTTTTTTAACTTCAATCCTCATAATCAATCTCTTCATCTTACGTTCATTATTCACCTGATTTAGGATATTATTGTTCCTTGTCATGCTTCTTGGACCATCGAATATAGTATTGGATTTGAAAATTTGAAACATATCCACATTAAAAAATAGAAATTTCAGTGGTACCTTATATTGATATTTATTTCTCTCCATCACATTATTCAGGTTTCCTTCGAAATTGCCTACTTAACTCTGTATCATTCTAGACTTAAAACATCTCTCAGTTTCACTTTGATATTTCCCTTTATGTTTCATTCCATATTTTTTCAAAAAAGAAAAATATGTACACCATCCATTATAACCATTAACAAATGAACTTCCATGAGATGATTCCCACCACCTCTATGACATTTTTTGGAAGTTAAAATATAAGGAAGTTGATCATTATAATTTTTTATAGATATTTTTTCATAATCACATGATGTCTTACATCATCTCCAATCATTTAAGGCATCATGTTTAGGTACTCATTGCAGTACCCATAATATTGGTTGTTGATTTGTATCTCATTATTTTCATCCATTAAATAGAATAAAGGTAACATTAGGGATGATTATTTTTAAAAAATTAAACACATAATTAGGAAACCATAGTTATTAAAGCGAGAATTCATAAATTTTATATATTCCATAACCTTTGAATTTATAGGATTCAATATACGTTATCCATGATATTTTTCCTTGCATATTATATTATAGAAATTTTTTTCCCTTAATAATGGTTCAGAATTAGATTCTATCATTTCAAAAGAATATCCCCCAGGAATTTCAATCCATGTTCTAATAAACGCTAGTTTTCAAGTATTTGTTCACAATCAATACTTGATAAATATGAAATTTTTTGGGTTTTAAACACCAAGGTACATCAATTTTTAAACCACATAATCATAAAGTATATATACAAGGACATATTTTCTTTAAAACCACTAAATTGACAATTTTCCAAATTTTATGGAACATTTATGGTTTTTATTATTTTCCATAAAGATTTATCTAGTGTTTTCTAATCCTATTCCCAGATATATCAATAATTATCTATGATAAAAACTATGAAAATCCATATTTTAATTCAAATTATTTCAAAATATAGTAAATAATGATACACCTAATAAGATACCAAAAGATAATGAGTCAATGTATATTTGTGATGTTAGTTATATTAAATAACAAATTCATACATGGATACAAATTTTTAAACCTCACTAACAAGATATATGATTAAATTTCTAATTTAAAAATATAGGGGATAACCTTTGGACATACATAATAATGGGGTCATCTATAAATCCCAGTAATATAAAAAACAATGAATAAAATTTATACTATATTAAATTATATTCAATTGGAATTTAAATGGTTTATAAAATGGATGATAAACGTAAACCTGATCATAAATGCGTCATATATGATGATACCCTAAATGATAAATGGGAATGTGGAAACAACATAAAACATGGAATCACAAAAATATGTCAAGGATAACAAATAATAAAGAATAACATAGTGTTTTTAGGACAACCACCTTCACACAAATCATGGAATATCATGAGATTAATACAATACCCTATTAATTATAGGGATATAAAATTATAGTCCCACCTATTGATTTCATATCACACACATGCCTACGTTTTCCACATTGATCATTATACATAGGATTATATTTATACACATTAACCAACATAAATATTGAGTGTCGAATATGTACATAGATGTTCCTGATCAATAGAGGACAGTTACCTCTAGTTGAATATTCTTGAGTGGAAATTGATATGAGTATTCAAAGAACAAAATTTCAGCCTAGAAAATAATATGATACATTTTACAGCTTAAAATGTGCAAATAAAAGATTATAGAAGGTGTTAATGAGATATAAATTCACTTATAAAAACATTGTAATAATAAGAATATTAAAAGGTATGTTTAATATTATATCCAATCCTAAAAAATTAATAATAATGAGTAATTACATAAATAAGATTATTGAATAAATATTTGATTGAGAGGATATCATACCATGAGAGGCTATTTCTAAAAACATGGAAGGATATTATTGAGATCATATTGGTACATTTGGAGATCTTCAAAGTTGTAACAGTAGAGTATAATCATGATCCAAGTGTATTTAGTGAATAAAAATGTGATATTTGTTGGGATAATATATGATAGGAGATAGAAGTTCTCTATTATTTCCCTAACATAGGCTTCAGACTCTATAAAATAATGTATTAAAAACCACAATATTTCCAATGGGGGTTTTCTGTGGTCTCTATAAAAAATTAAGTAGTTTTAATTATTTTATGTGTTAAAGAACCAACATGATTAAAAAATTACCCTTGGTGATGGGTAAGTGAATCATATTCATAAAAAATATTTTTAAAACCTTTATATATAATATTATTTCTAAAGGACTCAAAATGTGTTTTTAAATTAATAACATATCCTCAAAAATAGATTTTTTATACTGTACATTTAAATTTTTTCTTATATCCCCATTGGGTAATATATTACATAATTTTTAGGTCATTATAATGTCATAATACAAAATATATGTCTAAATAGTATTTAGTTTAAATCCTAAATATTTATTGTTTCTTAATATTATAAAATAATATAAGTTGGATAAATTCAATATACTGATATCAAATAAACTATTTATTTTATCCATAAGATATCCATTGTATAAGAATTTACTATATTATATCTGAACTTGTATATTATTGAGAAATAAAATTTTCATTGACAATAAAGGTTTTTTAACCCCTATAGTTATGGAATTCATAAAATTTTATTATCAATTATTTTAAATAAATAATATTTAATAAAAATATTTATTAAATTATCATTTACATCACAAGATCATTAATTCATTAAAATAATGTGTCATGATTGATCTATAATTTCTAAAAAAATTTTTTTTTCAACATATTGATATATACTTCCTATCAAACATATAATCTAATCATTTAAAAAATTAATATTAAAAAATATTAATATAATATTCATTTATTAAAATAAAATATACTAAATAGTACTATTTTGATTTTGATATCTATTCCATTATTACACTGCTGACCTCCGTAAAGTTATGGTGTGTGATGGTATGATTTACATTGGTGGTTCAGTGATCAAGGTATAGGTTTTGGACTCAATGAGCATGAACTTATCTCATTAAAAGTATCCCTCATTATTTTGTTTTTAAATCTCATATTGGTATTGATCAAGGGAAATGCACAATGACTCTATTTCCCCCAGGTGTTCTAATAAAGTAGTTTCATAGGGTATGATTCTAATGTTTGAGGCCATCAATTATTTCATATGTATAAATTAGAATTTTTCATAACCCCATATATATACTAGTCATTTGACAGCTTTTCAACATCAATATTATCAACAGTTATGATACCTAATGGACATTTAACTTATATAGACTGAAAATTAATTTTTTTTTTCAAGCACGCTTTTGAGGAAAAAGCGGGAAACCTGATATAAAACCATACAAGAAATAAACCAAAACAATACTACAAGAAACTACTCCTCCATTGCAACTACAATGTTATGTCAAGACTCCACCTCACATGACCACTCAGAAAGATGTCTCGCACTGGTTTGCATGGGCCTGGTAATGATGGAAAATCCATACCCTCTCATTCATCCAAATCCAATTGTTCATGCAAAGATGAAAGCTTCCTGCTCTGAATCATCACATAGAGCTGATCCTTATAGGAAGATAGTTGCTTAAACCATCAAAATTCAGAATAAAAACCTAATTCCAAAAATGGTCTCAAATATCACTCAATATAAATATCAAAACCACCATTGAGAAGTTCAAAGTTTCACATCCATAAAACCACCACAAATCCATTAAATCATCATCAATATCCCGGAATTGGTCACTCGAACTCACATACCAATGAACTATGAAGACCATCGCAATGCTCCACCTCAAAGATACTGGAGGAATCCTAGAACAAGAGCAAAGAATCATGTATAAAGATGCAGGACAAATCATCGAAGATACCTCAGCTTAGCAAAATCATGTCACTTTCTCCATCATCCCATCAACTTGAACATTTCCATCATGAGATATCATCATCAAAACCATTGAATAAAATCAAACCGCATCACAGATGCAACTCGAGCAACTGAAATGCACATCACAGAGGCGACTGGAGTAGCTGAAAAGCACATCACAGAGGTGACTAGAGCAACCCGAGATGCGCATCATAGAGGCATGTGGAGTGGCGAAAGACTGCATCACAAGGCCTAGAACCACACAACTAGAAACCATGAGAAACTGAAAACAAATTCTTCCCATAATAGAAAACCACTGAAAAACCATAATGAAAATGAAAACACAAACAATCACTGAGTGGGAGAGGAAAACAACACGGGAGCGGCTCAGAGTGCATTGCAGAGGTATTTAGAGAAACCAAAATTCACATCGTAGTAGAAACTGGAGCAGCTAAAGTGTGTATCGCTGAAGAGACTAGAGCATCCAAAAGCACACATCGAAAATGCCTCTGAAGTAGCATAAGAGTGAATCATAGGTATGAGAACCACTACCACAAGGATCCAGACCCCCCCTGAACTTATAAATCTTAAACTTTAAAACTGTCACTCCAAATCAACTGGGTTTAATTTCACATTATATTCATCAGAACTGAAACCTCACCCAATTTGAGAAAAAGAGACAAGAAACCTAGCCTCCTCCACAAACTCTCAGATCTAGCCCTCCAACAAAACCGCCTGCCAAGCCAGAACCCCATCCTCCAACAACCACTGAAACCACCTTTTCTATTCCACAATTGTCCAGTTTTCCAACTAAAAAATCAAAATAATTGTTGATGAAAGGAGAAACACAATTCAAATATTGAAAGAAACACTTCAAGATTCTTATTACCGATTTCAAGTCTGTCTGTCATCAATCCTCCTTCATTGCCTCCTCCGAGTCCATGCCCCAATCATCACATCACCCGACCAAAGGTGGAAACCTGGTTTGACGACACACCCATCACCACGTGATCACGAAATTTTCTCAGATCTGATCTTCAACGAATGTTTGGGATCACCAATAACAGGATTTCCATATTAGAGTTTGGAAACTAGAACAAGTATAGATAATCAGTTTTGAGAATAAATCAAAAGTGATTCTTAGGCATGCACGATCTGAGTCTTCCTTATCCTCATGACAGCTTTCTGTATTATTCCTCGGATCTGAGCATAGTCGAAAAAATAGGTTCATGTTTTTTCCATGACCACATTTCATAAGATGAAAATTAATAAATATTAAATGGATATACAATTATAAAGTTTCATTTCATTTAAATCATCCCTTCTACGAAGTATTTTGGAATAAAACTAAAGTTTTTTTTCGAGGAAGATGTAAAATTATTTAATTTTTATTTTTGTTTTATTTATTATTAAACCTCCTTCAAAATAAACATAACCTATTATGACATAATAACACTAGTATATGTGATATAATGAAATATTATTTTGTTAATGAAATAATTTATATCCATCCACTCATCTATATATTTTTAAACAAAACCATTAATCATATATATGGAAGACTACCTTTTATCAAAAATATTTAATTCATTTTACAAGACCACCTATCATAGTTGTATTCCATAATGAATTGGAAATATTTATTTTATATTAATGATGAAATTTTATTTCTGTAATTATAATATCATGTATACCTTCTTACATTCAACTCTACGAGAATTCAACAACGTTGCTCGTGTGTAATGAAGACTACTACATCAAAAAGTGATGTGATTCATCACAAATGCATTACATGTGAGGCAATCAGGATTGTTTTAATAAAATTATTTTATATATTGGACATAAATAAAATTATATAATGGTAATATATTATTTATCATTCATTTATTTCATGCATCTTGATAATAGAAACAATGTTTGTATGTATATACAACCTACCATGTCTATGAATGTTGTATTCATTTTCAATATATAACTTTTTTATTACTATAAATAAATAAATAATAAATTTATGTTATAATTATATCATTTTTCAGAATTTATATATTATGGAAAAATAATAAAATTATAGTTAATCAAAGAAAAAACCAAATTATACATGAAAAACAAAACAGTTATTACTCGGAACATGTTTTTTATAAGGAATTGTTGATGAACATGTAATACAGAAAACTACATAAATTATATATGATATAATGTATATATTTATGTAACTAAAATAGATATATTATGAACATATATTTAATATACATGAGAATCAAACATTTACCAAGGATGTCGATAATAAATGTAAGAAAATTTAATCCCAATTTTTCTTTTTCGCGACCTATGTAGTGTTATGCACCTATATTATTTTATAATGAATATATAGAAAAACATTACATGTTATATGATGAATTTTTATCATATCATGATATTTTATATTTCATTTGTTTCTGTTATTTCATGGTGTATATCATTCAAAAGTTACCAAAGAAGTCATGCTATTTCTCGTATCTCTTTCATTTCTTTGAGACATAAGAAATATTTACTAATTTCTTCATTGGTGTACTGTATGTACTTACTATGAATTTTTTTATTATTCTTATAAAGAAATTATTTTATATAAATATACCTATAATTTCCCCTCTTTCTTGGGTCTTATGATTAAAAAGTAGTCAATGTGGAAAGGGCTTGATATTACAATATCATTATTTATCAGGGTCATTTATGATTATTCATCCAATGATGAGATCTTATAATCATCCTATCATAAAAAAAAATATTTATCCTTTGAAATTTTCATGAGATTAATGTTTTTCATTTTTATTTCCACTCTTAAAATCCTCAATATTCAAACAAATATAAAAAACTGTATTTCTCCTTTCAACTAAAAACCAGTTCTCATATGATTCCATGATTTCTAAAAAAATTGAAGAAATTTTTAGCTATTATAAAAATATTTTTATTCCCCCTTTACCATTGTTTTAGATTTAAAATTAAAATAAAATTAATCTTTTTTCATTTTCCAATCATGTAACTTATGATTTTTTACTGAAAATGTAAATGAAATATTTATATTGACATAAATAAAAGGAATAGTATTTAATACTATTATGATCACCGATTTTATGAAATATTAAATTATATGTTTCAGAGGTATTTTTAAAATAAAATTATTTTAAAATTTATATTTGAAATTTTAGTTTAAAAAATAATATTTTTGGATGTGAAAAAGTTATTTATCTCATGAAATGATCATGGTGACATTTCAAAATAATTTTCCATCTATCATGAGATTTTTTGATGTTATATAATATTATCTAGAGATTGATTCAATTTTGGAATCCTTTTTATTTCTCTTTATAGTTTAGGATTTTTATGACTTGATTTTTAGGAAACCCATTTCTTTTCCATGGGTCCTACTCTGATGGAATTTTTATAAAACCCATTATTCCATAGGTTATGATATAATAAATGGTTTATGAATCCCATTTCATTCCATGGTTTATGATATGATGAATGTGTTATGATATTTTTGGAACAAATAGGTGTTATTTTTATTATGCAATGGGTGGAACATATATCTCCTTACAATACATTATGTAATGATGTAAAAATCATGTGTCAATTATATAATTTGTGATCCAAATTTAACTTTAAATATTTTATTTGTAATGCCAATTTGATATCCATAATCTTATGTGTGGTATTTCATTCCATTCAATAAGGTTATGTGCGGACCTTATTTCAAGTCTATATTGTCATTCATGAACCGGCTCTCATATCCATATGTTTATGTCGGGGCTTAATTTCATGTCCTTAACGTAATGAGTAAACAAGTCCCTTTTTATACATCTCCAATATGTTTTAAGGTATTGTTTGTTCCATAAAAATAATCCTTATTTCAATGTTATATTCTAATGGATCATGTTATTTGATTATTTTATTGTTCACATATTATTAACTGTAATGATTTATTCCCTAACACATGTTTATGATATATATCATAAATGGGTATGTACATAGTAAGTTATATTCATAATATCAAACCCATAAACCTATATTTTTATATCATATTATAATTTATTAATATCCATCATCTTTTAACATAATTTTCATCTAATCTCAAGATTTCATAGGTTTCTATTCCCCCGGTTAAGAAAAAATGTATTACGTATGGTGTGTCTATGAAGAGTGATTAATGGGGAGATAATTGGGGGGGTAATCATGATGATATTTCATGAAATAATAGTATTGTGTATCCATTATCCTATGATAATAAAAATAAATTTTCATTAGCCAGGTATTTTTAAAATAAATATAATATTAATGACAGCCTAAAATCTACACTTTTGTATCTGGTGTAAAATACATAAATCTTACTTTCATGAATTTAAACCTTATAAATGTGCCCATATTTTTGTTAACAAATCATATTATATCAAAATGAAATATTGGATTACATAAATATTGAAGTACATTATTTAGGTTTATATTCTTTTAGAATTTGGAAAAAAATTTAATAACATGGTTTTATAAACAAATAGATCGACATTATTTCTCACTATACCCAACATTCAAATTAGGTCATCAAAATTATCCATGTGAAACCCTTCTAGACCTGGATTATTTAACATCATTCCTCATAATCAGACCAAAAGAAAATATAATAAGGTTATGTTCAGATGACCAGTAATGTTATACATCAGCTTAATGAATACATTATCATATGAATTCATTTTATGATCATAAGGGTATATGATCATATGCATAGCAATTGAAAATTTTACCCTCTATAGAAAAGACCAAAATCACGAGTCATAAATTAAAACATAGTTGTTCATAAGAAATGAGTTATAAAATTATCAATGAACATGATAAATGATATGATAACAAAAAACAAGGAATTGTTGAAATAATATACAACATTTCACAAACATGGGTCAAGCCTAACATTAAAGACTATATCACATGGTGAACAAGGACCTATAATAGAAGTTTGTTTATTCCTTATTCCACCATGATGCCTCATGATACTAAATAATTGTCAAATTAATTTGAGTACTATTTGGGAACACACATTATAACATTTAATGCATTTTTATACCACATAACGAATTAAACATAAGGAATAATCATAAGGGTTATTCATGGAATGAATGGGGTTTTTTGATATTGTCCTAAATAATAACCAAATGAAATAGAATAATGTAACCAAAGTAGTACTTCCCCAATCAAATAGATCATTAAAAATATACTAAACTATTTAATATGGTGTCATAATAGATCAACAAAATTGAATTATAATATTTAAAAAAAGATTCTAACATAGCAGAAAATAATTAAAAATATATAATCTAAATTTTGTTTTATGAAAATACCATTTTCACCTAGAAAATGGAGTAGGATTAAAATTAAAAAAATTTATAAAATAATTTTTTTTATTAAATATAAAATAGTAAACTTGTAATTGATGGTTAAAAACATTATTACAACATGGAGGTAGGAAATTCTGCTAAAGCCCTAAAAGTAAAAAACATTACTCGTTATTTTTTTATAATATTATCAAAGATCCTTTTTTATAAAATAGAAAAAATTAATTTCCATTTAATATTAAAAAAAGTTAAAAATGAATAATTTTTTTTAAAATCCCTGAAGGAATATTAAAAATATATTTAAAAATAAAAATTTTCAAACATTTACATGGATGAAAAAAGGATTCGTAAGGGATTTTTTAAAAATATAATTTTTTAGACGAAAGCCCCATATAACATTGTGTGATATTTAATCAAGTGAATCATATATTTGTATTCTATTTAATAACATATAAATTGAGTATAAATATAAGATATTAAACATTAATTTCACAAATACTCTTTTAATTATATAATATTTGATGTAGAAGTTAAACCCAAGGAATAGAAATTGGGTTATCAATTCCTTTACCACAATTTTATAAGTAGAATTATATATCCCAAAAAATAATTTTCAAATGAAATATTGAGTACGATGAATATATTTTTATTCATTTTTCAATATTACATATGTTAGTACATATACACACCACACAAGAAATAGTGGTGAATAAGAAATATATCTCAAAAAAGTAATAAATGAGATGAGAAACCCATACTTCACACTTCCCTTCAGTATTGTGTACTTAATCAACGTATATAAATATTTTAAAGAAAGTTATTAAATAATTAAAAATAATTTTCATTTTTATAATAAAATATTTGATATTTTATAACATCTTACCATCTATTTATTAAAAATATTTCATTATTTTCATTATTTCTTGTGTGCTTGTTTCCCATTTTTCGTGATTGGTTTATTTGTATATAATTATAGATTTTTAGGTGAAATAGAATTAAAAAAATATGTGGGTATAGAAATGTTATTAATGGTCTTATCCATGTTTAAATGGTCTAGTATTTCATTTTTATTTCATACATGATGATGATTCATTTCATAAAATATTAGTGTTAAATGTTTGGATTGTTTTTTGTTTTTCTGGAACATCATGAATAATTTTCATATTATTTACTATTGTGAGTATATATTTGTTAAAAAAAGAAATTAGATATTATATTCAAATTAACATTTTATTTAAACGTATAAATATTTTTATGACTATCCATGAAGGCTATAATGGAATATAAACAAAATCATTATTCATGTACGTGATTTAGCCGACATAATTTGGATAATTTATTTTTTTTCTTTATATAAGGCAAGGTAATAAAGGGGATGGAAATATTATATTTTATTTTAGACAAAAAAAATATAGAATATAAATTATTATATAGTAATCAAGTAATGATTAATATATAATAATTTATTTTGACAAAAAGGTTGATTGATGATATAGGATATTTTATTTTAGAATAAAAATATAGAATAAAATTATTTGAGTGGTCTTGTTTAATAAAACATTATCTCTATGATTTGAAAATTTCTTTCGTGAATTGTTTATTAGAATTTTCTTACTCTAGATGTATGGATCATGATTTTAGTAGATGTGAATTATTTGTTATATACATTCTCGGGGGATATTAATGGAACACATCATGATCTTGAGAGAGATTTTTTTGAAAATTAAATTGATGAGATACCTTCCAAATATGAACGTGAATTTAAAAAATAAAATTTTTCCTCATTAATTTTAAATTTAGGATATAAAATCAAAGATGGATATCTGAAAATTTCTTTTTTGTAAAACCACAATGGAAGAAAGTTTCAATAAAAATATGATTAATAATTGGTAATTAGTAATATGATAGTCACAACAAAATTCGGCTTTCAAAAAGTGTAATATTATTGTAAAGTGAAAAAAATGACATGGAATATAAATAAAACAATCATGATCTAATGGATTGTGACTGAGAAAAAGTTCATTATAATGTCTACCATCACAAAACTATAAATTTATTACAGGTTAAAGAGACCATTGAATTCGCAGTAATAAAATTATTCTAATATCATTTTTGTTTCAATACTATTTTCTGAATTTGAGAAATTACATTAATTCTCAAGGTACAAACATGAGAAATATACTTACATCACAATTATATTTTCATCCTTTAATAAATATCATCCACAAAATCCAATCAATCTCCAAATGTTGAGTATGGAATTTTTTAATAATGAAGCACTATAATCAACCTCCATGAATCACTAAATCCAAAAAAATTACATTATATTCCTCCTATATTTATGCATTAATCCAATCCCAATTTTTTTTTTCACTAGATATAATTTTCCCAAAATAATAAACAATTATATGATGAAAAATACTGTAATCTCCCACATTCAGATTTAATTACCAAATATAAACATAGATCCTTCAATAAATAACTATTCATAACATTATTTAGAATTATTTTATGCTATGGATGAAACACCAAAATTAGACGTATTTGAGCACATGCTCTCCAAATAAATTTTTTATTATTTATCTCAAAAAAACATCAATAACCCTTTTTGTCTCATACCAAAAAATGTAATTTCCTATATCACATAATCTCTAAGATATTATAACAATTTCTTTATATTACATGGCTTACCATATAGACACAATAAAATTATATATTCATCCAAAATATAAATCATCCCTTATTTATAAAATAAAACACTATAATATTATATTTACGATAATTAAATATTGCTCCCATAAATTATAATATATTTGGAAATAATATTAATCAAATAATAACTATATAAATTCTACTTTCATGATTATTTATAAACCAAATTTTCTTAAAATTAACTTCACCTTTATCTATAAGATACCTAAACCAAAATATAATAAATTAATACTAAACACGATATCATATATGCAAGTGTTATTTGAAGCACCACCATCTCCCATCAGTTGTTGGTTCAATTCCTATGGCCTTACTAGCTGTGATAGGTTTTCACCCATCCATTGGTGTGTTATTTTCCTAAAAAAGATTGTTATAATTCATATCAAATTCCATAAAAATAAGAAAAAAAATAAAAATTGACATTAATTTATTTTTACCAAAAAAAGTATCTCATACCCTTCATTTTTATCCCAAAATATATTAATCTATAATTACCTAAAAAAGATTGCCTCTAAAAAACTATTAGTCAAATTAAAATTTCATATCATAAATCTAAAAAATGGTTTCTAAGACATTGGACATATGATCAACATGAAAAAATTAAACCCATTATGATATCCATAAATCAAATTAACATTAAAAATAAATCATCCCAGTCTCGAAGGTTTTCTAAACCCAAATATAATACCAACTATAACAATCTAGAATCCACATATTTGGCACTGGTGAAAAAAAATAAACATTACATTACATAAATTAATACTGATAAATGCAGCCAAAATTTTCTACAATGAAATTACAATATAAATAATAAATATTTATACAGTTACATACATAAGGAAATATTAGGATTATAAATTTTTAAAATAAGTGAAAATCATAACAATGTGGGTTTATAAATAACTTGAACAACATTAATTCCCACTATACCAAAATTCCACCACATGTCATCAACCATATCAAAATTAAATCATTTAAGACAGAGTTCATTTGATCTTATTCCTCATAACATAAGTAATGGAAAACATAAGAAGGGAGATTGCAAATGCCCAGTAAGGGTAAACATCAAAGTAATCAAACCAAGATCAGATGAATGATTTTTATGATATAAGGGTGTGTGATCCTGAACATAAAATTTAAAATTTTTACCCTTTATGATAGTGGTGAAACTATTTAGTCATAGAGAAGAACATCGATGTTTATAATACATATGATATAAAATAATCAACGATCATGAGACATGAGAGCATAAAATAAAATTTGGAATTATATAAATTACATACTGAATAACAGAAACAAAATTAAAGGATAACATTTATGAATATATCACATTGTGTACAAGGTCTCATAAAGGAATTAGGTTCACTCTATCCCAACAAGACATCCCAGGAGACTACAGAATTACCCAATGCATCGGAGAACTATCTGTATGCACCTATTACATTAAGATCATGAATATATATATTATATAAATATTAAAACAAAAGGAATAATCATAAGGGTTACTCTAGAAATTATATAATTATTCTATTGTTCTCATGAAGCATAACAATGGGAAATATAATAAGGGTATCAAAATAGTGAATCCCCATCAAAATGATCATAATAAATATATTAAAAAATTTAATATGGTATCATAATACATAAAATACTATTAATAATATGATTTTAAAAATGATTTTTATATAGTTGAAAATTATTTAAATGAGATTATTAAAAAAACTATATAAGAAAATACCATTTTCAATTTTGGAAATTACATATGTTTAAAATACGATGACATTATAATATAATAAAATTTCATCAAATATGAATATGTAAATATTTAAATAAACATTCAAAATGTAACGCCCTGATCCTAGTTTCCCAAAGTTGGTGCATTATTTTAATACATTGGCATGATTACAATGAATCAAGTCCCAAAGGACTGATCCATTTTGCAGTCTTGGAAAATAGATTACATACATGAATGTTACATTAAACTTCATAACATACAAAAAAACATAAATAATATTTTATGGATGCCATTATTCCCTTGTCTTAACCCTACATATTAATCACAATACACTTCTTGTTATCCTGGGAAAAATAAAACATAGAAAGGGGTGAGCTCAAATGCTCCGTAAGGGTAAGCAATACAGCGAAAACTTTCATAAATAAGCATAAAAATTTAAGGCAATGTATAACTAAAACAAAAGCCTTTTAAACATGAACATCAGAATAATATGGCAAAAATATAATTAAATAATGCCATTTACTTATTCACAAGGATATTCTACTAGTCAAATAATCACATACAATGTCACTAACCACTTTCATAATGATGGAATGCATAATGCCAGACTATCATAACCACATATCCAAGGCCTCATGGCATGAAAAAAAATATGATTTTGCCAAGGCCTTGTTCCAAGACTCTAGTTTGTCTCATGAGACCTACCGATGCATCGAGGAGCTATAGCGGGCTCCACCCATCACATATTAATTCCAATGCATTCCCATATGAAAAGGTTTTAACATAACACAAACATTTGTATTAAAACTAGTATATGAAATGTAAATACATCATCCATAAACCACAAATGTTATAAAAATAACCCATCCACAGTCAAACATATCACAGAACCTTTAGTACAATATCTCAATTTTGTATCATAATAAATCAACTTCAAATAACCATAAAATCTATCAAAGGATGTTGACATCGATGAAATCAAAACTCTTTTTAGAGAAATATCTCTTTATATTTTAAAATCATTTAAGAGTCATATATTTATAAAATAAAACATTTTCTTTTAAAATGTTTTTATAAGGTTGTAAGGGAATCTTATATGATTTTATAATGGTAGAAAATAGCCACACCAGCCGTATAACTTAAAAAAACATTCTTACCTTAATTTTGTCGAAAAGGTTAAAAAGGACCTTGTTTGGAAAACGATGGAAAAATTCCATTATAATCCACTTATAAAAGTCATCAAGGGTATAAATGACATTAAACCATATTATAGGTGAAATAAATTTTTAAGAAACATGGATGTGAATGATAAAGAAGTCCCAGTAGATTATTACGTATAAAAAACCTCAGATAATGAAGAGATTGCGAAAGAAACCCTTACCAATTTGGTAACTTACGAAACATACACCCCATGAAAGATGTATGATACAATGAATATGTAAATACACATAAATTAAAGTGTATTACACAAAGGATACAATTATAGGAAGTACATACACCACACAAAAGGTAATAATGGAAATATGGCATGAATCTCATGGGAATAAGGAGTGAGAAAAAAACCCCTTACCATGCACTTTACATTAGTCGAGGGTATGTTTAACCTCCTATACGAAGATCATAGTATGTTATTAAATTATACCAGAACCATATTAATAATAATGATATCATAAATGATTCATTTATGACTTTATATTACCCTTTTAATAATAATTTCTATGTCAAATTAATATTTTTTGTAATAATCATTTTCTTTATCGTACGTGTTTTAACTTGTTACTCTTGGTTGTATCACATAGATCATGATTTAAATACTTCCAGAATATATAAAATGATAAATATAACATTTATATTTAGAATATAAATATATATAATAGACATATATATGAAATGGAAAATACTATTTATGGAGCTGGTAGTCTGTACGTACGCATAAATGCTGTTTATGTTTTCATATAGTATTGAATAGAAGTAAGTGAATAAGATATATGTAAGTAAATAGATCATTATATATATATATATATATATCACCAGAATCATTATTATTTCATATATTACATTCTTATTAGTAATATATATTTTTATAATCATCGATGAATGGTGAACTTGGAAATGAATCTTATCGCATCGTGGACATCGTAATCCGTACGTACGCACGAGCGACAATATCATTATTTTGATATTAAAATAATATTTAATTGTATGGTATATCATATATACAGAATCATTATATTTTTATATTTATTTTTACATGAATTACACATCATTATTATACCCATCCAAATAATAATGTTTTGAATAACAATTACACCACGACGTGGAGATGGTAAGCCGTACGTACGCACGTATGGTGTCATGTCATTCAAAAGCTAGATAGAATAATGAAATATGGTTGTAACATTTTTATAATGAAATAAATGTATATATAATATACTGGATTTATTATTTTAGAATGGTAATAACAAAGAAAGAATAAGTGGAAGAAGAAAGGAACTTCAAAAAGGGTGGTGAAATCATTACATTTTCTTCGGGTTCTTCCTTTTGATTTGTTCAAAAGGGATCCATAGGTTGGATTTATGACAAAAATAAGTCCTCTAGGATGAAGTGAGATAAGTTGAGAGAGTATTTGGGTAGTATTTGGCCAAACTAAAAGTCTTTGAAAGTGTGAATTAATGAGAAGGGGGAGTACCCTTTTATAAGAGGGGTGAGGGGCTCTTTCGGAAAAGCTAGAAATATTATTTTATAATAAATTAATTTTCGGTTTCTAATGTCTCAAAAGTGGATTATTTAAAGTTTAAGGTGGTTATATGTCGAAAACCACTCAACCAATAGGAGTTAGACAGGTTTGGGTTACTATATTTACATTATCTTTAAGTATTAACTCTTAGTTAATTAGTTTCACTTTTACTATGTATCCTTGTATTTTTATATTATATGGTTAATAAACTTACTATATAAATCCAAGAAACCCCCAAGTGGTCCATTAATGATACAACTATAATGATATAAGTCTCTTGGATGAACCTTATATTTTTAATCATTTAATATCAATTAATAGTATAATATTTTTTTAAACACTTTTTTGTCAATTTTGACACTATTCAATAATTGTTTTTTGTAAAATTCATAATAGAATTATTACATCAAAAAAGTTAATTAAATAAATCCTAACATGTCATATTAACCTATAAAATTATTTTTATTTATAAAAAGTCTTAAATTACATTTATTTGGGTATTTATAATATCAATTATTTTAATTTTACATTAATTAGGTAATTACTGCATCACCATTGTTTCAAAAATAAATTAAACTATATAATGTCTAAAAAATATAAATAAAATACCATTATGTAGGAAAACTTTTTATATTTCTAATTAATATTTATAGTCGAAAATCCAACAAATATAACCCTATGTAAATGTTGTTTTTCTAAAAGATATATGCTTATGTATTTATTTTAACCTATTTAATATAAAGTGTCGCTATCACCTACAAGTGGCTCCATGGGGTCCCAAAATTGACAAAAAGATTCCCATGGTTGGAAATGTATCAAAAAATAAGGTTAGTACACGTTTTAAAGTATTTTAGTATTATTATAATATTATTGTTAACCCTTATTTACCGGATTTACCATTTAACCATGGTAAATAAAATTTTTACCGAAGTAATTATTCAAAATGTCTACAAATAAAAGTTACCTATTTACTAAATTTGGATATACTGATTCCAAATATGGAATCCATTTTTCAAAATTCAAAACACAGAAGTGGCATAAATTAATTTAAAATTAATTCCCGTTGTTAAAAGAAAAAGCGTGTTTTTAAGAGATAATAACTATCAAAAGATTGACACTTGTTTATGTCGGGTTTAATTGTGAAATTTCGTCCAATGACCAACATTGTATTAAATGGTAAAAATATATTCTAAATATACATTAAAACCACTAAAATTAATTATTTATCACTATTAATTATTTTTATTAAAAAAGTTGTTTTTAATTAAAATTTAGTAATTTTCACTATTCATCAAAATATAAAAGTTATCCAAAACGTAACAAAATTTCACCCTAGGATAAATTCGATATTCGGAATCAAAAAATGAAGTCCATTTTTAGAGATAAAATTTATAAAATTTCAAAAAATAGGTAGTAGTATTCATAACAGCCAGTTTGATTGGTTGTGGTGTGTGTTAGAACTCGAAGTTGCGTACAACACACGTTATTGCATTACTAAAAGGGAAACGTACAGTGGAAGCTTAGGGCGTTACATTGTAAATTTTTGATGTCCCCATTCTAAGGAATAAATTTATTTTGTCAATTTGAATATATAAAAGTTTAAAATATTGGATTTAAATAGGTTTCACAATTAAAATTTGGTAAAAGTGCATTTTTGAAAAATACTTATTTTTTTTTTGAAAAAAATAAATTTGTTCTTAAATTATTTTTAAGAAAATCATAATATGGATTCTAAAATTATAAGGATTATATAAAGTTCAAAATTTAGTTAATACTATTCATAACCTCTTTTGAACGGCTTGTTTGGTAAGACATGGTGGTCTTGAAATCGGTGTTATGTGTAGTGAATGTTATTGAATTGTTTTGAAGAGGTAAATACTATGAAATCTTGGGGTGTTACATTCTTCCCTCTTTAAATAAATTGCATTCTCGCAATTTGATATTGTTCATCAAAATTAAACGTTGAAAATAGAAAGTATCTTTGTGGGAATACGCACATCTGAAATTTGTTTAATAAAATTTAGTCTTAATAGGAGGAAAAGAGAAATGAAAGGGTCACCACAAAATTATGACCTCTATTAGGAAAACATTGGTGGAAATTGGAGACATATATTTGGAGTAAAACCGTAAATATTTATAGGTAGTGATTGAGGTCATCAATCATAAACAAGTTAAAAATTGAGGTCCTTAAATTCATCAATCTATGATGATGTAAAATGAAAATGGTTCAACAAAAGATAAGGTCTTCGGATAACACATTTTTGGTTTTAAGATCCCTTAAATAAAGTATAAGAATTAATTTCTTCATAGAATAAGAGAAGAAGAAAAATATATACTTGAAAATTATAGTTCTATCTTTTAACTAATTTCTACCACAAACTCATATTTTACTCTAAAAGATAATAGAACATAAAAATATTTACTATTTGTCCGATTCATTTGGGGTTAAAAATGAATTTATAATTCATCTACTAGTCCTTCTTATAATAAACTACAGTATTTAATCCAGGATATCTCATGGGCCAGTGGTAGGTGATACACCCTTGTTTCCCTTCTGTTGTGGGTTCAAGTCTCACGGCCTTGTCGGTCACGACGGGTTGCCGTCTGACCTATGGTTTGTCCTTTTATGGAAATTCAAAATTAATCTCAAAGTAGAATTATCCAAAATACTTTTGTCCAAAATCACAGTCCAACATTTATAAAGAAGGTAATCATAATGTAGATCCTTTTTACCCTATAATTGCATGTGGATACCTTCATCATGTATTCTTTTAAAACACTAAAACATCCTTAATTACCATAATACTTATTGATTACATTCATTCCCCCTTATTCCATATAGAATTCTGGATATACTTCATCCATCCAAAAATTTTGTAAACTCCAACAATGATGGAATATAAAAATATTTAATCGGTTTCAAGGCTGTCAAGAATATCCAATATAATTTACCCAAATCAACCATATCTTATTCCAAAATCAGTACCTTAATATTAGGACCATATTAATGTTTATCTTCCCTTCAACCATGTAATGTCCAAAATGTTTAACGCACTGCAGAGTCACTTTTCTCAGTACCATAAAATCTAAAATCTTCAATTAAATAGTACTGCAGTATAACCCTTATATACTCCATAATTATTATAACAAGTAAATTGTTGATACAACACTCAAATGACATAATCAACATAACAACTCTAATCATTCCTCTTTATCTGTAGTAGTATCACAAGATGATTATTATCCAATAGTATCATTTGCGGCATTTTCTGATGACCCGGACATAGGTTCGCGTAGTGTCCAAACTCCTTGTAAATGAAGCATTTTACATTTGAAACCATTTTCTTACCCTTGCAGTCACGTACTTGGTTCCCTTTACCTCCACACTTATAAAAACTCCCATTCATTTCAAGAAACTTCCAGGGTGTTTCTTCCAACAATTATCATATATGGGGAAATTCTTCTTTTCCCTCTTCCCTTTATCCATCTTTCTCTCTTCCATCCTTTTCATCTCTGGCTTCCCTTAAAAGCCATAGGACTCAGTAAACTCTTTACTTGTCTTATCAACACATGATATTATTTCTTCATATGATGATAATATGTGGGAGAATATTTCCCTTCTAAATTATGTCTTGATAACATGAAAGATATGATCCTTCTTACTCTTTGGATCATACATATTTCTGGAGTTCACATTCCTTCTACTGGGTGCCATTTCTATACAATAGCCCAAACTAGGTCAGTTTATGAATTGCAATGAATAATTACAAACATGTAAAATACCTAACATAAATTTAATAGTTTATGGATATAATCCATAATCATAAAAATGTCTCCTTTGAAGAAGTATATACTCATAAACCATTAATAATGGGTTGTAAAGAAAATGAGAATTATCCTAAGCATATCCCTCTGGAGTGTCGTAACCAAGAGTGCAGCAAGGCCTGTTGTCATGCACCAGTTCCCATTTGAGTCTAGATCAAAGTGATGTTTTCAGGCTTTACCCCTAGGTACATATGTGCCAGAGCTGCCTCTACCTGCTCGTTTCCAGACAGGGATGTATTTCGTGGAAAACTCAAAAAATCTTTACAATACCAAAATTCTAGGAAGTTCTTCTATACTAATCCGCAGAGTCTATCTTAGGTCTATGTTCTCTAATCAGAGTTTATCAAAATCTAGATTCCAAAGTTATTTCTAAACTTCCTCTGATACCAACTGTAACGCCCTGATCCCAGTTACCCAGAATCAGTGCATTATTTTAATACATTGGCATGATTACAAGGAATCACATCCCAAAGGACTGATCAGTTTCACAGTCTTGGAAAATAGATTACATACATGAATGTAACATTACACATCATAACATACAAAACAACATAAATAATCCATTATTAATTCCATTATTTTCTTGTCTTAACCCGGCATATCAATCACAATACAGTTCTTGGAATCCTGGGAAAAATAAAACATAGAAAGGGGTGAGCTAAAATGCTCTGTTAGGGTAAGCAATATAGCAGAAACTTTCATAAATAAGCATAAACATTTAAGGCAATGTATAACTAAAACAAAAGCCTTTTAAACATGAACTTCAGAATAATATGGAAAAAATAAAATGAAATAATTCCATTTACTTATTCACATGGATATTCTACTAGTTTAATAATCACATGCAATATCACTAACCACTTTCATAATTATGGAATGCATAATTCTAGACTATCATAACCACATAGCCAAGGCCTCGTTCCAAGATTACAAATAAGATTTTTACAAGTCCTTGTACCAAGACACTGGTTTGCCTCATGAGACCTACCGATGCATCGAAGAGCAATAGTGGGCTCCACCTGTCACATATTAAGTCCAATGCATTCCCATATGGAAAGGTTTAAACATAACATTAACATTCGTATTAAAACAAGCATACGAAATGTAAATACTTCATCCATAAACCAAGAATGGTATAAAAATAACACATCCACAATAAAACATATCACAAAACCTTCAATACAATATAGAAGTTTTGTATCATACTAAATCAACTTCAAATAAGTGTAAAATCAATCAAAGGATATTGACATTTATGAAATCAAAACTCTTTTTAGAGAAATATCTCTTTCTATTTTGAAATCATTTAAGAGTCATATATTTATAAAAAACATTTTCTTTGAAAATATTCTAATAATATTCTAAGGGAAACTTTGACGATTTTATAACAGGGGAAAATAGTCGCACCTGCCGTATATGTTAAAAAAACATTCTTACCATAATTCTGTCGAAAAGGTTAAAAATAACCTTATTAGGAAAATAACGGAAAGATTCCTTTATAAACCACTTATAAAAGTCAAAAAGGGTATAAATGACTTTAACCAATATTCTAGTAAATAGTAAAAATGTTTTGAAATACATTTTTTAGAAACATGAATGTGTATGATAAAGAAGTCCCACTAGATTATTACGTATAAACAAATCGGATAATGAAGAGATTGCGAAATTAAACCTTACCAATTTGTTATCTTACGAAACATACATCCCATGAAAGAGGTATCATACAATAAATATGTAAATACACATAAATTAATGGGTATTACAAAAAGGATATAATTATAGGTAGTACATACACCACACAAAAGGTAATAGTGGCAATATGGAATGAATCTCACGGGAATAAGGAGTGAGATGAAAACCCCTTACCTTGCACTTTCCTTTAGTCAAGGGTACGTTTAACCTCCTGTATGAAGATCTTAATATGTTATTAAATTATACCAGAACCATATTATTATTAATGATATCATACATGATTCATTTATGAATTTATATTACCCTTTTAATAATAATTTCCTTGTCAAATTCATATTTTGGGTAATAATCGCTTTCTTTATCGTACATGTTTTAACTTGTGACTCTTGGTTGTATCACATAGATAATGAATTAAATACTTCCAGAATATAAAACATGATAAATATATCATATATATTTAGAATATAAATATGTATAATATACATATATATGAAATGGGAAACACCATTTATGGAGACGGTAGTCTGTACGTATGCATAAACATTGTTTCTGATTTCATATAGTATTGAACATAAGTAAGTGAATAAGATATATGTAAGTACATAAATCATTATATATATAAATATATATATCTCCAGTAGCATTATTATTTCATATATTACATTTTCATTAGTAATATATATTTTTATAATCATCGATGAATGGTGAACATGGAAATGAATCTCATTGCGTCGTGGAGACGGTAATCCGTACGTACACACGAGTGACAATATCATTCTTTTGATATTAAAATAATATTTAATTGGATTTTATATCATATATATAGAATCATTATCATTTAATATTTATTATTTTCATTAATTACACATCATTATTATAACCATCCAAATAATAAGGTTTTGAATAACAATTACACCATGACGTGGAGACGGTAAGCCGTATGTACGCACGTATGGTGACATGTCATTAATAGAATGGATATAATACGGAAATAAGGTTGTACCATGTTTATAATAACATAAAATTATATATAATATACCTGATTTATTATTTGAGAATGGTAATAACAAATAAAGAAGAAGTGGAAGAAGAAAGAACTTGAAAAAGGGTGGTGAAATCATTACCTCTTCTTCGGGTTCTTCATTTTGATTTGATCAAAAGGGCTCCATAGGTTGGATTTCTGACTAAAGTAAGGCCTCTGGGATGAAGTGAAGGAAGGTGAGAGAGTATTTGGGCAGGGTTTGTCCGAACCAAAAGGCTTTGAAAGTGTGAATTAATGATAAGTGGGAGTACCCTTTTATAAGAGGGGTGAGGGGCTCTTTATGAAAAGCTAGAAATATTATTTTATAATAAATTTATATTCAGATTCTAATGGATTAAAAGTGGATTATTTAAATTTCAAGGTGGGGATAGGTCTAAAACCAATCAACCAATAGGATTTAGATAGGTTAGGGTTACAATATTAACCACATCTTTAATTATTAACTCTTAGTTAATTAGTTTCACTTTTACAATGTCTCTTTGTATTTTAATATTATATGGTTAATAAACATACTATATACATCCACGAGACCCCCAAGTGGTCCATTAATGATACACATATCATGATATAAGTCTCTTGGCCTATTTTTTGATTTTATGAATTTAATAATAATTAATAATATAATATTTGGTTTAAAAACTCTTTTATGTCAATTTTTACACTATTCAATAATTGATTTTTGTAAAATTAATAACAGAATGATTACTTCACAAAAAGTTATTTAAATCAATAATAACATGTCATATTATCATATAAATTTATTTTCATTTATAAAAAGTCTCAAATTACATTTATTTGGATATTTATAATATCAATTATTCGAATTTTTCATTAATTAGGTAATTACTGCATCACCATTGTGTCATAAATAAATTAAATTATTTAATGTCTAAAAATTATAAATAAAATTCCAATATTTAGGAAATCGTTTTAGATTCATAATGAATTTTTATAGTCAAAATTACAACATATATAACCCTATGTAAAAATTGTTTTTCTAAAAGATATATGCTTTTGTATTTATTTTAACATAATTAAAATAAAGTGTCCCTACCACCTCCATGTGGCCGCATGGGGTCCCAAAACCGACTCAAGGTTGCCCATGGTCGGACATGTATCCAAAAATAAGATTAGGACAAGTTTTAGGATAATTTATTATTATTATAATATTATTTTGTAACCCTTATTTACGGGATTTACCCTTTAACCATGGTAAATAAAATTTTTATCGAAGTAAATATTCAAAATGTCTAAAAATAAAAGTTACATATTTAAACAATTTGGACATCCTGATTCAAAATATGGAATCCATTTTTCTAAATTTAAAACACAGAAGTTGCAGAAATTAATTTGAAATTAATTCTCGTTTTTAAAATAAAAAGTGTGTTTTTAAGGGATTATAACTATCAAAAGATTGACACTTGTTTATGTCTGGTTTAATTGTAAATTTTTTTCAAATGACCAACATTGTATTAAATGGTAAAAATATATGTTAAATATACATTAAAACCACTAAAATTAATAATTAATCACTATTAATTATTTTGATTAAAAAAGTTGTTTTTAATAAATATTTGTAATTTTCACTATTCATCAAAATATAAAAGTTATCCAAAAAGTAACAAAATTTCACCCTTGGATAAATTTGATATTATGAATCCAAAAATGTAGTCCATTTTTAGTGATAAAATTTATAAAATTTTAAAAATTAGTTATTACAATTCATTACAGCTATTTTGATTGGTTGCGGTGTCTGTTAGAACTCGAAGTTGCGTAGAACACATGATATTGCATTACCAAAAGGGAAACGTACCGTGGAAGCTTGGGCTGTTACATTGTAAATTTTTGATGTCCCCATTCTAAAGAATAAATTTATTTAGTCAAATTGAATATATAAAAGTTAAAATATTGGATTTAAAAAGGGTTCACTATTAAATGTTGGTAAAAGTGCATTTTTGAAAAATACTTATTTTGTTTGAAAAAAATGAATTTTTTCGTAAATTATATCTAAGAAACTCATAATATGGATTCAAAAATTATAAGGATTATATAATGTTCAAATTTTAGTTAATACTATCCATAAACTCTTTTGAATGGCTTGTTTGGTAAGTCATGTTGCGCTTGAACTCGGTGATGCGTGTAGTGCAAGTTATTGATTTGTTTTGAAAAAGTACATACTATGAAATCTTGGGGTGTTACAAAAAACATTATAGTTTAAAAATGGTATAAAATTAATCTCATATTATATAAGTTAAAAACTTTTACATCAGTAATTTTATCTAAAAAGACTCAACAAGCATTTGTTTGAAAATGATAAAATATTATTTTCTAATAATATAAGTTAAAAGTAAAAAAATTAAAATAAATTTATTTAAAGAAACATGGTTAAATATTAAATGAATCTTTATAAAAAAATTTATAAAACATGTACATGGGCCAAAATAATGTTTTGAGAGAAACTATAAAAATAATTTTTTAAGGAAATCCCTTTATAAATTAGAGTGAGAATTAATAGAATGAATCATATTTGGTCTATATATGTAAATAAAAATAAAATGATTGGAAATATAAATTATCAAAAACTAATTTCATAAAAATAATTGTACAAAATAATCATGTATGTATAAATTTAACCCATGGAATGGAAATTGAGTTAAGAATTCCCTTACCAATTTGTAATCAGCTGAATCACCTGCCCTGCAAAAGTAAAAATTAACAAATCAAAAATTTAAAACCATGA
Source organism: Viscum album (assembly GCA_963277665.1). Classification (NCBI taxonomy): domain Eukaryota; kingdom Viridiplantae; phylum Streptophyta; class Magnoliopsida; order Santalales; family Viscaceae; genus Viscum; species Viscum album. The sequence goes on along the minus strand of OY728123.1, from coordinate 142,686,969 downwards.
AGATAAATATATTCATGGTAAGATATAGAAATTTTCATTTTATATACACCACACACAAGAAATAGTGCTTAATAATATAAATATCTTACAAAAGTAAAAAAGTTATGCTTGAATGCCTTACCTCATGTTTCCCATTAGTTTCTATTTGAAAATCACATGTATAATGTTTTTAGTAATGTTTTTAATTTAATATAGAAGAATAATAATGTTTATAATACCCCCTTACATATTTTTATAACATATTATCATACATTATTTAATAATATTTCAGGATTCTCCTTGATTCAGGTGTGTTTGTTTCCTAAGTATTTTCATGTAGAATGGAAAAAACCTATGAAATTAAAATTTAATTGTATTATTTAAATTCCATAATATTAATTAGGCTCATATATAATTTATATTTCATATATTAGGATGATGTATTTGATTAAATTATAATGAGAAATATCTCGCTTATTGTTTGGATTTTTTTCAAACACCATAGATTATTTCATTTTATTTACTATTATGAGTGTATATTTTAGTTATAGAACATGAAATAGAATATAATATACCAATTAAAATATTATTTAACAGAATAATGTTTTTATTACCATCCATGTAGTCAATAATAGAAAACGAATGAAATCATTATTCACGAAGATGATTAACTGACATAACTTGAACATTAGATTCCTATATTGTAATAAGGGGAGGTAATAAAAGGTATATAAATAAGATATTAAATTATAAAAATAACACTCCATAATAGATATGATTATAGATTTATCATTAATTTATTTATTATGTATATTAGGATAAATTAATATATGAAATGAAAATAAGAGAGGTGTTTTGAGAAAATTACCGCTTCAATATCACATCATTGAGAGACCCTTGAGGACCTTGGATTTTATAATCTGGTGAGACTAGAAGCACTATAATTTTCATAGAGTGAGGAAGTCTTTTTGGTGTAAATATTTTATTATATTGAAGGATTATTATTCAAAATGGCGTGGTGAGGGGGTAATTTATACTTGAGGAGAGTTGGGTTTCAGTGATTAAAAATGATTATTTTATATTTAATGAAAACTACACTGAGGTGGAATTAATTTCAAAGAATTTAATAATTATTTATTTTTTTGGCCATTTAGGGTAGATATACACCAGATACAATCATTAAATGTCATTATTTTTTAGTCTGTCAAGCTTTTTCCTTTTAACATCAACTATTGTCACTATTTTATTTATAGAGCGATGAATAGTTTTTCAACAAAGGTAAATTTTATTATACCTAAAAATTAAATTAACCGTAATTAAAATAATTTCCACATTATTAATAAAAATATGGAATATATGTTATCAAAAATAATTCACATAATCGTCATAACTAGGTAAAATATTAACCCCTTAGATACAATGAGATGAAATCCTTTTAAAGTGAAAAGATCAACAGTGTGGAATGTTTCTAGACCCAATTTCTAGGTGAAATAAATTCCAATGAGGAAAATTGGATTTATTAATTTTAATTTAACTAATTATACATTAAAAATTATTTCATATGTAATTTATCTATATCAATAAATGAATTGAAGATTTTATTTTCAATTTCAAATCTATATATCTCAATATTAATAAAAAATGAAAATTTACAAAAAAATTAAATAAACAACATAATGTTATTTTTTATAAAATAATTTATAAAATAATTTTTATTGATTCAAATAAAACATATAAAATTTTCAAAATATAGATTTAAAATTGGTGCACCATTAAAAGGTGGAAAAATTACCCTTCAATAAAATATTGCTCTTTATGCTTAAAATTGGATTTGTTCTAATCTTAAGACCAAATAATATATTTGAGGAATTTAAAAACATTATACAGAATATATGGCATAAAAATTTAATTAATATATTTCAATAATATTGGAAATTTTAATTTATTAATAAAAAATTCTATTTGTTATCATAAAAATCGGTTTTTAAAAAAGTACATCATTTATATTCAATTGGATTTCTTTTATTAATAATTTATTTGTAACCAATGAGTTAGTGTAATAATAATTTATAAACTATTTTTTAATGATTTAGCTAATCAAATTCATTCCCTCCCCCAATTATAACTTCTATGTGATAATGGTTTTGTTAAAATAAAAATACATATTTTATTACATTAAATCTCTGTGTTTTTTGTAAAGTAATATATCAAAAAGATTAAATTTATATAAAAAATTATTAGTTTAAAATATTTGGATGTTATAATATTAATATATAAAGATGAAATATATATATATTAAAATAATGGGTCACTAAAGTTGGTGTTAGAAATAATATTGAGTTAACCATTGGAAACTGGGCTGAGACAACATTTGTGAGAATTATTAGGATGATCCAGTATAAAGGATATCTTCCAAAAGTTTTGTAAGGGGGAATATTATGTTGTTTACCTATAAATAAAACATTATTTTGATATTAGTAGTGGATATGGTCATTTAACATAGGTACCTAGTGGTAATAACTCCTAAAAAGGGCATTGGGCTTGACTAGAGAAATACATGGTATATAAAAATGACATATTATGGACACCTAGTTATACACTTCTCATCAATATGGTTTTTATAATTCAAATTATATTTATTAACCATTATATAGTATTTAATATATTATAGTCACCTAATAACTATCATAAATATATTTTTACTTATATTTTTAGGAGGTTTTCATTGTTTCTACATCGTACAAACGATTCTTCATGACTATGTGTTTTCTTATTATGATTATATACTGTCAATATATTATTTATGGTTTTAGTCGATGTATAAGAACTGAAGATTTTTTTTAATATTGAATGTAAAGGAGAATGAAATTATTTTACACTCTATAAACCAAATGTAAAGGGATCTAGAATAAAAAATAATCCTGATATTCTCATAGAACATTCTCAAGTCATGACTAAATAAAATATTCCAAATGATCAATCTGGGGGGAAAATTATATTGAACAATTCATGGTGTGGAATCCACCTGATTTTAGGGAGTCTTAAAATCCTCTAGTCATGGACTAATGGATCTATACAACTCAAAATATAATTTTATTTCTCCAGTGTTTAGAACATGAAAAAATAATTTTGTATGTATATTACTTGGAAGGTGGATATGTTCAATGTTGGAACCATATTAAGAACATAATTCAAAAAGTAGAAAATGGGACCATTGAATTGGATGGGTTTATGATGAGATATTTTATTAATTACATGCCTCATATTCTATAAAATACAATGGATAAATGATTTCTAATTCTCCAATATAAGGACGGTGACATTATTAAAACCTAAAAAGATATTTTTAAAAGCCTTCAAATGTACACTTTTGTTCCAATAATTATCCCTAAAATAAAATTTATTGATTAATTGCTGGAAAAAAATGAATTCTATGAAAGAAATTATAAATAATATACTTTAGTTGATATGAATAATCAATTCAATGAGCACTGATATTAGAAATCAAAAGTATATGTTTTGACCCTTTCCCAGGTTTTGATGAGAAAATGAATATTGTGTCTCATGTTAACCTGAATAAATCACAATATGATAAGAAATTTCATTATCCTAAATTCTATAAATGTTATATAATATCTTAGGTGAATTCTTAAAAGTATCAAGAGGTTTTTATAAGTTTTGAAAACCTGTTCATCGAGAAAAATAAGGGAGATGTTATGAGAAGAGTATTATTAATTAAATGAATATAAAGAGATCAACATAATGGGCCGCAACCAGACAAATAATTAAAATGAAAACAATTTGGGACATAATAAAATAAATTCCTTAATATAAGGTATAATGGGAATTAAAATCCATAACAACCATTAAAAACAATGAAAAAAATTAAAAACTTATGTATTGGCAATAACTATAGTGACTAATAACTATTAGGGTACTCCATAGTGGGGAAATGGAAATTGTATTTTGTATGGATGAGAATAATTAAAATATCATAATTCATAATTTAGTGAAATTTGATATGAATATGATCATATATTATCTCCCTCAATATATATTCTTAAATAAGAAAATAAATTATATATTCTGAATCAGCTTATGATCCTTTATCTGTGCAAGGATGAACCCATATTTCCTATAAAAATTGTTTTTTCAAAGATAAGATCTTATATATGTAATAAAATGTGATTTATATTTTAGAAGAATATATGGATTTATTATAACTTTTTTATGAGTTTAAATCTTATAAAACATGGCAAAATAATATTTTAGTATTATGTTTACAAATAAAGGATATTATATCAATTCATTATAATTAAATCATTATATTTTGGTCAGACCTATTTTGTAGGAGACATAATGATAAAATTTTATAAAATTAATTAAATAAATCAGTGGATTCTGTTGTATAACATGTTAATAAAAATTGATATTTATAAATATTTAGAGTCGTATATAATTAGTTATTGATCCTACGATTATTTTCAGAGGTTAGGAATGAAGAAAAAACATTATAAATGTTCATTTTGTATAGTAAAATAAGATGTTGAAATTTATTGAAGAAAAACCAAATGATGAAATTGTTTATATGATATGAGGTAATGTATATCCCTATATAATTTTATCCCTTTGAAATTATTGATGATATTAGGACAATATATTATTATTTTGTGCTTCAACTAAATCTCTTATTAGTTCATGTAATGTTGAGACCTATATAATTTTATCCCTTTGAGGACTGACTTCTTAACCGAAGCTCAACATTATCCATTTATGATAATCTTTGAAGCACTAATATTTACTAAGAACATAGAGAGTAATATTTGTGTAAATTAATAGATTGATATTTTGATGAATTTATCTGGATGTGATTTACTAATCAATAGGTTAAAGAAGAGCGCCTGTTATTAAAGGGATTGAAACATCATCTACCGACTATAGAATTCAAATATTGACATATATCAATACATTTCATGGTTATGTTGTGAAATAATTCTCAAGGAGAAATTATATTTGGTTTATTGTTAATTAATAAACTAAATCTTCACATTTCACTCCCATTCAAGATATAATTTACTTATATAATCTCTATAGACTATATCTAAAAGAGATTATGAGGGTACATTGAGTAGCTATCTCAATTATATTACACCATGATCTGATATTCACATCTATATATTCCTATTGGACATGGGAATTTAATGGATACATAGATAAATTTCAGTATAATTTTTCATCCTCAATCCTATGGATTGTTTGATTAGGAGATTATGATCCTATAAGTTGTGATTCTTTCTATTAAAATGTATTACCGTGGAATTTGGGGTTGACATATCTCTTTGGATTATATTCCATGAAATACGAGTTTTAATTCTTGTATACCGACAAAACCATTCGTGGAATTATATGGAAAGAGTTGTCGAACACAAAATTAAAGGGATGATGTAGGAAATAATATATTAATAGGAATCGAGTTGATGGAGAAAATATCAGATAAATTTCATTTGATTCATCAATACATTGGTATATGTCAGATCATTAAGATGAGTTATGTAATTAATCTTATAAAAATATATTTCATTCAAGGTAGGTGATCATGTATTTTTAAAATTTTATCCTTGGAAAAGTGTGATACTTTTTGGTATGAATGGAAAGTAGAATACATGGTTTATTTTACCATATAAATCCTTGAGAAATTTGGAATAGTTACCTATTGAGTAGACTTACCTCTGATTTTATCTCATTTAAACACTTATTTCATCTTTCAATGTTAAAGAAGTATGTAACTGACTCATCTCCTGTCTTTTTCTAGGGGTACTACAGTTCGATGATAATAATTTTTATGAGGGACAACCTGTTGAGATTCATGACCATAGAGGGAATTTTTTGTTGAAAAATTTAATTAATGAGGTTAAGGTTTAATTGAAAATGCCTATTATTTGAGAGGAAACATGTGAATATAAAAATGCTATGAGGGAAAATATACCCACTTATTTTATAAGTGAATAAAATTTCAAAGACATGATTTCCAAAAGGGGGAAGGAAGTAACATGATAGGTAATTGTACAATAGGTATTTTTATATTTATTAATATTTATGAATTTGATATTTATATTACCTTTAAATCTATTCTATCTCTAATAGCGTACATGACACACAAAAATGAGTATCTTTGGAATCTTATGTTTCACTGAATACAGAGTTATTCCTAATAAATATATAGTATTAATACTGTTATTTAAGTATTAGATATCATGTAGCTATTTTATCAACAAGATTTAACAAAAATATCTATATTATACTTAAAATGATTCTAAAATGTTTATAAATTCATCAAATAAATTTTATTTTCCTAAAATAATAATAAATAAAATTTTATGAATAAAAAGCTCTATATTTTGAAAGTATGTTTTTACTCATTTTAATGGTGAACACATTTTTAATACAATTTTATGTATTTTTTTGTTATAATATGTCCCGATTAAAATCCATTTTAAATACAAAACCTGAAAATTAGGTTCATATGATTTTTTTTATTTTTTGTGAAGTTTCATATTTTACTAAAGTTGAAAAACGATGAATTATATTTCATAAAATATATTTCATTTAATTTATGTATTGTGATAAATTATATTTTTAAATGGTTTTAAATTTTATTTAGATTTTTTTTATCATTTAACTTAATTTAGGTCATTTGAACAAAATTCACTCTGAAATGGAATATAAAAACACAGAAAACTATTCAACATTTTTACTTTAAAACCTTGCATTATCTTCATGTGTGCAGAATTAAATTTCAAAAAATTTATGTCAATTATGTGATTTGAATTGTTATATTTAGATTCCATATTTGTAATCCTAAAAATTTATAATTTGTAAAATGTTCAACGTTGTTTTTAACAAAAAATATTAGTGAATTTGATTAAAATTAATTACAGGATTAAGAGAAAAGTGAACTTAACAAGGAAAAAAGCCAAAACATTAACAGTAAAATCACCTATAAATAAGTGCAAAAGACATTTAATAGACATATTTGTATTATATAATTCATTTTATCAAATGGGGTCCATTATTGGATCCATATATCATTGGAAGAACATGGTCCGAATTCCATTTCTAAAATTTTTCAGTAGTTCCCCTCCTCCTCTAATATAAAAAGGCGCTCACCCCTCCCTCAACATCACACCTATCAAGAAATATTAGCATAAAAATATATTCCAAAATATCTCCAGAACATCCCCCCAATCATCCTACAATCCTATACATTGGAATTAATCCATTAAAGGAATTCCATTGGTGCAATCCAATATGAGTTACCTTAATAAAAGGTAACACCTTGCCTTAAGCTATTTTACTTTATTTTAATTCTCTAATAACTCAAATATTATTATCCCATTGAAACATAATAACTTTTTTATACTAAATATAATGTAATTTATTAATTATAATGTTTCTCTATGATGTTATACACATATTCATCTAATACGAAACGAACATATTGTTCTTGTGTGTGGTAAACTACCGCCTCAAAAAATGATGTTGTGGGTTTTTTCATTACTACCTTTTGTGGATGGGAATTATAATGGACATGCGGTTTATATATGATATATATAATATATTTTTATTCCGTTATTTTTCTTTATTATCTTCTAACACATACTTTTATATATTCTATTTTGTGCACATACGATAACAACATTTATGGAAGTGTGGACTGCCACCTAATCGAAGTGATGTGATATGATCACTCGCTACATAGAACTTATTAAGGGTGGTTATAATTAAATATACATGAAATAAATAAATTATATATGATATTATTAATGTAATCATGAATATTTTAAAATAAAATATTATTTTATTTAACACATTTATATACATTGAAAAATTTATAATTTCATTCACAGATATTTCATTTATCACCTCCTCAAAGTGATTTGATTCCTTTTACATCACTGTAATTATTTATATAAGAAATAATTTTTAAATAATATTGTATATACTGTATAATTATAATTATTGAAGGAAATTTTTTAATTAACCTTAATTCCATAACTATCATTTAACATTTTGAATGTAACTTATGTGTACAAACGCCAAACCATATCCATTATTGTAATGTCAGATCATTTTTCAAAACCATCTTTCTTGATTGGTATTAAAATTTAAATTCCTGAATTTAAATTATAATTATTTCATGATTATTATTCTATATATTTTTGTATAAATACCATTTTCACCATAGTTGTCCTACCATTGTCAAATTTACATATAAACCGAATATGGCCAAAACAACTCATGTAAAATCAATTGTTTCATGTAGAAGTATAAAAAAAAGAAATAATTGAATTAAAAGTAAAAATATACTTGAAACAAACTCTCAATCATTTAAAAAATTAATAAATTTTTATTATTCAACAGTTAAATATACATAAGACAAGCCAGACCCAATGTAAGAGATTTTATCTCAATCCACATTTGTTGAGGAATTTCTTTATTGTAAGCACATTTATTATTTTATTGGGTGTATATATATCCTTTTTGAAATTATATATTCGTATTTTATCAAATATCATGTTATTTAATGTTTTAATAAATTTTATACTTTCATGTAGATTGTGATTAAATGTTCAAAGTGGTATGGGATGCTTTGAATGATTAAATATTTAATCATTTCATCTTGTCACTATTCTTGATATTATTTTTCATATATAATTTATATGGATATAAATTGGGTTATATGGGACCTTTTTTGTACATTTTTTATTTCATTCAAAAAAAATTGATCATTAATCTTTTTACATTATTTATACTAAATGCTATAATAGATGACCAATGAAATTTTATATTCTCAATAGACATTATGACAATGAATTTTCCATCACCATGGGAATTATTTTACTTATAGATTCCTTTTTAATATTTCATTTTTTTCCAATATGAAAACCCATATTTTTATTTATTTTATAGTTTCTTATTTAAAATTGGTTTTAAAATGGATTCATTTTTCTAATATATTGAAATGTTTTTTGTGATATCAAATGAATTATTATGAGTGAAATTCTGAAATGCTGAAATATTTTATGATTGCTAATTTTATAAATTGAACATTGAAATTTGATTGGTCTTCCCATAACTACCCAACAATGGGTAGTTCTATGAGAAACCAATGATTTTTGGGTCCATAATAGACCTCTAATAGAGTGGGTGTGGAAGTCAGTCGTATGAATATTGCATTTGTAAGAGTCACATATATGCACTTTAACCATATGGTTATTCCATTTATATGAGCGAATAGTATAATGATGTTCCACAATATCTTTATTTATTTTTTAATGATTTTATTTATTTTATGCTAACATTTTGAATGTATGAAATATATAGAATAATATAATTATCAAAGTAATCTAAATAATAATTATCAAGGTGATAATTATTACATCATATTAATGATTTAATAACTTTTTAATTTTTATAAATGAACTAATCATTTTTTTCTTCTTATATCCCTTTCTGAGGATTTTATGCTCATCGAACATTTTTCACAATTTTGATTTAATTTTTAGTTATTTCTTTAATTTATATTATCCATGAAATTCACACTTTAGATTTCTATAGTGTTTTTATGAAATATGTAAATTTCAGTTTTACAACAAGTGGCATACAGTTGGCGCATGGTTTGGAAAATCGTTCACCCTTTCCTAGGTAACCATGAGACCATTTTCAATTTTCAGATTGAGGCAAATCGCATAGTTAATGGATTTCATTAAAACAATGTGGGCTTACCATGTAACCTTCTTCTCATGGACACTAAGGGGAGTATGGTTGCATCATTATTTGAAATATCATGCGAGAAAACAATGTGACTTATCAAGGTCATTGAAATTTTTATTTTTTACATTCTTTCCCTTTTTTATTATTAACCCTAATCCTCTCAAACCCTCAGTAGTCTGGAATCTTCAACCTAGGTACCTCTCCCCCTCCCATTTTATACCTTGGGTATTCATTTTTTTGGAAAATTTTCATTTGATTTATCTAAGATTCTTCATGTAAGTTCCTCATTTCATTATTTCTCCACTTTCCTAGGGTTTCTATTATTCTTTCATGATGATTCATTTATCCAGTTGTTGGGGTGAAATTTTTAGGGTTATATATTTTTATTTATAGGCATATCTTGATGTTTATTGTTTTTTATTTATATTATAAGGTTTTATTAAAGTGTTTTTATAGATTTTCATTATTTTATTGAAATTTATTCACTTGAGGTGGGTTGTTTCATTCATAAAAATTATTTGCTGACTCTAATATGATTTCTTTTCATATTTTTTATGTTATGTGATCTATGTATGAGGTTTAGATTTTTTTTGAAGTATTCAAGGTTCATTTTTTCTAAAAAGAGTTTTTTGCTAGGAAATGTGTTATAAACGATGTGTGTTTCATGTGTAATTTATTTTTATGATCCCTATATATGTTTGATAAAATTAATATGTCGTAAAAAAAATTTTGATATGGTTTTGTTGTGACTTAGTAATTGAAAGTTGTGTAGGTTGGGAAACAACTATTTTATCAATTAAATTTATATTAATCAGAATATGTGCAAGTTAATATATTGAAATATGTGATGTGTTAATAGAAACTAAAAAAAATGGAATCTAAGGTGACTATATGGAAAAACATGAACTATTATTCTAGTCAGATTGGTGGGTCTAAGGCGTTGTTCATTTTTGTGTGATTGAAAATACAACACTATCTAAAATATGAGAATTGGATACAACTAATTTTTTTGATACATTCCTATCCAGTCGATCATGTATGAGGACGATGATAAATGTGGTTGTCATAACACATTTCCTTGTGATACTATTTATTTAGTGTCCCATTATAACTATTTCCGATATAAATTTACATATAAATAATTCCCAACATTGATATCATTCTTAGAATTGGAATACGGTGTACATGGTTGGGTACTCCAAAGGCAATGCATGTTCTTTTTTCAAAAATGTTTCTATCAAAATGTTTCAATCATTTTTTATTAAAAATAATGTTGATTTTTCCTATAATGTTTTGGCATGAAATAAATTTTATGGGGTGGCATACTACTGGGATTTCGATCACACCTTGAAAACTCCATTACATGTATAAAGAATTTTTCATGCTTTAATTAAGTAAAGTAAATGAGTATAATAAAGGTTGTCTGGGTTTCTTGTGGCCTTATAATGTAGGTGATGGTGGTGTTGAATTAAGGATGATTATCCTCTTCTAAAATTAATATTTGGGGATAGTGTTTTTCTCTATTTTTTGTATCTAATTTGGATTTTGTTTAATGTCGTAAATTTTTGTATTTGGAAATTGTTATGTCATGTTTGGATATTGATACTCAATTATTTATAGTTTATTTTTGTTGGATATTTATGGTTATGAAAATGGGTGAAACTGATGTAATAATGTGTTTTGGAAAATGAGGAATTTGTTCCAACCCATTGGGATTTAAAATTCCTTTTGGGCCATTCCATGGAATACTCAGTTGTGGGGTCATAATGAACCATTACATGGTTTGTGAAAAAATGGTATTAGAGTTGGAGACTCTATTCTCGGTTAATCTATTTTGGGATGAGTCTTTATATATTATAGATAGGACTTTCAAGGCATGGGTTTCTTGTTCCGAGTATGTTGCTTGGCCTACACATATCATGGTAGGTCTTCAGAAACCATTGAATATCATGATTTAATTTGATTTCTCCTCTAGGTGAAATGTACTTGCTACATAATGTATATGGACACTGTGTGGGGGGAGTCATCATTGGGAGGTTTTGGATTGTTATTATGATTAATTTTTTATTGTTTTGAGTTATGAAAGTGTTTGATATTATTTTTTGTTTCTAAAAAATTTTACGATGATTGTGATGATGGTTTTAATGATTATTTTTTCTCGTTGTAGAAATAATCCTCCTTGGAAATTATTGTGCAACTTTAGGAAGAGGTTATATATATTTCTCCCCCGCCAATTTATCAATGATTAGTGGCTTCTTATTTTCATGATGTTCAATATTTGGGACAGGATTTGAGTCTTATTCCTCCAATTAGAGGATTAGAACTAGTTCATAGGAAACACAAGGCATAAAAGTTCTCTGAAAACAATCATCCTTCTTCCCGAGGTAGAACAAAAACTCATGAAAAAAAGAGTATCATTATAATATGGAGTGGGTGTTGAATTATTTTTCACTCATGAGGTAGTTATGGTGATATTTTCTTCGGTCTTTGTAAATGGTCCTTGTCAGAGGTTGTGGGACTCAGTTGTCTAAATAGGGAAGAATGAGTAGATTAGTAGGAATAATTTCATGATCTTTTTCGATGAGCAGTATTGTCAAGAGGTTTTATCATATTTTGTGTCTGAATAGTTCATTGATGTAACCCATGGATATAAGATATTTATGGGGTATTATAGATACATTGTGGAGTAGGTATGTAACATAGATGAAATCCTTTCCCATGAGAATATAAATTCTCAGTGGTTCGAAAGTGGTTTGCATCTAGAAATAAATCCCTGGGTCAATTTGTTTATGATGAAATATTATGCATAGTTTTTTAACCACACATTAGTTGTGGATAATTATTTCTTCGAATGTCTTTTTTAATTATGACTTTGTAACTAGTGGTAAGTGGTTGTTCAGTTTAGATTAAGATGAAACATGAAAAGTCGTAAAGGAAGGGAGGTGGTAGATCAGTCCATCCTTCCCGACTATCATCATTTGTAAATTTCAAGGAAATATCAATTATTTTCTATATGTTTTCTAATTTGGTGCACGTGCAGTCGATGTGGCTCGCACCACATAGATCATTCCATCATTGTGGACATAGGGCTCACTTGATGCGATTTTGTAGGGAAACATGTTCCAATCAGAGTGGTGAGGGATCTATGGATTCTAGAGGAATTTCATCCCAATTAATTCCATCTAGGACAACATGATCTCAATTTAGTACCCACGTTAGTAGGATTGAATTCATTTTTTGTTAGAGTCATTTAAAAGAATATCTATGGGATAGAATTCATTCTCATACCCAGGTGGAGATAAGGCCTTTCTATGTAGTGGACCAAGCACTAGAATAACCAAGTGAAGATCATGTGAATGTTTGGGGTACCATTTGTATTTCATCATCTATAGTTAATTTTTTGTTTTATAATGGTGCTTCTATTTTTCAATCACATTTGATCTTGTTAATCTATTGAATTTTACAACTGAGATCATGTCGTATGTGAGGGAGTAGGAAATGCCACATGGTAATATGTGATAGAAGTGTCTCATGTTTCCATCATGTGCACTAACCATGTTAGTGTTCAAGTTAGAGTCGGATTTCCTTATTTTATAGATGGAACAATTTAATGTAATCCTTGTTATGCATTAGATGGTATACTTTCATGCACATAATGAATGATCTAGCCTACATGTGATTTTTGTGGAACCTAATGGAGGTACCTAGATTTTACATGGAGAAGGGGATCCTTGGTTGGGATGTACAAGATCACCAATCCCATATTTTGGTTATAGAATTTTTAGTTATCATCGCTCGTGTTGGAGGATGGTGGTGGTTCACCTAAGGGTATATTACCTCCCATAGTGGATAATTTTACTGAGGTTTTATAGTTTATTTTTCAGGATTTCCTCCATTTTGGGATGTGGAGTTTTCAATAAATATAGCCCGGGGATGAAAACTGATATACATACCCTCATGTTGTATTTCCCCCATTGAGTTGCAGTAATAAAATAAATAGCTATAAGATTTGGAATACAAAGGATTCATTCACCCCTAGAATATATTCATGGTCCGGATTAGCCTTGTTTCCAATAATGGCCAATGGATATCTCTGATTGTGCATTGATTACTGGAAGATAGACAGGGTAAACATTATGAACAACTATCCCCAACACTGTATTGATGAATTTTTTGATTAGTTTAGAGGCACAGTGAGGTTTTCCAAAATTGTTCTATATTCTGGTTATCACCATGTTCAAGTGAGGGAGTCGGACGTACCGAAAATAGAATTATTGAAGAATATATGCCTATTTGAGGTTTTTTTTTCATTCCATTAAATTTGACAAATGATTTTACATTATTAAAGAAATACATGAATAGGGTGTTCCAGTAGTATCTTTATTCCTTCATTGTGATTTTCATTTATGGAATCCTTGTTTATTCTAAATTTGAGTAGGATCATGAGATACATTTATGGGTCATGATAGGTTCTCTGGGGAACCATTATCTCTATTCCAAACATTAAATGTGAACCTACTAGAACATATAGGTGAAGAATATGGGCCATGTTTTCCTAAAACATGGTGGTTTAGTGTACCATAATAAAATTAGTGCATTCACTCTCTGGGAGAAGCTGAGGAATGTGTTTGAGACCAGAAGAAATTTGGTCTATGTAGGATATTAAAAATGGTACATTTTAGACTTATCTTGACTTGAATGACCTATGATGATGCTCACCAAGGAGGGGGTGATGTTTGAATGGATCATGTAGTATGAGGTATCCTTTGATGAGATAAATCATTGATTAACTACCACTGAATTATTGATCTTTCCAGAATATGGGAAGGGGTATCTTGTATATTTTGATTCCTTACCTATGGGTATCGAGTGTTTTCATATGAATAATTACCACTTGATACCATTTGGTTCTCTCCAACTTTAACCACAAAAGAAGAATAACAAGAACCATGAAATGGAACTAGCAGTGGTGATGCATGCACTAATGACAGTATGTCATTATCATATTTGGGAGAACAGTTTAGTTTATTCATATCATTAAATTTTGTTCAAAAATTTCACCCAAAAGGATTTAAATTTAAGGAGATGTTGATATCATGAGTATCTCCATGGATTCGATTTGGATATCTTGTATACCCAATAAATAGGTAATATTGTGGCTGATCCTTTGAGAAAATAGGTGTTATGGAAGGAATTAGTAGGGTATGGTGATGAGTGGACCATTATGGGGTCATTTTCTCAGATTCATGTGGAGACCAAAGAGAATTGTTTAGGTAAATTCATGGTTATAGTTTAGTTGGTGACAACTCATCTGGAATTCTTTTGGATGTAACATCAAAATTATGGGTTTTAACAGCAATACAAGAAGTTACATCATAGGGGGAGATGTCTTATGATTATTCATGGTTTCTTGAAGGATATGTATGATTCAAAGGTCTATTGTAGTTTAGTTATCACTGATAAAGGTGGCGATACAGAATAATCACAATTCTCAGTAAGATATTTATCCTTGTACTAAAAAGATGTATTATGTCGTGTTTCGGGAGTTCTTGTGGCATGGTGTGTGGAGGGAAATATCTGACTTAGTATCGTGGAGTTATATGTGTCACCATGTTAATGAAAAGAACCAAAGAATCTATAGTCTACTCCATTAACAACATATTCCTACATGTATATTGGAGAATATTGTGTGGACTTCATTACAGGATTTCCTCGTGCACCTCATGGAAGGAATTTCATTTGGGTAGTGATTGGTCATTTGACATAGTCTTCCCTTATAATTTTGATCGGAGATTTTAAAGAGGTGGATGAGTTGGGATAAATATGCATTCAATAGTTTGTGAGGCATCATGGGGTTTCATGAACAATCATTTCATATCAAGACCTTCATTTTACCTCTCAATTTTGGGACAAAATTCAAAGGTTGATGTGGTTATAGTTTAAATTTAACACGACATGTCATTATCAAATGGATGGTTGGACTGAGCAAGAAAAAATGAATTTGTGGGATATGCATTGGGCTTGTGTCTGGGAATTCGGTGTTTTATTGGATATCCATCTTGTATTTTTCATTTTTTCATATAAAAATAATTAACAATCACTGATTTGAATTCCATGTTTAGAGGATATTTATGGTTGGTCTTGTCAACATCCCTTGTGCTAGGATGAGGTATTTTGGACATCATTATTGGGGATACACATAGTGAAAGAAACATCTGAGAAGGTCAAAATGACCCATAAGTTGTTTTTGACAGCTTATAGTAACAAAAAATCTAATTCAAATCTTGGATGCCAAGATCTAGGGGTTTCTATGGGTTATTAGGTGTTCCTGATTGTGGAACCATCATTGGGTCATTGTTCTTTGGGAGAAGGGTAGCTACTGATGAGTTATGTAACACCATTTGAGATCGATGAATGGGTTGGATAGGAAACATAATATTAATATTATCTATTGTAGTTTACATAAATTGATTACATGTTTATTGGTTCTCACCTCAAAAATTATAAACTAGATCATTCTCATGTGAAAAAATTGGATGGTTTAGAGAAAGTGCATAATTTATCATTGTTTTAATGGCTAGTGCAGATTATATATTCACAAGATAATGTGAATCATGGAAATTATTTTTGGATTATATATATCCTTTGGAAACACAGTAATGATGATCATGAAACATTTTAAATGAATTCATGGTTTGAGGAAGAGTACCCATTTATATTCATTGATCAAACATCGAGTAGAGTTATTGGGGGCAGAAAGTTTTCATATTGGGTAGAATTGTCACACCCATGATTTCATTTTTATGTATTTACTTCATTTATTTTTTTCCTTTCATTTTTTCCTTTGGGGTTCACCTTTGATTTTAAAGAAAATGATTTTTTTGGAAAATAGTAGTTGGTGCACGATTGGCGAATGGTTTTTCATACTATGCACCCATTTCCCAGTTACAGTGTCATTTTTTGTATTGAGGAAGATCACATTGTAGGAATACAATTTGTATACTGTGTGTAATAACTATGCATCCTGCTTCTCTTGGATAGTTATGGGTTCATATTTTCTACAAAGCTGTGAAAACGTTTTGGGAAAACTGTGCAACCTATATAGGTCATTAAAATTTTGATTTTCACAATTTTTTACCATAATTATTTTTATCCCCAATCCACCAAAACCTAATCACTCATAATTATTCAACCTAGGACCCTCTCCATATCCCATTTACTCGCATTGATCTCCATTTTGGGGTGATTTTTGGGGGATTTCTCAATGATTTTTCATGTATGTTCCTCATTTCATTATTTCTCCCTCTTCTCTAGTGTATCACTTTTTATATCATGGGCATTCATTATTTCAATGGATGGGGTTGAATTTATTGGTTTTTATATTGTTCGTTATGGATCTATCATGATGTTTATGGTTTAATTTTACCTTATAGGAATTTCATGAGGTGTGGTTGTGGTTTATCATTATTTTTTCGAAGGTTATTTATTTTACAGAGGTGATTCTATATAGAAATAGTAATTATGGATATTTATATTCTATATTTTCTTCTTCATTATGTACTATACATTATGTATAAGGTGAGAAATGTATTTTTTAAATGGTTTCATTATTCGTTTCTGTTGAAACTTGTGTTTTTAAAGGAAATTGGTTATTAAATACATGTGATTCATGTTTTCATTATTGTTATGTTCATTAAGGTGTTTGATAAAATCTATATGTGGTTAAAACCCTATTCTGAAACTATTTTGTATTTTTTTTGGATTTTAATGTTGTTTAGGTTGTGAAAAAAGGTGCTTTATCATGTTTTTTATATTTATTTTAATGAGTTCAAGTGAATATTGTTATATATGTGAGTTTAAATAGAAATTTAGCACAAAGGGAATCCTAGGTGACTCGGTGGTGGATACGGTCTAGTATGCTAGTTGGATCAGTTGGATGGTAGCTTAGTTCATTCTATCATGAATGACTATATAATAAAAACTAAACTATAGGGATTTTAAACCATAATAAATTTTGATATATTCCCCTCCTGTGGATCGTGAATGAAAAAGATGATTGGTGGGGTTTTTATTCCACATTTCAATGATATTAGTTGTACCTACTATTATATTGTAGCTAGTGCCTACATGGATTTCCCTGAACATAGTTCTCTATTTTGATATTACTCTTGTATTTGGCATATGATATAGATGTTTGGATACACCAAAATTAAAATCTTGCTTTTATTTAGAAAAAATATAATGAAATTTTTTATATCGTTTTTAAAAAACAAGAATGTTTAGTTTTCTTATAATGATTTTTTGTGGAACTATTTTGTTATGTGGAATCATGATGGGATTTGGAACACAACGTGTATTGACCATTAGGTTTATGTAGACTTGTTTATGTTGGACTTGAGTAATGTGAAGTGGTATCATGATGGTGGTTTAGGTTTCTAGTGTTATTCTCTTATAGGGTATGATGTTTGTGTCTTTAGTATTACTCTACTCTTGATACATAGATATTTTGGGATAGTTTTGTTGCACTATATAGTAATAGTTCTTTTGGTTTTTGTTTAATGTTTTAAACAATTGAATTTAATACATTATCTAAAAGGTTTTTGATGGATACTCAGTTGTGTCCTCTTTCTTTCTATTGTTTATTTTTTCTTATGAAATTTGGTGAAATCGTTCTCAAAATTTTTTGTGGATACCCAGACATTGTTTTCTAGCCCATGGGGATTGGGAATTGCCTTCAGGATAAGCCAATGATTGGTTCAGGTGTCAGGTTGCATGGAACCCCATATTGGTTCATGAAAATTTTGATGTTTCTCATAGGAATTATTTATAATTATGTGATTGGATAAATTAATCATGATAGTCCTGAAAAGTTTTTATTAATAAAGAAATTCATTATTTTTTACGGTTTCGATTATTATAAAAATGGATGTTGTTCAAAAGTGTCCACTTTGGATTAATTTATATATGAGTTATCTCTTAATAATTTAAAAATATAATATTTAATAGATCCAAAATGTAAATGAAATTAAAATTAATAACATAACACCATATTATGTAAATATTTAATGTGGGTCGTTATTGATAGTATCCTTATATTATAAATTAGAAAAACCCTTATCACCTAACTAAATAATTATCACATTTCTAATCATTATTCTATTATTGTTATGCTCCACCAAATTAACCAATGTAGTGGAGATATTTAACGTGATCACCCATTATTTACTATATATTGATCTCACTAACAATTCATATAATATTTCAAAGAACCAAATAATGAATAAAACTCATGCAACATTCATTTATCCATATTACTGATATGAATTGGAATTCAAAACCATAATCAATAACATATTCATATATCTCATGAAAATAGGAATAAATAATAATTTAATAATAAGAAAATTAAAAATGAAATTTTTTTGATGTGGTTGAAATTAATTTATAACAAGTTAACAAAATACAAAGATAAACAATTTTGGAAAAATAATTGTTTTAACTATAAAAATGATTTTATTACCAAATCATGAATAATTTTGATTCCCATATATTTAGTTAAACTGTATTTAAAAAAATAGTAATTATGGTAATTTGATAGAAATCTTCAATAATTGAACATTTAAATTAAATTGTTTAAAATATAAAAAATGATAGTTTTTTATAAAACATTATTTTCACTATTCAGCCAAATATCCTCATTTTCAGAAGAATCCAAATTAATTATCACATTATATTTTTAACATGCTAATTTGGAAAGAAAATTACATTTGTAATTTTTTTATAAATTAAAAAAAATATTTTTCAGTAAATGTAATAAAACTTATTTTTGAAGAAAATATATTTTTGAGGTATAATATAATGCAATAATAATTACATATCTACTATGAACCATTAGATGAATGTTAATTTTTTTTAAGATTAAAATATCTATATTCATTACATTAAATCCGTTCAACTATATTGATTATCTTATTTTTCATTCATAAAAATTATTTATGAACATAATAGAGTATTCTAAATATATTATTTAATATTATATGAGATTTTTTAAAAACATTGACTTGTATTGTTATAGGAATTAATCAATACATTTTTTCAATAAAATTACCCTTTATATATCTCATAATTTTATTACCTTTGTTTATATATTCCAAATTAATTAGTAGGTTATTGTTGTAAAAGTTAAATAATATTATCCTAATAGTATATCATATTTTATTTTAATATTAATATTTTATTTGGTATATGAAATCATACATTATATTATTTTTCATGAAAAATTATGGTGTGTTACATAAACTCACAATTTGTAGAGGACTTTATAAGAACATGGGAAATTATAATGAATAATGTGGTATAATCAGCATGAAGCTACACCTACCCATCTTAGCTCTGTTAAAGAACCCAATTTAAATTTATTTACACTTAGATAAATCTTACTAGTCATTCATCCATTGATGGGGATATATTTCATTATTTATTCAATATGGTATCAACCTCTCTAATCTGTTACATATCATTATTTATAAATAAACGTTGATCTATCCTTTGTGATTTATAGATAATAATTTATCCTTGATCCTTATCTATGAGAGTTATGTAAAGATTTTACAACTCCTCTACTATAGAATTTTGTGAATACACAATGAAATATATCATTAGATTTGTTGAAAATTTTGTGATCAATTCTCATGGATAGTCAAGAGGAGGTATCAACTCCTCCTTTTTTTGGTTTACTCTCCATTTATATTTTTAATTACCAGTTCTGAGTAACCTTTCGAAATCAACGGAATAACATGAATTTTAAAGGCAAGTTCTAAACCTATAATAATGGTTAGGTATTCAACCACATTTTTTGTGTATCCTTTTAAATGTAATAAATTGAATATAAAGTCTTTATTCACTGGTGGTATAAAAATATCCCTATATAGGCTTAGTTACATCTTGGATATTCCACACCATTATCGATTTTACATTAAAAATATATATTAATGTATAATTTATAGTACTATGATGATTAATTTCAATATAAAACAATATCATTAGGATAATTAATTTCAAAATGTAAATTTATTTTATAATGATACACTATCATGAAATGTAGTAACATGGGTCCATTTTTTCTCCAGAAACAAAAAATGGATAACAAATTGTAAATGGTGTTCAAAAGATCTGTTTAATCATCTAGTGAACAGTTTATAAATAAAGATATATTTGATAATATATTTTTGGGATATAAGATGAACCTTTTTATATTTTAGATAATGGTGCAACTTATTTATTGTAATGATCAGTGATATATAGTTCATATAAATAGTGTTGTATTAATTTTCCACCTCCACTAACGTCTAGATATGAAAATAATGGATATTTTATTTTACTAAATATATAATAGGGGAAATAAGATAATTAAGTGACTTATTTATTCTCTATTACATAGAGAATAATCATATTTCAATTGATTTGAAATTTTTGGACTATTTGGTAAGAAATATATTGTATAAGTCAATCGAAATCCTTCTTAAAATACCCTTCTTACTAGTATGTTAGTCTTATATTTATTAATTATGAAATGGTAAAATACATTATTGAGAGGTTTATATTGAAGAACTAAATATTTGAGAAGTTCCCTTAAGGGCCTCTCAAATCTCATAGATTCCAATTTTGGGAAATATAATGTATTGTATTGTTTTAATCATGATCAACTTCAATGCTAGGGTGAAAAATAGAAAAATGGTGTATTTCCCAATGTTATCCATCAATGATAATTTAAATGGATTCGTTTTGATGTTATGAGAATAAAGATCCACGAATACTACCTCTAAATTAGTGAAATAAAATTAAAAATTATAAGATATAAAAATGATATCATCAATGTAACATTCAACAATATTTCCATGGAATGGATATAAAATTTTATGAACAAATCATTAATAAATTGATATATGATTTTTTAAACCAAATAATATCAATTTATAGGATAATGCCCCATGGGGTTCCATAAGTATATTATATTCATTGTATTTTTAGGACATATATATTTTATTACATCTTGGGTATTTCTTTTATAAATGGAAATGATTCAATTCATAATATTATTTCATACATTAGTTCTTTGACTAGAATATGAAATTCATATTTTGAAAAGTAATGGTTTAAATTAAAAAAGTCAATTCATAATGTGATTTTTAAATTTTTATAATTACATGGGATAACATTATTAATAAATTTAGTGTGTTATTCATATTTAATAAAGTAAACCATGATTAATTTTTCCACTATAGCTTCAAAATCAGTTACTTGAGAAGAATATATAAGTATCTTATCTTATTTTTAACTGTGTTTATAAAATTATAGGTTCATATAATGTAAATTTACTCATTTATCTATACCATTAATCCCTATATAGGTCCATGAAATGAAATCATGGTGTCTCATAAGGAATATGATATACTAATTTTTTTTTTAGTTTCATTATTTTACTAATCATCGTGTGAAACGCCACAAGCTTCCAAGGTACGTTTCCCTTTGAATGATGTAATAGCTTGCATTGTATGCAACTTCGAGATTTTAACACACCACGATTAATCAAACTAGCCATTATGAATAGTAATACCCATTTGTGAAATTATATAAATATTTTATTTTATAATGGACATCATTTTTGGATTCAGAGTTTCGAAATTAACATAGAGAGAATTTTTGGTATTTTTTTGAAAACATTCAATTTTTGATGAATAGTGAAAATACTAAATTTTTAATTACAAACAACTTTTTTAATAGAAATAATTTATAGTGTTAAAATATACATTTGAATGGTTTTTAATTATCATTAGATTATAAATTTTTTATTTAATATTATTTATGTCATTGGATGTAATCTCACGATTAATCTAGACATAAACAAGTGCCAATCTTTTGATAGTTATTATTTCATAAAAACATGTTTTTTGTTTTGACAACAAAAAATAATTCTAATTTACATTCTGTCACTTATGTGTTTCGAATTTTTAAAAATGGATTTCATATTTGGAATTTGGATGTCCAAATTTTGTAAATAAGTAACTTTTATTTTAGACATTTGGAATATTTGTTTCAGTAAATATTTTATTTATCGTGGTTAAAGGGGTAAATCCAATAATTAAGTAATGAAAATAGTATTATAATAATATTAAATTACTTCAACACATGTCCTAACCCTATTGGTTGATACATGTCTGATTATGGGAATCTTTGTGTCGATTTGGGGACCCCATAGTGCCACTTGGGAGTTATAATGACATTTTATATTAACTAATCTAATGTAAAGACAAAAATAACAAAAGATACTATCTTTTAGTAATAAAATTTTTATATGAGGTAATAAAAATTCTATATTAGACTATAATTATTAATTAGAAATCTAGAAATATTTCCTACCATAGGATATTTTATATATAATTTTTAGACATAAAATATACATATTTATAGATGACACAACAATGAGGCAATATTTTCCTTATTAATGAAAAATCAACTAAATGGTATTATAAATACTAAAATAAATATACTTTGAAAGTTTTGAGGTCATGAAAAATCTTTATAGGTTATTATGATATTTTATTTTTGATTAAATGTACATATTTATTTGTAATAAAGTTTTAAGGAATTTATCGAAAATAAATTATTAAATAATGTCAAAATTGACATAAATGAGTTTTTTAAAACAAATACAATATTATCAGTTGATATAATAATCCTAAAAAGAATAAGGTCCATAAAAAAGACTTATATAATGAAAGGTGTATCATTAATGAAACAATTGGGGTTTTCATTGATCTTAATAGTATGTTTAGTAACCATATAATATAAAAATACAAAGAGGCATGGTAAATGTCAAACTATTTAAATAAGAGTTAAATTTAAATGATAAAGTTAAGATAGTGACCCAAATCTATATAAAACCTATTTTTGATTGGATTTCAAAACATAACCACCTTATCATTTAAATAATTCATTTTTTTATCTATTAGAAACCGAAAATAATTTTATTATAAAATAATATTTAAATATTTTCCTAAGGTTCCCTCACCCATCTTATAAAAGGGGACTTACCATTCTCTCAAATTCACACCTTAAATTCCTTTTAGATAAGACAAAATCTAACCAAATATCATCTACACTCTCCTCCCATTATCCTAGAATCCTTAAAGTCATCATAAATCCACCCTAATGAGCCCTTTGGATCAAATCAAAAGGAAGAACCTGAAGAAGAGGTAAATATATCACCACCTATTTCATGTGTTTCTTCTTCTTCTAATTCTTCCTTCCTTGTTGTTTCTAATATAAAATAATAAATACAGTATATTAAATATACTGTGATGTTATTATAAAAATTTTACAACCATATTCATTATTTTATCCTTCTTATAAACTATAAAGTCACCATACGTGCGTACGTACGGATTACCATTTCCACATCGTGGTGCAGTTTGTTATTCAAATACTTCATCATTTGGATGGGTATAACAATGAGTATAAATGATGTAAATAATAAATATAAGATGATAATTATTCTTTATATATGATATACTATCCAATTATATATGTTTTTATTATCAAAAAAAATGATATTGTCGCTCGTGCGTACGTAAGGATTACAGTCTCCACAAACACAATGGGATTAATGCCTCATCGTATCAATTCAAGACTAATTTTCATTTGATGATTAAAAATATTGTTTAAACACTTGATATCATTATGAATATGAATAAGATAAATCCTATACATAACAAATAATACTTATGTAACAATGTATATAAAAGTAAAATAAATATGTTAACACCTGAAATGATGATTGTACTGAAATATCATTAACAAAGAAATATTAGAAGATCAAATATGATATTATATTAATTAATTTGGTTATTTTATAATTTAATAATAATTATTTCACCATTATACATGAGGTCAACTGACCCTCATCCAAGGAAACGTATCAAGTAAGGGGTTTCTTATCTGACACTTAATTTGTGTGATTTCCATTGTTCGAAACTTATTTATGGCATGTGGTGAATAGTATACTAACATATGATATATATTTTCATGATTTTATTTTTATTCATGGTATTATGTGAATCATTTGGTGGTTATAAATTTTTTTTCATACGACTTGATTGATTACAACGTGGTATGGTGATTTCATCTCACTTCTTATTTTCGTGAAATTCATGTTAGTTTGCCACTATTTACTTTTGTGTGGTGTATGTACTGTAAATGATTTTATTACTTTTGTAATATAATCTAATATATATATGTATTTAAAACTTCATTGAATAATCATTCTTTTAGGGTGATTATGTTTAGTGAGTTACCAAATCTGTAAGGGAATTTCAAATTTCAGTTTGCAATTACCGTGCTTTTAAAATACTTCATTGATTATTTTACTCCAAGATTATGTGTGGAATCACTATTTTTTATTTATGTAGTAATTTCCACTCCCCTTTGTGTTGATACACTTTTGATACACATAATCACTCCATTTATTATTTTTCATGTCATTGATATGAGCCTGATATGAGTATTCGTTACTCAATTTCCATTCATTGAGTCAAACATCCAAGTCATTTTTGTTGTTTTTACAAGAATACGTGTGAATGTCCTCTGATTGATTTAAACTGAATATCCAATCATATTGGGTGTATTTATTTTTTTCACACATAATTATGTCATTGATTTATCCATTACCTGAGGATACTGTCTTTATAAGGGATTTCATCTCAATTTACATTCCTTTTAGACTTCATTGTTGTTATGCACCAATTCAATTTTATATGTTATATATATTTTCCTTTGACATAGTATATGAAAAAATAATTTATTATCAAGATATTATAATGTTTTTATCACCTAAATTATTTTTATTCACGTGTATCTCATTTGGTTAGAAACAATAACTAAAATATCATTTTAAATATTTTAAAATGTTATTTTTCTAAATCTTTCTCAATAATGTACATGTTTTTAAAAATGGTTTTAAGGATTTATTTGTATATACAGTAATGATTTAAAATTAAAATTCCTTTTATATTTTTCAATGTGTTTTGGGACACATTTATTCGAAAATCTATTTTTAAACGGTTTCTTCACAAATAGTGTGACTTTTAAATGTTTTCAAGAAAAAGGGGATATTTTTCTCAAATAGTTTTGATGATTATTTTCATCTATGTGAATATCCTTTATTATTCTCAATTGAGGATAATCTATTATAATAAACTCATCCATATTGTATGGAATGAGTTATGTTTTACTGTGGATGTGCTATTTTTATACCATTCATGGTTTTTGTATAATGTATTGTCGTTTCGTATGATAGTTTTAATATAATTATTAATGTTATGTTTAATAATTTTCATATGAGGAATGCATTGGACTGAGTAAGTGACAGGTGGAGCCTGCTACAACTCCTTGATACATCGGTAGGTCTCATGAGATAACTCAATGTTGAATTGTATGATCATGTTTCCAATTTTTTAATATATGTTTTGGATGAGGCCTTAATCATTTTTAGACTTCTTGGCCAAGGCCTTGACAAAATGTTTCAGAATGTCCGGTATTATGCATTCTATCATTATGTGATTAGATATTGATATTTCATGTTGTTATTAGGCTAGTAGAACACCCATTACTATGTTTTATTATGATATTATTTACTATGGTTATATTCTTACCATAAAGTGATCGTTTTTATTATTCGTTAAGACATGTGATCTCAATTATTAACCATGCTTAATATTTATGTTATCTTCCACTGTATTTCTTAACCTTACTGAGAATTTTAGATCACCCCTTTATTATGTTTCATTTTCCCAAGATATGAAAGAGTTAGATATGAGTTACTTGCAAGAATAATCTAGGAGGATTGGATGTTTCTAATGAAATGAATTAGTGATTTTTTCATTTTCAAGTTGTAATTATGTATGTATCTTGTTTCCAAGACTAATAAACTGATCAGTCCTTTAGGAAATGATTCCTTGTAATAATGCCTATATGTTAAAATAATGCACCGACTCTTGGTAATGGGGGTCATGTCGTTACAGTTGGTATCAGAAGAGGTTTAGTACAAACCTTGGAAACTAGAATTAGATAAACTCTGATTAAAGCGCATAGCCCTGTGATAGGCTTTGCATATTAGTATTGATGGACTTCCTAGAATTTTGGTATTGTATAGATTTAGTATGTTTTATAAGAAATACATCCCTCTAGATACAAACAAGTAGAGGAAGCTCTGGCACAGATGTACCTAGGGGTAAAACCCGAAAACACTGCTGTGATCTAGACTCGAACGAGAATCGGTGCACGACAATGAGCCTTGCTTCAATCTTGTTTACGAAACTCGTATGGTATATTCTTAAGATAATATACATTTTATTTACAAAGAGATGTGATGTATTTTAATATAAGATGACAATAAATGACCTTTGTTAATCCTAAGGTGTATCAAATTGAAAATATGGTGCCATGATATTCTCTAAATGATTTTATGACTATTGTAACTCACATAATGCTTTATAGTTTTAGTCAATGGCCTGATTTTAAGGAAGTCATAGTAACATTGAGAATGACATACAAGGTGGGAAAAGTGGTGGAAATGAGAAAAAATGGAATTTTGGTAGGTGTAAATGATATCATGTTCATGCCAAATTAGTTTTCTAAAAATATGTTCAAAAACATATATATTTATCAACTCTCAGACTCAACAAATAAGGGAAAGGCGATGAATGATAAGAGCTCAAGTAGTGGAGTCCATTGAGAAAAGAATACTCAATTTCCATCATGCTAGAAATTTTGAAGGAGACACCCAGGAGAGTGTCTCAATGGAACAAATAATTACTTTACATGTTGTAATGAAAGACATAAAGTAAATATTTTCCAAGGAAAAATGAAGAGTACTATTGAATAAAAAAATGGTCCCAAGAATCCATTTATAGTCATTTTCCATAAATTTAGGGGACCTAGCCATTTCCCATGTGAATGCCCTATTCTATATGATATTTCCTTTGTCATAGAAAAAGATAAGTAGAAATAAATGGTTGGAGAAATGTTTAAAAGTATTAGTGTTCTTTGTTAATGGGATTACATTGGGATAATTTTATCTTGTATTTGTAACCCTGCAGTTTGACATGTGAAAATGATATTTGAGGATGAATTATCTTTTCTCTTGTGGATATAGTTATAAAAAAATTTGGTTTTATATGATAATTGAGTTTGCGACAATTACATGCTATTATATTTTGCGATGAAAGTGTAAGTTATGAGATAACATCTGTGGTTAAATTATGTTATGGTTATTTTGAAGAATTTATCTCATTTTGGTAATTTTATAAAATACAGTTTTTGATAAAGGACACCACACAGACCATGTGAAAACCCGTCACGTCGGACAAAGCTGTGAGAATCGAACCCACAACCAATGTGTGATTGGGATTTATCACCTACCACTAGACTAAGTGAAGTCTCTGATTAGTGCGAATAATTATTTTTAGATAAATGATTTTATTGATCAATATTAAGTTGATATGTGATATTATGTATTATCTAATGAATACCCTTAGTATTGGAAAATGATTTGGTGATTAAGTGATAAATGTTATTTTGGAAGACATTCGCTCTGTTGGGAACACTATTTTCCTTAAGAAAATAGAAAACTATGGGATTCCATCTGAGGATTAATGGTGGATTTTTATCTATGTTTTTATTGTGGATTTATTGTTATTTAGGTTATTTATGGAAATGATTAACATAAAATAGAGAATATGTGATTAGGTTAATTAACTTATAAGTATGTAACTTTAAGAGTTGTCAATGTCATTTAGAGATACAATTTAACAGGGCAGACTACATAACAAAATTCATCTATGTTTTGGGTATCAATATTAGTTTGTATTATATTGAAATATTATAATGACAATTGTTTATTGAATGGTATTTATTTAACATTGGATTATTATTGGTTTAATTTTAGAAATTAATATTGTTGTTTCATTCTATAAAGGATTATTCTTTTGGGGGATCATTTGATTTTGTACTAACAATTTTGGTTTTTATTAATCTCTAAAGACTAGGTAAATATATTTTTTTATCCTTTGTGGATCATGTGATTTTCTAGAAGATGATTCTCGCTCTTTCGGTGTGACCTATTCATCTTGAATACTCATTATTTGAAAAAAAATGAGTTAGCAGTAAAAAATTATTAATTAATTAAAATATAATTAAAAAATAAGTATATCTCATTATCTTATTATTAAATCTCATAAATAAATTCATCCTCTTTATGAAATGTAACTTAAAAAAAAAAAACGTTGTGTGTTTACTTTTCCTACTGGGAAACTAATAACAATTTGTCGCATCAAAAGTTTGTGGTTTTATTGTTGTTAACATTCTCCTAAAAATGTTTTATATCCCTAAAAATCGTAACTAGAAATTTATTTTATCATCCATATCGTTGTTTTCATACCCCAAAAGACAGGATCCGGTGTAAGCCGATCCTAATAAAATAAAATAAAGAAAGCGAGTGAAAAGAGTCAAACATCGAGGGGAATATTACAAAAGCGAGTGTGAACCACCCCACACCTATCTGCCTCCACCAGTGGAGCGCAATAGTCCGGGGTTGTAAAAGACCACATCTCTCCTGCATCCGTGAGCACCCGCTTTTCCAGTGCATCCACCACCTGATTCGCCTCTCGGTAGGCATGTGATACCTCCACCCGCATCCGCACAATATCATTAAGACAGCCCACCCATTGCGGTAGTACTCGCCATGGAACTTGGCGCGTCTTGGTGCTCAAGGCATGGACCGAGACCTGAGAGTCAGATTCAATCCATATATGTTCCTAGTTAAATCGGACAGCATACCTGACCGCATATACCATGGCCCAATGTTCTGCTTCAAATGCGGTGCCAATTCCAATTGCGTGATGATAGCATCCTTTCATGAACCCACGATAGGTGCGAAACACACCTCCACATCCCGATGTGCCAGGATCACCCACCGTAGCCCCATCAACATTAACCTTTAGGCAGGATCCGATGGGTGGGATCCATCAAATATACTTTAGCATCCGAGGCAATCAAGGCCGCCCCGAGACACCAAGAGTAAGAAGGATTTGCAGATCTGCAACAGTGTTAGACATTGTCCCATCCTGTACACAAGATGTTGCATATACATCCCTATGTATCACCCTCACCCCCTGCTTAACAGTGGGGCATAGATCATGGAAATTTTCCGCATTGCGAGCTTCCCAAATGATGACAACAGCCGCCACAATTGCAGCCAAAAACAGATTAAAAATATGTTTGCTGAACCTGTCATGAAACGCAGCGGACAACACTTGACAAACCGGCCTGTAGGTGTCAACATTCACCCCAAAAACCAGCCCGATGTAATCCCATAGTTGCATTGCATGATGAAAGCCCACAAAAACATGCTGGACCGTTTCCTCAGCAGCTTTACACATGGAACATATGGAATCCATTTGGAGCCCGACCTTCTTGAGGGCATCCGATGTAGGCTGACAATTTTTCCAGATTCTCCATATCAGAGAAAACCGAGCAGGTTTGATGAAGCAAGATCTGTATTTCAGCAACCATGCAGGTGCAGGGGAATGATCCCCACATGTGGTCCTATAAAAGTCTCTGCTATTGAATTCCCGGTTCTGCTATGCATCCAGATCAGAGTATCCTGCTCCATGAAGACATAACCAGTTATCTCTGGTGACCATTGTAATTCTGTTTCATTATTTTAATGTGATAGTTTAATTGACTCTTTTTCTGATGTTGGACATTCAATTATGTTCACAAGACCAATTTTAAAAATTAGAAGGACGTAATTTTCAAAAGGGTGGAATAATGTAACTCCCCATGATTCCACGGTATTCTTCCCATTAAATAATTTAATAGCTCGCATTTTACGTAACATCGAAATTCTAACACACTACGACCAATCAAACTAGCCATTATGAATAGTAATACCCACTTTTTTAAATATTATATATCTTATCTTTCAAAATGGACTTCATTTTTGGATTTGGAAAATCTCATGTAGATTAGGGTGAGTTTTTTGTATTTTTTTGAAAATTTTCAAGTTTTTATGAATAAACATAATAATAAATTTTTAAATAAAAACATCTTTTCAATTAAAATAATTTATAGTCTTAAATTATACATTTGAATGGTTTTTAAGTATCATTAGATTATTATTTTCTCATTTAACGTAATTTATGTCATTGGATGTAATCTAATGATTAAAATAGACATAAACAAGTGTCAATCTTTTGATAGTTATTATTTCATAAAAACAAGCATTTTGTATTGACAAAGCGAATTAATTTTAAATTATTTTCTGTCACTTATATGTTTGTAATTTGAAAAAATGGATTCCATATTTGGAAGCTAGAGGTAAAAATTGTGTAAATAGGTACCTTTTTTAAAAAAAAATTGGAATATTTACTTCAGTAAATATTTTATTTAGCATGGTTAAAGGGGTAAATCTAGTAAATAAGGATAAACAAATAATATTATAATAATATTAAATTACCCTAACAATTGTCCAAACCCTATTGGATGATACAATTACAACCATGGTCAGCCTTCAGTCGATTTTGGGACTCATAGAGCCAATTGGGTGTGATAATGAGTTTTTTTATTAAATAATCTAAAGTAAAGACGAAAATAACAAAAGAAAATATCTTTTAGTAAGACCATTTTTATATGAGGTTATTCAAATGATATATTATACTATAATTAATTATTATAATGAAAAAAATATTTACAACATTAGGATAGTTTTCTTTTGTAATTTTTAGACATAATATAAATATATTTATATATGACCCAACAGTGATTCAATATATTCCTTATTAATGAAACAATCAATTAAATGATATAATAAATAATAAAAAAATATAATCAGAAATTTTTGATGCCATCCAAAAATTTTCTAGGTGACTATGAAATATTAGGGTTGATTAAATGTATTTATTGTGATGTTATAAATTTTTTTAGGACATAAAAAACCAATTATTAAATAATGTCAAAATTGACATAAACGAGTTTTTAAAACAAATACAATAATATTGGTAGATATAATAATTTCAAAAAATATAAGTTTCAGAAAAAAGACATATATAATGATATGTGTATCATTAATAAAACAATTCGAGTTCTCTTGTAAGATTATATTATGTTTAGTAACCATATAATACAAAAATACAAAGAGGCATGGTAAATGTCAAACTATTTAACTAAGAGTTAAATCTAAAAATTAAGTTTAATATTGTCACCCAAACCTATCTAAAAACTATTTTTTGAGTATTTTTAGACTCCTCCACATCTTATCCTTTAAATAATTCATTTTTGAGCCATTATAAACCCAAAATAAATTTATTATAAAATAATATTTCAATTGTTTCCAAATTGCTCCTCACCCCTCTTATAAAATGGAACTTCCACTTCTCTCAAATTAACATCATGAAAGCCATTTTTTCTCGTCAAAACCCTGACCAAATATCATCTCCACTATCCTCCCTTTATCCTAGAGGCCTTACATCTGTCATAAATCCAACCTAATGGGCCTTTTTGATCAAATCAAAAGGAAGAACACAAAAGAAGAGGTAAATATCTCACCACAACTTTTATGTTATTTTTTCTTCTTCAACTTATTCATTACTTATTTTTTCAAGTATAAAATATTAAATCCATTAACCTTTATATTATTTAATGTTATTATAAAAATTTCACAACCATATTCATTATTATTTCCATCCTATAAATGACAAAGTCACCATACACGCATATGTACGGATTACCGTCTCCACGTCGTGGAGTGGTTTGTTATTCAAATACTTCATCATTTGGATGGGTATAATAATGAGTATAAATGATGTAAATAATAAAAATAAAATTATAATTATTCTGTATATGTAATATAACATCCACTTATATGAGATTTTAATATCAAAAGAATGATATTGTCGCTCATGTGTTGGTATGGATTACCATTCCCACGAACGCGATGAGAATCATTTCCCATCGTACCCATTCAAGACTAAGTTTCATTTGATGATTAAAATTTTTTTTAATGACATAACATAATTCTGAATATGAATATGATAAATCCTATCCATAAAAAATAATAAATACATAACAAAGAAAATAAATGAAAATGAATCAGATTACACCCAAAACCATGATACTACTAAAATATCATTAACAAAGAAATATTAGATGATCATATATGATATCATATTAATGTATACAGTTATTTTATAATTTAATAATAATTATTTCACAATTATAAAGGAGTTTAACCTTCCATCGAGCAAGGAAAAATATAAAGTAATGGGTTTCTTATCTCACTCTTAATTTTTTGATATTTCCATTGTTCGACACTTATTTATTGCATGTGGTGTATTGTGAAATAACATATGATATATATTGTCATGATTCTATTTATATTCATGAAATTATGTGAATCATCTGGTGGTTATTAACATTTTTTCATATGAATCGATTGATTACAAAGTGGTAAGGGGATTTCATCTCACTTCTTATTCCCGTGAGATTCATGTTGTATTTCCACTATTTCCTTTTGTTTGGTGCATGTACTGGCCATGATTGTATTACTTGGGTAATTTAATCTAATTTATGGGTATTTACAACTTCATAGAATAATCTTTCTTTTATGGGGTGTATGTTTTGTGAGTTTCAAAATCGGTAAGAGAATTTCAAATTTCAGTTTCAACTCATTGTACATTACGCATAGTTCATTGATTATTTTACTCCAAGATTATGTGTGGAATCACTATTTATTATTTATGTAGTAATTTTCACTCCCCTTTGTGTATATGTACTTTTTATAGAAATAATCAATACATTTATTATTTCTCATGTCATTGATATACACATGATAAGAGTAGTCTAAACTCAATTTCCATTCATTGAGTTAAACATCCAAGTCATTTGTGTTGTTTTTACAAGAATATGTTTGAATGTCCTCTAATTGACTTACAATGAATATCAAATAATATTGGGTGTATTTATATTGTTCACACATAATTTGTTCATTGATTTATCCTTTACCTAAGGATACTATCTTTATAATGGATTTCACCTCAATTTACATTCTTTTGAGACATCTTTGCTGTTATGCATCAATTCCCTTTTATATGGTTTATATAATGTCCTTTGACATAGTATATAATGAAATTATTTATAATAAATATATTATAATTTTTGATTACCTCAATAATTTGTATTCAAGAGTCTCTAATTTTTTTAGGAACTGTAACTAAAATATCATTTTAAAAGTTTTATAAATTTATTCTTCTAAATATTTCTTTTTAATGTACATGTTTTTAAAAATTGTTTTAAGAATTCATTTATATGGAAATTAATGTTTTAAAATTAAAATTCATTTTAATTGTTTCAAAATGGTATGGTACACTTTGATTCAGAAATCTATTTTAAGTGGCTTCTTGACAAATAGTGGGACTTTTAAATATTTTCTTGAAAATGTGGATATTTCTCTCAAATAGTTTTGATGATTATTTTCATCTATGTCAATATACATAATTATTATCAATTGAGGATAATATATTACAGTAAAATCTTCCATACTGTATTGAATGAGTTTTATTTACTGTGGATGTGCTATTTTTATACCATTCATGGTTTATGGGTAATGTATAGTCATTTCGTAAGATATTTTTAACACGAATGTTTATGTTATGTTTCAAACTTTTCATATGAGAAAATAATTGGACTAAGTATGTAATGGGTGGAGCCCACTATAGCTCCTCGATGCATCGGTAGGTCTCATGAGACAACTAGACGTGGAATTGGCTGAGCCCTTCTCAAATTTTTAATATATGGTTTTGGCTGAGGCCTTAATAATTTTTATAAGTCTCGGAAGAGGCATGTACAAAATGTTTTCGAATTTCGGGAATTATGAATTCCATAATTATGAGATTAGCTATTGATATTTCATGTTGTTATTCTACTAGTAGAACACCCATATCTATGTTTAATTTTGGCATTATTTACTCAGCTCATATTCCTGCCATAAATTGCTCATGTCTATTATTCATTAAGTCATGTGTTTTCAATTATTAAAAATGCTTAATATTTATGTTATCGTCCACTGTATTTCTTACCCTTACTGAGTGTTTGAGCTCACCCCTTTCTTATGTTTCATTTTCTCAAGATATGAAGGAGTTATTTATGAGTGGGTTACAAGCGTAATCGAGGAGGCCTGGATGTTTCTAATGGAATAAATTAGTGTTGTTATTCTTTTCAAGTTGTAATTGTGTATGTATCCCATTTTCGAGAATACTAAACTAATTGGTCCATCGGGACTTGATTCCTTGTAATCATGCCAATGTATTAAAATAATGCACTGACTTTAGGTAATTGGGGTCGGGGCGTTATAATGTGGGTCATAGTTCTTCCTTCTTAAACAATCTCACAAGATTACATTCATCCATATTAGTTGAAATTCCATTTTTAAATACTAATGGGGTATCTCATAGATCTTCTTCTTCACTTATATATGTAGTGTAAATTGATCCTTCTTGTGAATCCCTAAATGTTTTATGAGATTATAATTTCCATTTTATAATTATACCCTTTGTATATTAATAAGTATCTATCATTTTTTACCAGTGACAAATAAATTTAGGAGGAGATATATAATACCCATGAAATCTTCTAGAACTATATTTTTATTTCATATATATTTGTTAGCCACATTGTCTAAATAT
Source organism: Viscum album (assembly GCA_963277665.1). NCBI lineage: Eukaryota > Viridiplantae > Streptophyta > Magnoliopsida > Santalales > Viscaceae > Viscum > Viscum album. The sequence goes on along the minus strand of OY728123.1, from coordinate 142,651,420 downwards.
ATATCAAAATAATTTTATGGTAAAGATGCATGAAGCCAAAATCAATGCACTGAGTCAAAAAAATAATGGATCAATATGTATATGGGAAAAATAAAAAAAAATATTTTACAATCCATTATAAGGGAATAATGTAATTTGATAGAATTTTATTTTAGTTAGTAGTACTAATTTGATATATACAAACTATATTTTTTACCTTAATATGATCGATTGGGTGTAATAATCTTTAATATGAAACAATTCATGGACTAATATGATTGGTATTAAATCAATTAGGGGAATATATATACATTCCACCATATATATATGTTTTTCCCTTACATGTTTTCATACATTTCCTTGATGTATTGAGGCTCAAAGGAGTCGGCATTGGAAATGTTACTGTAATTTAGTTTGATTTTCCCTAAATGTATATTTCAAACTGTGGTGGTTGGAGGAAGTCATTAATGTGTGCATTTGGATCCAAGGCTTACCAAATAAGGTATTGAATTTTGAATCATGGAAAACCATAATATCATAGATTTAGAGATGAGATACACAAATTCGATTTTAAACATAATATTCCCCAAATTTTTATATTCAATTTTATCTTAACAATGGATAGTCAAATTGGAAGGGAATATATTTACTTCAAAATATCGTTATCAACAGACAGTATGGTCTATAATGAGGTAGATTCATTAAAACTTTCATAATAGTGCTCGATGAATGATGAACTCGTTGGATTTTACAGACATATATATGGTTAATAATAAACATTATATAGAACTTTCTAATTTCATTCCATGAAGTAAATGATCACATATAAATTAGGATATTTGACCTTCATACATTTATTTTTGTGATAGTGACTTCAATTGTGAACATATACGTATTTGATAATGTCTCAATGAGGGGTTCAACGAGTTAATGAGAGAGATAAATGGAAACTGTATTGTTGAGAATCCTTGTAAGAACCACTCATGGTCTATTAGTGAAGTTGAATATGATCCTAGAATCCAACATCCTATAGTCCACAACTTAGAGACTGTCAGCAATGTTAAAAAATTCAAATAATGAGAGGGATTACCCTCTAAATCCTAGAAAAAATAACTAAACCCACCAATAAAATCTATATAATATAATGTAAAAACAATACCAAAATTCAAGTAATATTGAACATAAAAACTTTTCTCAAATGATTACCCAAATTAAATAACTCTAATGAAAAAACCATGATGAAAACCTTCCATAACTATTCCATGACCTAATAGTGTTCAAACTAATCTATAACTACCTGATAAAAACTTGTAAAAATAGATATACAATATAGGGTTGAGAATACAGAAATACATTGAAGGATAATCCATAAAACTCCAATTTCATATATTTAATAATCCTAATATTTACTCAGTAAATATACATTAAAGAACAATCAATACGTATTCAACGACAACTAATCCCTATACTCACAAAGGATCACTCACCCAAAACCACACACAAGTATTGTTGTATAATATCCAAATAATACACAATAAGGTACACCCAATCCACTTCCCAGTAAATTATTCACCCCTATTCAACAAATAATTTTTCTCTGGTTCTTCCATCCACTTTATATCCATATAAAAAACATTATAAAACATATTCACTTAATATACACAATCACATCACTACCATATCCACAGAAAACCTCATAGATATGACTGTAATCATGGAAAAAATAATCCTCATTCCATAATTATATATTTTAAAACATCATAATGAACCCACATCATCACAAAAAATAACCTCAAACCATTAAATAACACCCCTCATTTAGGATTGATGGTAGAAAAACAGAAGAATTTATAAATTCATATCCTCTATAACGTAGATATTGGGTGAAACCCTTAGAAAAAATGAAATCATATTGGATTTTTTCTCATTACATGACCATATTGGTGGTTCATAAGAAATAAAAAAAACTAAAATGAATATTTAATATCACACATATCTGACCAAAGGTAATTTACCAAATTCCCAACATTAATATACGACTATCACAACCACACAGTAACATAATTTCCATCTTTATCCAAAACATGAACCAAATCAAATATACCACTTCAAAATTATTTCAAAATAAAAAATATTCATTAAATTTCATATATTATAATCAATTTAATATAATTAAAATACCAAAAATTTATTATACATTATCTATGTATTAATTAGTATCCCTTCTTCAATTGATCACTTTGTATTCAAATCTCTATTAATTAATAGTTAATACATATTAGACAATAAATTTTCGAATTTTTTAATTAATATCAATTTTTTCTTTTAAAATATCATCATTTTTTAATTATTCACGTAAATTAAATAATCATATAAATAACATAACATTCATAATTATACAAACATCACCTATTTACACTGTTTATTCTTCCAGGGTATAGTTCAACAATTCATATTCAACACATCACAAATCAGTGTAACCCATTTTTAGTATACATATATATTTTTGTTAATTATTATATAAACATTGATAGAAACTATTTATCCATCAACTACCACCTTATAATTCCTTCCCATCATAACTATACCATCATCCCATGACATAGACCATGTCATCACATGATAATCCTATCAACCATAAACAATCCTACCATAAAGTCTATAATAATTCAAGTACACTAAAAAAACCTATATTGTTATATAAATAAAAATACCTTGAAAACATTATCCATAATTTCCTTTTATTGAATATTTATTATATATTTTATAATTTATCAATTTTATATTTCATTCCCCCTCATCTCATTTAGAAAAGTAGGCCTAATTTATTCATGACCAATATGATGCATTAAATAACCATAGTATGAAAAATGTACTAATAACATATTCATCACAACCATAAAATCCTATATAAATAGAATCAGTAAAAACATAAAATATTATCACATTAAAAAACATAACTACCTCACTAAAAAATAATAAAATCACAACATCAATTATAATTCCCTTAATCGTGCATTATTTTTATTTAATTTTTTTATAATAGTTATAAATATTAAGTTCATATTTTCATATATCGCCTTATCATTTACATCATTAACTCAGTTAAACAATTATCTATTTGTGAATCTATATAAAATATTATCACAACATCACATATCTATTTCAACTAATGAAAAAATAATCCTGGAATAAAAATAATAATTAAATAAAATTAAACACATAGGCATCACTTTTTCACCTTCCATTTAACATAATAAATTTCACTACCTTAAGTAAACTAATTCGAACCAATTTCCAATGTAAAATATAATAATAAAAATTCTAAATTAACTCATAATAATGATATGGGATGTTTGAAATCCCCTAAATAAATATAACATCATTAATCTCTAAATAGTAGTAAGAAATGATAGATGATAAAATTCCACCAAACACACAAGGATATCCTAAGAATCCAATTCACAATGATCCACCATCAGGTCCTCAAACACACCAAGAAAACAGTATACAATCATCTCAAACAAATCATCTAATAGGTGAATAAAGGAGAACATATATAAGAATGGAGAATTTGAAAAGATTATTTTTTTCAATGTAGCAATCACATGAATATAGATTAAAGTTTATATGACAATGGAAAAAATATTATAATGATGATAACCCACTATAAATAATGGTTCATTGAAGTGTGGAGAGAAAAAAGTAAAAATAATAATAATCCACATGAATTTATTATTAAAATCCAACGACACAATATAATATGATGATGGATGACATAACAAGACAAAGAGGGTCTACTCTTAGAATCACCATAATATTTCCACATATCTCCACAACTAATTTCAACCAACATTATTTTAAAATCATTATAATCATGTAGTATTTCTAAAAAATGGGAAACACTATGTTTTAATTATTATTACACCCATAATTCATGATTATAATCATCCTCCCACCTAAAACATAGTAATCATCCAAACAACCCACGATGGTATGCTATATCATAATGACGCATCTTTATGAAGGGTTTTATCAAAATCTATAATATTAAACCATAAAAATAATGATACATTCAATGTTATAATCTATAATACCAATGTAAAGAATACTATCCAGAACAAAATAGAGTGACACCAAAATTTCATGGCTCTGCATTAACTCTGCAGTCGATTACCTCATGTCATAACATAATGAATGTTGATAACTCAAAGATAACACTACTCAATAAAATAATATTAACATTATGACATGTTGTAATGCACTATGTTAAAATATGGAATATATTTTCGGGGAAAGAAACACCTTATCTGCCACCTTTCACTACTATCTCCTTATCAAACAACAACAGAACACCAAAAATCACAATGTAGTGAATCACGTGAAATAAAGGACTCTAAATTAGTGTCCTATTAAATAATTATCATATTTGAGAATAGAAAAAATTGAATGGAAAATCATAAAATAAATAATATAAGGATGATACCTGTCAAATGATATAAATTAATGATTAAAAAATGACTTTTTTACACCTAATAAGAATTATACCCCTAGGAACAAAAACACACTAATTCTTAAGGAATTCCACCCTTGTGTGTAAAATATACTAATCACATTATTAACACACTCATGTAAACAACCACACTAAACCACTATCTGTTCTCAAATTTGATATTTCTTAAATGATAACAACTAAATTAGATAAATAAAAATTCACAATTTACAAGGATCAAACACGATACAGAAGAGGATTTATAACCACAATAACTTATACACAAAACACAACCATCATTTCAACCCCTATTCTTATCATAACAGTAAGATGTTCTTAGATTTATGAAATCAAATTAATAATATTTTATCCTATTAAATAAACATGAAAATAACCCCTAAGAATCTATTTGTATTTTTTGATATTATTTTGGATTTTGGTAGACTTTAAGATTATTTACATATCCATTATTCCATTTTAAATCAAATAACGTTAAATTAGTACTTTTTTAGAAAAATAATAAAAATTATAATTACAAATCAATTTTTAATTAATATATTATTAAAAAGATACATATACAAAGACATTAAACTATATTTATTATAATTATTAAGAAAGGGATACTCATGGTAGGAATAATGATTCTGAATCATAACACCCTTTAATCATCAATAATAAACATACTCTTCCAAAATTGAAAAAACACCAGTTATTAATATGCAACTGGACAAAAAAAAATTAATTATGTCCAAGGAACACCATAAATCATATGTCACTCATATTGTTAATATCCTATCATGTAGAAAATGAAGAAAAATATACAACCATATTATAAGACAGATATAACACCCAACACATACTTTTTGAGGTTGAATCATCATTTAGAATGGTTACATCATTTTTTATCCCCACTAACCATAATAATTTTGAATAATATAATATAATTAAATAATTTTATTCCCAATGAGAATCTCATTAATTTTTTCTACATTAAACAAGGATTATTCTATTCCATCAATATAATCCCTCACTTATAACATAGTTTTTATCCATGGAGTCATAACATTTTTTAAAGTGTCTTGATTCAGAGAAACTCAATAATATTATTCCAACATATATTCATCAACTAAGAAATTAATAAATATAATAATCAATATATTGAATTTAATTACTAGCTATAACACACAAGATATTCCTTGTTAATATATATACATATTCCATATATTCATATTATGGAACAAGGGAAATAAATTACCTTATAAAAATAACAAAAATGATTCCCATGAAATCTCATTCAGGTTAGAATTATTAATTGTTTCCTCCTTCAAAAAAAATATCCAAGAAATAATATTATCGATGAAAGAATTAATTGATTAAATTTCATTTTCAGATCAAAGTAAAAGTTGACCACCTTTATCCATTATTCAATAATATGTTCTAACACTCCACCAAAAATGGTTATACTCATTATGGGAAACAATCAAGATTTTTCATGTATAAAATGATTCAATAAGTCTTTGATACGTCCCTCATGACTCAATCTAACCTAGATACTTGCACATAATATATTTCTTATGAATTATTTCTTACAATTATTTGGTGATTATCATTGTTATAGAAATACACTAAGAAACTAACATCGAGAATATTTCAATCACCTATTTCTCAGCTGTGGCATAGATTCATTATTATTGAAGTTCATTTTTGAACTATTTGAATTATCGTTGCTAACAGGAGTCTCATTCACATCTCTTCTTCCATACAATATGGATTCTCCGTCATTGCAGCTTACTCAACTTCTACATGAAGAAATATAAAAAGTGATTCATATAAATTGCAATTTCTATAATTATGTGAACCTTTGTATTTCTATATTCTATGTAAAAAAATGATATTGTGAGATACATTGTTTCTAATAGGTATTGTAGTGCACTTAAAAATGTTTTTTTTGATAAAAATATCCATGAATTTGTGGTTTTTAGAAGGTTTGGAATTACTGATATTTTAAAACTACATGTTGGTCACATTTATGTTCAATAAAATCCACATTTTCTGAACTCAATAAAATATATATATGATGGTTCTTCCGAATGGAATCCTAGTTCATTAAGACACGGTTCAATATATCATAGCCATAGATGTAGAAATATTGGATTATTTTATGGATCTTATATCTTGGAAACATCTCTTGAAGATGAAATTTATGTCATTATCAATATTTTATCCTTCAATATATCTCATATATTGAATAATTAATGGTTGAAAAGTTATTCCCCAAATATTCTTTAGGCTATGAGAAATGGTTTATGCATCTCTCCTGGAGGCTTATGGCATGATGTATGGAATGCACGATCTTCCATTCTTGTATAAATTGCATTATCACACATTCATTTCAAGATGAAAATAAGTTTGTATATTTTATCACAAATAATGGTATAGGTATGATTCTCACATAGTTGAATTTTATTCATTCTGAATTTATATCACTATAAGAAAAAATATTTTCATAGAATCTCATCATTTAGACTCATGTAGTTCTTTGTTTCTTTAATAAATATTCCTTGGCCTCTTGGGTAAAGAACCATTAAAAAAAACTTCCCACTAAAATATTTTCAATCAAATTAAAAAAAAGATAAATTCTACAAAAAATTTATCTGCAATATCTAAGGAAACAACACTTAAATTCACATAAATTTCAGATTGATAAAATAAAGTTTCAAACCATAATTTCCTTCACAATACGTATTTCAATAGTGAAAACACTGAATGAAACCATCAATTTAAATAAGTATATATTTCCATAAATATAAAATGGATTAATGTTTATACTTTAAATAATCCATAATTTTTTTTCTAGATATCCATTAAAAAATAATATCAAAACTCATTATTTTACATAAGACACCAAAAATACTCTTTATAAAACACTCCATAAAACAATCATAAAAATCCACTTTTGAAACAAATTTAAATAAAAAATCACTCAAATCATTATAAAATTATTCAAACACGTTACTAATAATAAATTCAACTATATAAATTTGATAAAATCAATTTTCCAATAACACTACACACACTATGAAGAGTGTTCAGAAATTCATCATGCCCTATGTTAAAATAATTTCCCAATTTTTTTTACTATTTAATCATTCCTAATATGTGAATAAATTATAAAATATTATCATATAATGTGAAGTAAGATATAAAAAATTCATACACCATGGAAATAAAATTTAGAATCAATGTCTTAGAAAGCATTCAATTCAATTCAGCTGAAAATATAATAAACTCTAGAACATACTAAACATTTTGACAGAAATGTCATATTAAACATGATTTCTTGTCAACACAGATATATTGAAATTCAAAAATGTTATACATTCAGCATATTTTTAATTTAAATCATAAGATTCTTATACAAACATTGTTTTAATCTATTTCAATATTCATAAACTACTAAATCATAAATTTTTTCCTTAATGCAGAGAATATCCAAAAATTATTAAAATATCAAGCTGAAATATTCATCATATTAAATTTAATGTTTTTTTACATTATTATAATATAAGAGTTTCTTATAAATTAAAAATTAAATAGAAAAATTACACATTTAATAAAATTTAATGTTATCAATATATCAGTTTCAATATTGTTGTGGTTTTAATTCATCATTAACTATTTTTATTTAATGAAATTTATTATTACTTAAACATTTATCTAAATATTTTTTTCATGTCACTTTTTTAAATACACACACAAGGGTAGCACAATAATATCAATAAAAATATATTTAATATATGTAAAAACATATTCAACAATTAATTAAAACACAATATTTAGAAAAAATCATTAGAAAATTAAAATATTTTGAAATCTATATAAATAATGATAAAAGGAGAGTAATATCTTTATAAATTTTTATAATAAATAATTATTAAATTGTCAAAATAATAAATTATTGATTATAGTGGTGACCATGAAATGAAATTTTTATCCTTGGTCAAGGATATCATTTAATGTAACATTATAATAAATTCATTTAAACTCCTTTAATTTTTCATAAGATAAAGACAAATGAAATAAATAATGTGAATGTTCATCACCTAGTTCACTACCTAAAATTCATTATCATAAAACATGGTATGTTAATTAAGCATAAATTAATTTTTTTTACCATTTTGGTTACTAATATAAATTTCAATAAACAATATTCTATACATACATCACAAACTATATATGAATCATATTGTTTCTCAACCCATCCCATTAAATAATCATTTGTATAAATTTCAATTCATTATCCTAACTATCCACTATATCATTGAAACCACTCTATGATTAAATATCACCATTAGGACCCTACATGGTATAATTAATAATCCCCATATAACCCCTAATTCTCACGTTTAATAAAATATATGTTGGGGGAAATAATTTTGGGTATAAAACACAGAAAATGGTATGTGTTTCACACCTAATCTCAATAAATATATAACAACCTACTAATCAGCTATATATAATATAATGTTAAACCAATACAATAATTTATATAATAATAAATATAAATAAATATCTGTAATCAAATAAAAACTATAAAGAGATCCTATGGAAATAACTCCATTAACACAATCAAACTCCACACCCTGAGTTAATAGTGTCTATCGAAACAAACAAAACCCAATTGAAAATATATAAAAAACATTATAAATACAATATAGTTGTGAGAATATAAATATTATTAATATTATGGTTGTCAAAACCTCTTATGAAAATTTAGAAGAATATAATAATGAATCACTGAATAAATAGTAAAACTAACTAATTAACAATATTAAAAAAACTAATCTATTTTATTACTAAGTATAACTCATGAAAAAACTAATTGTGTCCTTAATATAATATCATCAATACTCAGAGCATATTTCCCCTCAATAATTGTGTCTAAATCCTCATATTACTTTTCCACAATAACATTTGACATCGTATTACCCTCACCATGGGAAACATACTCAGGAACCAAAGTCAGTGCTAAATCGATGTCGGGGGCATTCCTCTACTTGATTAACTAGGAGAATGTGATTTGTGTCATTATCTACAAGAGGATCATGTAAAATATCCTTATAGGATACCACCACACCAGTACTCATTATTTTCTTCCACTTAATTTTCATCTTAAATGATGTCTCATGTTTCAGATTTAATGAGAAGAAAGTGAATTCAACAATTTTACAACACTTTTTATTCGTATGTCTAATAACATGACAGTAAAGGAAAAAGATAGTTAGTCTATCATAATCAACCATTAGAGAGATATCACCATCTAAGGCATACCGGAAAATGTTGTGAATTAGGTAAGAACATAAACGAACATCCACTAGAATCCACGCATGATGTCCAATCTTTGAAAACACAGTGGTCTTGTCCATCATTATTGAAATGCCCATCGGATAAAAAGGGTCCAAAAAAATTTTAGGCTGCTACAGTATCCAATGAAGGCAAAAATATTATATCCAAATTCAAGATCAAATATTTTTTTATGGAAAAAGTATTGAAGCAGAAACACCATTCTTGAATGCCAACCATACAAGGATATAGAGAAATTGATTTCAATCCCTAGTCTCTCCTTTTGAGATCCATTGATGGGAATAAATAATGTTGAAAAATCAATATTTCATTGGTATGCTTCTCCAATTACCAGACCCCCCATATTGAGGTTTATTCCATAATCAAATCATTAATCATAGAATTGTTTTCATCAAAAGGTAGAACAATTCGTGAAATAATTGAATTCTTATAGATCTCAAATTTTTCAAGTAAACCATCCATATTAGCAACAATATGGGTAGTGTCACCATTTTTAAAAATTCATTTATAAGACCATTCATTCATAGATGCAATGTACATTCAGTCAGATTCTCTTCCAACTCATTCATGTGAATTAATGGCGGTCCCCACATCTTTTAATTTTCTAGATGACAGTTTCATCTCCACTGAGTATAAAGGGGAATTTTCAGTCACCCTCACCACTACAGATTGAAGAATTACTAATAAAGAGAATGCCTCAAAATCACCAATATCCTTTATCTCAGGTGAGGTGAAGAAATAATCAGCATCTGATCACAGAAGATCGACACTGACTCCCTCCAATATTCCAGAACAAACAACTACCAACCATTATTCATCCATCGTCGCACCCATTGAAGATGCCTGGTTCAGATCGGTTTCAGACCTATAAGGAATCTCTTTTATTGAAGATATGGAATCCAGAGGGAAAATCACATCAATGCATCAAAACCTAGTGAATATCTTCATGATCAATCATCATCATCTGATGCCACTAGGTTCAAATCTGGTACAGATCTACATGGATTATTCACAACAAATGTATAAACTATAGAACTAAATTTCTTTAGCTAATCTACTTGATCTAATTGTAGAGATATTATAGGGGTCTCAACACCAGTTAGTAGTGTGAAACTAATAAAAAATGGGAGGGTTGTTTCTAAGGGACAAAAACTGGAAAATCACCAAAATCACCATGAGGGGATCTCCAGACCCACATAGTCCACAAGTATGGTAATGGAATTTAGAAATAATATGTTAGAAATTATCCCACCATTAATCCCCCAAGGAACTGATCTCCCTTAATCCCCAAAATCATAAATCATATTGTAACATCATCATTTATATTTCCTTCATCAATGGAGTTATATAGATATCTGGGTGAATATTATTACATTAAATACTAGACATCTTGATATTAACAAAAAAAATTAATTTAACTTTATCGAATGGTTGATAACAGAGTATGGTAGGGTAAATTCATCATATAATTATTTCAATAGAAAATATTAAATGAATAAATTATTTTAAAATTTTTAATTTACAAATATACTATAGAAAAATCTCCTCTAAAATTGATATTTTTGGCCCCACATTTTTTATATGCATTAGAGATACTAAAATTCATTAAAGGGAAACTTCTAGGTTGGTATTATTAATGGAAACAGTGTATGTTTTCAATGTTCTTATGTAATAAACTATATTGTTGATAAAGACTCCACGAACTAAATTTTCATCATCCTTATAAAAATTCCACCACATAAAAATAATACCACCGAATTACCAAAAATATATGATATATATTGTGATTTTGATAATGTTTTTTATAAAAATATAATTTTTAGGCTTCATAATTAATTATGAATACGGTATAATGAGAGATCATAATGAACTGTTAATAATATTATAATAAGTTATTTACATTAATTAATTGTAACAACACATGATATTGATTGTAAAATGAATCAGAAATTATTAAATAAAATAATGTATGTGAAGAGATTAGCAGAACTTACCTTTGCACATATCTTAGTAAAACATGATAAAGAAATCTGTTTACCCTTATGTTATCTTTAGTAGAAATATTGAGAGTTAAATTTAGTGTATTTCCATGATCATTGGATTTACAGTGAAGAGGAATGACATTATTGATACATATTTATAAAAAATTACATATAATTTATTATTAATTTCATGGCATGGGTTTATTTATTGTTTTTTTCATTGAGGATAATTATCTTTAAGATGAAATTATCCTTTTTTATTTTTCATCCATGATAACATGGTTTTAATTGTAATAAGTGTGGGATTCTAATAATTTTTTTATGTTCTTGATATTTTTTATTATTACACTTCTTAGAATATAGAAAATCTATTTCCAATCTAAATTGAATTCATTTGTCTTATATAGATTAGTTGTAGGGTTTCATATATGTTACTCGCACTATCATTACATAAAACTAATTGTTTTGTGACTAATAATAAAAAATAATGAAAATAACACCATAAATAATTAGTCATAGAAAATAATGATATGTTCCCATTCTCTAATACTAGTTTCCAGATGTATCACATTTGAGATAACTATCCACATTATCACAATATATCATTGTGTGAAATTAGTAGAAAAATAAGTGTAACATCATCACTAGGAATAATTTTATCTTTTTCTCCTAATATTTTCCACATTTTAAAAGATAATTTTATTTTTATAAACCAATGATAGATGGTATTTATTCACATCCTTCTTATATCATTGACCCTTAGTGTTTATTTTATCCAATTAGGCTTATTATACCCTAAATATTATTTTTTATCATTTCCTATGTTATTAGAAATTTGATCATTCAAATAATTTTTGGTACTCTTATCAGTTCATTTGGCTCATTACTTCTATTCATAAAATGATATTTACCCAATGTAAAATGACTACATAGAATCCAAATTTTTATGGTATTCTCGTAATTTTAATCCAACTAAATCAATTTTTTATTTTTTGATCCACTAAACATTTCTCGTTCTTAATTATATAAATTTTACTACTTAATTATAATATCTTTATCAATTTTTTTTAGCTTAATATAAACAATTACTCTCCATTATTTTTTTGTGAATTTCAATATTCTAAAACCATATCAAATATATTTTTTACTTTTAATGATTTATTATATTATGAATAATCCTTAAAAAACCAACCAGTTTATATTTTCATTATTCTTCAAAAAGCTCGCACCTGAGGTAAACCATTGAGGTCAACCCTGATAATGACAGATCATTCTGATTGATTTTCTACATTAGTTATTTTAGATATATCCCAACCATCACAATCTTAGCATCTTGGAAATTTTGTCTAAACCATATCTCACCTTTTACAAGTTAAATTTCAATAATTTCATATTCTATATACTCTATTCTATTCATTTGAATATTTCTTCCTTATATATCTCTAACACTAAAAATTCATGTTTTGGACTATTTTATTAATCTATTTATTAGGTTATAAACATTAACATAACAAAATAATCCCTCAAATACATTACAGATATGCTCCCAACAATTGAACTTTTTAAAAATAAATATTTTTAACTCTTTTAAAAACATTCTTTTCCCAGTTTTAATTTAATTAATATTATTTATAAAAAATCTACTTACATCTTTATCTCCATGTTTTCAATGATTGAAATAAAGGTTCCATATATCCTTAAATATTATCCCCTCGATGAATAAAGCCCCATCCCTTCTAACATCACAGTTATCTAATATGGTAAACACTAAATTTTATATTATCGAATCGTAGATATTCAAAATAAAACTCTTTATACACTAACACAATTAGATTATATAAAGGTAGAAATTTCATTTTTTTTAAATTTCATATTTCACATAAACTCTATGTTATTAAATAGATGAAAGACCATAATTATTTAGTTTGACAAATCATTAATGTATTCATAATGGTATATATTATAATCATTAGATGTGGTATTTTTCAATTGAAATTTTATTTTTTTCTCCTTTTCCCCATTAATTAGTGTTTTCCAACATATACCAAAATGTATTAGTAATGTGTAAATCATTAATTTTATTTAAATATTATTATATAATAATTCAGATAACATAATTTATTCTTTTTCAATTGAAATTATGATATTAAAAATATTATTTTGTCAAAAATTTCTTTGTAGGATCACTAATATAAATACAATGTGCAGTAATAGAGAAAAAATCCTTTAAAAATTCAATAAATGTGAAATCAGTTTATTTTTATAATTTTAATTAATTAATATAGAAGTGGTAGGAATGTTTTTTAACATTCACAATGATATAGTTTTTGAATTTCCTCACAATATATATTCACCAAGACATAACATTGTTGCCGTAATATCACTTTTTTCATCCACTAATCATAAAAAAACATAATATATGGTTACATAGTGTGTAAATTTCATCTTGAATTTATGTGAGTCTTAATACATTAAGAAGATCTAAAATTTTAATGTAAAAAAAACTAACATCTTAGTAAAAAATAGAATGTAAATTCACGTACAAGATGAATTTTTATTGTACACAACTAATAGATATGTCTATGGAGCATAGAGATGGGGTAGTATTAGTGTACCTAAAGAACCAATAAAAACTCTATGTTATTATAAGTTTTTTATGGTAATATCTTAAAAACAATGTAATTTGAGCATTATTGTTCAATACAAACACTAACTAAAAGAATATAATAAAATATATCACACATATATCACTCACAACTGTTGTAAAAAAATTTACAGAGGGTTTTTTCCATGATCATTAACCTTTTTAATGAATTTAAAATTGTCAAAGAAAACTCAATTCTTAGAAAAAAATATCTATCAATAAATAAATATATAAATTATTCTCATAATATTTTACAAACATGTTCTCTTCCTCAACCCATATATTATGCCTCTATTTACGCTTGAATTAAAATTTCAAAAAAATGATGCTATTAAAATCAAACTTATCTTAAAAAAATGATTTCAAAAATTATATATAACTTAATAGAAGAAAATTTCATAATAAATAATATCATTATAAAAATTATTAATTTATTGAAACTATAATATCTCTAAAATAAGATGAGACTATTCAAGGTTAAAGTAACAATGACGTGTTTTCTTCAGAAAAAAAAGATTGTTGTTTTCAAATTTTAAATTCATTAAATATTCAAATTTTTAATAATAAAAATTTAAATATATTTACTCCTCACATCATATGTCATTCCAATAATTGGAATATGTAAAAATTTAATTAGTATAATATTTCCAAAAAATATTATCTAGATAAACATTTACTACAATATCAAATAAAACGATTAATTACACTTTTCGAAAGAAGTGGTCACAAAAATTCACATTCAATCCTTTATTTACTCTTTTTGAAAACACAATAAATAATAACAAATAAAAAAATCACTACAAATTAATGGTTATACCCATATCCATTTTTTCATTCTTTATATAATAACCACAATCAAATTTCTCTCCTAATATAATGAAAAAATCCTTAGGTTATAGAACACCAGATGTATATTATGTTGTGGTCACATTTCTTATGAATAATATGAATTTAATTAAAAAACTATATCTATAAGTATTATTTTCTCATTAATTCATCATGTTTTGTATAATCATGTAATGAAACCAACCATAATGACATTATTTAATTCTCTTCAATAGAAAACTTCTTCAAATAATTCTATGTCATCTCCATTATTCACCAAATTCTAAATAATTTGATTTATGAGTATTCATCACAAATATCAAACAACATATTTAAAAAACATAAAATGTATGATTTAGAAATAAATTCTTTCAATCAAACATTAATACCTCTATTGATTAAGGTTCCAACAAATATCCACACACATTGACATGTGGATACAATTAAAACCAAGTGTGATGTTTTTTATTTATATATAACAGGTATAGATGAGTGAGAGAGGAAACGAATAAATATATTTATATTTAAGTAAACTAATTATGAGTGTTATACTGAAAGAGAGATAATAAAATGGAAATCTGTGATGTTATTAATGTGATTTTTTGAATAATGAAAAATTCAAAAGTAGTGGTTCACTCTTCCCCTTAAAATATTATTTAAGATTTATTTTAAAGACATCATCAACATTTTAGTTCCAATACAATGGTTCACTCATCACCATATCAATGTATATTTGATCTAAAATGTTGTTTATGTAATTTAAATAAATCTATAATAAAATTTTATGATGTTCTGTAAAATAGTGGAATAGGGAACCCTACTAATAGTCTATACACTTGTCAGACACTCATCTTACAAGAATTCCCTACTGGTGTTGTTAATGAGTTCTCTATAAAGACTATGCACATGTTACCGACCTTGTATGCTCATTCTATATCATGGATTCTATTTTTTATTTCATAGGTTACATGGTATAAATGGTCGTTCCCTAAAAAGGATTTGTATCCAGGCCTCTCATCTTGTAATAGGATCCACTAACCCACAACTCCAATATATGAATACAATCATAGAATAAAAGAAAATAGATTCATATTGTATCTTTTGAGAATAAAATATATTGAAAGAGGGTATTTTATATTGAAAACCAAAGTTATATAGATAGAGAAATAATTTTCTGGATATATCTAAGGGTTTTATAAAAATGACCATTATGAAGGACCACTTAGACTAAATAATAATATTAAATATTTTAAGGACCCCTCTAAATGATATTTTTTACCAAGAGGGGAAAAAACCAAATATCCCAAATCCTTAATTTATTAGTTATAATCCTTGATCCCTCAAGTGCAAACATGGGTTACCCATTCATCAATTTCTCCTACCAATGAAAATTGATATGATTTTACCCTATTGGATTCATCTACATTTTTAGAACCCATTAACCAAGGTAAAACAATAAAAATACTACTTTTTGAATACTAAACAAAGTAATTCTAAAATAAATGACATGGTCATTCTCTAAATAAATATAACATGTATGATCATGTACACTATTGACAATTAGAATATCTATTTTATGAAGATGTCCCCATAGGAAATCCTTTATTTATATGGATCTAGATATTCCATTAAATCATGTTCTCCTTTGATATCGAGGATCCACCATCATGAGAAAAATCAGTGGTATATATCCTAAACAAATATTCTAATCCTAGATACCCTATATGGGTATCCCATCATTCAATAATCTAATCATTATTTAGCAGTTTATCTAGAACATATCTATAGATATTCATGGGATACTATTTTAATACAAGTCTCTTATACCTACAAGTATATCATTATCAATAATTACAATACAAAATAATTTTTTTCAATTTTCAAAAAAAAAAATTGATTTCATGCTGGATAATTACAACTTTCCCATAAAAAAATTCTAAACAACCATCACAAATAGAAAGTAAAAAAGTATATCCATGAAAAATACCAATAAAAAACATAAAACATAAACTAACCACCATTTAAAGGCAACCAAAATTTTATCAAAAGAATGGAAAACCGTAGTATATAACATTATTCAAGTTACTCTAATCCAAGCATTAAATACGAGTTATATTTAAGGATTTGAAATATTTCACTTAAAAAATTAACAAAAATGGTTGGATGTATAAGATCCCAAATAATTATAGATTTTTCAAATATATATATATATATAATTATTAGAAAAATCATAAAATGAGATTTAGGAAATTCATAAGAACATTTAGGATGATTTTATGTGCTAATTATATATAGAATATTATTCATCCGACCCTTTAATTCTGTCGCCACAAAAGAATATGGAGATAAGACCTAACCCAATAAATTTACATTTGATTGACACATTAACTGAAGAAAAACAAAGAAACCCCACACAACAAATATATATGAATAAAAATTAAACCAAAATAGAATAAAAATCCACAAACCATGAATGAAATTACATTAAAATATAAACTCATAAAACTTATTCCCTAGAAACAAGTCAAGGAATCATGTTTCCTGTAAGAAAGTGAGTATGTTATAATGTCACAATGTGGTGGAATACTATGAATCAAATACTATAATAATATATGTTAATATAATTTGATACTATTTAGATGTAGAACCTCGACCCATGACATTTTCCTAAAAATAATCAAAAAAAGAAAACCCTACATGGTTGATGCAGTGAATGAAGACTCACCAAAGAAAGAATAAATGGTGTAAACAGATAAAAGAAATGAAAATGAAAGAAACATGGTTAGAATTTACAATAAAGTGACACCAAATATATGAGTAAAAACCATTTCAAAATGTGGAGATGAGCCAATGAAGCGGTTTCAGTGGAATCCATTGATGATCATAAGAGAATCCTTGAAAAACCCCAAAAACTAAAAGATATGGTCCATATGAGATGGGATCAATCAAATATAATATAAGAAACATTTATTAGAGGAGTTTATGAGAAACTATATATTATATAGAAGTGGAAAACCAATAATGGTTAGAAAATTTTTATATAATTGGCCACAAAACTCCCCACTTTAATCTACTACTTAGAGGAAATCCCATTTCCAAAGAAGATGTATGATTGGAAATGATATCTAGAAATAGATTTTAATCCATATTTACCAATCCCAAAAATTTATATGAATGTATTATATAATTTCATTAGTATTATCACCTTAAGTTAAAATTCAAAATGGTTCTTGATTCATGACCACAAAAGAAACAATAGCAGTCATGGGTAAATGAACATAAAAGTTATAAATATAATACTAGATTATTTATATTAATAGGTAATTAAATAGTATCAAATGAACAACATTAAATCTAGAAAAAATTTATATCATAAAAAATGTTATAATTTATAACATGTTTTACTATTGATAACTAATCCATCTGGTTTTTGATTTCATTGACATATATATATAGGAAACCATTTTCACAGGTTCAATCACTATATCATAACACCTCTCACCCCTTCATTTCATATTATTACAGGTTAATATAATAACAACATTATATTAAATGTACGTAGATATTTTTATTATAATGTTTCTACCTAAAACGTCAAAAAATAGAATTTAATGGTTAATGAATATACTATTTACCTGTATAATGAACTATGTCATCACGAAATAAGGTTTTTTCATTTTTACTCTTCCACATCTCATAGTTAAAATTAAGATGTAAACTACATTAATATATAACATAAATGATATTCTTAATGTATTTATAATTCATTAATTATTTTATTAATCAAACCTATATACATTTTATTTTTTGTAAATATGATAACATCATTTTAGGATGTATGGACTACCTCCCCCTCAATATGATGTGACTCATTAACACTATACATGGAACATATAAAATATGGTTTTAAAATAACATAAGTAAAATAAATAACATATATATAGTATTATTTTAATATTTACCATTCTGTAAATATAAATTTTATCCTTTTATTTGTTACAATTTTACACACTAAAAAAGTGATAATTTCATTCGTGGACATGTGGACTACCACCTACTCGACATGATGTGATTAATTTTCATACAAAGAATCCAATATAAATGTATAAATTATTAAATAAATGTTGTTTTTGATATAATGACCATTAAAGAAAAATATATTGTTACATAGGTTCTTTTCAAAATGATAATTGTAAAATTGGAACGTTACTCATGCATTTGTATGGCCTACCATCACAATGATTGTTACATTGGTTCATTTTTCATAACCATATTTCAGGATTATATTTAAAATTATAATTGATATGTATATATAATTATTTCATGATTATTATTCTTTAGATGTGATATAATGACCCCTTTGACCATAGTTGTCCAAATAAATGTTGGTTTAGACATATAAAATGAATTGGTTCAAAACACATAATATAAAATTAATTATTTATATAGATGTATACAATATGGTAATAAGTGAAATAAAAGTAATTATAAAAACGAAAAAGGTTCAAAATAATGTAGATAATTCACATAATTATAGTATTCTAGAATATAATAACCCTTGAGACATGTCGGACATACCATAAAAGAATTTTGACTCAATTTACATTCCATTTAGAATTATTTTGATATTATACATCAATTCCATTTTTTCATGTATATTCTACCATTTTAAATTTCATATAATGAATATCGTTACTCTCATAATATTATAATTATAATTTAATATTATTCATTTATACGCTTTATGATTTAAATGTTTCAATGTTTTATGGGACACTTTAGAATGTTTAAAGATTTTTCTCTAAAATAATATTCTTAATGATTTAATTTTCATTATCAATTACATTTTTGATTGTTAAATTTATCAAGAAAAAATAATTTTATATAAATAATTTTTTATTGGAAGTTTATATAAATATCAATATTTTCATACGATGTATATAATTTTTGCCTAAATTTTATATCATTTTACATACGATATTTACTTTGAATGTTACATGATTAACTATAGAATTAGTATTAAGTCTATATTCATTATTCCATAAGGATATTTTATGATAAGAAACATTGATTATAAAATTTATTATATGATAGATAATGAATTCATTGGATTGTAAGACAGGGGTGGTCTCCAGTTATATACAACCCAAATATGCTCTGATATTCTCATGTGACAAATTTGATTGCCAAATCCGGATAATTTAAACTATCTAGAGAATAAATAATGATGGTATAGTTGATCATGTTTGAGATACATGAAGTCAAATTTTATTTAATTTCCTTCATCTTAGTTATCATTTTTATCCATGGTTTTTTTGTCTACTTATCTATTGATGTATATTATTTTTAGTTCATTGATTAAATGGAATATTTTTTCAATTTCTTACCATTCCATGTTGATATTTCCATATCTAGTTACTTTAATGGAGTGTTCTATTTGTTATTTAAATTCCCATTTATTCACATTGATCAATTATTTCATCTTTTTTCCCACCATTAATGTGATTTTAGCTCTATTTTGTTATGTTTCTTTTCCCCAAGTTATGAATATGAAATATTTTAATAATAATTTAATGTTTGAGATTATTATTTTTATTATGTATCATGATTTTATTATCTCTTGACTAATGAATTATGGGTATCATATATGTAATCTAGATTTCTATGAATTATAAAATGATTGAACCATCGGTATTTGGTTCCTAGTAATCATGCCAATGTAATAAAATAATTCACTAGATCTATGATTATAGTGTCATGGTGTTAAACATGATGCAATTTTCCTTATAAAATGTTATTGATGTACTAATAAAAATGTTATTTGTATCATAAATGATTATTATCATGGTTTCAAATTTCAGAAACCTCTTATAGTAATGGTAGTGAATGGATGAATAGTAAATCATCAAATAACTCCATAATTTCTTACTCATGGTCTTAGAAAAAACATCCATAGAAACATTATTCTTCCACCAGTTCAAGTTCATGTTGGTGTTGTTGTCTTTAATTGGATACAATGATATATTAATATATATACTTCACATGGATTTTCATCTCTATAGTATCTTCACAATTATTTTTAAATCAAGTCACTTTTCATTAAATTTGTCTTAGGATTAAATGTTCTTATATAATTACTCATATATAGATTCTTATAAATTTTTAGTAATCATATTAATGATGTAGGTTTTTTTGTTATTCAATATATAGCTTCCAAAATTCTATTTAATTTTAAGACATCAAATTTCTCCTTTTTGTATTATGTTTCCCATTATTATTCTGTATGATAAACCATTTCATAGAAAAAAATTGGAAAATCACACTTCAAATGATATTTCCATTATAATTAATGATAGGATATTAATAAAATCCTTAATTGCATTAAATTAGGATATTTGTGAATAAAACAAAAAAAATAAACCTATAAATAAAATATATAACCTTTTAAATTAAATAATGATGTTTTTGGGATTAATCATTTATTTTACTAAAATTTAATGAAATATTTTATTTTTTACATTAACATCAGGAATTTAAATCACCATTTCCCAATAGATGAAAATCATTTCTAAACTAAAAATTTACTAATTTAAGCATTAGTAAGATTTCAATACAAATATATTATGAAATAATATTTTAGGCTTAATTAGGTAAATATTTTCCAAAATATGATGAGTAAACTACATTTTTGGAAGCTCAAGAATCAAATTTTAAAAAACTTATTCCATTCAATTTAAAAATTTCTAGAACCATTTTTTAATAATTGATCCAAATTATAATCTAATGGCTACTTAAAAAATATCAGGAATTCAATGTTAATTGTATATATTTCAACTCACATCAATGTTTGTATAATTTTATAGAATTTTTATCGATATTCTCTAAAAATAAATCTCACATTAAGGAAATGAATCCATTAAAGTGTTCATTACATATCATTATAAATTAGGATAACATTTATTTTTTATTTTGAGTTCCATTATCTAATTGTTTATTCAATATTTATATTATATTGATTTTCACAATAACTTATACTAGACCCAATTAAAATTATTTGATTTGTTCTCATATGATTCATAAAATTCAGCTGAGATACAGTTATAGATCCATGGTCTGACAAAAACAAATTCATGATTCTTAGTGTCTCTCCATTATTTTTCCCCATATATTGTTACACATATTATTAAATGATTTTTATAAAAATTATCTAAAAAATACAATCCAATGATCATAAAGTAAAATGTATTTGGATCACTTGATACATAGTCAGTAAAAATGAGACAAAAATATAATATTTTTAACATGATGATATCCTAACTCCATTGGGTCTCCTACAAATCCATAGGATAACCTATAGAAAATGTAAACAAAATTGATGATCTAAAAAGTATATTAAGGTAATAAACATATGAATAAAACATGGAACGTGAGTTATAAGGCATAACATATTGACATAAAAAGGAATGGAACATGAATAATCATATATACAGGTAGCAGATTGAACATGGAATCTGATGATCAAGGAAACATAGTAATGTGGTAAAAACATATAATTACACATAAACATTATTTAAGGATAACATCCAAGACTATTTCATGGTTGAAAATGTATCACAATGGATTATTTTTACCCTCTAATCCTAGATATGACGTATCATCATACAAAAAATTAAACTATTAATTTGATACATATATTGGAGGACACATAATAAAATATTTATTCATATCTATTCCACATAAATAATAAACCATAAGGTAAATACTTAAGGGTTACCTATGTAATGAAATAGTTATCATAATCATGTCATAATGCACATCCATGTGGTTTACGATAAAGTTGTAAAATAAATATTTTATTTAAATAATATTTGGGAATCCATATAGTAAAATAGGTGTATATAAGGATAAATTATGTCTAAATGGATTGAATAGATTTCAAAATTGTGTTTAAAAAACTATTTAAATTGTCCACTTTTTCGCGGTTTAGTGGAAAATATTAATGGGTTTGTAAAGAGAAAAAAGGCATAATTGTTTATATATAAAAAAGATATAAACTACTGAATTATATCATGAAAAAATAAGTTATTTTATAAAATTAAATGATTCATAAAATATATTATTCTAGAGTATATTAAAATGTGTAAGAAATTGAGCAGTTCCCTTTAATCGATCATTGTTATCGAGATGAATTGATATGGGAACCACTTAATACAACTATTTCAACATCAAATAATGATGAATTGATCTAGGTAAATAAGTTTAGAATGTGAAAACCAAAAAATAAGAGGTTTAAATATGAATGGTTAATAATTTCATTGCAGTAATGAGAGAGAAATAGTAACATGAAGTGAGAATGTAGGTCCGTAGAGATCCATTACCTTATTCCTGAATGTGTTCTTCACAGACACTAAATATCATGGATAATAAAATTAAATAAATAAATAAATTAATTAATAACCTTTTAAACATTCATTTTTTATTATAATTTTTTTAGTTCTTTTAGTGCCTTTTAGATGATTTATAAGGTTTACTTTTTTCATTCTTGGAGCGTTTATTTTTTGGTTCTAATGGTCGATTTAATTCTGTATAATAATGGATGTTATTACCAATGAGAGATAAAATGAAGATGATTATTTAAATGGTATTGATATACTCCCATAATTTTAAAGTGCCCTATATACCATTTTTTAAAATATTTGAATTATTCATTAGATAAAATGTTGATGATAATGGATTTTTTTATTTGGTGATTTTTTTATCACTAGGAATTAGTTATGCTTTATATTTAATATTATGTATGTATACTAGTTTTAGAAAATGAAACAACATATAATATACATATTTAAATATTATTTATCAATAAATAATTTTATTGGACCATCCTTAAAGGTGGTATTTGAAAATTAATACTCGTATTCCATGAACGCGATGGATAAACACCTAACATATGATATTTTCATTTTTAGAATGCAATGATAATGGAATATATTTGATAATTATATTACATTAAAAATTAATATTCTAACATATATATATATATATGATACTATATTTATCATTTAACTTTAGATAGTTATTTTTATGAATGATGAATAAATGAAAATAAATTAATGGAGGGGGAGGAGGATTTACCTTTTAATTTCCCTCTCATTTACAGCCTCCTAATAGGACATGGAATTGGCCTATTGGTGATACCAGTAAAACCATGACGCATGGAAGGTTCTTGGGTGAGTAATTGGGATGAATTATGTCATTCAAAAAGGATTAAAAGGTCTTAGGAAATTATATTGTGACTTTTAGTATGTATAAGGGGTGGAGGGTTGGTTTTTATTATTTTACTCATTTGTTAATTATTTTGGATCAAGACTATCAATATTGTGGATTCCCATGACTAAATAAATTAAATTTTTCTTTATTGTTTAAACCAATTGGTTATTAACAAATCCATACATCATCCATGAATCAATAATTCATGAATTGGGTAAATATAGTAAATTCCCACATTTTAGTATTTAATAAAATTTCAAATATTTTATAAAAATAATAAATATCAACATAACAAATTTTTCATCATTTATATTTCAAAAAACAATTATTTTAGGAAAATAATTTAATAAATCAAGGAAATATAATTTTTTATTTAAATCATCATTTATTGAAAAAAGAATGGTTTAATATTTTAACTGATTTTATGACACATTAAAAACAAAATTACAACTCATAAAATTATCTTATAATTTTAACAAAAATAAATATTAATTTATGAATCCATTTTATGAAAATCAATTTTTTTTTAAAAAAAAATAAATTAATTATAAATTTTTAAACAACATTTTTGTTCTAAAAAAGGCCTCCAATTATTTTAACTCTTTCAAAACATTTATTTACATATTCCATGACAAGAATATATCACATATTTGTTTATAAGATACCTATTCATTATTTATAATTTCTTAACTAAGGTCACTGTTCTAAAGACTTGATTATTATTCCTAAGAATCACATTACTATTCCATTGGCCAGATTACTTTTACAAGTGTCGGATTTTTAATGGCCATAATGGTTTAAAACATCATAAAAATAACACTTATTCCATTCATCATTAAATTATTTTTTCCCACAATTATATATATATATATTCACATTTTAAATTTATTTATTATAATTAACATGATGTTTTATTTCTATAAATTTGTTCGTGTGTATTGTAATTCTAGTGGATCAAGTAGATCTAAATTTTCATATTCTTATTATCTAATTTTATATTTATTTTCCTACAATAATATGTTTTATTCATAAATTTTTACTCCATGAATAATGTTTTATTATTAATTTATAAGAATAAAAATTTTTTGTGTACCTTATGTGCTTTTTGTTCTTAATAAAATAATTATAAGAATTAAAATTTCATTGATAAAATTATAGGTCGTTACATTATTCCCCCTTATGAAATTCAACCCTCTAAAATTTCATATTATATAATTAGGTGAATAGAGGTGACAATACATATCCTTAATTGCTTCCTCTAGTTCCCATATCACATATCTCCATTTATTATTCCTCTATAGTACATTGGACAAGTGATTTTTCTTGTTACATAGTACATTGTTTCTATGGTCTATGATTTTCACCAGCTGCACCTTATAAGAGATATAATTTTCCAGTAGTACCACCTATTCATTCATTACATGTGAAGGATCTAGTATGTATTTACACAAGATTCATACATTGAATATATCATATACATAATACATGGTTAGTGGAAGTGCTAGTTTATAATACATTGTTCTAAAACTGTCTTGAATCTCAAAGGGGACGATGCACTAGGAAATTTCATTTCCTTTTTTCCCAAATCAAATGACCCTCTTACATAGGGAAAGGAGGCGGAATACCATGTCTCCAACTTCAAACTATATGTATTTCCCTTGATTTTTTCATAGATCGTCTATCAACATTGGGCTACATTAATGTTCTACAGAATTGTTTTAACCTTTCTTACCATATATTCATCTATTTCATGTCTAAGTTGCTTACGTTCACTGACATCATACCAACATGTCGATGTTTTACATTTTCTCCCATATTGGACTTTATATAGGGCCATTTGGATGCTTTATTATAGTAAAATTTTGTAAGAGAACTTTTCCATAATTAGATATTCTTCTCAACCTCCTTTTAAGTCAACAGAATAGGATATCAACATGTCTTCTTGCCTTAGAATAGTCCACTAAGATTAGACATCATTTTGGGGATGATAAGACACAATAAATTTGAAATCAATTATTGTTACATGTTATAGAAATTCACATAACATGGAGGGAAATCTTGAATCATGATAATATATAATTAATAATGGTACTCCATGAAGCTTCACTACTTCTATGATGTATATCCATGAAAATTGTTCAATTTAAAATCCTCTAGAATTTAAATAAAGTGATCTTTATTAGTTAGTTGATCTGCAAAAACCCTTATATAATTATTTCCTTTTTATGTATTTTGATGTACAGTGAAAATGGCCAATGTTATCTTTTCTAGCTTCCATATTGGTATGGGTAATAGTTGTATCATCCTCATAAAATTGTTTTTTTTAAATAACTTATTGACATACTAGACATATTTATGTATATTTAGTGATATGATTCTGTATATTTTCCCACCATTTGTGTTCATAGAGATGTCAACACATATTTTTTTTCTCTAGTTGGATAGGGAAATATAATCTATGTGAATCATTTGCATTCACTTTCTTTATCTCATGATATGATTGAACACACTGTTATAACCCAAATGTTAAGACTCATTCCTCAACAATTTTGACAACATAGAATATCCAATTTCTTATAACATCATCATTTTTCTTAATTTCCACATCATGTCATTGAGATTTTTTATTTTCCTCATAATGTATAGTTGAGTAATAATTTGAGAATGGATTGATGATGTCACATACTTAATGAGTCTCATGTTAATCCATTTAAAATCAAATAATATCATTACATTCCAAATTATTTTCATTGATAAATTTACTCGATATTTGTTACATAAATAATCCACCACTTTGATTCCATTACCATGATAGTAGTGGTTTTAAAATACGTAATACATGATGATCACAAAATATCAATGTAGGTGCACATTACGCTATTTCTCAGTGAATATATATTTGAGGCTCTTATGATCAGTATATATCTCACACTTCTCCCCATATATATAATGTATCTATATTTTCAATGTAATGATCAATTATTACCACTCTAGATAATATGTGGGATTGAATTCCTCATGAAATTTTAACTTTCATGCGGCGTATGCCATCACTTTATATTTTTTTCATCAATACACAACACAAGCAATTTTTTGATACATCCTTATATACCACAAATGTCTCTCCACATATGGGTTATGTATGTACTGGTGTAGTTATAATCAACCTTCTCAACTCTTTATAGTAGTCTCCTCATTCCCTGGATATGAAAAACAATACTACCTTGCATGTAATATTTATTAGTGGATTGTAAAATCATGATAATTTCAAAAAAATTCATTTGTATTGCCCAACTAAACTAAGTAAAATATTGACCTCCGTTATAGATGTAGGTTTATGCCACTCCATGGTTGAATTTATCTTAGAAAGGTCCAATGATGTTAGTTTTATGATAATAACATGAACTAATAATGATAATTCACCATATAAAACTCTTATTTATAGTAATTTTCATAAATTTTATCCCTCTTTTATGTTTTTATCACAGTGTTCTAATTATCATCATATTCCTTCTTTCTCTTAATGTATATCAGATTATCCAATATAAATAATTACATTAATAAATTTAGGTAATATAACAATACTCTAATAATTACATCCATAAATACTAATGGATAATCAGGGAGGTAAAAAAGAATCACAATAAACAAATAGTGTCCATAAATCATTCAAATGGTAGTCGTGGGAATATCTTCCTTACCCAAATTTAATTGGTGATATTCTTACCGAATATGAATCTTTGAGAAATAATTATCCACACATATCTGATCGAAAAAGATATCTATCTGTGGTATGGGATACTTGTTCAATATCATGAATTATAATCTTATGATAGTCAATGCATATTCACATTGATCTATCATTATTTTTCATGAAGAGGACTGGTGCAGCCCCTGGTGAAGCACTTTGTCATATGAAACCCATTTCTATATTTTCTTTTACCTTCATATTCAATTACTCTAACACAATTGTATCCATTATATAATGTATGGTTTATATTAGTAGTGATATTGGTATATAATCAATTGAAAACTCCTAATCTCAGTCAAAATGAGGACCGATATATTCTTTAGGGAACACATAAATATAGTCCCTCATAATGGGAATGTCTTTGAAAATGATTCCCTCATTTCTACCAGTACTTTTATCTAGATACTCTTGCTCCTAGGGTAATAACATCCATAACTGAGATGATGATTCTGAAAAATATTCATCATCCTCCATATAATTGTAATTATTTGGAGGATACCTTGGGATGTAATGAGTGATCTATTATTCAAGAATATTTATGTCTTCCCAATATGAACATATCCAATTCATTCCTAATAAATCATAAAACTCAACCAATTGATGTAAGATAACAATTTTTAGGAGCCTCACTCAAAAATTATTGACCAGAGAGGAATCATACATTAGATTCAATAATTACCCAATTCATTATTCTCATAGAAAAATATTAATTCATTTTATGAGGTGGTGTTCTAATAGATAATAACATTAAATGTTCTAAATGAATGCATTGATCTAAAAACCCATTGTACATTCACTATTATTGAATGAATAAATAGAGTACCTATCAACGCATAATTTTCTCACTCCACATCAACAGTATTAGATGTATAGGCCCTTACGTGCAACCTTGGAGGTTATTATTGTTTATTTCTTCTGACAACCCATGGCTTAGGGTGTAACACCCCAAGATTCCATGATACATTTATCTTTGAATAATAACATATCTTGCAATGTATGCTACTTGGACTTCTAGCACACCACGACCAATCAAACTAGCCGTTATGAATTGCGATACCAATTTTTTGAATTTTAATAAACTTTATTTTTCAAAATGGACTTTATTTTTGGATTTTGAATATCAATATTAACTTAGGTTGATTTTTTTGGTATTTTTCTAAAAACATTCAATTTTTTATGTATAGTGAAAAACAATGCGTTATTTTTTAAAACCTACTTTTTTAAATAGTTATTTACTTTATTTATATTTAATTTATATTAAAATGTATACATAATACCTATATATGTTTAATGTAATTCATCGGAGTAATTTTATAATAATATTATATATATAAAATTTTATTTACCTTTTAACGTATTTTACCCACCTTCTAGGCACGTAAGCAGATTTGCATAAAACGTAATTCTACAACTTCTGTGAATTGAATTTCAAAATCTGAAAGACATTATTGACATGTGTAAATAAAATTTGGTTCAATAGGATGAAATTTTTTTCTGGTGAACAGTATCTTTGCATTTTTTTACCACACTTAAAAGTAAATTAGGTAATTAATAGTAAAAATGATATTATAATTAACCTAACACATTTTATAATTATATTGGATAAATGGTTTTGAAAAAAAAATCAACCTTAGGAATAAAATATGATCCTTTTGGTCCACTTGTATTAGATTTGGACATTTATTATTATTATATTTATAGAATATTTAAAAGTGTTAAATTCAATGTTTAATAACAAAAACATTTTTAATATTTTGTTATACATAATAACAATTATTCCAGAAATATTCATTAGAATGATAAAACAAATTCCTAATAAATGGTATATTATTTATAATTTTTGACTTTAAATAATTAAATTTATTTATGACACCACGATGATGTAGTCATTATAATATTATTTAATGATTAAAATAATAGGTATTTTAAATAATATAATAATTTTAAATTGAGACTTTTGATGTATTATATGGATTTTATAGGTTAATATGAAATTTTAGGGTTGATTTGATATATGTTTTTCTAAGTGATAATGTTTTTATGTCTTTCACAATAACCAAATACTAAATAGTGTCAAAATTGACATAAAGGGCTTTTTTACAAAAATTCTATATTATAAATTGATATATTATACCTAAAAATCCAAGGTTAGACAAATGGAATTTTACAATAATATATATTTCATTAATGAATCACTTTTGGTTAAATTTTCATTTTATACTATGTTCAATAACAATCTAATATAAAAATAAAAGAAGACATTGTAAAAGTTAAACTATTTAACTAAGAATTAAATCTAAAAGATATGGTTAATATTGTGACCTAAACCCGGCTAAAACCAATTTTTTGAGAGGTTTTAGATCTATACCCACCATATCATCAAACAAATTCCTTTTATAGCAATTATAAGATGAATATTATTGTATAATAAAATAATATTTCAAGATTTTCCTAAAGTGGTCATTACCTCTCTTATAAAAAGGTACTTCCCCTTCTCTCAAAATCACACCTCCAAATCCATTTGGCTCAGCCAAACCCTACTCAAATATTCATCAAACAACCATTACTTAAACCTTGAGGCCATAATTAGATCATAATCCAACCTAACAAACACTTTTTATCAAATTAAAAGGAAGCACTCGAAGAAGAGGTAATAATTTCACCACCTCTTTCAAAGTTCTTTTGTTCTTCCACTTCCTCATTCTTTGGTGTTTACATTAAAAAATAATTACTCAAATACCTTATATATACTATTATGTTATTATAAATATGGTACAACCATATTCATTATTCTATCGATCCTAGGAATGACATGTCATCATATGAGCGTATGCACGACTTACCGTCCCCACGTCGTGTTGTAGTTTGTTATAAAAACACTTAATTATTAGGATTGGTATTATAATGAGAATAAATGATGTAGATAATAAAAATAACATTTTAATGACTCTATATATATTATATTCCATTCAATTACATATTATTTCACCATCAATAAAATGATATTTTCACTCGTTCATACGTAAGGATTACTATCTCCATGAATGCGATGAGATTAATTACACATTATAACCATTCTAGAATAATTTCCATTTTAAGATTATAAATAATTATTAAGATATTTATATAATTTGAGATATAAATAAAATAAATTTCTTCCATAACAAACATGTATTACGTAACAGATCATATAAAATAAAAAGATTTAATTAACAACAGAATCAATGATACTACTAAAATATTGTTAACAAAAAATTATTAGAAGATCGAATATGATATAATATATATGTATGCGGTTCTTGTATAATTTAATAACAATGATTTTCAATTATATATTAGGTTAAAGTTCCCACAATCAAGGAAAAGTAAAATTTCAGTGTTAATTTTACTATCTCTATATTATCTGATGTAGTTTATACGTGAGTATCTATTAGGAAATCTTTATAATCCACATCCATGATTCTTAAAAATGTATTTCAAAACATTTTAACAATTCCTATATTATGGGTTAAATTCATTTATACCATTTATTGGTTTTTTATAAAATTTTTTGAAAGGAATCTTTCTGTCTTTTTCCAAACAATGTACATTATGAACTTTTCATCAAATTGAGGTAAGATCGTTTTTTAACATATATTGTGACTGCCGTTATTTTCCACGGTTATAAAATCTTTGAAGAATCCCTTAAAAAATTGTAAGAATATTTTCAAATTAAATGCTATCTTTAAAAATTATAATAAATTATCATTATTTCAAAATAGAAATAGATATTCATATCAAATAGTTTTGATTTCATCAATGTCAACTTGATATGATGGATATTACACTTGTGTTAAGTTGATTTATTATGGTACAATCATCTATATTGTATTGAAGGTTTTGTGATTTTTTTGGCTATGGATGTGTTACTTATATTCGATTCATGATGTATGGGTAAATATTAACATTTCATATGAAAGTATTAATGCTAATGTTAATGTTATGGTTCAACCTTTTCATATAAAGATTGCATTGGACTTAGTATGTTATGGGTGTATCCCGCTATAGCTCCTTGATTAATAGGTAGGTATCATGAGACAAACTAGTGTCTTGGCACAAGGCCTAGAAAAATTTTTATTTTTATTCCTGGAATGAGGCTTGACTATGTAGTTATGATCTTGGGCATTTTGCATTCCATTATTATAAAATTGGAATTTGATATTACATGTGATAATTAGACTAGTAGATTATCCATGTGAATATGTAAATGGAATTATATGATTTATATTTTCTAAATTATTATGAAGTTAATGTTTAATAGTCTTTGTTTAGTCTAATTAATTTACATAAAATATTATACTTATTTATGATAGTTTCCCCTATAATTTTATCCTTACTAAGCATCTGAGATCACCCATTTCAATGTTTTATTATTCCCATGAAGCAAAAAAATATATTATGACTGACCTGCAGGGATATTCTAGGGGAGATGAATATGTTCAAAGGAGACTCAATGTAGTTGTTTTTCATATCCTAATGTACTGTAAAACTTATTTATATATTTATTACATCCAAGGAAACTAAATTGATCAGACATTTGGGATTTGATCCCTTGAGATCTGGCCAATGTTATGTAATAATTCACGAACACTTTGTAGCTTGGGTCAGGGTGTTACAGCTGGTATCAGAAAAAGTTTAATACATTCCTTGAAAGCAATATTTATAAAAACATTATACTAGAGAACGTTACCCTATGATAGAAATTTAGGATTAGTATAGAATAACTTCCTTGAATTTTGGTAATGTATAAATTTTATTTATTTTTCATAAAATACATCAATGTAGGGATATGAGGAAGTAGAGGCGGCAATGACACAAATGTAACTAGGAGTGAAAACTTTGTCATGGAGTTTTGGGCCTGACCTGGGGTATCCATGTACTCAACAACGGGTCTTGCTGCACACTTGGTTACGACACTCCCATGGTATATTCTTAAAATAATTCACATTTTCATTTCAAACCATTAAGAATGATTAATGAGTAAATACTTCTAAAAATAAATCATTTTTTATTATTATGGATTTTTTGCAAAAACTGTTCAATTTATGTTAGGAGTTTTACTAGATTGGAATTATGAATAACGATTCATAATCTAATCATGTATATTCCATTGTCAATAAATGACACGACGTGTAAGTATTGGAATCATTATCAATGATCATAATCCACATAATGATTTACCTCCTACTAAACATATTTATAGTGGAGCTGGTGATGAAACTAGTACTGAACAAATTTTTACCACACTCGGACAACTCACTCATGTTATAACTAATAACCACACCCGTATGGAGAACTCTGATCCACAACATGGTGGATGAATGTTAGACCGATTCATGAGGTAACAACCACCAACATTAAATGTGACTACAGAAAAACATTTAGCTAAGAAATGGATAAGTTCCATAGAAAAAATATTTCATACTTTTCGGAGTAGTGATAGGAAAATAGTTTTCATGGTAGTTAATCACCTGACAGGAGATACAGATCAATGGTGGTCATTAATTAAAAACAAAATTGTTGATGAATAAGTATCAAATATGTAATGGGGGAGATTAGATAACATTTATTAGAAAAATACTTTCCTCATGACCTTTGAGCAGATATGGAAAGACAATTTTTGAGACTGAGGCAAACAAATTATGATAATGTCGCAAAGTATGAGGATAAACATACATGGTAAAAAAGTAATAGAAAAAAATTGTATACATATCCCAAGGAGTAAGATAGATCTATTCATTGAAGGGTTAAAGCAATTTCCCAATCAAGCATTATTCTCACAATCCTTCTCATCGAATGAAAATTTTTTCTCATGTGCTATCAAGATAGAAAATGAATTCTCTAAGTCTTACATATTTAAAGAAAAGTATGAAAAGAAAATATCTACTAAAAACTCTATAAATGAAAATAAGGAAAGGAAAAGAAATGTTGAATTTCTATCCTACTGTAAATTTGGGAAGAAACTCCTTGGCACTGTCTAGAAGGCAATGAGAGTCTGTTACAAATGTGGTGATGAATGTACACCAAGCTCGTGATTGAAAGTGAAAGAAATAGGCACTCAATGTTTAATGTTACAGTTGTAGTGGAATGTGGAACTATGTAAATGAATGTCCTAAGAGACAAGGAATCGTACCTCAGAAAAGGCCATGAGGGCAAGGCTAAGCTTTTTTTATCACTACTGCTGAAGTTGAAGCTCTGAATTGCATGGTGGATGATAATTTAATAGTTTCACCAAATTTATTCATTTATTTATTTGATTTTGGATCATCACATTGTTTCATATCTTCCCATTCTCTATGGAAATTAGATATTTCAAATTTTATTTAGCATGGTGTTTTATGTCAAAACTCACAAAGGAGGAATTATTACAATAATTATATGTGAATCAGTTCCCATTAGGTAATTTAAATATACTTTATCTGATCATATCACGTCATACCCATGATATAATTTGATATAATCCTCAGTATAAATTTGATTTGGTACCATGATGCAACAATTTTCTGTACGAATAAGAAGGTTACAATTTTGGACGTTGAAAAGGTGTACTTTATCTTTATAGTAGAAATTTCACTATCTGAATCTCATCTAGATTCGCCCCCAATAGAACTACTAAATTAAATTATTGGGGAGGTAGAGAATTATATAACTATGTGTGAGGAATGGAATGTTCAAATATAGGATATATCTATTATTCATAAATATGTTGATGTGTTTTAGAGGATTTACCAAGAAATTATCCTGAATGTGAAATTGAGTTTTCCATTTACTTAATTCCCATTTCAAGGATCATAATGAAGAACCCTTATAGAATTTAAACTATAGAATTAGTGGAAATAAATAAAAAACTAGAGGAAATGGGAAATAAGTGATTTATTCACCCTAGTGATTCTCCCTGGGGATCCCCTGTTCTTTTTAATAAGAAGAAAGATAGATCTATGATGTTGTGGATCTACTATAGGGATACCAATGTAGTAACTATAAAAAAAGTATCACCTACCTCACATTAATTATTTATTTGATTAATATCATAAAGATCAATATTTTTTAAATATTTATATTTGATCAAGATATCATCAGTAGTGTGTGATGAAAAAATACATTCCAAAGAAAACATTTCGTACCATGTATCGTCATTATGAGTTTACAGTAATGCCTTTTGGACTGACTAATGCACCCTATGTCTTCATGGATCTAAGGAATAGTGTTTTCAAGGAACATTTTTATTACTTTTTTGTGGTATTTATTGATGATATATTAGTTTACTCTAAAAGCAACGAAGATCCGAGAAATCACTTGTGCACTATTCTGAAAACTATTAGAAGAAATGAATGATATGGGATGTTTAACATGTGTGAATTCTAGATTTAGGAAATTTATTTTCATACCATATTGTCTCTAAGGATGGAATCTCTATCGACCCTTCAATGATCAAGGAAATCCATGAATGTTTAGCACCAACAAGTATAACTAAGGTACACAGTTTTAATGCTTTTAAAAGTTATTATTGGTGTTTCATCTAGAATATTGCCCGATTGGCTAACCCATTAACCACTATCACATGTAACTGGGTTAAATTCATTTGGAAAAAAGAGTGTGAAGATTGTTTTTAGGAATTGAAGAAAATATTAGTCAATGATCCTATCTTGACTATACCATCGGGTAATGGTGGGTTTGTTATTTATAGTTATTTTTCAAATAAAGGACATGGTTGTGTCCTTATGCAGAATGATAGAGTTATTTCATACGCATCACAATAGCTAAAAATACATAAACAAAACTATTCCACTAGTTATCTTTTTTATGCAACTTTAATATTTTCTTTGATGAGACAGATACATGATCTCTATGGTGAAAAATGTAAGCTATATACCAATCACAAGAGTTTGATGAATATTTTCTCACAGAAAGAACTCAACAAGAGAAAAATATGATGGATTGAACTATTCAAGGATTATGATTTCATTATACACTACCACCTGGTTATGGAAAATAAGGTGGCTTATTATTTGAGAAGAATGGATCCCTGATTATTGAACAAGATGAGAGTGAAAAGTGATCCTATATTCGTGGATCTAGAAAAAATGTATATGGGAATAATCTTGGAAGCTGAAACATCAATACATTTTCAAATAGTTGTCAAACCATCTTATCAATAAAGAATAAAAATTTCTCCGACTGATGATGAGGAGTTTCAAGATAATATTAAAGATGTGATTGATGGGAGATTGGTTGACATCGCATATGAAGATGAAATTTTGAAATTGGGTAGGAGACATTGTATCCTATACATACCTAATCTAAAAAGGGAAATATTGGACGATTCGCATAGTTCTGATTTCTCTATACACCATAGTAGCACTAAAAAGTATAGTTATTTGAAGGAACATTTTTTTGGGACAACACGAAGAGGGAGATTGCTCATTATGTGTCAAGATGTATGGTTTTTCAAGAGGTGAGGGCCAGAAGACAACATCCTAGAGGATTCATGCAACCTCTTCCCATACCAGAGTAGAAACGGGATGATATTATGATGGACTTTTTCATGGGGATACCAAATACTCTTTCAAGGAATGATGTAATATGGGTCATTTTTTATCATCTTACCATGTCAGCACATTTTCATGCTCTAATAGAAGATTTACCACAAGAAAATTTAGAAATACTACATATTAATGAAGTTGTATGACTTCATGGAGTACACATATCTATTGTTTCTGATCATGATCCTCGTTTTACATCAAGATTCTTGAAAGTTATTTAGAAGTCCCTGTTTAATAAAATTCTTTTGAACAATTCCTACCACCCTCAATCAAATGGTTAATCAGAATAGAAGATTCAAACATTAGAAGACATGATGAAATTATACTCACTTGACATTCAAGGTATATGGGATCAATATTTACCTCTGATAAAATTTTCCTATAACTATAGATTTAATTAGAGTATTCAGATGGAACCATATAAAGAATTATATGGAATGATATGTCTCACTCTAACTTATTGGGATGATATTTGTGAAATAAGACTCATATTCCCAGAACTTGTTGAGGAAATAATGGAAAAGGATTAGACTATCCATGCACAAATCAAATAAGCTGAAATTAGGAAATATGTCAATAACCAATGGAAATATTTTTAATTTCCTATAAGAGATCATGTTGTCATGATGGTATATCCATGGAAGGGTGTTGTACTATTCGGTAAGAAGGGTAAATGAAGTCATAGGTCCATCCAATACTAGAAAAGTAGGATATAACCATGGACCTGTAGCAACATTTTTAAAACTTTGGCTATAAGTCATTTTTCTTAGTATATAGACATGGTTTTCAAAACGATATCTATAACACAAACCTATGGCCACGGTTTTCCAAATCATGGATATAATTATTTTTTCGAAGGGCTATAGCCATAGTTTTGAAAAACATGGCTATAGGTATCCCACCATTGCGCCGGAGAAAAAACAATTCCCGCCAAAACAATTACAGGAAGAACTATTGGCAGGGTTTTAGGATACTTCCATGGTTTTTAATAATATATATAACATATTATATATGTATATACAAATACTCCTTGGGGGTTTAGTGGTTAGATTGCTGGAACATAAAAATAAAGTGGAAGGATCAAATCTAGATATATACATATAATTTTTATGTAGTTTCCACGATTTTCTAGGGCTACACCAATGGTTAAAACCGTGGCAATATGCCACCTATTTCCACGGTTATAACTGTGGCCCTGAGTCAACATCCACTGTTGATAGCTGAGACACCAATGGACATGGTTTTCAAAACTGTGTAACTTGGACAACTATTACAGTGGTTAAAACAAAGGCCATAGGTCAGACTCTTCTACCATGATGACAGCTCCCTAGTTTGGGAAACACTATGGCCATAGGCTATGGACACGCTTTTGAGCCCAATTGCAATAGTTTTGAACCATGGAAATAGACAATTTTTCTAGGCGTGATTAGAACTTAAATTTTTTTGAACAAATTAGAGTTGTATCTTACCATTTGGAAATGCATCCAAGTCTCTCTGAAGATCATGATGTGTTACACATATCACTGTTGAGAAAATACAAGGTTGACACAATGTATGTAGTCACCGATGATGAAATAGAACTGGAACCCGATCTGTCTTATTTTGAATATCTGGTCATGATTCATGATACCAGAGACCCATGTTGAGAAACATGATGAAATTTCTGGTAAATGTTCTATGGACAAACTATAAGATGGAAAAGGCAACGTGGGATCTTGAGGAACATATAATGAAGAACAACCAGAATCGTTTTATACAGTATTATTTAATAAAATTTGAGAATGAAATTATTTTCAGGAGGGAAGAATATAACACCCCATGCTTCTATGGTACATTTTTTAATAATACAATACCTTACATTGTATTCAACATCGGGTTATAGCACCCCATGAACAATCAAACTGGTTGTTATGAATAGTAATACCAACTTTTTTAAATTTTATAAATTTTATTTTTCATAATAGAATTCATTTTTGGATTTGAAATATCAATATTATCATAGAGAGAATTTTATGTATTTTTCTAAAAACATTCAATTTTTGAAGAATAGTGAAAAACAATTCCTTTTTATATTAAACGTTCATTTTTTTAAATGATTATTTATTTTATTAAAATTTATTGTAAGTCAAAATGGATACATAATAACTATATATGGTTGATGTAATTCATTGGAGTCATTTTATAATAAGATTTGATATATAAAATTATATTGAACTTTTAACATCTTTTATCCACCATCTAGGCACGTTAGCAAATTTGAATAAATCATAATTCTACCTCTTTTATGAATTGAATTTAAAAAAACAAAGAGACATGGTTGAAATCAGTAAGTAAATTTTGGTTCAATAGGATTAAAATAATTTTTGGTGAATAGTAACTTTTGAATTTTATTTATCAAAGATAAAACTAAATAGGGTCATTAAAGGTAATAATGATATTATAATTACCCAAAAACATTTCCTAATTCTATTTCCTAAGTAGTTTTTGACCAAAATAACCCTTATAAATAAAAAATGATCCTTTTTTCCACATGGATTATATTAGGGTATTTATAATTATTTTTTTAAAGAAGAGATAAAAGTCTTAAATTAAAATTTTAAAAACTAAAACATTTTTAGTATAGGGTTATAGATAAGATAAATTCCACAATAAATATTCATTAGAAAGAGAAAATGATTTCCTATATAATTTTATTTTATTAATAATTTTAAGATATTATATAATTAAATTTATTTACGATACAACGATGATGCAGTCATTACCATATTATAGAAAGATTAAAATAATTTATATTATAAATACTATTATAATTGTAAATTGACACTTTTTTTTGTATTTTATGAATTTTCTATGTTAATATGACATTTTTGGGTTTATTAAATAAATTAACATCCAAGTGATAATGTTGTTATGACTTTCCCAATAACCAAATACTAAATAGTGTTGAAATTGAAATAAATGAGTTTAAAAAAACTATATAATTAATTGATATAATATTCCTAAAAATCATAGGATCGGACAAAGGACTTATAAAATAATATATATTTCACTAATGAACCATATGTTTTTATATTGAAATTTTATAGTATGATTATTAACCATTTAATATAAAAAAATATGAATACATTGTACAAGAGAAACTGTTTAACTACGAATTACATCAAAATTATAAGGTTAATATGGTGACATAAATATGTATAATAACTATAGGTTGAAAATATATCGACCCAGCCAACATTTTTCTTCAAAAAAAACTTTTTTGATCCATTATAAACAAAATATTATTGTATAATAAAATAATATTTCTTCTTTTTTCTAATGTGACCTTCACCTCTCTAATAAAATGATGCATCCCCTTATCTCAAAATCACACCTCCAATGCCATTTTTCTCAGCAAAACCCGACTAAAATATTATCTCAAAAACCATCAATTCAACCT
Organism: Viscum album; assembly: GCA_963277665.1. NCBI lineage: Eukaryota > Viridiplantae > Streptophyta > Magnoliopsida > Santalales > Viscaceae > Viscum > Viscum album. The sequence goes on along the minus strand of OY728123.1, from coordinate 142,611,095 downwards.
AGAATCCATAATCTTATAAAAAGACATCTTAAGGAGCCCTTTTGATCAAATCAAAACGAAGAACTCGAAGAAGAGGTAATAATTTCACCACCTCTATCAATGTTCTTTTCTTCTTACACATCCTCTTTCTTTGTTTTTTCCATTCCAAAATAATAAATCCAGTACCTTATACAAAATCTTATTTTATTATAAAAATTCTACAATCATATTCATTATTATATTCATCCTATTAATGATAAGTAACCACACGTGTGTGCATACGACTTACCTTCTCCACATCATGGTGTAGTTTTTTATTCAACACTTCATTATTTTTATGTGAATAATAATGTGTTTTAATGATGTAAATAATAAATATATCTTGTTAATTATTCATTATATATGTTATAACTTCCAATTACCTTCTATTTCACCATCAATAGAATGATATTGTCGCTCGTGCATATGTACGGATTTATGTATCCACAAACGCGATAAGATTCAGTCCCCATCATAACAATTAAAAATTAATTTTCATTTTATGATGAAAAATAATTTTTAAGAACCTAATATCATTACAGATATAAATAAAATATATCCTATTCATAACAAACATGTCATATATAACAAATCATATAATGGAAAACTAAATAGTTAACACCCAAAACAATGATACTACTAAAATATTATTAAAACAACAATATTAAAAGAACATATATGATATCATATTTATGTATTTGGTTACTATATAATTTAATAAAAATGATATAAATATTATACAAGAGGTTAGCGTACCATAGATCAAGGAAATGAACAAGGTATGTGTTAATATTACAATCTCTTTATTATCTGAGGTTGTTAATATGTGAGTACCTACTCGGACCTCTTTGTCATCCACATCTATGTTTCATAAAAATGTCTTTCATATTTTTTTTATAATTTATTAGATTATGGGTTAATGTAATTTATACACTTCTTTTACTTTTTATAAAATTTATTGAAAGGAATCATTCCATCTCCTTCCAAACAAGGTACATTATAACCTTTTTGACAAATTGAAGTTAGAATGTTTTTTAACATATACGAAATGTGCCACTATTTTCCACCATTATGAAATCTTAGAAGATTATCTCATAATAAAATAATAATATATTCTAAATTAATGTTTTCTTTTATAATTATGTGACTTTTAAATGATTTCAAATTATAAAGATATATTTCTATCAAATAGTTTTGATTTCATCTATGTCAACATGCATTGATGGAATTTATAGTTGTTTGAAGTTGATTTATTTTTATAAAATCTTCCATATTGTATTGAAGGTTTCGTTATGTGTTTGACTGTGGATGTGTTATTTGTATTCCATTCATGGTTTATTGTTACAGTATTAACATTTCTTATGTTAGTTTTAATATGAATGCTTATGTTATGTTTAATATTTTTCATAAGAGGAATGCATTAGACATAGTAAGTGATAGGTGGAGCCCGTTATAGCTCCTAGAGGCATCGGTAGGTCTCATGAGGCACACTAGTGTCTCGACACTACTCCTTGAAAGAATATTAATTTTAGTCTTTTCACGAGGCCTTGACTATGTGGTTATTATATCTGGAATTATGCATTCATAATGTAATGTAAAACTTTTGTATGTAACATTTACTTCGAAAGATACTAAATGGATTGGTCTTTTGGAATTTGATCCCTTGTAATCATGCCAATGTAATGTAATAATTCACTGCTTCTGTGTAGCCGGGGTCAAGAAATTATAGTTCGTATCAGAGGATTTTTAGAACAAACTCCGCAAGTAATATTTAGAAAAAACATTGATTAGAGAACATTACCCTAACATAGAATTTGAGTATTAGTATAGAAGTACCTCATAGAATTTGTTTAAGGTAGAGATTTTGTGTATTTTCTAATAAATAAATACATGTCTGGATATGGGTAGGTAAAGGGGGCTATGACATAGATGTATCTAGGACTGAAAACTCCAACATGGAGTTTTAGGCATGTCCTTGGGTATCCTATTGCACAATAATGAGTATTTCTGCACTCTTGGATGCGACACTCCTGGGGTATTTTCTTAGGATAAATCACATTTTCATTATAACCCATTATGTAGGATTTATGAGTTAATACATGCTCAAATAAAACATTTTTTTTGATTATGGATTATATACATAATCTGTTCAATTTATGTTAGGTGTTTTACTAGTTTGGAATTATGTATTGTGATTCATATAATAATCTAGTGTATTCCAATGTTTAGAAATGGGGCCTAGTGGAAGGAATGAATATTGTTTCAACACACGTAATCTATGTAGGGATTTCCCTCACACTCAAGATAATTATAGAGGATCTAGTGATGCAATCGGTGCTGAAAAGCTTATTTTCATACATGCCCAACTCACTCAGGTTATGAATAATAACCATACCCATATGGAGCACCCTAATACACATTATAAAGGATCAATGATAGATAGATTATTGAGTAAAGAACCACCAGAATTCAATGGGACTACAAATCCACTTGTAACTACGAAATTTATAAGTTCCTTCGAGAAAATAAATCATGCATAGGGGAGTAGAAAAAGAGAAAAAATTGTCATGGAAGTTTATCGGCTCATGGGAGATGTAGATTAATGGTTGTTATTAATTCAAAAAACAGAGGATGAAGATGTCTTCAATATGGAATAGAGGGAGTTTAAAGAACATTTCATAGAAAAATACATTCATCGTGACCATCGAGTAAATATGGAAAGAAACAATCTGAGTTTGAGGAAAAAAGAGGATGATAATGTTGAAATGTATGAGACTAACTTGACATGGTTGGAATGGAATACAATATATTGTATACATAACCCAAAGATTATGATTGATCGTGTTTTGATGGGTTAAAACCATTTCTTCATCGAGCATTAGTCTAACAATCGTTCTCATTGTTCGAAGATATTTCATCTTGTGATGTCAATATGGAAAAAATTTTCACTAAGTCATATAACTTTAAATCAAAGAAATAGAATAATTGATATGCTAAACACTCTGGAAATTGATATAAGGGGAAGAAGGGAGAATTTTAATTTCCATCCTGCATTAAATTTGGGAAAAACATCCTAGTACTTTCATGAAGGGAATGGGAGTCTATTACAAGTGTGGAAAAAAAGTACACCAAGTCCATGATTACAAGGGAAAGAATGTGGCTATCAATATTGAATGAAACAATTGTAGGGAAATCAGGAATTATGAAAATTAATGTCCAAAGTTCCAAAGGAAATTTAACTAAAAAAATTCCAATGGAGAATGGCAAAGATTATATGATCAGTAATGATGAGGATGAAGCTTCGAATGAAGTGGTGGCAGGTAATTTAACAGTTTTATCAAATTTAGCCAAATACTTATTTGATTCAAGATCATCACATTGTTTATTATCTTCCCAGTTTGCAAAGAAAATTAGATATTTCCAATTTGATTTTACATGGGTGTTTTCAGTCAAAACTCTAAAGGGAAGTATCATTGAAACAATGTATTGTGAATTAATTCCCATTTGGGAATATAAATGTACTTTATCTGCTGATGTTATCGTCATACCCATTAATGAATTTGATATAATACTTAGTATTGATGGGATTTCGGACGATGATGAAAAAATTTATTGTACAAAGATAGTGATTATGATTTCTGATGATCATAAAGAGTACCATATCTTTAGTGCAGAAAAGTCACCATTTGATTCTCATCTAGATCAACCCCCAGTAGCTCTACTAAATTCAAATTTTGGGGAGGAAGAGAATGAAATATCTATGGGAGAGGAATGGAATGTTCGAATAATGGATGTACATATTGTTTAATAATATGTTGACGTGTTTCTAGAGGATTTACCTAGGCATCCTCCAGAACAAGAAATTGAGTTATCCATTAACATAATTCTGCGTTAAAGGCCCATATCAAAGACCCCTTATAGAATGGACAAAATGGAATTAGTGGAACTAAATAAAAAACAAGTGAAATTGATAAATGAGGGATTTATTCACCCTAGTGTTTCTCTATAGGGATCCCCTATTTTTGTTCAGAAGAATGATGGATCTATGAGTTTGTGCATTGAATACAGGTAGATCAATGCTATAACAATAACGAACAAGTATCCCTTACCTTGCATTAATGATTTATTTGATCAACATCACGGTGATAAATATTTTTCAATGACTGACCTTCGATCTCAATATCGTCAGTTGTGTGTGAAGAAGAAAGAAATTCCAAAGACAGTATTTCATACTAGGAATGGGCATTATGAGTTTATAGTAACACATTTTGGATGGATTAATGTACCCTCTGTCTTCATGAATCTAATGAAAATAGTTTTCAAAAAATATTTTCATGAATCTTTAGTATTATTTATTAATGATATCTTAGTTTACTCCAAAATCTACAATGACTATGAAAATCACATGCAGACTATTCTAAAAATCGTTAATTGAATGAATTTATATTGTATTTTTAACATGTGTGAATTCTAGCTTCAGGAAATTTCATTTCCTGGCCATATTGTCTCTATGGATAGAAACATTGTTGATCCTTTAAATACAAAGGTTATCTGAGAATGGAAAGAACTAACTAGTATAACTGAGGTACACAGTTTTATTGGTTTAGCAGGTTATTATCCGTGTTTCATCAGAAATTTTTCCTCGTAAGATAACCCATTATCCATGCTCCCGTGTGAAGGGATTAAATTTTTTTGGACAAAAGAGTATGAGGGATTTTTTGAATAATTGAATAAAAGATTATTCAATGCTTATATGTTGAATGTAACATCGAGGAATGATGGGTTTTTTATTTATAGTGATTCTTTAATTGAAGGGCATAGTTGTGTCCTTGTCTAGAATGATAGAATTATTGCTTATGCATTCCAATATCTATAAATTCCAAAACAGAACTATATCCCTCATGATCTTGAGTTAGAATCTGTAATATTTTCTTTAAAAATACATAGACACTATCTCTAAGTTGAAAATATGTGATATATACTGATCAAAAGAGCATGAAGTATATATTCTCACATAACGAAGTCAACATGAGGCAAATACGATGGTGTGAAATACTCAAAGATTATGATTTCATTGTACACTACCACCTGAGAAAGGAAAATAAGGTGGTAAATGCTTTGAGTAGAAAGTATCATCGAGTATGAACCAGATAATAGTTGAAAACGATCATATGTTCATGGATCTAGTAAAATGGAAACGGGAATAATCATGGAAGGTGAAACATCAATAATTTATCAAATGGTTTCCAAACCATATTTACTAGAAAGAGTAAAATGTTTTGAGAGTGATGATGATGAGTTTCACAAGAAAATTAAAGATTTAAATGAAGGGATAATGAATGAAAACCTATATGAAGATGGAATTTTGGAATTCAAGAAGAGTCTTTGTGTACCAGAAATACCTAATTTAAAAAGGGAATTATTTGGTGATGCCCATGAGTCGATTTCTCAATACACTCTAGTACAAATAATATGTGAATATATTTTAAGGAACATTTTCTATGGGACAACATGAAGAGGGATATTGTCGATTATGTGCCAAGATGTATAGTTTTTCAAAAGATATAGGCTGGAAGATAACCTCCTAGAGGTGTCTTGAAACCACTTCTCTTTCTCGAGAGGAAATGGGATGATATTACGATGGACATTATCATCGGGATACCAAAGACTCCTAGAATAAATGATACAATATGGGTCATTGTTGATCGCCTTACCAAGTGAGCACATTTTCATGATATAAGAAAAGATTTACCACATGAACGTTTAGCAATAATATATATTAAAGAAGTTTTATGATTTCATAGAGTACCCCTATTGATTGTTTTTTATCGTGATCGGCTTTTTACATCAAGATTCTGGAAAATTATTTAGAAGGCCCTGGACACTGAACTTCTTCTGAGCACTTCCTACCACCCTCAAACTGATGGACACTCATAAAAAACTATTCAAACCTTATAAGACATGTTGATATCTTTCTCACATGACTTTCAAGGTATATGGGATCAATATTTACCTCTGGTAGAATTTTTCTAAACAATAGGTTCCATTCATGTATTTAGATGGCACCATATGAAGATTTATATGGAGCGAGATGTCACACACCAACATGTTTGAATGATGTTGGGGATCAAAAACTTGTAGGCCAAGAAATGGTTAAGAAAACAATGGAAATGGTGAATATTATCTGAACCCACATCAATAAAGCTCAATATAGGAAAGAGATATACACCGATAACCGAAGGAATTATTTGGAATTTAATGTATAAGATCACGTTTTCATGAAGGTATCTCCATGGAAGAGAGTTGTATGATTTAGTTAGAAGGGTAAATTATATCTCTTGTTTGTTGTAGCTTTTGAAATTCTATAATTAATTGGGGTTTTAGATTACACTTTGGGAATGCCTCCAAGTCTCTCCATAGTTAATGATGTGTTCCACGTATCGCTGTTGAGAAAATATATGCCTAACTAAATGCATGCACTCACCTATGAAGAAATAGAACAGGGACCCGACCTATCTTATTATGAAGAGCATTTCATGTTTCTTGATACCAGAGAACAAGTGTTGAGAAACCCAAAGAATCATATGGTAATGTTATATGGAGAAACCATAATATAGATGATGAAATGTGGGAAATCGAGGTACTTATGATGAAGAACTACCCGAATCTCTTTATGCAGTAGTATTTTAGAAATTTTTAGGAAGAAATTAATTAAAGGACAAAAAAATATAACACCTAAAGCTTCCACGATATGTTTCTCCATGAATAATACCATATCTGGAGCAATTCACAACATCGTGTTCTAGCACACCATAACCAATCAATATAGCAATTATGAATAGTAATACCCATTTGTTTTAAAATTTATAAATTTTATTTTTTTAAATGGCCTTTATTTTTATATTGAGAATATAAAAATTATATTATGACGAATTATTGGTATTTTCCAAAAAACAATTAATTTTTTATGAATAGTAAAAACCCCTACATTATTATTTAAAACATACTATTTATTTAAATATTTAAATATTTTATTTAATTTTTTTAGGTCAAAATAGATACATAATACCTATATACGGTTAATGTAATTCATTAGAGTCATTTTATAATAATACAATGTATATAAAATATAGTTGAACATTTAAATTCTTCTACCCAACATCTAGGCACATATGAAAATTTGCATAAAAAGTAAATTTACCAATTCTATGAATTATATTTCAAAAAACCTGGAGACATATTTAATTTCAATAAGTAAAATTTTGTTCAATAGGATGAAAATAATTTTTGGTGAATAGTAACTGTTGAATTTTATTTACCACAGTTTAAAGTAAATAGGGTAATTAAAGTTAAAAATGATATTATAGTTACCCTAAAACATGTCTTAATTCTATTAGATAAGGGGATTTCAACCAAAATAAACCTTAGGAATGAAATATGTTATTTTTGGTCCACTTAGATTAGATTAATTCATTTATTATTATTTTATTTAAGGAACAGTTAAAAGTGTTAAATTAAAATTTTAATAACTTAAACAATTTTAATATAGGGTTATAAATAAGCTAAATTTGACTAAAAATATTCATTAGAAAGATAAAATGTCTTCATACATAATGGGTTTTTATTTATACTTTTTAGACAATTACATAATTAAATTTTGTTATGATACAATGATGATGCATTAATTACCTTATTATTGATAGATTGAAAAAATTTATATTTTAAATATTAAAATAATTGTGATGTATTCTAAAAATTCTCTAGGTCAATATGAAATGTTTGGTGTGATTAAAAAAAAATTCATCAAATTAATAATGTTGTTATGAATTTCACAAAAACCAAATACTAAATAGTGTCAAAATTGACATAAATGAGTTTTTAAAAAAAATACAATATTATTAATTGGTATAATATTACTAAAAATATAATGTTGGGGAAATAGACATATATAATAATATATATTTCATTAATTAACTACTTTGGGTTCATTTGTAATTTAATTGTATGTTTATTAACAATGTAATATAAAAATACAAGAAGCCATTGTAAAAGTTGAATTTTTTTACTAAGAGTTAAATCTAAAACAAAATGTCAATATGTTGACCTGATCCATTCAAAAACCTAATGGTTTAATTTTTTTCAACCCAGCACTGCCTTAGATTCAAAATAATTCATTTGGATCCATTATAAAACAAATATGATTGTACTGTAATATAATATTTCAAGCTTTTCCTAAAGTGACCCTTACCTCTCTTATAAAAGGGTACTTACCCTTCTTTAAAAATCACACCTCCAAAGACATTTGGATCGGCCACAACCTACTCAAATTTCCTCCCAACTACCCTCAATTTAACCTAGAGGCCTTACTTTGATCATAATACTTTCTAAATATCCCTTTTGATCAAATCAAAAGGATGGACCAGAAGAAGAGTAAATAATTTCACCACCTCATTTGATGTTCATTTCTTCTTCCACTTCCTCTTGATTTGTTGTTTCCATACCAGAATAATAAATCCATTACCTTATACATACTGTAATTTTATTATAAATATTCTACAACCATATTCATTATTATATACATCCTAAGAATGACATATCATCATGTGTGTGAATGTGTGACTAACTATCTCCACAGTGTGGTGTATTTTGTTATTCAACAATTCATTATTTTGAAGGGTTTAATAATGATTATAAATGATTTAAATAATATATATTATATATTAATTATTTTGAATCTTTGATATACCATCCAATAACATATGATTTGTACATCAATATGATGATATTATTGCTCGTGCGTATGTATGGTTTACCGTCTCCAGGAACGCAATGAGATTCATTCACCATCATAACCATTCATGAATAATTTACATTTCATTATTTTAAATAATTTTTAATAACTTAATATAATTAATGATATGAATCAAATTCATCATATCCATAATAATCATGGATTATGTAACAAATCATGAAAATGAATATGAATTAGTTAACACCTGAAACAATGATACTGTTGAAATATTATTAACAAAAATATATTGAAAGATAATATATGATATCATATTTGTGTATTAGGTTCCTATATAATTTAGTAACAATTATTTAACTATTATAAATCTGGTTAACATACCCTCGATCAAGGAAAAGTACAAGGTAAGGTTTAATTTAACAATCTCTTTGTTATCTGAGGTTTTTTATACATGAGTATCTACTAGGAAATATTTATCATCCAAATAAATGTTTCTTAAAAATGTATTTCAAACAAATTTTACTATTTCTTAGATTACATTTTAATTTCATTTAGACCCTTGTTTGACTTTTTCTAAAATGTTTTGAATGAAATCATTCTCTTGCTTTCCAAACAATGTAATTTATTGTAAATACCTGACCCTAGTTACCTAGAGTGGGTTCATTATTACATATCATTGGCATGATCACAAGGGATCAAATCCTAAAATACCGACCAGTTTAGTAGACTTCGTAGTACTACATACATTAATACGTTTTACATTACATCATGAAAAAAAACCTTTTATCCCCATTGACAACACTTATATCCTTATATTATTTCTTAATTGACAACCATAAAATATTTCTTCACATTGTGAAAAAAATATAACATAATATGGGTTGAGATAAGATGCTTAGAAAGGATAACAATATAGCAGAAACATTCATAAATAAGCATAAAAATTTAAGGTAATTAATAAGACTATAAGATAATCTATTTAAACATAAACTTCAGTATAATATGTCAAAGACAAATCAAATAATGCCATTTACATAAACATGTGGATATTCAACTTGTCGAATAATAATATGTAATATCAATAGCCAATATCCTAATGATGGAAGCATAATGCTAGACTTAATAACTCCATAGTAAAGGCCTTATGCCAATACTTAAAATAAGATTCTTTCAAGGCCTTCTGCCTAGATACTAGATTGTCTCCTGAGACCTACCGATGCATCGAGGAGTTATAGTGGGCTCCACCAATCACATACTATGTCTAAGTCAACCCTTATATGAAAATGTTTAAACATGACATAAACATTCGTATTAAAACTAGAATACAAAATTTCCATACATTATCTATAAACCATGCATGTTATCAAAATAACACATTCACAATCAAACGTATCAACAAACCATCAATACAGTATGAAAGATTTGTATCATAATAAATGAAGCTCAATCGAAAATAATATCTCATAAATGATGTTGACATAGTTTAAAATGATCAGTAAAAATATATGAGAGAAATATCGCTTTTTCCAGAAATCAATTAAAAGTATCACTATTTATCAAGAAGCTATTTAAAATAAACTTTTTAATCAAAGTGACCTATACCACTTTGAAACTTTTAAAATAAATTTCAATTTTAATCCATTAATATTCTTATAAATAAAACCTTAAATAAATTTTTAAAACATAGACATTAATAATAATGATTTATAAGAATAAATATTTGAAACATTTAAAATGATATTTTAGTTAGAGTTCCAAAACAAATGAGAGACACTTGAATAAAAATAATTGAGGTAATGAAAACTTCATAATATTTTGAGAATAAAGGGATTCATCATATACTATGTCTAAGTACATTATATACTTCAAATAAATGTGAATTAGAGCATAACAACAAAGAATTATCAATGGAATGTAAGTTGAGATGAATTCCTTTATAAGGAACATATCCCTAGGTTAACAAAATATTAATGACATAATTATGTGTGAAAAATATAAATACACTCAATATGATTGGACATTCAATTTTAATAAATAATTGGACATTCCCACATATTCTTATAAAAACAACACCAATGACTTGGATGTTTAACTCAAGGAATAGAAATTCAGTTAAATTACTCTTATCATGTTTATATCAGTGAATTGAGAATTTATTAGTTGATTTATTATGTGTATCAAAATTATATCCACACAAATAGTAGTGGAAATTACTACATAAGTAAATAATTACTGATTGCACATATAATCAAGGAGTAAAGTAATCAATGAAGTTTGTGTAGAACCAAATGAGTGGAAATTGAAATTTAAAATTCCCTTACGGATTTGGTAACTTACAAAACATACACCATAAGAATGAATTGTCATGAAATGATAATTTAAACACCCATAATTTAAAGTATTTTATGCAAAAAAAATAATCATGGGCAGTACATACACCACACAAAAGATAATTGTGGAAATTATATCATGAATCTCAAGGGAATAAAAGTGAGATGAAATCCCATAACATTGTACTTTTCCTTAGTATAAGGTAGGTTAATCTAATTTATAATGGTTAAATAATTGTTACTAAATTATACAAGAACCAAATACATAAATATTATATCATATATGATCCTCTAATATTTCTTTGTTAATCATATTGCAGTAGTATTGTCGTTTCAGGTGTTAACTGATTCGTTTTCTTTTATATGCTTGGTTAAGTAAGACATGTTTCTTATGGATAAGATGTATTTTATTCATATAAAGAATGATATTATGTTCATAAACATTATTTTTAATTATAAAATTATAATTAATCTTTAATTATTATGATGGTTATTGAATCTAATCACGTTCATGGAGATGATAATCTGTACGTATGTACGGGTGACAATATCATTATATTGATGATTAAATAATATTTAATTGGATGGTATGTAATATTTAAAGAAACATTATCATGTTATATTTACTATTTACATCCATTATACTCATTATTATACCCATCCAAATAATGAATCATTTTAATAACAAACTACACCACGATGTGGAGACGGTAACCCATACGTACGCACATATGGTGACAGTGTCATTTGTAAGATTGATTTAATAAAGAATATGGTTGTACTATATTTATAATAACATAACAATATGTAGAAGGAACTGGAGATATTGTTTTGGTATAGAAACAAAAAATAAAGAGGAAGTGGAAGAAGAAAAGTACATGAAAAAGGGTGGTGAAATTATTTTCTTTTCCTCGGGTGTTTCCATTTGAGTTGGCCAGAAGTGCTCCATAGGTTACCATGATGATCAAAGTACAGACAGTAGGTTGATTTTAGAGAATTTGGGAGGATATTTGGGTTAGTGTTGGCTGAGGAAAATGGCTTTGGATGTGTGAAATTAAGAGAAGGTTATATACCCTTTTATAAGAGTGGTAAGGGTCACTTTAGAAAAATCGTGAAATATTATTTTATAATAAAATCATTTTTAGATTATAATAGCTAAAAAATGATTTATTTAGAATATTAGGTGGGGATGGTTCAAAATTCTTTCAACCAATAGGTTTTAGAAATGTTTTGATTTCCATTTTAACCCTACCTTTTAGATTTAACTCTTAGTTAAATAGTTTAACTTTAACAATATCTTCTTGTATTCTTAAAATATTTTATTCATATACATACTAAAATAATCCTAGATAACCTCAAGTGGTTAATTATTGACATATATAATATTATTTAATCCCTCTATCTGAACCGTAGATTTTTTGAAATATTATATCAACCCATAATATAGTATACGTTTTAAAAACTCATTTATGTTAATTTTGACAGTATTTTGTATCTATTTTTTGTAAAAATCATAACAGAATTATTACTTCGAAAAAAAATTATTTAATGAAAACTAAAATGTCATATTAACCTATAAAATTAGTTTAATTCATCCAAAGTCTAAAATTACATTTATTTGGATATTTATAATATCAATTATTTTAATCATTTGTTAATATGGTAATTATTGCATCATCATTGTGTCCTAAGTAAATTTAATTATATAATGTCTCAAAATTATAAATAAAATACCATTATGTATGAAATATTTTTATATTTCTAATGAATATTTATAGTTGAATATATATTATGTATAACCCTATATTAAAAATTGTTTATTTATTAAACATTGATTTTAACTCTTTAAACACTTCTTTAGATAAAATATTAATAAATTTTCTAATGTGGACTAAAGAAGATCATATTTTATTACATTGTTTTTTTGGCTGAATTACATTAATCCAATATAATTAGAACATGTGTTAGGGTAGTTATAATATAATTTTCACCCTTAATTACCCTATTTACTTTTAACTGGGGAAAATAAAAGTCAAAAGTTACAATTCACCAAAAATTATTTAAATATCATTGAACTACACTTTACATACTGATTTCAACCGTGAATCTCATATATTTTAAAAATTCAACTCATAGAATCTGTAAAATAATTTTTTATGCAAATTTGCAAATACTCCTAGAAGGTGGGTAAAAGACGATAAAAAGTTCAATATAATTTTATACATCAAATATTATTATAAAATGACTCTAATGAATTATATTGAATATATATAGGAATTATATATATATTTTGACATAATATAAATTTAAACAAAGTAAATAATTATATAAATAAAATATCAGTTTTAAACTTTGATGTAGTTTTTTTACTATTCATAAAAAATTGATTGTTTTCAGAAAAATACCAAATAATCACCCTATGAAAATTTTGATATTATGAATTCAAAAATGAATTATATTTTTCCAAATTAAAAACATATAAGTTCCATTAATGAATTTATAATTAATTCCCATTGTCGAAACTGAACAATGTTTTCTAAAAAGTAAAAACTTATAAAAGATTGACATATTTTTCTGTCAAATTAAAATGTGAAATTACATATAATTACCTAAATTTTATTAAATGAGAAAAATATAATCTAATTATACTTCCAAACCATTAAAATTCATAATCTAACCCTATAAATAATTTTTATTAAAAGAAGTTGTTTTTAATTATAATTTATTATTTTTTAGTATTCATCAAAAATATGAATGTTATCAGAAAAGTACCAAAAATTTATTAAAAATAATTTTTTATTTCATGATTTTAAAGAAGAATTCAATTTAATTAATCTGAATATATAAATGTTTGAAATATTGGTTTTAAAAAGGGATTTTCATTAGAAGGTGGTAAAATTGCATTTTTTTGAAAAATACTTTTTTTATCTAAAAAATGAATTTGTTATTATATTATGTCTAAGAACCATGTAATATGGATTATAAAAGTATATGGAGTATATAAATTCAACATTAAGATAATACTATTCATAACTGCTTTTGAACGACTAGTTTGGTAAGTCGTGGTATGCTCAAACGCGGTGATGCATGTAGCACAAGCTATTGAATTGCTTTAAAGAAAATAAATTACTATGAAATATTGGGATGTTACATTCTTCCACACTTTTGGAAATTGCATCCTCAAAATTTTTAAATAGGGATGGGGAACTTCATTAATGTCCCAAATCAGAAAAATGGTAAATAACACTATCACATTAAAAGAATGAAAGAGACGTACAAATGAAACAAGATATAACCCATACTAGGATTCCAGGTATGAAAAATGAATATGAAAGATTAAATAGGGGTCAAATTATGATGGAGAGTGATAGAAAACATGATCAGGAGAAACATAAAAACAATAAAACCTAAAACTTATGATGGGATAAACAGTCATTAGTTTCCTAGTTAGAAAAGTAAACAGACAATGTTTTTTTTATGTTCCATTCCATAAAGATGAGAAATTTATTTATGAGATTGACAAAGATGATATATGTATATAATTTCTTTTAAAGTATAGTTTTATCCTTTAATAAAATTTTACCACAAACTCATTAATTTTAAAACGATGTGTATTCAAGATTACTTGTCCACACCTGATGTGCTAGAATCAACTTATAGATCACATAATCCTCAAAAGTTAAAATATATATTTACCTTTTATTTAGAGATTGACCAAAACCCAAATGTTTAGTGCAAGATTAGATGATCCACAAAAATGGTAATCCTTTAGAGAAATAAATGCACATCTTTATTTATAAAATTAAACAAACAATACCCAAAGGTTAATAAATTCAATTCACACAACAATTGTATTTAAAATCCTTCAATATAATCAAAACTAATATTGAAAAAAAACATAGAAGAATTTTATTATGTAGTCCTCCATGTTAAATTGTATCTCCAAAGAATATCTACTACTTTTAAAATTACATACTTAAAAGTAATTAACCTAATCAAATATTCACTATTATTGGTTAATCATTTACATAAATAAACCAAATCACTATAATTCCACAATAAAAACATAGATAAAAATCCACCATTACTCGTCAAATGAATTCCCATAGTATTATATTTTCCTTAGGTATATTGTGTTCCCAATAGAGCAAACATCTTCCAAACTATCAATTATCACTTAATCACCAAATCATTTTCATGTACTAAGGATATCGATTTTATAATACATAAGATCCCAAATAAACTTATTATTGATCAATAAAATATTTAACTAAATATAATTAGTCACACTAACCTATTACATCAGGTAGTCCAGTGGTAAGAGATAAATCCTAGTCGCACTCTAGTTGTGGGGTCGATTCGTGCTTCTTTGTCTAATGAGACATGTTTTCACCCAGTCTACATGTTTTATTTTTTTAAAAACTATATAATATAACATTCTGAAAATGAGAAATATTCTTTAGAATAACCACAAAATAATATCAACACAAATGTTATCTCATACCACACATTTTCATCCCAATATTCAATAACATGTACTTTCCTCAAATTCAAGGACAATATAAACCCAAATGGTTACTTATAACTATAATGTAAAAGATAGTTCTTCCAAAAATATCATTTTCTCATAACAAATTTCAGGGTTACACATACAAGAGAAAAGTCATCCAAAGTAATTCCTTCAAAAAATAGCACTAATAGTTTTAAACAATTTCCATCCATTTATAACCACATAGGTTCTTCCTTGACCTATAGTTTGTCTTATAGAATAGGGAATTCACTCAGGTAATGTCCCGGTCACCTACATATATGAAAAATTACTATAAATGGATTCTTAGGATCATTTTTATTTACTTCCATAGTACTCTTAATTTTTCCCAATATTTCATTACTTTATGTCCATCCTTCCCACACATAAATAGTTTCATTGTTCCTTTGAGACACTTCCCTATGTATCTCCTTCCACATTTCCTTCATGATATAAATTGAGTTTTCTTTTCTCCATGGTCTCCACTACTGGAGCTCTTATCATTCACTGTCATTCCCTTCTTTGTTGCGTCCGAGAGTTGGTTAATATATATGTTGTTGATTATATTTTTGGAAAACAGATTTTGAAATAACATGATATCTTTTACACCTATCAATAATCCATTTTATTGATAATTTCTACAAATGTTCCTAGCTTGTACATCATGTTCAATAATACTATGACTTCCTTTGAATCAAGTCATTGAATAACACAAGAAAACATAATGTCACTCATAAAATCATTTAGAGAATATCATAAAACATTATTCTCAATCTAAAACACCTTAGGATTAACATAGTTTGTTTATTATCATATTATATTCAAATCCTTCAATTATTTTTGTAATGAAAATGGGAATTATCTTAAGCATATCCCCCAAGAGTGTCGTAACCAAGAGTGCAGCAATGCCCATTGTTGTGTACCAGGATACCCCGAGTCAAGCCCAAAACTCCTTGTACGAGTTTTCACTCCTAGGTACATCTTTTCAAGAGCCGACGCAACCTAATCGTATCCAGAAAGGTATGTATATTTAGTAAAATCCTCATAATATTTACATTACAAATTTTTTTGGATGTTCTTCTAACTAATCCTAAATTTCTATCAAAGGGTTGTGTTTCACAATCAAAGTTTTTTTCTACATCTAGCTTCCAAGGTTTGTAAATAACTTCTCTTATACCAACTATAATGCCCCAAACACAGTTACCCACAGTAGGTGCATTATTACATAACATTGGCATGATCACAAGGGATCAAATCCTGAAATACCGATCACATTAGTAGCCTTGGAAGTACTAGATACATTCAAAAAATTTACACTACATCATGAAATAAAAGCATCAACATCATTTTGTTCCTATTTACCACACATATATCCTTATTTTATCCCTACAGGTCAACCATAAAATATTTCATCACATCTTGGAAAAAATAAATCATAGATAGGGGTGATATCACATGCTCAGTAAGGATAATAATATAGCGGAAACATTCATAAATAAGCATAAATATTTATGGAAATTTATAAGACTAGAACACAACCATTTTAAACATAAACTATATAATAATATGGAAAATAAAAATCAAATAATTACATTTACATAATCACATAGATATTCTAATAGTCAAATAATCACATGTAATATCAATATCCAATTTCATAATGATGGAATGCATAATTCCAGATGTCATAACCACATAGTCAAGGCCTTGTGTGAAAACTACAAATAATATTTTGTCAAGGCCCTGTTCGAAGACAATAGTTTGTCTAATGATACCTACAGATGCATCGAAGAGCTAAAGTGGTCTCCACCCATCACTTCCTAACTCCAATTCATTCCTCATATAAAAAGGCTTAAAAATTACAATAACATTCGTATTAAAAATAGTATACAAAATGTCAATAATTTATCCCTAAACCATGAATGTTATAAAAATAACACATAAAAAGTATATAAATAAAAAACCATCATTATAGTATGAATGATTTGTATCGTAATAAATGAACCTTGATTAATAATAATATCCTGCAAAGGTTGTTGACATAGTCAAAAATGATCAGTAAAAATCATTCAGATAAACATCCCATTCAGGAAAAAATTTAAAAAGTATAAAAATTTAACCAGAAGAGATTTTTGAATCAATGTTTCCCATAAAAATTTGAAACATTTACAAGTAATTTAAATTTTAAAACATTTATCCGAATAAATAAATCCATAAAACCATTTTTAAACATGGACATTAATGAGAACGATTTAGGAGAATATATTTTTAAAAAATTTATATGATATTTTGGTTATAGTTCCTAACCAAATGAGAGAAACTTGAATACAAATAATTGAGGTAATCAAAAAATTATAATATCATGGAAATAAAGGTATTAATGATATACTATGTCTATGTACAATATACACACCAAATAACAGTGAATTGGCGCATAATAACAAAGAAGTCTCAATGGAATGTATGTTGAGATGAATTCATTTATAAAGACTGTATCCTTAGGTTAAGGATAAATCCATGACATTGTTATGTGTGAAAAATATAAATACACTAAATATGATTGTATATTCAGTGTAAATAAATCAGAAGACATTCACACAAATTCTTGTAAAAATAACACCATTGACTTGGATGTTTAACACAATGAATAGAAATTGAGTGAAAATTACTCTTATCATGTTTATATCGATGTGTTGAGAATTTATCAATGTAGTTATTATGTGTATAAATATTTTATCAACACAAAGAAGAGTTTAACTTACTAAATAAGTATTTAAATAGTGATTTCACACTTAATCTTGGAGTAAAGTAATCAACGCCGTTTGCGTAGAACCGAATGAGTAGAAATTGAAATTTGAAATTCCTTTACCGATTTGGTAACATAAGAAACATACACCCCATGAAATAAGGATCATAAAATTCTGATTTAAACACCCATAAATTAAATTACATTACCCAAACAACATATCCATGGCAGCACATACACCACAAAAAAGTTAATCGTGGCAAATATATCACGAGTCTCACGGGAATAAAAGTGAGATAAAAACCCCTTAACTTGTACATTTCCTTAGTATAGGGTAGGTTAAACTCTTTTATCGTGAAAAAATAATTGTTATTAAATTTTAAAAGAATCAAATACATAAATATTATATCATATACGATAGTCTATTATTAATTTGTTAATAATATTTCAGTAGTATCATTGTTTCGGTTGTTAACTGATTTATTTTCCTTTATATGCTTAGTTATGCAAGCCATGTTTGTTATGGATATACTGTATTTGATTCATATACAGAATGATATTATTTTCATATACAATATTATTAATCATAAAATGAAAATTATTCTTGAATGATTATGATCCGGAATGAAACTCATCACGTTCGTGGAGATGATAATCCGTACGTACGCATGAGTGAAAATATCATTATATTGATAGTGAAATTGTATGAATTTGGGTGGTGTAACATATATAAGCATCATTATCATGTTTTATTTTTTATTTACAACCGTTATACTCATTATTATACCCATCCAAATGATGAAGTGTTTGAATAAAAAACTACACCACGACGTGGAGACGGTAATCCGTACGTAGGTATGTATGGTGACTTTGTTATTTATAGGATGGATAGAATAATGAATATTTTTTTACATTGTTTATAATAACATCATAGTTCATATATGGTACAATGTTCAATATTTTGGAAGGAAAACAAAAAAGAAAGAGGATGTGGAAGAAGAAATGAAGATGAATGTGTGTGGTGGAATTATTACCTCTTCCTCTCGTGTTTCCTTTTGAGTAGATCAAAATGGATTCTTAGGTTGGCATTAGGATCTAATTAAGGACTCTAGGTTAATGTGAGGGATATTGGGAGGATATTTGGTCTGGTTTTTCCCAACACAAATGGCTTTGGATGTGTGAAATTATGATAAGGGGAAGTACCCTTTTATAAGAGAGGTGAGGGTCACTTTATGAAAACCTTGAAATATTATTTTATAATAAAATAATTTTCGGTTTCTAATGGCTCAAAAATAATTTAGTTAGAATATAAGGTAGAGGTGAGTAGAAATTAACATAATTAATAAGTTTTATATAGGTTTATGTGACCATTGTATCCTTGTCTTTTAGATTTAACTCTTAGTTAAATTGTACAACTTTTACCGTGTCTTCTTGTATTCTTACACTATATGGTTAATAAGCTTACAATAAACATCCAAGATAAACTAAAGTGGTTAATTAATGATATATATAATATTATTTAATCCTTTTAGACTATCCTTATATTTTTAACAATATTATATCAACCAATAATATAGTATTTGTTTAAAACTCATTGATGTCAATTTTAACATTATTTAGTATTTTGTTTTTCTGAAAATAATAACAGAATGATTACATTGAAATAAATTTATTTAATATACTCTAACCAGTCATATTTACCTATAATATTACTTTAATTGATTAAAAGTCTCATATTACATTTATTTGGATATTTATAATATCAATTATTTTAATCATCAATTAATAATGTAATTACTGCATTATCATTGTGTCCAAAATAAATTTAATTATTTAATGCCTAAAAATTATAAATAAAATACTATTATTTAGGAAATATTTTTATCTTTATAATGAATATTTATTGTCGAATTAATCTTATGCATAACCCTATATTAAAATTTTTTTAGTTATTAAACATTGAATTTAACTCTTTTAACTCTTTTTTAAATAAAATAATAATAAATGTCTAAATCTAATCCACATTGACCCAAGAGGATCATATATTATTTTGAAGGATGTTTTTTTTCTAATTTCACTTATCCAATAAAATTAGGACATGTTTTATGTAAATTATAATATCATTTTTACCCTTAATTACCCTATTAACTTTTAACCATGGTAAATAAAAGTCAAATGTTTCTATTCACCACAAATTATTTTCATCTTATTGAACCACATTTTAATTACTCATGTCAAATATGTCTCTAAGATTTTTGACATTCCACTCACAAAAGCGATTAAATTATTATTTATGAAAATTTTCAAATCCTTCAAGATGGTGGGTAAAAGACGATGAATATTTAAATAAAATATTATACATCTAATTTTGTTAAAAGATTACTACAATGAATTAAAATGAACTTATATAGGTATTATATATCTATTTTTACTTAAAATAAATTCAAATAATGTAAATAATTATTTTAATAAAATGTCGGTTTTAAACTATAACGTAGTGTTTTTCACTATTCATCAAAAATTGAATGTTTTCAAAAAAATACCTAATATTCACCCTACAATAATTATGATATTCGAAATTCAAAAATGATTTTTATTTTACCAAATTAAAACCCTAGAAGTTTTAGTAATTAATTTAAAATTAATTCCCATTGTCGAAACCAAAAAGCGGGTTTTTAAAAAGTAAAAACTATCAAAACATTGACATGTGTTTATGTCAAATTTAAATGTCAAATTACTTATAATAACCTACATTGTATTAAATGATAAAAATAAAATCTAATTATAATTCCAAACCATTCAAATGAATAATCTAACAATGTAAATGTTTTTGATTAAAAAAAAAATTCAATTGAAATTTATTATTTTTCAGTTTTCATCAAAATATGAAAGATATCAGAAAAGTACCAAAAATTTCTTCAAAGTAACTTTTTGTGTCTTAATTATAAATAGAAATAAAATAAAATAAAATTTAATAAATAAAAGTGTCATATATTGTTTTTAAAAAGTGTTTTCCTTTAGAAGGTGAAAAAATTACATTTTTTGAAAAATAATTCTTTTATCTGAAAAATGAATTTGATCTTATATTATGTCTAAGAAACACATAATATTAATTTTAAATTATATGGAGTAATAAAATTCTTATTTCAGTTAATAAAATTCATAACTGCTTTTGAACGACTAATTCGGTAAGTCACAGTGCGCTCAAACTCGATGTTTCGTGTAGAACAAGCTATTAAATTACATTAATGAAAATTACTTACTATGAAATTATAGGGTGTTACATTTATGACCTTTTTAAAAAATTGATGTAAGAATGTTTTTTTAACTTATACAGTTAGTGTGGCTATTTTCTGTCAATATAATATCGTCGAAACATCCCTTTCAATATTATAAAAATATTTTCAAAATAAATTTTCTCTATTATAAATATGTTACAAAAAAATGATTTCAAAATAGAAAGATATATTTCATTCAAATAGTTTTGATTTTGTCTATGTCAATATCCTTTGATAGATTTTACACTAGTTTGATGTTGATTTAATATGATACAATATTGCATATTGTATTGATGGTTTTGAGATATGTTTTACTATGGATGTGTTATTTTTATTATATTAATGGTTTATAGTTAATGTATTAAAATTTCGTATTATAGTTTTAATATCAATGTTTATGTTATTTTTCAACAATTTCTTTTGATGAATTCTTTGGACATAGTATGTCACGGGTGGAGACCGCTATAGCTTCTCGATGGATCAGCAGGTCTCATGAGAGAAACTAGTGTATTGGCACAAGTGCTTTACAAAATATTATTTGTAGTCTTGGGACGAGGCCTTGAATATATTTTTATGATGTCTGGCATAATGCATTCCATCATTATGAAATTGGATATTGATATTAAATGTGATTATTCGACTATTATAATATCCATGTTATTAAGTAAATGGAATTATTTTATTTATCAATTACATATTATTCTAATGTTTATTTTTAAAATACATTTGTTTTAGTCTTATAAATTGCTTTAATGTTTATTCTTTTTATGATAGTTTTTGTTATATTGTTATCCTTACTGAGAATATGAGCTCACCCATTTCTACTTTTTTATTTTTCCTAGGATGCCATGAAGTATATTATGACTAACCCACATAGATAGTCTAATAGAGATGAATGTGTTCAAAGGAGAGACAATGGTATTGTTTTTAATTTCATAATGTAATGTAAAACTTATGTATGTATACATTACATCCATAGCTATTAAACTGATTCCTATGTTGGGATTTGATTCCTTCTGATCATGCCAATGTTATGTAATAACGCACCAACTCTGGGAAGCTAGGGTCGGGGAGTTACATAGGGCATTGGCTCGAATTAATCCAATGATCTTTACTCTTGGAATAGTGGACTACAGGCCGAGTGCAGGTCTTAAACACCCTTCCCTCTTCCAGATTAATAAGATTATTTAAATCCCATTGGGAAAAAATAGCATGATGACTCTCTCTTCCATATTCTATGAATCTCTCGGTTCCCCATAGGTAGTATCCATGTTTATTCACACACACTTTTAACATGTGGGATGTTTTTTTAATTCCATCATGGGATTTATTTGTATATTTTCCCATATTAACCTCAATATTCAAATTTTTATCTCTTGTCCCATGAGATAAGTGAGACACTTAGATCTCCATTTAAATCTTAAGAGTATAGTGGATAATCTCATCATTGTTCTAAAAGTATAAAATTGTCAATGCTTTTTGTAGACTCTAATTTCTCACAATGAAGAAGTGATCCACCTATATTTTTGTGTCCATGATAAATTTATAGGTCTATTGTGAAGTCTTTGTAATATATATCTTTTATGCAATAATTGCTTCATCCTCCCTTTTCTTCAATCCGAGGAACACCCTTTCAATCATAAGAGGTAGTGATCTGGGAAACAATTTAAATACAATTTTCATTAATAATTTCCTATCAATGGAATAAATTTCATTAATAGACATGATTTTATTATTAGTACCCACCACTAATTTACTTCCCCATTAAAAAATTGACCACAATTTTGAATTTTTCTTCATCTAAACATTGAAGAATATAAAATTTAATATCAATAAAGTTAATCCATTGTTCCGTGAAACGGGGATAGAAAGACATCTATTATCTATACTAAACATCCTTTCTTATATCTGTCGTGTCACCAAAATACGTGGCCACGTCACCCAAATTTTCAATTCCTCTAGCATTACACAATGCCGCTTGCACTTTTCTATGTATAATCCTCTAGATCCCACTAGAAATTTTCCTCGCCTCATCCTCTCTTCCCGCAAAGAATGGGTTTCTATAACCTCACGACATCTGAATTATCCTCCTTTCTCGATGATCTACTCCTTTAGTATACCAAATCTCCTTCATTTTAGAAGCCCAACTCCCACAACTCCTTAGATCCTCTCTTCCCCAACACACATCTTATGGCCAACATCTTCTCCTTTCTCAATGAACCACTCCTGAGTATACTAAATCTATTTCATTTGAACACCAGGCTCCCACAACTCCCCAGAGACTCTATTACCCAAAAAATATCTAGCGTCCAACCTCTAACAATGTTTATTCATCCAAACCCTTCAGAAAACATGTCTCTCAAACCGGGGATGAAGCCCTCCACCATGCAGAGGATTTCCATGAGTCGCATCCTAAATCTGGTATCCTCCTACATTTTTCTTTGTTACTCGGATTCCCATCAGTTCAGTTCATTTATAAAAAATAACTTTTATATGGACAAACTTATTGAGTATCCCCTTTATTTTTTCTAAAACCCCTAATTATCGTTACTCTTACATCGATTAGATCAAACGATAGGGCTATATTATTTTGTTCCTTATAGGTATAACATGATACATTAATCAATTCCCTTAAGGATCATTCATCGACTTCCCTGATCTAGATACCATTGATTAATTATAGATTTTCCATCCTCGTGGGTGCATTCCACTAATTTTGTGCTTCACTTTCTCTCAGTCGGATACGACATTCAGTTAGTGAATTTTTTATTCACCTGTTTGCTTCTTTAGGATCGACTATTCTTTGATTTAGTAAATTATAACCACTTGCAGTACATCATAGTCTGATAATTTTTTGGTTGTGTAATTTTATCTTTTCTCATTTAATATATTTATTCCTTTTTAGATTGATGGTTTCTCAAATACTTATTGAAATGCCAGTTATTTATGAAAAAATTGGAGTTTTGTAATCATTTGAAGTAAACTTTTTTTTAAAAAAAATTAGCTTTATAATTTTATTTGTATTCTTCAGTACAGGAGTGCTTCAATTTTCTTTCTTAATATTGTAAACTATACAAAGAATCCAAATATTCTATTCAGATTTCGACTATAACATATTCAATATCGTTTTTTATTATTACTTAATAACACTACTCTGATATGTTTTCCATGCTTAATATATATTTAAGACACATTTTTCTTGTATGACATCTTTTGAAGAAAAGTCAATATGATATTATTTTAATTTATAAAAACAAATTTAACTGCATTTTAGAGTTTTAAAATAACTAAACCCATCTTGAAGACATTAAATATAAATTTTATACGTCATAAATTATGAAAACTACATTATATATTTCTACAGAAAAAAATTGAAGCTGTTGGAGTGGGATAAATCATTATTAATTTTGTTTATAAAATTCAAATTCATTGTCTGTTGATTAATACCCAATATATATTCACTCGTACCTTTTTTATGTGAAGCATTTGTTTCAAGGATTTTCCGAGACCAAATGGATTATTTGAAACAAACTCGAATCACTTTATTTTTGGTTACTTGTATGAACGATGAGTTTCCCTTTAAAAATTTATTTCTAGATTTGTTTATTATATTCTATACCCTTTCTCGCTGAGTTCTATTAAAAAGAATTACATCTGTTTCTGTGGGAGATATATTATAAAGAGTTCCTAATCGATGATCATTTTTCATTAATATTATTTCCCTATATTAGAATTATTATTACTACTGTCCACTTACAATTTCATTATTTATTTGAAATATATTCACCAGCAATGAAACTGTTTCTATGGGCCTTCATTAAACAGAAATTCGATGAAAATGTGTGAATTATACCACTGAATGAAGGTTATTTTTGTTTCATTAGAATTCTTAAATATTATTAATTATCACTCAATTCATTGATTCTGAATTCTTTGTCAAACACCATTGTTAATTGTGCATTATATAGATTTGGACATTTATTAAATAATCCACACAAAAACTGAAAATATTTATTTTAAAAGATTTTGAATGATGTTTTTAAATTTTTTGATTCCAAAACATTATACAGTCATTCTGTTTGTTTGGCGGAGGTCTTCATTTTCAGTCAGTTTTGTTACTTAGTTTCTTCCCCCTTCAATAGTTTTATGCATAGTCATGATCCTTTTCATTCCTCATTGATATGTTCTAAAGTTTCACCGACAATGTTTTCTCTTCCATCATAATGATTTTCATGTGAAGTTGTGTTTTTTAAATTTTCAATGCACATTTAAGTGACATTAATGTTACTTTTATTTACTGATTATAATTTTACTGACTAATATGTTTTGAACATGTTTTTCCAAACCTTTACCAGGTAGTATTTTTAGATGATGATATTTTGATTCAGCAAGATTTTTCTTTGTTATGGGATATTGATCTTAGTGGAAATGTAAATGGAGCTGTAAAAATATAAAAACATGTAGATAAGTGGGTGATGTATATGTGATTCGGTACATACTTCAATTATTCACATCCTCACATAGAAAATAACATAATTCCTAATGAATGCGCATGGGTTTATGGAATGGTTGTCTTCAATTTAAATGAATATAGAATGAAAAATATATAGGTGCACATCACTTATTGATCAAGGAGGATTGATCCTGGTGTATTTTTACCAACTCATTCT
Organism: Viscum album; assembly: GCA_963277665.1. Taxonomy (NCBI): domain Eukaryota; kingdom Viridiplantae; phylum Streptophyta; class Magnoliopsida; order Santalales; family Viscaceae; genus Viscum; species Viscum album. The sequence continues at coordinate 142,584,776 of OY728123.1, read as the reverse complement.
TCATGTGGATTTGATTTCTGGATGAGGACTGAAAAATTTAATATTGTTCAGAACTGAAGGGGTTTATTATACAGTGATAGTCAAGTAGTTCTTGAGTTTCACTGGATAGTACATCAATATGAATTATGTGGGAAGGTATCAGTTGTGTTGGTTGTTTTTCCAATGCATAATGTTCATTTTCTAATGTATTTTTTTATCACGCATGGTTTTATTTTTTTTCAAAATTTCCTTCTTGTATATCCTTAGGTTTTTTACTGAATAATATGTTTTGAACATATTTTTCCAATCCTTGACAACGTAGTATTTTTAGATGATGATGTTCCGATTCAGTGGGATTTGACTATTTTATGAGATATTGATCTTAGTGGAAATGTCAATGGAGATGTAAAAATATGAAAACGTAAAGATAAGTGGGTGATGGCTAAGTTATTTTGTACATAATTCAATTATTCTCATCCTCACATAGAAAATAACAAAATTCTGAATGAACGTGCACAAGTTTATGGAATTATTGACTTCAAATTACATGAATATATGAGGACAAAAATAATGTACACATCATTTATTGATCAAAGAGGATTGATCCTGGTGTTTTTTACCAACTCATTATTCATGAGGATTTGATTTATGGATTATGACTGAACAATTTAATATTGTTCAGAAATCAAGGGGTTTATTATACAGTGATTGTCATGCACTTCTTTAAATTGATTGGATAGTACTTCAGTATGACTTATATGGGCTGGTATGAGTTTTTGTGGTTGTTTTTTCCAATGTATAAATGTTCATTTTATAATTTATTTTTTCATCATGCTTGGTTTTCTTTTTTATTTTCAAAATTTCATGCTAATATTTCCTTTGGTTTTTGTATTCCAAGTTTTCTATTTTATAGGAATTTAAATAAAACTACTTATCTTTGTAAATTTCTTACTATCTTTGTTATTTTCAGAAATTATTTTTGTTGTTTGAATGCTGGTAATATTATGCGAGAATAAATTGAGCTTGCTGAACATGTTTGGTAAGACTAGTTTAACCATGTTTTTAATAATTTTAATGAAATTCCTTATCGTTGAAAATTTCTAACTATCATGGTTATTTTCAGTAATGATTTTTATATTGTAAAGGTGGTAATTTTATAAATTCATAAATTGAACTAGATGTACATGTTTGTTAAGACCAGTTTTTCTAGTTTTTAAGCATTTTTATGAAATTTATTATCTTTATAAATTTCTAAATATTCTGGTTATTTTCATTAAAAATTTCTGAGATTTTAAAGGTGTTTATTTTATGCTGGGTTAAATTGAACTTGCTAATATTGTGTCGTAAACCCAGTTTTTCATATTTTAAGCTTTATAATGAAATTTATTATCCATGAAAATTTAAAATATCATGGTTATTTTCTATAAGAATTTGTTTAGATGTGAAACATGATCATTTTATGCTACCTTATACTGCACTTTCTTAACATGTTTGGAAATACAATTTTTCTTGTATTGAATTATTTTAATGAAATTTCTTATCTTTGTAAATTTATAACTATCTCGATTGTTTTATTTAATAATTTTTAGATTTAAAGGGTTTTCATTCGTTATTGTTAGATATTTTCCACCATTTTTGAAATATTGTTGGACCAATGTCCTCTTTTTTAACTGCGATCATTTTATTCTGTTTTTTTATTTATTAGTTTCTTTTAGAAAAAATGGTCTCAAATTTGTTTTTTGTCTTGATTGATTTTTGTTATGTGGAATCATTCAGAAACTTACATACACCACCGTGGTAATGATGAAAGACTTATGTGGTACCACAACATGGTATATCATTCAGATCACTACAATACTTTCATGTATAAACAACATTAATTGAAAATGAACACTAGATATATGTATCTTATAATGGAAAAATAATAAATAAATGTGATTCAAATGAACAAATCATGATAATAAACATTATTGAACATTTGGTAATTGGAAAAAGATTTATTTTTTCTTTGACTTTGATCATGGATTATGAAAGTTATCAAATTGGTTTTGCTGAAAGGGATTGATGACAGGTTTTTATTAACAGATATTTTACCAAATTATTATCCTTAGGAGGAAATTCATGGGACTGATTTTTTCACTCACAACTCCTTTCATGTGTTCATTACTATTTGGACAGAAATGGAGTAACCTTCAGATGATATTGGAATTCATTTCATTGATCATATTTTTCTTTAGATAATATTTGAATTCCTGTTAGTCATTTTATATCTTTTCACTTTCAACTTCTGTGGCCAGATTCTATATGATAATTTTAAAATAAATTTTTTTAGTGTGGTTAGTTTTAGGTTATGTGATGCCACAAATTTTGTCCTCTTTTGGTTCTACACATTGATATCCATTACAATACCTTCATATAGAATAAATTGTTTTGAAATATTATAAATATCTATGATGGATATGTACTCTATTTCGGTGTTGTTTTGATTGTATTTATCATGGAGTTTTATCTTCTATTTTTATTGGTTTTTTTTTCTGAAATTGATTTCACAGAATTCATGTCATTGGGATTATATGAGGTAATTAAATTGAAAGTGCTGCTATGTTATTGATATTTATTTTTCATTGTGCACTTTTGATCTAGGGATATCACATCCCAGGATGTTTAGGAGTAACCTATAATAGGGACTCTGGAATTACTACAACAAATAAAAATCTATAATTTAATCAGGTAGATATTTTTTCCCATCATTGTCTTAATTTTCATTAAATCATTTGTGTAGAAATATTGATTGTTTCTAGTTCCATTTATAAATTATATGATTAAAACAAAATCCATATTTTCTAATCATTTGGTAATTCTTAAACATCATATTTTATATTCAATTATTAAATTTCATCATTTTTTAGGGAAGTTATTAATAGAAGTCATTTGTTCATGTAAAAAAATATATTGACAAAGTTTGACGTAGATGACATGGTTCAAAGAATTGTTCAAACATCTAAAAAATCTACAGAAACAACAATCCATGAACTGCATCAACGTTTAAAGGATATATACAAAACAACAGACAAAATTGACTGAAATTGGGATATTTTTCCACATAAATGGAAATAACTTACAGAATCTAATATTTTATAAACACCATCTATATATTTACATCCAATCCTAATTACACCATTATTAAAGACTACAATAAACTATGTACTAACACGTTTAAGAATCAAATGGACTATTTAGGATGAGTACAACCTGTAAAGAAAATTGATTTTCCATTTACTATTTTATCAACTATATGTAACTGCTGCAGGAAATCTTATTACTCTAAACTAACATATAGCATTTCTAATCCACTACAGAAACCTATCACGTCATTACTAGGACGATATAACCAAAACAACATGATGAAGACATTTAGACTCTAAAGGGGACACTAATTGCTGTTAAAAACAATTGTTAATGTCTTCTTTTAAAACCAACTCTTTTCAGATGTAACCTTTTCTGAAACATGAAGTTCTATTTTGTTATTTTTAAAACATAATCCCTATATCAAAATGGGTTTATCAGTCTATATGTTTTATTTATTTTGTTTCCTCTTATTATATTAAATTTATGTTACTTATGGTTTACTATTTCTATTTGTTGAGAATAAATTTTCAATCCTGTTCCAATATAATTTATGGTTTCTACTGTTGTGTTAAGTCTAAAAACAATATCATGACATGTTTTATTCCATAATATTCATTATCCTTCACTAATATCCGTCCCTCCAAAATCAGTATTTACATTTTATATTTCCTTTTGTTATTCATGAATTTTATTGGGGTGTCTACAATCAATCGACTCCTATACCATTATAGTGTACAATACTTGTGAATAAAATTTTATAAACATTACTATTATTGGGTAAGTTTTACAAATAGTATTCTCTTTACAATTAAAAACAATTGATCCAATATGTCAGGCATACGCATGGGTGTGTACTAGTAATAAATATAGGAGTCTGTTTGTCAAATAAATGATTCTACCAAAAAATTATATTTCTTAGGAGATAGAAAGAATTCGGTATGATTCATGTTATTATTCATAACATGGGCCAATGGAGCTCATATTGTCATGATGTTAGGGTCTCCTCTTCTCATCAGATTTGGAATCTCATTAGAGAAATCATCACATTGCATATCAAATTTTTTTCCTATGTTCTCCTATTTACTATAATTAAAATAGAAAAATAAATAAAATACAATTAGGGTTCAAGAATACATAGAAATAATTCTTATAAAAAAGAAACATTGATCATATAATGATAAACTTATAAATAAGGATAGTATCCTAACATTCCAATACCTATGTTCCAATATAGGATATAAATATCCACATCATTCCCAATAAATTATCTTTGAACTAATATCCAAAAACCACAATACCATTCTTTGTTACCCACTATAACAATCCTTTCCTTTTCAAAATATGATTTCATGATTTTTTGTAAATATAAAACAAATACAAACCAAGGATTATAAAGTATAGCGTCTTCAGAAGTTTAGGTGAAAAATTAGTAAACATGAAACCAATATATAACATCATTACATAATCATATCCTTACATAATTCTATATCCTCCTGGTAAATAGGAGTACCTTGGAAAAACATAGATAAAAGGTATGAGCTAAAACACTCAGTAATGGAATAAACATTAGAATAAAGAATAGTATATGGGTTTGAATGAATAAAATAATGACATAAAAAAGGAATGTCACATGAATAATAATATGGAAGAATAGAACATAGAAGATGGAATCATATGATCATGTAAATAGGGGAATTTTTTAGTAACATATAACATGACATAAACATGATTCATGGTTAACTTCCAATACAATATCACAAGGATGAAAAAGTACAACATTGGATTAGGTTTATTACATGATCGGATACAAAACATAACGCATGGCTAAACATTACCAAAAAAATTGGAGCACTATCTAGACACACCCATCATAGCATGTTCATTCATATGTGTTCCACATGAAGAATCAAACATATTTTATAGTGATAAGGGTACTCAGGAAATAAATGGGTATTATAATCATTCCATAATGCCCAACCAATAATCTTATTACAATGGTGTACAAAGAAGAATTAATTAAAATTATATTTAGACTTTAATAAATTATATAGACATATTTCATGATAAATTTTGTCCAAATGAACTGAAAATATGTAAAATTATTTCATAAGAAACATTATATGTGAGCCACTTTTGTTGGGGTTTGAGGAAAAATATTAAAGAGTATTTAATGAAGGCAAAAGAATAATAGTTTTTATAAAATCAGAGATGATATAAGGTAGTTTTTAATGATAAAATGATTGATTATATAAAATTAATGGATGCCTAATATATATTATGGAGTTTAGATTAAAATGGGAATGATATTGAGACATTCCCTTTAATTGGGCATTCTTAATGGGATGAATTAATATGGGAACCTTATAAAACATATACTTACCCATCCAAAAATGATGAATTTAGATTTGAACATATGTTTGGAACCTTAATATAGAATATAATATTATTAAATTCAAATAATTAATATATACATTATGGTAAATAGAGAAGAATAATTACTAGAATGGAGGAAATGGAGGTTCGGAGAGGTCCATTACCTTATGTCTGAATGTGTTCATCACATGTACTAATGCCCACGATAAAAAAAATTTATTAGACAAATAATTAATTAATATCATACTACACAAATATTCTATTTATTATAATTTTATTGATTTCAATTATGGTAATTCCTATTAGTTATAATGCTTAATTTTTTCATTCTGGGAGCATTTGTTTCATGGTTGGTTTAATTGTTTATAATAATGGAAGATCGTGTAAAATAGAAGAAAAAATATTTAAGTGGAACTAAATTGTGTTATTATACATCAATAATCTTGAGTGATCCTATATATCATTATGTTATCAGATATGATAATGATTCATTATATACAATGTTAATGAAAAATGATTAGCTTGATTTCACATTTTTTTATCATCACAATCTAGTTTTCATTTTTTATTTAATATTATTTGTGAATATAAATTACATAAAATGAATTAATATATAATATACATATTTAAATATTATTTAACAGTAATAAATGTTTTATTACTATCCATTAATGTGTTAATTGATGAAAACCCTCATTATCCATGAATTCTAAGATTAGACATTGTACAGACAATTTTTTATGTTTTTGAATAAAAGGAGAAGAGAAGAGATTAGATTATGGGTATTCCATTAACATAAAATAATTATATTTTATATACTATATTGGAGTTATAATTTCACTTTTTAGAGTGGAGGTATGTGGAGGACAATAAAACAATAAAATAAAAATACAAAGAAGTGGGATTTTACAACTTGAATGTCGTCTCCTTGAGACCGTACTTAAGGAACTTGGAATTGGAATTATTTGTGATACCCCAAATATTAAGACATGGGTAATAGTATTTGGAGATGAATTTGGTGTAATTTAAACAATATTAACTAATTGTAATGTTTGAGGAGAAGATGTGGTGAGGGGTTGTTGTAATAAAGGAAATAGAGGGATGTTTTTTTATTTTATTCCTTTGATTGATATTATTTGTACAAAAAATAAATAATGTTGATCCACATAATGAAATAAATATAACAATTTAGAATATTTAGAATAATTGGGTTTTCATTTCATCCATACATCTTCTATGCCAAAATAATTCTTGTATTTTTTAAATATAATAAATCACCCTTTTTTAACTATTCACAAAAAAATAATCTATTTTATGGAAATCCCAAAAATTGAACCGAGCCATTTATTTTTGTGTATATTTAAAAATTGGAATCAATTTGTTGAAAATATTTTTATAAATATGATGAATTAAATATTTAATTAAAATCATAATTTATTCAGAAAATAAGAATTTTAATATTATAACATATTTTTTGACACATTAAAAAATTAATTAATGTCCCATCATATTATTTTATAATTATTATAAAACATTATTTGATTTTAGAAATTTATTTTAGAAAAATAAAATTCCATTTAAATCATTTTATAAATTATGAAATTTTTAATAACATTTATGTTTCAATGAAATTCCAATACCTAATTTATCCCATTTAAAATATTTATTTACTTATTCTGTGATATAAATATATAATATTTTCATTTATATGATACATAAATGTTACTCAGACATTAATAGGTGTGGTTACTAATCTAAAAACTATAGTACTATTCCTAATGGTAATATTTCTATTCTAGTAGTCATGATATTATTCCAACATCCGTATTTTTAACGGTCATAAGGATTTACTAATTCATATAAATACCTCAGAATACATTCATAAGTCACTTATATTATCTATAATGATTATATATATATTCATATTATATATATATATATTTTATTATTATCATTATAATCTATTTCAACAACATTTTTTGTGATTGCAGCTGTTGTAGTGTATTGAGAAGATCCAACTTTTCATATTCTTAATATATTTTTACTATTTATTTTTCCACTAAAATATATATAATTATTATTATTTTATATGATTACTATATTATTATGAATTGTTAAAAATAATTTTTTTATTGGGTTCCCTATGTGATGTATGTTCTTTATGATATAATTATAAGAAGGAAACTTTTATAGATATAATTTGGGGTGGTATCAAGCATTATTTATAAAGGATTACTTTTCAATAACATAATAAGTAACTTATTAAAAAATTTATTATTTCAATCTATATATATTCTTAACAAAAAAAATTTATGCCCGTGCAAATTTATTATTTCTTACACAAAAATTATTTATCTTTCCACTACTCGGTATGATTCTTATATTTTTTATCATCATTAATGGATATTTTTGGATATTTTTTATTAATATTTTATAGAAATATTATTTATCTATGGAATACAATAAAAACATTCATTTAAAACCTCAAATAATTTCACTTTATGTCTAATCTAGTTAGTGGGATAAATGATTTTAGTACAACTAAAAAGAAAACTTATGTGGGGAACCCAATAGAATTTTTCATTTAGGTTTTTCTCAACCATGAGTGGATATTAGTGGATACTATTTAGAATTTAATTATGTTTTTCTAAATTATTTTGAGAAGTGTTATTCTATTTTTTGATGTTTGAGGAAATTTTCTATATGCTCTAGAATTCTAGTTTAAGAATGAAATTGATAAGGTTTTTAGATTTCTTATATGTGTATGATATCCATATGTAGTTGAGTAAAAGATATCATTAAAGTCACATGTTCATATTATTATACACATAAGAATCATGAATTTTATGATATGTTTTAGTTTAGTTAAGGTGGAGATAAAAATGAAAACCGAATGAAAGGTATATATGAATTATAGTAACAAGTATGACTTATAAATCTTATATTGACATTAGAATTTTTTTTTCATATCTTATGTATGCTTTTATAATAATTGAGAGGATCATGATAAGTGGAAAATTGGAAAATGAAAATATCCTTAGTCAACTAAATGTTATGAACATCCTTCTTTTCATGGATCTACTATCTAAAAACTGAATCGGGAAAGAGTGATACATACGAATAATTTTAATATGGGAGTGTTAAATGATAGACATTTTATATGTACAAATTAATTTATATATGAGAGAATATTGAAATGAAATATGAACACTATGATATATAATAACACATATTTTATGTATCTTATGAAATAACTAACTAAATGTCAAGTTACATATAAATATGATGATTCTTAGTTGTATGTCAAATCATAAAAATACACAATATTTTGTGAAATGTTTTTGCATAATCCCTGAATCATGGAATATTTATTTAATGGATCACTATATATTTATTGGAATTTGAAATTCAAATATTTTAAATTCATTATCTTGATCAAAATAGATAGATTTTTTATTTTCATTGTTTCAAATTAATATACGAGTTAAAATCAAGGAGGAACAACCATAAATATTTATTGAAATAATATTCACCTGAGTTTGTGAATATAATTCGAAAAAAGAATAAGGAAGAGATATTATTTAGAACTATGAAATTGTTATTAAGACTCTAGGAAGATGGAAAACTATTATATCAAATAAATAGGAATGAAAATGATATAGAAATGTGATACACATAATTTGATCAAATATGTCAGGGGAAGTGATCCAATAACTAATCATGTATAAGTTTGTTATTATGTTGGAAGAAAATTGTGACTTCTTTTCATTTTCTCATGCATGAATTTCTCATTTTTAATTGCTGAGGATGAAACTATATTTGTATTCAACTTTATTAATGATATTCTAGAAGACAAAAACCAATCTTTAAGAATAAGATGTCAATTTTTTTATTAAAAATCCATTGTTATTCTAAAGATATTTTCCATAAAATGTAAATAATAAAGATTTAATGATATGATTTTTCTAAATAATTATTTACTTTTTTATTTGTAAATGGATGAACCCTACCCTGGTAAGTTTGGGATACTTATCCATCCTCATGTATGTGTTTTATTCCCTTGTGATGAAAAAAGGTAAATTGTGTTATAATTTGTGTATTTGTTGAAAAACCACAAAAACTATTCTATATCATTATTAGATCTATACTATTTAAAAAATAACATGTAATTTTCAGTTTTATTATTTTTTATATAGGTTAAGAAGAGGTTAAAATAGAGTGGATCATGACCCAAAAAATTAAAATAATATAATTTATAAAATAAATTCAAAAATATTATATCACTTATTCTACCCCCACCCTTCCTTGGTATATAGATTTAACTGGGATATTTAATTGGTATCATTTATTATCATGTTCTCTCTAGGATCCTAAAATTTATAATATTTTTTTATTGTGAACATTAATTCATTCAATAGTATAGGTGTTTAGATATCAATTGGAATGAAAATTCTTGGCTAAAATAAAAAAATTTCTCCCAATATGTTATCAAATTGACATGAGGATATTAATTTTTTGATGATGAGTTTTTCACCATTGACTATAGATTATCCCAGAATATTTTTAGATAATATAATCCTAGAGGTAGTTGAATATTACAAAAAAAAATATTTAAACTTTTTAAATAATGTATAGAAAAATAAATGTGACTCAAAATAACTAAATAAATTATTTATGATCCTGAGAACTTGTATGAAGATAATGTTATTATTAATTAAGACGAAATAAATATATATAGAGATATATTTAATATTATAAAAATAGTTAATAAAGAGACAATTGTTGACTATTTCTCTATGGTGAATGAAATAATGAGCCCCATACTGGGACTTAGAGATACCTTTGGAGACTCAATAATAGTAAAGAGGTTAATATAAAATATTCTAGGTATGTTGGACCCATATATTTCTACCCAATATGGAAATTAATACTTATATAATGAATAATTTTATATAAAAACATCTCAATTAAGTGATTAAGATGGATTCTATTCTAAAAAAGGCTATGTAGGAAATGACATTGAAATCCATAAATAATCTCAACATAAAGTAGGAGGAATCTATTCCATCTAGTAAATCAAAATATGATAAGGAATGTGATAAAAAACACAACAGGATATTGTCCCTTATATATAAGAAAATGGTAAAGGAAATGGTAATGTACAAAGAAAAACAAACAATTCGATTTTTTATATGTTTCACAAGTGGAGAATTTTTTAATAATTTACGAACAACAAAAAGTGTGAAACATGAAGATTAAAAGGATTGTGAAACGTCTCAAATAAATAAAACCATAATTCATAATAATGTAACCATCAATATTGGTGAGAGTAGGATAAAATTTTAAATATGAAAAATGTGGTGTTTGTTCAGTAAGGAATAATATTACTACTCTACCTTAGGTTGTTGGTATAGGGAAAATTGTTTGGGAAAATTAATAAAAACAAAGACCATGTTGAAAAAAACTAATAATATCAAGATGTTAGAAATACAGAAGAGATAATTATACTACACAGAGGTTAAAAGATGATCTTCATGTGTTTCATATGAGTAATGAAAAAAATAAGGAAATGAAATCCTTGTAGAATGGAGATTTCAATACGATAAATGAATAATATTAATTAAAAGGTATATAAAATTATTATTTTTATGAAATAATTCATCTTAGAGTAAAACATGTTGATGGAGTGATTATGGTGGAAGAGTTTGAGAAGAAATTTTTTGTTAAAAATGAAACATTGACCATGATAGAGTCAAGGATTCACATGTAATTCAAAAATCCTGGAAAATAATTAATTAATATGGTGAGGTTTTTTACATAAAGGTAGAATCAACTAAATGATTTGTGATGTTTGATGTAAAATAATTGGCAAATGATACATCTGTTTCTATAAAAATTGTATATTTATTTCATTTATTAGTTCAGGTATGAAAATATAATTTAGTCAAACCTAGGTTGGGAATAATTCTAAAAAATTCACTAATATAACGTAGTGAGATCAAATCATCTCTATAAAAACAAACTATCCCACAAAATAATACCTAATGTAGGCAATAAAACTGAAAAGACACTAAGTATGACTTCAAAGGTAGACTTAATTTTTTCCAAAAAGTGGTGGTTTCAAATCATATTTCATATTTTATAAAGTATTTAGTAATAAATATTATGTTTTATTCTAAAATGTTTTGTAATTATTTAGTCAATGGATGTATAAATCATGGGGGTTCAGTATAGGACATTAGAGGAGAAATTTTTAGAAGTGAAATATGTCAAAATAAACGAATCTTATTTTCCCTTCTAAAATAGATTTTATCATTTTAAGGAATTTTTATGATGGTGTAACCATAAAGGTCACTATGTTTAGGAAAATATCAGTCTTCCTTTTAAGAAAATTTATTTTTGATAAAAATAAGATTCGTTAATGAAATAAGATAATAATGTAGATTTTTGTGGATGTGCATTTCAAAGATAATAAGATCAGAGGTACATGGATTCATGATAATGGATATTAATCACATATGACTAGATATATCAAGATAATGACTATTATTGAAGATAAAAATGGTGTATTTATTATCTTTTAGAAACTATTTATCTGTGAATATTTTGTAGGAGTAGCTTCAGCATGAACCCGAAAAATGACATTTAAATATCTGTTTGTTTGTTGATAGGGTCAAAAACAACATGAAAAGTGTGTGTTAGATTTTTTTCATGTATTTAATGAATTTATCATAAAATTAAATAAATTATTCATTAATAGAATAAAATATTAAAGTATAATTTAAAAGGATAAATGAACAACTGGGAAGTTATTTTAGAATGGTGACCTAAGAAATTCATGCTTCCCATTATTAAGAAAGAGAAAATCATTTCAATAAAATATTGGAAATATTGGTTATAAAATATTTAGAGAAGTATAAAGAGAATAATTTCATGATATATCTTCACTAATGTAGTATTGATAATGTTTTTTTTTCATCCAATTAAAAGGTACATATAATACATAGATGAAATAAAAGTTTGGAATTCAAATCAATTAGGCCAATTTAATTAATCTATTAGGATTTATAAAGACCAATGAGAAACTAATGTAGTAAATGTGACATAAAACATATCACATTTTTTTATAATTTTAAAATAATTAACATTGTTGTACTCATAAAACATATGTCAAAGTGAGTAGATATGATTAAAAAATATAGAAGGTATGCAGATGAAATTGTGTCATTCATAACAAAAACAATTAAGAAAAAAATATAGAAGTCAGTTTATTAGGAAATAAATTGAGTCATATCATTCTAAAATTGTAATTATGAAGTAATACATTACTCCATCCACTCATATCATTAATGGTGTTACTAAGCGACTGAATAGACTATTTCTGAAAATGGAAAAAAATATGCTTTCAAATATTATCAAGTAAATGCTTTATTAGGATAGGTTGTGTTCACTTTTTTGAATATTCGAAGAATTTGTTAATTAAAAACATATTCTATCATCACTTTTTATGAAATTTGGAATAATATAAATCAATAATTTAACTATATAAAATTCGTTATCATTCACTATTTAATAACATTTTAAAATAACAAAATTGATTAAGTTTGATGATATGGACAAGGATGGTATCCATCTAAGATAATTATATTGTGGAGAAAGATATATATTCAGAAATTATAAGTATAATAACGTGTTTGAATATTATTATGGCATAGATATTTAAAAAATCCAATATTATTGTTTTAGATGAATTATTGGGTAGAATCTAATGAATAGAATGAGAATTTGTCCAAGAAAGTAAATGGTGAACAATAAGGAAATAAAAATAATGTTTATAATATATTAAATAATAGGACTTCTGATTTGGAAGTGGATACTAGGATTTAGAAACAAAATTATCATAAATTAAATAGGCATGTTAGAAGATAAAATTGTAGGAGATTAGTAAAATCCATTTTAGGTAAGAAATAAATTGATGTAGAGAACAAAAAAACAAATCTTATATCATATATTGAGACACAGGTAATTATTTATGTAGTAAAACATTGATAATGGGTCAATAATATTAAAAATAAACTAGAACATATTCAGAAAATATATACATAGTATTTTGTCCCTAGACCACAGAACTAAAATGTGATTGGAATCGAGTGTTTAATCTGAAACAATCCAAACTACAAATGATAAATATCCATAAAAAATCCTAAATAAGAATATAATATATATTCATAAGACATATAAATAGATTTTGAAGTTAATTTTTCAATTTTTACATGATTGAGATCTATAAGAATGTTTATATATATTTTTTCTCAAATTATGTGGAAAATATATCCGATCGATGTAAATTCTACCTTCATGAAGAGAAAGAATGAGGTCATATTAAATAATGAGTACTCTAAATAATGCATCAATGTAATTGATGGAACACAGGTTTGACAAATAGATAAATACTAATATGTACGTAAACAGTGCTTTGGAGCCCATTACTCACGTTTGGATGGATTTTTGAAAGGGAGGATTATTACTAATGGAAAAGTACACATAAAACAATATATAACATTGATAAATAATGCTATTATCTATGTAATTATCTATATTTATGATATTATTTTATGATGTTAACAAAATATTTCTTGTAAATATTTTTATTTAAAAATGATGATGCACTTTCGGAAGTTTATATTTGTGGATATAAGATAATTTCTATGAGGGAAATTCTATAAAATATTATTTTAATTTTTGAATAATATTTTTTAAAATAATTTTTTGAAAATGGTTGAAATGGAAGACTCTAAACTATTTTCTATACCTACAACAAAAGGGATAAACCATGTGATGAATATTGTAGTATAAATAGTAAATAAAAAAATTTATAATATTTATTTGGTTTATATATTATCTCACCACATATAGACCTAATTTTGACAATACGTTAATATTATATGAAATGTATCAAAGTTACCCTAAGGAAAACCAAATATTGTCTTAAAAAAATAATCCACTTCTTTATATAAAAGAACATTGAATTTTTTGATGATGTAAAATACTTGGGAGAAGATAAATGTATTAGAATTTTTTTATACTGATTCGGATGGTTCTTGTGATGGAATGGTTCCAACTTTAGGGGGAATATTTCTTATAGATGGATTTCATGTAAGATTTAATAGTTAGAATAAAAACTCTATTACATCATGTCCCATAGAGTTAGAGTATGTGGCTACCAGTTTTTTATATGCCTAGATGATATGGATAAAATAAAATATTGAACACTTGAGGGGGAATATTAATATACTACTCAAAATATCAAGTTAAAATCAATGTAAAAAATAATACCACTGAAACCCACTATAATATTGTTGATAAAAGTAATTTGATATCATATTTAATTTAATTCAAGATACTGATACCAATGGTGATATAAAGATAAAATTTATTCCAACAATAGATATACTTAATAATATTTTCAGAAATGAAATACCCATGGTATGGTTTGAGACTCTATGTAATGACATGAAATTTTAAGAAGAAAGTATAATTTTTAAATGAATTATGGATATAGAAGATACATGAACTCTTTTTTTATTGGGATTAAAAAACCATTATGTATTGTTACTGTTGATAATATAGTCATTGAATAGTGGTCACATCACTGATATAAATATAAGGATTAAAAAAATACATTCGACACAGACAAATGAGATGATGGCCTCATCCAGTAGACTCTGGCCATAAAAAGTTGTTTTTTAGAGTTCCGAAATGAGGTTGAGTCACTGGGATTCTCTCTTGACCCCGCCCAAGATGAGTTTTAACACATTATAATTGACCAGAATCACAAATGGGAGAGGTTCATGTATATAGAGATTACAACCCGAGTGATGTTATCATAGCCACCCCAAGTATTTCTCACCATCGCACACCTTAACCTTAGTTATTATGTTGGTGTTATAAGTGGTTATGTAACAATTTATTAGTTACTTATTATAAAATCCCATTTAATAAATAAAATTTGTATTACATCAATTTCTTTAAGGGAACGGTATTTTTTAAAATATGATGAATTTGATAAATTGATTCTTCGGGTAAAAATGGTACGTTTCAGAAATATATAAATTATTAAATTAAACTAAGGTTATTATTAATAATAATATAAAAATAATTCTTATAAATGATGATTATATCATTTAATTACCTATAAATTATTTGGTAATCAATTTGATAAGGGTTAAATTTTTTATACGGTAAAAAGGAATGTATATTTTTAAAAATTATATAAAATGGAATTAATGACTTTTAAAAAAATATTATTTTAATAAAATATTATTTTCAAATTAAATTTATTAATAATAAATTAGTGTATAATTTGTATGAGGTCAGATATAATTTTTATTATGTTTTGAAAACTGTTTTCATTATAACTCGTGATTTTTCAAATAAATATCGATTCTCATTTAAAAAGTGAAAATTCCCATATTTAGAAATTTATTTATATAAAATGAATATTATTTTTTGAATCAAGAAGCCGAAATTATATAATGGTGACTTCTTAATAATTTTATGATACTGTCAAATGCTTGGGTAGAAAATAAATATCGTATAAATAAAATATTTGTTTTATGACAACACAATGACCCAAAAATGATGTAATAAATATAATAATGGGTATTTTTTGCCCAATAAATGTTTTCCAATAAAATAAAGTTAAATTTTTTATTTTATAATTATTTAGTGAATCCTTCAAGACATATATAATATTTTATGATTATAAAATCATTTTCTTAAAATTGTGACTCACCACCACATAAGAATTTGAAATATTGTAATAAATTATGTTGTTTGACTTATAAAATAATTTTCCACTATTATTTGTAAAAAAATATGGGGATAATCCATGGAAATTTTTGGGATTTTTAAAATTTAAATATATAGTTTCCAAAATATATGTTTATGAAATATTAAAGAATTCCTCTCTCATTTAATATATAAACCCACCCAATCTCCAACTTATCCTAACACAAAATCCATGTAGAATTTTCTTAAATTTCCCTCACCTCACTATAATCCTCCCAACGCATCCAAAGATCTAAAGAAGACCCTCTGCTTGATTTTTAAGTCACACACCCATGTAAGGGATCCTTACATTCCCTCCTTTCTCATTTTTATCCAAGTTTGATTATGTTGTTAAACCCTCCTATTTATAATTTAAAAATATGGGGTATGTTTTAATAACACCCCCATATTTCCCTTGTTATTTTTAATGATGATATTCCCATTTCACTCTCATTAATCCCTCTTGTTTACACTAGTTATGATACTAAAATTCTGTACGGGATTTCTCTCTTTTGTTTCTATTAAAGAATTTCTACTATATTATGTATCTAAATTCCATTTCATATTCTAGGATATTATTATAACAGAATCCATAATAGTATATTTCATTTATAAATGATTATATTTGACTTTTTCTCTTATCAAACCAATTTATGAAATTCCATATGACATCGTTATACTACCAAAATTGTACCATGATTTTCGAATCCAAATCCACGTTGTAGTGAATACCATACCCATTTCTCTATTAATGATATTCACATTTATACACATATAATTATTGAATGGTAGATATTTTTTCCCCATTATTTGATCATGGAATGAATTATGATGTTGAGTGAATCTATGTTATATAATCTATGTGACACATTTAAGCCTGATATTGAAATGATTATGAAAGGTACGCAATGATAGCACTCCAATGAATTAAGTAATGTTTAGTATCATTATAAAAAATATGGAATGAGGTTTTACTAATGGTAATTCAGGTGAAATGAGGGTTTAATCATGAAAATCCATATGCAATGATCCTTCTCTCATGCTAGTATCATGTTTTATGTTGTTTCCACATTTCCATGTTATGATAATTATGATATATCATGCCTTTATTTTCATGTTTCTCTTATGATCCATTGATATGACTGTTTCCCAAGTTGTATTTTTTATGTTATTCCATTTTAACTCCCTTAATGGGTTTTATATCTCACCCATTTTCTTATATATATCCTCAGGTTATCCTATACAATGCTCAGTATGAAGGAATATTATGGTCATGTAGAATAATTTTTCAATTAATATGTTGTATTTCATGTTTTTAGTTGTTCTGTAATGATCCCAATTTCATAAGACACTATACCTCTCGATACTTAAAGTTTTATTAATTTACCTTTTATATAATACATAATTTTTATGTGTGTAATAAATAATAAGGTTTTTATAGTTGTTATCAAAGAATAGATTTTGTTGTTTTTGGTATTAGAGTTATAAAACTCTAGTGGAATCCTTAGGGGTAAGAATGAGTATAAGAAAATAATACCAAAATTTTGGTGAGTATTAAGTAAGTGGTTTATCAATATAATACTTTCATGTCTGGATATAAACAAGTTGGGACGGATTTAGCAAAGATGTAGCTCAGGGTAAAACCATAAATGACCGCTTTGAGCATGACTCAAAAGGGAACTGGTGCATGACAGCAGGCCTTGCTGCACTCTCGGTTTGACATTCAAGGGGTAGATGCTTTAGTAAATACATAATCATAGTATGAACCACTATTATGAGATTAATAAAAAATACTATAAGAATATACATTAAAAAATAAATCATGGATAACATAGATTGTTGCCTAGAAATTAATAAGTTATGAAACTAAATTTAATTTATGAGCTATCCATTTAATGTCATAGCATTCTGATTTATGTGTTTAATAGTTTGAAAATATTCACACATATTTATATATTTTATAGAGTATAACCAATATCAAAAAGTGAATGTTAGTGTTATTGTCTATAGTTATACACATTATTTTATGTCATAAAAGTTTAGTATAAAAATCCAAGAACAAGCACAAATCATGGAAGTAGGGATGTTGGTGAGAACAAAAAATGGTGAAATTATTGCATCCTATGAATATAAATCCTCCCCCATCCGAATTTTTGAATTCAAATTCTCAGGAAACATTATCATACTCCCACCCTTGGAATTGGGTTCAATTCTATGGAAGGATTGTCTTCACAAATATAGACCAAACACAAATTTTTATGTGAGGGAAATCACTCCGCTTCTGGAGAAACAACCCCTAATTATATATATTTGCAAGGGGGATGAAGATTCTTCTTTAGAATCATAATATTGAGATTTGATATTATTTCCCATTGAGAAAAAATATATTTTTCAATTTATTGGGACTATGGAAGGAAGCATCCTCAAAGAAAAACCTCTTGTGATGAAATCCACAGATGTTTTTTTGAGGAATTTCATGGTCTTCATCCACGAAGAGATGTTGAATTCATGATTGATCTAATACATGGGGAATTTCCTATATTAAAGACTCCATAGATAATAGATTTTTTTGGATATTTAGGAGTAAATGAAATAACTACAAGAGAATATAGATCAAATTTTTCTACTCCTGGTGCTTCACCATTGGGTGCCCCAATCCACTTAATCAAGAATAATAATGGTTCAATTCGCCTTTCCATTAATTATCGTGAGCTCAAAAAATCATGATATAGAACAAGAATCATTTTCCCCTATTTGACTACTTTTTCGATCATCTATGTAGAGAACAATACTTATCCTAGGTGGATCTGTAGCTGGGATATTACCAAGTAGGGGTGAAGAAGGAGGATATCCCTAAGACTTCTTTTGGTATAAGGTATAGGCTCTATGAAGTTATAGAAATGACATTCAAACACACTAATGATCATGAAATTTTTTTGGACCTATTGAATATTTATTTTAGAAATTACCACAACAAACATTTTGTTAGTCTTTATAGATGATATATTAATATAATTTAAAACATGCGGGGGGATGAAGAGCATCTAGGTACTATACAAGAGACCTTATGAAATAATAAGCTCTATGAAATGTACCGAATATGTGAGTTTTTTTTGAGGTAAGTCAAATTATTGGGAAATATAATAAAATTATATGGGATATGTTTGGATCCTTAAAAAACAATTTAGGGATGGTTGAGACACACATCTGTGATGGAAAACCGTGGATTCCTGGGGGTAGCTAGATATTTTCTACAATTTGTGAGAAATTTATCACAATTGTAAAACTATATTACCAAACTATCTTGGAAAAGTTTCAATTTTTCATGGGATTATGAATTCCAACAGAGCTTTAAGGAGTTGATAAAGAGGCTTATAACTACACTCGTTCTAACACTGCACAAAATTGGATTACATTTGTTGGTTTTTCAGTTATGCATCAAAGGGCATTGGTTGTGTGTTGTTACAAAATAAAAAATTCATTGCCTATTCTTCAAGGGATTAAAATTTCATGAGAAGAACTATCCAACAAATCATCTGTATTTGGCTGTAGTGAACATCACTTTAAAATTTTGGGATATTACATCCTTGGAGAAAAGTGTGAAATATATATGAATAACAGAAGCCTCAAGTATATATTTACCTAGAAAGAATTGAATATGTGACAATGAAGTTGGTCAGAGATGATCAAAGACTACGACGTCTCAATTCATTACCATCTCGAGAATGTGAATAAAGTGGAAGATGCTCTAAGTTTAAAGGATCCAACAACTCATTCATTGATGAGAATTCAAATGGATAAAATATTCTTATATTTGATAAAGATGAACATGGGAATAATTATAAGGGGAAAATCATAAATCGTTGAAAAAAAGGATATCTCAACCATCTTCTTTGAAAAGGATAAATCATGCTCAAATGGATGATTTGGGAATTCAAAAGATAGTTGAAACTATCAGAAAAGGGAAATCCTATGAGTTAAATGTTAATGAAGATATAATTTTTAGATTTGAGTCAAGACTATGTGTTCAATCAATTACAGAGTTAAAGAATTTACTTTTGGATGATGCACATAGTTTTAATTTTTCCATCCACCCAGGAAACACAAACATGTATTGAGATATCTGAAATCATTATTAGTGGGATAATATGAAGAGAAATATCCTTAAGTATACATAAAATTGGCTGGTATGTCAGAAAGTGAAGGATAAGAGGTATAAGTCTAAGGGGATGATTCAAACATTTCCCATACCAACATGGAATTTGGAGAACATCATCATATAAATTGTCACTAGAATTCAAAAAACATCTAAAGGAAACAATATATTCTTGGTATTTTTGGATCGACTTACAATGACTGAACAATTCATTTCAATTTATGAGGATTTATCATGAGACCAATTATCATGAATATACATCATATAATAGGTACTACTTCATGGTGTACTATTATTGATTATATCTGATCGATATCCAGAATTCACCTTTACATTATGGAAGAGTATCCAACATGCTCCGAATACTGATTTGAACATTTGTACCAATTTCCACCCTCAGACTGATAGCCAATCATAACAGACTATCCATACACTTAATGAAATATTTAGATCATTCCCAATGGACATAAAAGATGGATGGGATCAACAAATTACTCTAGTTGAGTTCTCTTACGTCAACTATTTTCACTGAAGCATCCAAATGGATCCATATAAATAACTTTATGGAAAGAGTTTTAGAACACTGATATGTTGGGATGAATTTTGGGAGAGAAAACATCTTGGTCCAGAAATAGTCAATGAAATGTAGAGAATGATAAGACCAACCATCACCACATCAAAGATACTCAGAGTCGAAAAAAGTTCTTGGATGGTTACCACTGACGAGACCTACTATTTTATATTGGAGATATAGTTTTCCTCGACATATCTCAATAGAAGAGAGTGAATATATTTTTGAAAATTTGAAATCTAAATCCATGATACATCATCCCATTTTAGATCCTTTATCACATTGTATCAGTGTCCTATCAACTTGAACTCCCACAGAATGTGTCTCGTGTACATGATGTATTCCATGTATCACTCTTGAATAAGTACATACCTCATCCTTCTCATGTACACAATCCATAGGTGGTACCATTTGAGAATGACCTCGCTTATGAAGAGAATCCGGTGAAGATTTTAGATCATAGAGAAAAATATCTACGATGCAAGATTGTGCTGCTCATCATGGTGTTTGGGAGAAACAACAAGTTTGAAGAAGCAAGGTGGGAACCAGAGGATTTAATGAGATAGAGTTACCAACATCTGTTTTAGTGTGAGAAAAGAAAAATTCAAGGGTGAAATTTCATAATGGGTGAATGTTGAAATGACTCAATCCTTTATGAATAAAATTCCATTTCTTTTAATGACTTATAGATATAAAAAACACATGCACTCTTTTTTTCACATATTACATTTATATAATAATTATATATCATTACCATTGATAATATAGCCATTTAATAGTGATTACCTAACTTATATAAATATATGGTTTTAAAAA
Source organism: Viscum album (assembly GCA_963277665.1). Taxonomy (NCBI): domain Eukaryota; kingdom Viridiplantae; phylum Streptophyta; class Magnoliopsida; order Santalales; family Viscaceae; genus Viscum; species Viscum album. The sequence goes on along the minus strand of OY728123.1, from coordinate 142,562,922 downwards.
AATTTCATTTCGACCTCAAAAAAGAAGAGGATTCCCTCTTGAAGTATACTTGTGATATACGAAGCTCATTTTTTGGAGTTTAAAAAGGTGGTATCATCACTAGTCTTTCCTCTAAACCAAGTCCAAGATGAGCTTTAGCATGTTAAGCTTGAATAGAATCTCCTATAACAGAAGTTCAAATTAATAGAGATTACCACTCTTGGGATGTTATCTGGGTCACCCCAAGAGTTACTCACCATCACACACATTACCCTTAGTTATTATGCGAGTATTATAATAAGTTATGTAACAATGTATTTGTTAAATATTGAGTAATCCCATTATATAAATTACTTTCTTATTCCATCAACACATTTATGAGAATATTCTTTTTTAAAAATGATGAATTTGAAAATATGATTCTTTTGGTAAAAATGGTTCTTTTGGGAAATATATACGATAAAACCAGAAGGTTATTTTTAACAAATAACTTAAAGGATTTATTGAATTTTTGAAATAAATAATATTTTAATGAAAAATTATAATAAAATTACTCTTATGAATAATAAATGATAATTTAATTCTTATGATGTCAAATGTATTTTTTATTAAGGTTTTAAGACTATTTCTGTCAAAACCCCTGAATTTTCAATATATATCGGTTCTCATTAGAGAAATGAAAATTCTAATATTTAGAAAATTATTTAGATAAAATTACTATTATTGTGGGAATTAAGATTTCTATATTATTTATTGGTGAATTATTCATAGATTTCTGAAAGTTGTGATTTTTAGTAAAAATTTAATACCATATAAAAAAAATATGTGTTTTATGACATCATAATGAAGCCAAAATGATGTAATAAATACAATAATGGTCATTATAGTCCTAATATGTGTTTTCCCATTAGAATAATGAGATTTTAGATTTTTGAATTTATTTATTTTTCATCAGTGATTCATTCAAGACATATACAATATTGTAAGATTTTAAATCATTTCCTTGAATGTGTGACTCACATCTAGATTGGAAAGGGAAATATTTTAATATATTCGGCCTTATAACTTATAAAATAATTTTTCCACTCCACATTTTCAAAAACCATAATACATTATGTGGTTTTGAATATTTAATTATATATATTAAAAAACCTATTTTGGTAAAATACTATTGAATTCCCCAATCATTTCCTCTACAAACCCACCCATGATCCCACTAATCCTCACTCAAAATCTTTGATGCACATCTGTAGTCTACCCTCCCCTATCTAGAATCCTCCCTAGTTTCCCCAAGCTCTCATGAATCCATTCTTAAGGGTTTTTAAGTCACACACCCCAGTAAGACATCCTTATTTTCCATCCATTCTAATTTTTATCCATGTTTTTAATGTTTTTGTGTGATTTTATTTCCAATTAAAAATGATGGGGTATTTTTTTACCTCCCCCATACTATCTTTATTATTCTTTAAGGATAATATTCCCATTTATCACTCATTAATCTCTCTTGTTTACTCCTGTTACAATACTGAAATTCCGTAATAGATTTCTCTCTTCTTGTTTCCATTCAAGAAATTCATATATATTATGTATCTAAATTATATTTCATATATAGGTATATTTTGTTCAATTATTACCTTACTATATATTTCATGTATAAATTATGAGATACCCATTTCTCTCCCATTAACCCAATTTGTGAATTTCTATATGATGTTGTTTTTCTGCCATAATTGCACAATGATTTTCAAAGCCAAATTCACCATATAGTCAATAACATACTAAATTCCTTATACAGGGTATTCAACATTATGGAAATATACACATTTAATGGTACATACATGTATTTAATCCAAATTATGTGATTCTTGAATAAATGATGATGTTGAATAAATCCATGTTATATGATATATATGACACACATAAGAATGAGATTGAAAAGATTATGAAGGGTATGCCATGATAGAACTCCAATCCATTGGGTAATTATTAGTATCATGATAATTCATGTTCAATGAGGGTTTACTCATGCTAATTCATGTTCAAAGTGGTTTTAATCATACTAATCCATGTGCAATGAGCCATGGATCACGCTATTATCATGTTGTATGTTGTTTCCTCATTTCCATGTAATGATAATCATTCTATATCATGTCTTTAGGTTCATCAATATATTATGCAACATTGAGAAGACTATTTCCAAACATGTAGTTTTTTCTTCATGTTATTCATTTTTTCTCCCTTACATGGTTGTATAGCTCAACCATTTTTCTTATGTATGTCGTCAGGTTATCCTATGCATTGCTAAGTATGAAGGAATATTGTGGTAATGTAAAATATTTTTTTAATAAAGATATTGTATATTATGTTTTAATTTGTTATGTAATGTTCATGATCTTCCAAGACACTAGACCTATCAGTACCCAAAGTTTTAATAATTTCATTTTTATGTAATAAATCATGTTTTAGTGTGTGATAAAGAGCATGGTTGTTATACTGTATGGTTGAATGAGAATTTTTATCTCTTACCTATTATATAAGGGACTTTGGTAATACCCACACTATGAATAGTTTTTAAATGGTATATAAGAACTACAAAAATGATTTTTTTTATATTATAATTAATGAAATTCCAATGCACAAGTTGAAGACTTTTAGGCTAAACATATTGGTATATACCCTCCCTCTCACATGGTGGAATTTTGGAATAACACAAATATACGAGGATTCTGTTGTGAATGGGGGAGAATAAGAAAAAAATATTCTATTTATTAAATTAATATAAACATAATAATATTCTAAAATGGTGGATAAAATATTTTAATGTGTTTTTATATTTATGAGGAGAGAATCTAAACCACTTGGGTGGTATTTTGTTATCATATATGTATTGAATTATCTCAAAAAAATTATTCATCCATGTAGTGTACTGTCATGAACATTATATTTGATAAATTTTATAATATTAACTAATTAATTTAGTTTTATGTTGAGGTTGGAAATTAATCCAAATGAGGAGATTGAATAACTCAATTGAATTATTAAAGTTAGTTGTACTTATTTTCATCGATTAGTGTAAATTAATTGAACCTATTGAGACTGTATCTAAATTGTTTTAAATATTTTTGTGTTATTTTAGAACAGTTGTGTATTTTCATATAAATTTGTAACTATTTCATTAATTATTTCTTCAAACCAATTTTCATTTTGAGATTTCATAAATATATAAGAAGTGTATATAAAATGTATTTTATAAAATCATAAAAATAATAAGTTCTTATTCTTGTAAACATCATAATGTGACAATTGATGATTTTTATGAGGTCTTTTAAATTAAATATGAAATTATAAAGAAATGGTTAGTGAGTGAGAATAATATAAAATTTTATGATTTCTAAATCACACGGTAATAATAGAAAAAGAAACAAATACATAAGTGGTTTCTGAGGATTACATAAGAGTATCATATGATTTGGAAATATAAAAAATGAAAATATCCTTCTATAATATATAATAATGACATTATATTTTTCAAGGATATTTTATCTAAATATTTAATTCCACATTAGATGCATTTATAAATCATTTGATTTAAATAGTGTTATGTTATAAACATTTGATATGTATGATTTCATATATATGTGAAATTTTTATAAAAGATAATATATAAAATGAGATATAATAGTGCACATACATCATGGGTTTTATTCAATTTCAAGATATATATTTTTACATATAAATATAATTATTCATTTTTATAATTAAAATATAAAAATATCAGACATTATTGGTCACTATCATTGTTCAATATTATAATTGTGGATGAATAATGGAGATGGTCATTGAATGATATTGGTTATAATTTTTAATTGAAATATAAAAAATTAAACTTTTTAATAATGCTTCTAGAATTTTCAAATGTGGTTTCAGTAGTTTACTTATAGAAAAAAATAATGTATAATTTTATATAAACAATTTGGGAAATAATTTTCTAATAATTCAATGAATATAAAAGTGATAAAAGTATAAGTAAATTATATTATTCAGGATGGAGAACTAATTGTATGTAATATGTAAAGTAAGACATTAATTGTGTCAAATAAATAGGAAGAAGACAATATTGTCCTGTTTTTCTCATGATTTGATCAACTATGTCATGAAAATACAGATGTTCTTAATTATACCATGATAATAATAACTTCGTGAATACTTCTGGTTATAACATAAATAAATCCATGTTGATGTTGGGATGTGGATGTTATCATCCCTGGAAGGTGTCAAAAATCTACGAATCCACTTCTATGTGTTATTTGAAAATGGTTCCATTGTAAATTTAAATAGTGATGTAATATGTGCCTTGGTAAGACACTAAAAAATGAATGTATTAGGATTACTCATTGGGTTCAAACCTTGTAAAAATGTTTATGTGACTTCCATTTTCATTATACATTCATATGAGTGATAAATTGTAAAATGAAAGAGAATAATAACATTAATAATACATATAGGACAATTTAAAAATGAGATTACAAAGTAGTGTACAACTACTACACCCCCATAATGTTATATCAAATTATCTTGTGTCTTTAAATAGTTTCACTGAAATCAATCCAATTATTAATATAAAAAAATAACTACTTACATACTAAAAACACTATATCAACAACTAAATGAGTACAATTTACTCCTTGAAATATTTATTAACATCCATCATTATTGTATATGAATAAAACAACTTTAATTATATTCTATAATTAATACCCTATATGTTAAATATTAATATTACTGGTAAAAATCATATTACGTTATATATAATCAATTGTTTTTTGATTCAATTAATTGTATTTCCACATTAAGATCCCTTTCTTAATACATCATAAGAAGATAAACTTTTGTTCACTACTCTGCATTTATGTTTATTATTTATAGATTGAATTTGTAAAGGCTCTATTGACATTGATCTTTTCATGGGATTTTCATTATTTCTATTATCTTTCTCAACTAAAGTGGGTAAGTAACCATAATCCCAAAATTCCATATCGTTCTTATGAATCATAATCTAAAGATTCCTGATAGACATCTCCATGATGTTCTTACACTATTTGATGTTGATTATAGAAAATTGTGGTGGAATGGTTAACATTATGAGATTAATTGGTTGTTTTTTTATCTATATAGATGCCCAAAATTTCAGTTTTATCAATATAATTTAGCATCATAAAGGAATAATAACTACCAAGGTTCCAATATTATTGTTTACATTGGTATAATAAAGTGAAAATATCATTTATATTTAGCCTTTGTTTTTACTTTTCATGTCCAATGATATGAGTTATTATACAATATTCATCCACAACCTTATATAAAAAATTTAGCTCTATGGACATAGATTTTTACATTATGTAATGGATATTTAAATAATCATCTATTTCTCCTATTTAGGCCTCCTTTTCATCCTCACTCACTCACTGAGATGGTTGAATAAGAATTGGGGATTCCATCATATAATAAAGCTTTTCCAATTGAAGTTCGTTTAATAAGCCACTATATATTTCTTGGGAATTTATTATAGTAAATACATGGTCTTTATCTAGTATCTATCATAGTGTTATAATGATTTTTCATTATATTTTTTGTAATAAATAAAAACATATTTTATAAAATTATCTTGATTACAAGGATTGACATAGTAAATTAATTTTTATTACTCTCACACTATTTTATTAAAACAATATATCCCTCACTAATTGATTATGGAAAGCATTCCTTGTGGAAATTCTATTGGAAATGACCCACATTCCAACTAAAATAATCTAGACTAGGTCTTGAAAATTTTCTCAAATTCCTTTAGGTAGTTGGTATTTCTAAAATATTAACTCTCAGTTCCTTAACATCTAGAGTGGACTCCCATATATTAAAATGTAGGACTTCTATTTTGACAACCCTTTTTTCTACGTTACACAATGTAATGATTATGAAATAAAACAGTTATAATATATTTGTTAATTTGAGCCAATAAAATTATTAGAACCACCTAAAAGTTTAAATCACCATAACATGGGAAATATTTGTACGTTGAACATTAATTTAATTCTATCAAAATTCATTGAATCCTATATATGAATTAATATTTTCTGGAAGTCATTTTATTTATCTTACATTAAATATTTATTTCATTAATATTTAAATGATTGATAATATTTTAAATATTTTTCAAAATCAATCAAACATGTCTGATAAATATTTTATTCATAATCCATTTAGATTATTTCAACATCCATTCTTGTTATTCATTACTTTAGGAGGTCCTGTTTAATCCTCAAATAAACCTTAATATCATATATTAATAACCATTAACTTCAAAAAATATGTGATATAATCATTATATTTTAATTCTTTCTTTGTTTATCTGAGGAAATATAAACAAACTCTTAATCCTAGGGGAATAATTATTGGATTCGATGCCTAACTCATGTTTCAACATTTATCCTATAACACACACACACATATATATATATATATCCCTATTTGGATTCACCATATCTTGGTCTAGAACCATATCCTCTGACATGGGAGTTCATTCCTTTCTATATTCTTACACAAATGTAATTTAGGTGAACTAGGGGTTTTGGGGTACATAAATAATCCATATACATGAAATTTCATTGATATTTGGAGAGACCTGTTGGAAAAATGTCATATTTAATTTGATAATAAATTTATCACTATAAAAATTGAAATAAATACATAAATTACATATAAACCAAATACATACATAGGTTCTCCATGATTTGGGTCATCTAAAACATAGAATATATATGTAATTAACCTTTCTATCATTAATTCAAATTCACCTTTAATTAAGATATATTCATTTAATTTATAAATTAATTAACTTATTAATTAATTAATTATTTCTTTATTGATTATATTTTCAGATATTCCTTGATATTTTCATCCTAATTAATTTTATTTATATTAAATTTATTTTTTCCAATATAAAATTATTATGATCATGGAAGGTACAGACATAATACATGGAGTGTAACCTTCTAAAAAATATTATATTTAGTTTATAATTTAATATATATATATATATATACATGACTTTTACTAGAGGATACATGATGGGTGCCATTCTCCATTATACAAAATTTACATTTACTCACATGGTATGTAACTTATTTTGTTTATGGTCGATTTAATTTATTGTGAAATTTGATGGAATATATGACTATTTGTTGTATTGAAATATTAGAAAACATATTATTCTACTGGTCAAGGAATGTAGTCTACATGGAATATATAACTACAAATATTGAGAAATTATACATGGAATTTATAATTAGGGTTCCCTGTGAAGTACATGTTATGTACGATTACAATACACATCATTTACATTTAAAGATAACGTAGGAAAAAATTATTTTCATATTTTAATTTGAAATAACCCAATAAAAATCACATGATATGTACTATGGTTTGAAATCCCTATTAAATTATGTGTAAACCAACTACACGTGGTGCGGTTTCGTCTTACATTGATGAATTTTTCTCCTCCATGTGATTGTCACACTAGACATTACTATATCAAAATTTAAATTTCATTAACTGGTACAAGTTGTATTATGTATAAAAAAATATACATATCCTGTAATACATTTCAAGCCTCTACTAATACAATAATAATGACACAATGTGAAATCTATAGGGTCAATAATGTGTTAAATGGTGTATATACCTTATACACACCATCTAATCACATATCTCATGTGTCACTCAGTTTCCATCAATACACATTGTTCCTTTTAATTGCAGTACATGTACGCTTATTGGATGGTTTAAAACCATGTGGTGTAACATTATGTATACAAGGGATAGACATCATGTAACCATATCAAGTTACATGTTTGATGGTATTCAATATAAAGCATATAATGTCATTGAATGCTTTTTTTTCTACACAATTTGTCATGATTAATGTATCTCACCATTATGTGGATGACCATTGGTCAAGAACATGAACATACCAGTTACATGTCATGTTACTCTGTCACTTGTGCCGCATCCTTGGTACCTCTAGATGGGATCATCAATCAGTCATCAATTTTTCAATGTGTAATCTTGTTATTGTGAATTTGAATAATCATATAATCTATACTTTTTGATGAATGAATGAATAGTGCAAATGGATAAAATAAAAAAACATGAAAATTGATCAATAAATATATAATTAATATTAAATTAATATTTCACTATTTGAATACTCCCAGTTATTTCTGTGGAATAAAATAATAATTATTCCATGTGGCACACAATATTTTTGTTTGATTCATTAGATAAAAAAATTTAACTAGAGAATCACAAACAAAAAATATTCATAGAGGTGATATTTTCACATATAATTAAAAATTATTTTAAAATTATGAAATTTATCAATAAGATAATTAATTGATCCTTGATCAATTTTTCTGATGTTTTTGTTCTATCATAGTTGTGCTGTATATTTTGATGAAGAACTCCTCTTGAAATACCCAAAAGGACCAATGAATCTTTCAACTTCACTATTGGTATTCAAAGTGCTATACTAGCAGTTTCAAATATATTTCCTCATTCACTATGGATCATAAAAATATTCTTTTTGGTATTGAAATAATTATACCTCTTAAAATCTCTCTCTTGAGTGGAGTGAAGAGGATTGTCTCTCAATATTGAGAGAGTTCTTGAGAACTTTTCTGTACCTTCAAAATATTCTCTAAATAGGTAATGGTGTGAAAAAAATTTAGAATAACCAAAATAGAATATTAGATGGAATATACAATAATGATTTATAATTTAATAATTTTAGTGAGCACATTTATCAAATTATATCGCTAATATATTCCCCATGAAAAAATAGTAAAATATTATTTTTATTATATTCCGGGACATTATGTAACTTTCAAAAATTTAAATATCATTTATTAAATTAATTAATTAATATTGAATGAAATGATATTTAATATACGATATCATTTCCATGAGGACATTATCTAATCCCTTCAATCCTCCAAAGAATTTATCAAACCCAAAATGATGAATATTTATTTATATATGTAATTATCATTATATTATTCATTCAGTAAATAAATAAATTTTTTATTAACAATCTAGAGAGTAAATATTAATAAAATATTCAGATAACTAAGTAAATATATTTACATATTACCTTGTGAATAGTAATAAATAATGGATAAATAATTATTATTCTTACTCGTGAATAAATATTTATCTACTATTGAACTCACATATACTCTAAACTAAAATAACTCATAAATGAATTAATTGGTTCAACATAACACGAATAAATATAAATCAATAATCACATATTAATATGTATTCTTATATTAAATTTAGATGTCGATATAACTAATATTATTGATACTCGTACTGTGTGACCATCTGGGAATCGGTATTTATGAAATTAGGTTTACATACATAAAGTCAATATATTTAAACTATCCATATACCAAAGAAACAAAATATAAACAAGTGAATGTCACAATGAAGACAATATCATGTGAATTATTTCTATCTTGATATCTCATCATATATGTTGCATTATTTTCTCATTAACCTATATTCAAGATTATCATTTTTTATATACTTGAAATGAACTCTTGAATAATCTTTCATTTTCATTGATTTAAATAGACAATTACATTCTAATTAAGGGATGTATGATAACATATTCTATAAATCACAAAGGAAAATAAAATTTCTCAACTTATTTAGTTAATTCCTTGTTACTTATGATTCACCAAATGTATCATACCTCACCATAGAGTTATAACAACCCATTTTTAATCAATACATCTGATAGATGAGGTTAAAATATTTTTACCACATTAAAAAATTTACCCCATATAAGATTCAATTTAGAGGTCATACTAGTTGTATCATAGAATGGATAAAAGTTATTTTCAAACATTTACTTTTGTTTTTTTAATTAAGGCTAAATAAATTAGTTATTATATTTGATCATGACTAAAATAAAATTAAACTAAACTAATTTCAAGTAGTGACACCAAATAAAAATTGAGATTGAAAATAGATTGGAAATGAGGGTGAAAACAAGTTTTAATGAAAATAATAGAGTACTAATGGTGATCATTTTTACTCTCCCTTCTTTCATATCTAATATAATTTTCTATTTTTATTTCACAATTAACTCTTAAAAACATCTTTAAATACTTAATCCATGTAGGATACTACATCAAAACATTTATCTAGGAATTTATAGTCTTATAAATGTGATTCTAATTCTAAAAAAACTCAAAGGTATTGAGAATGGATGAACACACTCTGATTAATGGAAAAACATTTATAAACATGCTTAAATAATGATAAAAAATATAAAACAAATTTTAAAATAATCTTTAATGTATATGAATTAAATCCTTTAAGAGAGTAAAATTAATTTCTTTATTCATAAAGAATATTTATAGAATAATTAAATGAATATGCAGTGAAAAACATAATCTCACAAAAAAAATATTGTATCTCCAAAACCACGTATTCTTGGTTGTTTTGAATAGCATGGATAAATTATATACCACTTCTCATCTCCTATCATATTTCTCGACACCACAACAACACCCAAACATGAACCAGTACAACACCTTTAAATGGAAATGATATAATCCCACTAATATTCATCCCTATAGTATTGGAGGAAGTTAATATTAATTTTTTGTATTATTTCATTCACACATGGGAAATTACAATGCATTTAGTTACAAAAAACTATAGACTGTAAAATTAAATGACTTCTTATTGAATATATTTCCTATTAATTCCAATGTGAATGCACATAATTATCTTAATCATTGTATTTTCAAAATCGTGAATCATCCCATGTACATTTTTCCGTCAAGATATTAATTCTCAAAATGTCATATGCGTTTTAGGGATTGCAAATAAATTGATATTGTTATCACTTCACAATTGCATTAGAATGTCAAATCCATGATTTCCACTATATTGTGGTTTTCTATGATTTTCAACACACCATGATAATGTCCTAATTTTGTTATCTTTTAACCACACCCATTTCATTCACATCATCTCATCTCCTAAAAAAATTATACAATCTCAACCATGTCATTTTAACGGTCAATTTTCCACAATCCTTCTCATTCTTCCTTTCTTTCTTAGGTTTCTCTATTCTCATATTGGTGTTTAATTGATCCCAATTTTATTTTGTAATTATAGTTATGATCCATGATGACTTCCATCCATAGAATAGGACTCACTTTTTAGTCATTTTGATTTTTTTGGACCCTTACATATCCATTTTTGGCCACCCATAAGAAATTATACATTGGATATATATCCTTTACCAATTAGATTAAATAGTGGAGTACCATTATGTCATATGAAGAAAATTGATTGACATAATTAACATTTTATATAATCACATAGTACACTAGAGTACCACTATATAAAACCATTTTCATCACCAAATAGATTATAGGGGTCTACCATAACATAGTGATTGTGATTTAAATATTCTACCTTGATCACATTGGGAACCGTAATAGTATAAAAGATGTTTTCTCATATTTATATTTGAAATTTATCATGAAAACAACCCCCAAACAGTCCTTAGTGTGTAGAAGGTTTTTTAAACATTTATGTAATATTATTCACCATTTCTATAAAACATCACTAAAAAAGAAAAAAAATTACCAATTTTTTTTATTTACCTAAAAATTAAAAAGATAAAAAGACGAATATCCTTTCACTAAACCATCCAAAAAATTTTAAAACTAGAAAACGAAACAATTAGGAAATTAATAAAACGTGTTTTAAAAAAATATGTTATAATTTCCCTATAAATGATTGAAATTATTTGGTTAATTTATTGAACTTACATATAAATGTAATGGAATATGAGCTCTATAAGTCCCACCCCATAATGAAAACATGGAATCCAAAAAAAGAGATAATTCAAAATAAATTGACTAGATAAAATTAAACATGAATGAATACGAATTTTTCCAAACAACTACTAGGGATTCTGAACTTATCATTCATCCAAAATAGAATCAATTCTAAATGATCCATCATATTCCCTAATTCAATTCCCATTAATTTCATCCTCCAATACAAATTGATAAATACCACACAATGATTTACCCCCAGACACAATTTTTAATTTGACCAGTACATCTTTCATCTAAATAGATTCTAGCTTCATTATAGAGTTTTAAATTTCCTTGATACACACCCATTTTAGGTATATTACTATACTGATCATGTGTCAATTATAGAGTTTTTGTATGGAATATTCTTTTTTGGGTTTCAATAATTAGAAATTTCTTTAGAAGAAAAAGATGACCAGTCTCTTATTAAATGGAAATGTAAGGACATTTTTTCCACCCAATCATTGTGTTATTCAACATTTTAGAAAATAATAATATTTAAAATATATTATAAAATAATAATGTATTGTACACATTTATTATATCAGCAAAAATATGAATTTTTATTCCCTATTCCCCTGTTTTATATCTATGTGGTCCAGTTTCATTCAAATCAAAAATCGAGCACAAATATGATAATATTTGGATGAAAAGAGGAATCCTGGATCTTCAAAATTTAGGGAGAAATTCTTATCCCTTATTTGAAAATATCATTCTTATTTTTCATCACCATAATAAATATGTTTCCTTGATTTTATATTTAATTCCTCATAAATGGTTCAAAAACAGCATCTCAACCTTCGACTCTCCTCAAAATGAAACCGACAAATATGACATATACCATAAGATTACTACGACACACTTATTATACACAAAGATAATGTAATTTAATCCATTACTGAGTTTCATATGGAATTTTTTTGTAATTTTGATAACTAACAATCTTGTTCATGTCTACTAGTGGAATAAATAGATCAAAAATAAAAGGTAGGGAAAATGAATATGGTTATGAAAAAACATGAATTTTAATCGCAAACAGATTTCAACAATCATTTAAAAAAAGTTTCCTTATTTATCATTTTTTTATATAGAAACATGAAATGTTATAGTCAAATGATGAATTATTTCGTTCAATCATGTATTGATGTTATTGTAAAGGTTACTTAAAAATGTTCAAGATTTCTCACAGGAAAGTGAATTTCATATTTTTATAATATTCGTGCCATTTATATTTTAATCTTATATCCCTTTTATGAATTTTTAATGTTTGAATAAAAATTAATGAAAATTTTAACATTAATTTATGTTCAAGTCCACTAATCTAATTTGTTTTGTGAAATGAATATTTTTTCTTTTTTTAAGATAATTACTCGAAATTAAAAATGTTTAAAAAACATTTATTTTTTTACAAAAACATCTTAAATTTGAAGGAAAATATGAAATAGAAAAAAATAGATAATATCAATTTGGAAAGGAATAATTTGACTAGCATATGATCTTTTTTCATTTTATAATTATTTCATGAAATGTACCCATTATGAAATAAATATTATGAGAAACAAAATTCAAACTTGGTAGTAACAATATAAATTAAATGTAATCGATGATAAATCTTATAGTTCATGTGCACTCAGCTACATTAAGGTGGATCTACTCTCCTGTAGGTTATCAAAAAATTTATTCAAACTACATTGATAAGTTTCCACAAACCATAATTTGTGCTTATTTGTCTATATTTTTTTTAATATTTATATACATAAAAGGAACAAAAAAATTAAAATGAAATTTCATGTGCATTTTGAACTATATTTAACATAAAATAGATTTATTTAACAGCTAAGAAAAAATGCAATAAATCCATATCTAAATTCATTATTTAGTTTTATTCCGTCTAAAAAAATAAATATTCTTATGTTTAACCTAGAAATTTCATAATCACTATTTCTAATTTATTTATTTTTCTATAATAATTTTTTATTTATATCAAGTAAAAAATCTGTTCTTGTTTCATGTATTTATAGCTCAAATTTTTTTACTATAATTAGTCCAAAAATTGAAAATATATTACATATAATAATATAGAATTGTAAATATCTATTGGAGTTTAAAAAGATTCCTTTTTAATCTAGTGTACATCATATAACCATAAACTCCGTTGATTTTCATATTGGTTTATAATTTTTTCTAAAACTTGATGGATCTATCAATTTAATAATTCAGCCATTACATTATTTTATTGGTGACGGGGTGTACAAGCCCATTTTTTTATTCATATTTATACATATAATATTATAATGTTTTATTATAGTATATATTGCCTTGAAACATAGATTAATAGAATATTGGAAAAAAATCACATTTTTAAACATAGAAACATCCATTTCATTCTTAGTTATGGTTAGAATAGCTTCTTGTGATTTTAAAACATAATCCAAAGAAGGTTTTATATAGAAGAATCCAAAATTGTTGATAAAGGATCCCATGAAATATATACCCAATATATAAAATTCATTATAAAATAAAATTATTTATTGTGCCATTTCATATCTTTTGGAAATATTACATTGAAATTTGAATGTTTTTCATGTTTTAAAGTGTTCAGAAGAATGTTTTAAATGGGAAGGAAAATATAATCCATAATAAATCACTTTTATAGAAGTTCATTAGGATCTAAAGTGACCAAATAACCTCATTGTGTGGAATAAATATAGGATTTATTAGAATTCATAATATTGAATACATCTCTTAATCAATTGAGTACTATGAACTTGATACAAGTAAGGTTCAACCAAAATTTAATTATTTATATCAGTCAAATGATAATTAATTTTTATTATAAAAAATGATGTCATGAATTTAATATTATCCAACTTATTCACTAGTTATAAAATCAAGCTCCATCATACAAAAAATATTTTTCTTCATTATAAATGCTATCATTGATAAGTGTAAAATTCTTAATCATTTTTTGAAAATTATAGTTTAGTAAATGTAAATGATCAGCTACAAAATTTTCTTCTCCTTTCCTATCATTTATTTAGGAATGAAAATCATGTTATAGTTTTATATTTTGAGAATAGTAGAATCATGTGATCGGTCATGCCTTACTTTTCCTTATTCCATGGTCGATGATTAATTCGAGATTTGAGGAATGATAAATATTGTGATCTATCGAATTGAATCAAAAAAAATTAACAAGGGATAGAATTTCAGAACCGGAAATAGGACCATCGCATATTATTTGAAATTAATTTAATTATTTAAATATTTACCTTGATGAAATTATGTCTCCATTGATTGATTTGGAAATATATATGAGTTGTATTGTCATTATTTTGTTAGAATGAAAAAACCCTACTATTCATAATGCACATGTGTTCCAAAAATATGAGAATATAGATATCTCTATGAGTTCTGGAAACGAAATCATATCACATGGGTTGTCTGCCTTTGATCACCACAAGAATCGATTCCATATTATTCTCATTGATCTCTATTATATTTTGTGTGGGATGGTGAGGAATAATTCTCTCCAATCATTATAGTGTTATTAGATAAGGGATCTCTCTAGGGCATGAGTGGATTCAAAAAATCCGATGTCCATAAAAAAACTAAGGAATTGGATATTTTTGAAAATAATTTAATTATGTTTATATATTTAAAGGGTTAAAATAAAATAATTTCACAAGTTCCCTTTTTTATTTATTTAACACCTACAAAACCCCATGTCAAATAATAATAATAATAATACTATTATTTTTCTACATCCGCTTAACATGTGAAATAAATTAATTTTTTTAATCAAATAATATTCAATATTAATAATATATCACTAGACCATTTAACATAGTTAGTCATTCCCCTACAATATTTTTCAGTTGTTGAATAATGACCCTTCATTAATTAAATAAATATTCTTGTATTTATCATCAATAAACAAACAAACATTATATTCACTAAATAAAAAATTAAAATGTTCTACGAATTCTAAAAACATTATATTCATTCGAATAATAGCTGAAAATTTAAACGTGATCCAGAGAACATGAATTGTTAGTAAACCACATGCCTGAAAAATATTTATTAAGCTTTTTAATTAAAAATTAAAAATATTATTGCATAACTAAGATTCTAGATACAATTATTGTGTGGCCCTCTAGGCTAAATTCATAGTAGAATTAGGTGATGTAGCATAATGTCCTTGGTTAGCATCTAAAATCCATGACAAGGAACCCATAGAGAAAGAAGTTAATGTCACAACGACATAAAACCTCTTAAAGATGATTACTAGGTATTGTAGTCTTTTTATCAAGATATCTCTATTCAAGAAGGTTGCTTGCTTGTTCCATCAACTTATATTATTGGTTTATATTTTTTGTCTTATTGAAAATAGAAATTCCCAATAGAATACCATTCTCACTGATATATTTAAGATATATCATTTTCATTAACAGTCTTGATATATTAACTTCCATTAATGAACGGATGGGGAAAATCCTTTCTCACATTATTGATTAATGAAATTTTAATCATAATGAACCCAATGTGTCCTACTACACTATGAAAATTTTTCCTCATAGATTTCATAAATACATCAATGTATGTGACTAAAAATAATCATCAATGATAATATTAAATTATAAGGATAAATACACATGATTTCAGAATGGAACATCAAATCACCAAAATAAATGTGGATTTCCTACTAGTGGTTCATGTTCCTATAATATCATACAATAGATATTGCCAAATGTGTACACCATAATAAGGTGCCCGAATGTTTTATGTGTATCCACCCATGATATCCATTAACATTTCTATCCCTCAAATGATATCATCAAACTATTGAACATATTTTCATGAATAGTGTTTTAGAACATTTGGGTTCTCATCATTGTGGCGAGCTACTATGACCTTTTAGTGTAAAAACATCTCTTGGGACATTATCACATATTATATTACTTGAATAAAAAATATGGATGTTATAATAATTTATTAATATAAAAAAATATGAATACAAGTTATCAAAAAGTACAATCAATATTTTTCTAGGGAACCAACTGCAACAAACTTCCTATTTCACTAGAACCAACAACGAACAACCTTCCATATGCTAACTCTCACATAATAATAATTCTTATATTAAGAAAGGCCTTTAGTTATGGATTCTTCCATGTTATCTTCTAATAGTTTTTTGTTAATTCTACCTCTCTCCTTGGATAAAAATCCCTTAAAAGGTGATACTTACAGAGTATATTAATTTTCTGTTGTTGAGACCTTGTCTCTTTATCAAGATCCACCTCTATAGTATAATAACAATACAATGAGATATGTTCTTTAATACTAGGTAGCACATGAATATCCGGGGAAATTTTTTAAATCCAAAAAGAATTCATGGATCCATTAGAAGCCACTATATACTCAGACTCAAATATAGAAACAGTGACCACTAGATGATTTGAACACATCTAACTCACAACTAATACATTTATATAGAAAACATATTTTAATTGAAACTATAGATCATTATGATCTATTTTAAAATAGAAATCTTTATAAACCCTAATTATAATATTCTAATATCCTCCATACACCCCGAACAAATCATTATTTCATCTCCAGTACATAATGATTTCTTTAATAGAATATCACTATTGTTCTCTTCGATCGTCATGATATCTTCTTAAAATTCTCAATTCATATGAAACATAAATTCCAATACATTACATGCCATACATGAATCATCATATCATTGATGATTATGAGATCTTACTCACTCTATATTTATCATGTTGTGTCAGAGAACACATTTTCTTAGAAATTTGGAAACCATGTGGCAATGGAAGAAATCCCCTCCTGGATTTTTTTCATACTAAATATATTTTGAATCTACTTATAATAATTACATTGAATTATTCCATGAATACTCATAGATTTGTCATGAATTATCTTGATATTTATAATATTGGTTACTTCACCTAATCACTTTATGGTGAATCAATGGTTTAACTAATTTCTAAAAGACTCTATGAACAGTATATACTTTGCAATATGTTATATGTCATTAACATATACTGCTATGATGAAAAAATAATTCCAAATAAATCTATTGTAAAAAAATGGATAACAATAATTGATAATGAAACCAACTTATTTTTTCAATTCATCTAATCCAATGATCCATGACCTAGATTCCTGGTTTATTCCATAAATGGTTCTAAGTACCTTGAAAATACTTTTGTCATCACCTAGAGTCCCAAAACATTCTATTTGTGTCATATAGACATCATATTGAAGGTTCCTATTAAGAAATGGAATTTTTAAATCTATATTCCTAATCTCATATTCTTAGTATTCTTTTACAGGATGTAGAAATTTGATGGATTTAAACATGGAGACTAGTGAGAATGTTTCATTATAGTCAATTCCTTTACATTTTATGCCTTTATCTAGTTCCCTTGATTTATATGAATTTATATCACCATCCCTATCTTGTTTTCCCTTTAATACCCATTTTTATCCAAAATTCTATGCATCACATTGTGTATCAACCAGAACCCAAACATGGTTCTGATACATGGAATCTATTTTTGATTTCATGGATTCATTCCATCATTTATCTTATAATCTTTCTATTACCTTTTTATATGAGATAGGTTAATTTTCAACCATTAATTAATCATGGACTTCGATGAATATAAAACCATATCTCTCGGTTTATTTTACCTCTCATATTATCCTACACAATAATTGGAATTTTGGAACAACTTTTTCCATGGGGCCTATAAAATTTATTCTTGTAACAACTAGTGTATATCTTGAGAATCAACTTCATCAATGTCAATCATGCTACCACTATCCTTTTTGAGGACGTGATCCCTCTGATGAAATACCACTTGTCTAGAGATATTCACATTCTTGTTTGAGGGGTTGTATAGGTAGTATATCACTGTTTCATTAGGATACCCTATAACGATACACATTGTGCCCCAAGGATGTAGTTTTTTTCTAGTAAGGTCATAAAAAATGCCTCATAACCCCATATATGTGAATGTGACAAAAAGGGTTTATTTCCACTCCATAACTCAGAGGGAATTCATTATTACACTTTTTTTGGAACTCGGTTTAATGTGTTTTATATAGTTGGTAATACTTATCCCAAAATTGATAATGGATGATCTCCATGGTTTATTATCAACCTTAACAGATCTAACAATGTCTGGTTCCTTTATTAACTAACACTAATCCACTGTGGTGTATAAGGTGGAATAAGTCAATATAGAATCCAAAACACCGGTAAGAAGTCATCAAAATCTTGGCTATGATATCCACAACCTCAATATGATAAATGATTAATTATCTTCTTACCAAATTGATTCTCTACTTCATTCTTGAATTACATGAATTTCTCAAATGACTCTAACTTATACCTCATGATGTTGGCATATCCATATATACTCATGTAATTTTTAAAAGTTATAATGATGGAATATCATCCTCAAAATTATACAAGAAATAGTCCCCAAATATCATTGTGTATTAATATTGGAAGCCCTATACCCATTTCAATCTATCCACTCAGTGACAGTTTGGTCGCATTCCCTTGTAAACAAGCATGACATCATCAATGTGCTTTTATCTCAAATGAGTCTAAATAGCCATCTTCATTTATGTTTTTCAAATGCCCCTCATATACCCGACGAAGAGTATAATAACATAGATGGGTGTTATATGAGTAATGAGAACATGTTTTTCTAACAAGTTCAAAAACATTATTTTCATAATTTAATTCATAAAGGCCATTAATTAATTTTTTCATACCATCACATTTATCACCTTTGTTAAAAAAATTATTTAAAAATTTAAAATAAACACATCTACATCTAGGAATGACATAGAAATTATGTTCATGATAACCATAGGTACGTATTTAAAAACGTTTAAAACCAATACCATTTTCATTTCTAATGAAACATTTTTGTCACCATTGTAAACAATACCCATCAATGCATTATTGACTTCTCATAGATCACCTTATCCTCTATCATTCAATCATATTATACATGGTTCCTATCTTTGGATAATTATGTGATCACAAAAATCTATATCTTATAAAAATTTTATAGATACTAAAAGACTACACTTGAAAATGAATTTACAATTTCCTTCCCTATGCTTCTAGGCGCAGTTCAACTTCCAGTGGATTTGATTTCGACATGAAAAAACATACCACATATTTTTTGTTTCCTAGCCTCTAGATCTTCCTCTTCTTTTAATGATATTTCTTATAATATTTGGGCTTTTTATGAGTGTTTGTCCCATTTCCCTTTTTCTTAATTTTTTTTACCATACTGACTATGGATTTATCATGCCCTATGTTCTTATGTACATAGAGAATCAATGTAATAATTTCATAGAGATCTTCTCATTATTTCCCATGCTTTAAGTAAGAATGAACGTAGAGAAGGTCTTTGTAAGTGATAGATGTATCATATTTGTACGCAAATCATCGAGGAATTTAATACTTAACATGTCTATGTGTTAAATGTGTCCAATAATCTAGTCTACATGAGTTCCCACGAGCAATGAATCTCTAATAATAGTTATAATAAAATCATTGGAGATAATGTACCTCCCATGACTCACCTTCACTTAATAAAGACCCAAAGGTGATACATCATTCTATAGGCATCATTTTCCTCATGTTTCATCAAAATTTTATTGAAAATGGATTATAACATAAAACGTTGAAATTTTTTTGAAGCATTCAAATATTTCTGATTGATTAATAACTCATCCTCATTTTCCTCATCACTAAGAACATAAATAATGGCTTCTTCCCTCATATACAATCTAATTTATTGGTAACTGATAACGTGTAAAGGATATTTCCAATATTGGAAATTTGTGAGAAGGTTTTCCTTTTATTGTATGTATGGAAATGATATGATTTTAATTTATTTTACTGTTATTTATAAAAAATAACATGACAATTATTATATTACATTACTAGATAAAATTGTGAAAAATAAATAAAAATTATATTTATTAGTCTCCTACTATTTTATAAAAACTCAATAACCCTCACCATTGGATTGGGAATATATAGATTCTTTTATATTATAGTATAAAATAGCCAAATTCTTATTCTAATTACTCCGACCATTGTAGGATAAGAAACTTGAATGGTTACATGTAGGTATTAAAAATCCCAACTACATTAAATAACAACTCCTTGATCTATTGAGTGGACTCCCCAATCCTGAAATCCTTAAATTGGATTTCTTCATCCCTTTCCTATCAATTAAACCATGAATTGAATTGGGATTCATACTTGATGTTTAATACAATAATAAAACCCAAAACCTCAAGATAGAATTACCCAATAATTAAAATTACTCTATCATGGGTTGGTAAGCCACTTTAAAATATGGTTTGATTTCAATTGTAGTAATTAAATGTTATTCCAACTTAATATATGAAATTTATGGAATTTATAATTTTTCAGTAAATTTGAAATTATTATATTTATAGTAGGATTTTTAATATTAAGTTTATTTACATTAATAATTAACAATGTATTAGGTAATATTTATGTATAACCCAATTTATCTTACTTCTTTCCTTTAGGCATGTTAATTTCATTAATTAATTTGATCATGAAAAAACATCTACAATTAAATTACAATGAATCTTGGTAAAAATAAAATAATATTGAATAATGATCATGATTCTATTATAATGGTTTATTCATCAAGATTTTGATAAACTAACTATAGACCAAAGGGAAAACACCTTGATTAAAATAAGGTTGGTGTTACAACTTTCCACCTATCCACCTATTAATCTCTCTTGGATGGTCTCACCTCATCTCGAAACATTAACCACCTCCACTATCTTGAGATCTCAAACCATTACATTCGATTTAACTCACAAACATTTGGTGGGGAAATGGTTTACCTGAAATAAACCATGGGCATGCAGCCCCTTACATATAAAGAGGAGAGAAGGCACGTTGGCCATTAATGTAATTTCATAATAAAATAATAAAACCAATTATAGAAAAATGGAATGGTCTATTTTTGTGATCATCCATTTTCATTCAATGAATTTAACATTTAATAAAACTATAATTAAATTCTTAATCATTCTTATATAAGATACATTATTCTCAAATCAATTAATTATCCTTTCTAATTAATCGATACTTATATCTTAATTCTAATCATGATTTCCTTTATATTCTCAACCATTATGCTTTTAAACAAAATAAATATATTTATTTTAAATTAACTTTAATCATAAATTTACCATAAAGGAACATGGTGAATAACATTTTGATTCTAACTAAAATGTATTATACTCATATATTTTTTATTCTTTATGATATATATAATACACGACATATCACAAAATTTAATGATGTTTAGTATCAAATTACTGATTAAACAAATTTCATTATATTTTTCTAATGTGTCACACGATAATGCACATAGAGTAACTACTATAATATGACTCATACATGAAATGAAAATCTAAATATCACACAGATCTTAAATAAACACACACACACATATATATATATTAAAACCTACCACATCCATGTCATATCAACCTAATGACCACATACAAGCACATTTCATATAGTTTACATAATATAATAAATAAATTTTAAATATGTGTAATTTTCTATATGTACATTTCATATAAAAGAATGATAAATGACATGTGGATATATCATGGTGTATCTGAGGTAGATGCCTATGGACAAGGCCTATAAATCGTGCCTCGGAAAATTGATGTACATGGTTTTTATAAGAAGATACATGGCGTGTGGGGTCCTTGTTACACGATCATCGATCACATATGCCATGAATGGTAGTACATGACCTATAAATGACTCTAAGGGACTACACTACGGTTATATGGGATACACAGTGTGTACTCCTATGTAATGTACACCATCCTATCAATATGAACATGTGGAGTGATAAATAAATACATTTTGTGTCATGAATTAACACAGTATGAATTTAATATTGAATTAATTCATGATGCATTGAAGACAAGTACATGACATGTAACACCAGTTTCACGGTGTGTACTCTTATGTTATCCAGCTAGAATCCAAAGAACCTCCATATGGGGTCCATGGTTTTATTTCATTCATAAAATTAATCATATTGATTATATTTATGAGAAATGAAGGATAACGAAAAATATCATGTAATTAATATTAAAATAATAATTAAAACTAAATGGAAAACTAAATTAAAATTTCACAAAACAATCAATTATATTTAATTAATGAAAAATCATAATGTGAAAGCTCTGATTCAACTTTTTGGTTCCGGGCACAGTGGAATAGTGTGATGGGTCCTGCCCAAAATTATTTTTCTTGAAAAATGACCGATCTATGATATACTCAATGATAACCTCCATGATCTATAGAATTGAATAAAATAAAATAGTCACAAGATATAACACTATAACCATATAGAGGATCTACACATATTATATATAATTAATTATAATAACTTATGAATTATCGTCATGGAATTATTTCATCTTTGACCATTCATACAAATGATCATTATTTTATAATCATTTCATTATAGTAATAACGAGAAAAATACATGTTGTAGTGATCCACATGTGTTCAACAATTTTCTAAATGTCATAATAGGAATATATGGGTGCTAGCACAAAAGATCCCATCGCTAGCATCGTCCACCTTCGATCACCTCTAGGCCCGCTTCTAAAGCATTCTCCTTGATCTCTCTTCACCTAAGACTAAGAGGTAGAAGAAGATGTATCTCAATTCTTAGAAGAATGGATGGAGAAGGGATCTCTCTAGTTCATGAGATGATTCTCTAAATCCTTGGTCCAAAACCAAACAAATTATTTGGCTATATTATAAAATAATATTATTAGGTTTATATATTTCTACTATTAAAATAATATAATTTCACATGTTTTCATTATTATTTATTTATTCCCTCTAGAACAAAATTTAATTTAATAATAATATTATTATTATAATTTCTCAAAATGCACTTATCTTCTGAATAAAATTAAATACTATTTAATAAATTAAAATTAAATATTTATTATCTCTCATAAGACCATTAAACATTGTCTGTCATTCTTACACAATATTTATTAGGCCTTGAATAATGAATAACTATTTAATATATAAATATCATTGCAATATTCACCAATAAATAAATAAATAATATATTCACAAAATAGAAAATAAATATACATTAATTATTCCACCCAAATTTTATTCTGTCGAATAACTGGTGGAGGAATAAATTTGATCTAGAAAAAATGAATAATTATTAAACCACATGACAGAATAATATTAATTTATCTAGTTAAATAATAAATAATATTATTTTTATTTATTTGAGATTATTGATAAACATAGTGTGTGACCCTATAGGCCTATTTCTTAGTTGAATTAGATGAAGCATCCTAATGTTCATGGTAATTGTCTACCAACACACCAGGGAACCCATATAGAATGAATTTAATACTGAAATGTTATAATGCCTTATATATAGACATATTGTGCAATATAATCCCTTTTATCATGATAAATCTAATGAATATGGTTTATTGCTAGTTCCATAAACTAATAAGCTCATGGTCTCTTTCGTTGACTTACTGGAAATTGAACATTACTATAAAACACGATGACTATGGATTTATTTAGGAAATATAATTTCAAACAAATGGACTGAATTATTAACTTCTCTAAAATAATAGAAGGGGCATATCCTTTATCGCATTATTCATTAATGCAATATTACTCATGAAGAAGCCAATGTATCCTACCTAAACACTTACATATCTTATCACAGTTTCCTTCAATATGTTATAGAACATGACTCATAAGAATCATTAATGATAATCTTAATGTATAACGATCAATATACAAGTCCACGAATATAAACATATATTGACACATAAAAATGTGAAATTCTTACAAGCGGGTCCCATTCTCATAATATCCTACACTAAAAACTATCAGGGGTGTAAACCATGAGGAGGTTCCATAAATTTCTATGAGTATACAACCCCAATATCCTTTATCATATATGTGCCTCAAATGTTACAATCTAGCAATAGGAAAAATATTTAATAACAATGTTCTAGAACTTCTTAGTTCTCATTATAGCAGGGAACTACTATGACATTTTAGTGTGACTCCTACTATTGGGACATTACCTTATTCTATATTATGCAGAATAAAAATCATGGTGTGATAAAAAGATTTATAATATTCCAAATAATTAATATGGATTGTTTTAATGTAAAAAATAATTCATTCATGTGAACATTCTCCAGTAATAATAATGTGACATCCCCAACCTAGGTGGCACTAAAGTGGTACCCAGAGTCGAGTCGTCACATGATCTCAGGAACACCTCTCCATAATCCAATGTTTTACAACTAGTAGTAATGGTTTAATGTGATATTTGTGGAGACTATACTATCTTTATCAATGTAATACAGAACACATGATAGTAAATAATAATAGAAACAATAACTAATAAACCGAGAACATGCATTACCAACCATTTCCAAAAATGGGGTAAAAATCATAAACCATTTATAAATATGCCATTTCACGATAACAATGAAAAAGTTAAGAAAAAAATAAATATAAATAGGTAAATCCTCAAAACTGGCCCAAACACTAATTCTGTGTCTTCAACTATACATAACCCATGGCTAACTCAACTCTATAGTATAGGTACTTTTCGCTTTTCATGACCTGTAACCATGAAATCTTCTTGGGTACCCAATGGTTGCCTGAGTAGGGTGTGATTAAAACTCAATCGGCCACCACCATTGGTTTCTTAAAAATATCCATTCTAAATAGATAATTCATCTATGTATTAAATGAAGGAAAAGTTAAAAAAAATAAAACTCGAGTGACATTTGTTAACAATATTACCATTAATAATTTTAATCACATAATTTGTTTCTTCAGTTGTTCCATGGGTTAGGAATTTACAACATTTAAAAATAGCCTAGGTCAATTAATTACTATAAATAAGGGAATAAGTCGGGTTTTATATCTCATTGGGTATAACCATTTCATTATCAAAACACAATACTCTTACCCTGGTCCATCAGTTGATATAGTTTTATCTAATACAATCATATGGTTATAGTGCCTCATTCCCATTCCCAAACCCATGTATTGTGGTCTAGGGTTTAGATACCCAATCAAACTCAATTCATGGGTGTAGATCCTAAAGTATAATTCCCCACAACTACTATGAAAAGTGAACAATATTATTTATCCATTTACTATATAAACCATATCATAAACCATACATAATCCGTACACATAACATTCACATTTCATAATTATTCAATAGGTGAACATAAAGCCTCAAACCAATAGAATAATTAACATTTATATTGCATAACCTATTTAACATATTCATAAATTTCTCATAAGATAACCCATTACATAACATCATAAATTCACAAGAATGTACACATTTAACATGTTCAATATTCTACATGAGTTTACGCACTTGTGTATTTCACGTTCAATTCATATGTCATTCAGCAAAATCACTTTATTTTACCTAACCCATTCATATTAATTCTAAAAAATTTCATTATTTCATTATTAAATTCTTGAAATAGTTATGAATATTCCCTTTTTAACACAATTAACATCCCATCATGTTCAAAAATGGATATATTTTTTCAAAAGTCCAATCTATACATAACTGTACCATTTACCAGGTTCGGTAATGATGGTACACTCCATGGGTGGATCTAGACTGGTAAAATCATCATTAATGAATCTGATAGGAATCTTAAGTGGTTTATTTCATCATTTAGAAAAAAAATTTACAAAATAAAATAAAAGGAATCAAATACAAAATAAGAGAGAACCAAAAAAGAACCAAAAATGAAAATATCTGCTTCAATACTGTATAATGTAACATCTATACTACTTACCTAGAATTTGAATATTAACACATCCTTGAATTTAGACATAAATCTATATTCAAGCACTCATTGAAGAAAATCACTCAGATCCTCAGGAAAAACATGGTTTTTGGGATTTGGAAAAAGAAGAAAAAAACCCATGCCCTAATTCAGAAAAGAAAATCAAGAGAATGATTAGACTCACCCAGATCTTCGATTCACAAAAAACAGTTCTCCAAACATCTCATAATTGAAGGATGTTGATCATTGGGATCCTTGGGAGATTTTGGTTTGTCAATAGGGATAGATGAGGATAAAATTGGACAAAATTGGGTGGAAATATAAAATTGTGAGGGTTAAAATCGTTAATTCCCACTTTTTAATAGAGCTCACTATTTTCTCACTTGGTTTTTCAAAACTTGCACCAAATATGTTCCAACCTATGTTTAAAAGTTTTGAATTATCATAGTTTCATTAGTTTTTTGTATAGTTTCGAAAACCGTGTTCCAACTGTGGATAATTCCGCTTTCAATGTTCACATAGTTGGGATTTCCCCCTTGAATGATTTGGTTTAACCATGCACCCCCTCATCCTAGAAATGATGGTTTGGGAACACAGATTCCACTCACTATGCTCCAATTGGGAAACAAGAACCAGATTTCCATTTTCTTAGGTCATTTGTGTGCTAATTCACGGTAACAACCTCGACAATCTATATTCATCTGGAAAACATTACATTAAAAAAATTAATGATATTTAAATAAAAATTTAAATTAGAAAATGCCTCTATGAAGTTCCCAATCAGACAACCTCCTCAAATTATGATATATTTTCCTCAGTCATCACTTCCAAGCATCACTGATCATCTAGAGAAATCTGATTAAACCACTGGGCTTTCATATCTAACATTGTTTCCAATGTTTCTTCATAAACATTATTATGAACCCATAAAACACAAACCAATGGAATAAGTTTTCCCTGTAGTAGATTCTCACTATGATCCACAAAACAAAATCGATGCTCCTCATGGACACATCAACCTCATACCAAAAAAATTGCAAGGACTACATAAGTAATCCTGATAAACTGATTCATAAATTGAAACACAAGGAACCAATTCACACAACATCATAACAGTATAGAAGAGCCAATTGGGACCCCATCATCCTAATCCTCTCTTAAAATCCTGGACCAAATCATTATTTTCCATTATCTCCTTGTTATTAATTAACAGATGGTGACCAAAATAAGACACCACTAGAAGAAACACATTATTATCCCAAAAATATTTCTTGACCTAAATTGATCCACAAATCATAGCTAAATGGTCCCATTCCATAACAAAACATAAAAAACACAACCACAATACTCAAGTAAGTCAACCTATCCAGATCTGTTCAAATGATCATTTTCAAGGAAAAAATCTTCAATTACTCTCATTTAAGTCAATACATCATGAAACATCAATCACATCTTCTAATGACTCCTTTACTACGATAGTTCTCCACACCCCGCACATTATGCCACTAACACCATATTCGGTTGGTTAAAACTACTACTATTTATAAAGGCCACCAAAACCACATCTCACCAACCACAATGAACATGATGTGTTTCCCAACTCACCACAACCCAACATCCATGAAGAATTTACCCATCATTGACAACGATCATATCTATCAAAAATACCAGAAAAGGACATGCATCCTCTATCCAATGAATATTATCAGAAACATTACATCTCTCTTATTTTAGTTCATTTAATAAAAATAATATTTTCATAAAACAAAAAACATTTGGTGGATTATAACTTACCATGATCAGTCCTCATTTTTTTATCATGTCAAACCATTCCGGACAGATTACCTTAAGACACACATTTTTTCAATATTATAATTTTATTCGATACACCTACCCATTGTACCTTTTAAAATATGGTATACCACCATCTTCTGATGCAAATAGTATGGTTATTCACCAAAATTTGGTAAACTCAAACATTAAGGAACCAACTACCTCCTAAAAAATAATTGTGTTTCTCTTCACCCATTAATATTCATATCACAAATTTTTCCATCATTTCTATATCAACTGATATCGACTGGGTTCTTCTCAACAACCCATTTCCATAATGGAAATGGACATTTTATTCAAAAACATCCACTGAAGCTAGTTTCAAACTCATCACTTTTATAGTTTTTTCTAACCATGTTAGGTTTTCCCTGGTTGGCCCGTCCTGGAACACCTAGAACCACTGTTGGCAAGACACTACATCACAGGGTCATGGATCCTCTAAATATAAATAGATTCTAATGTTACCCCAATTCACCTACCAAAGTCAATGTTATATTTTTTATGATGTTACAGAACCCAAAATCCATTGACATTAACCATTTCCATGTCACATGAATCCTTTCAAAAAAATTTATTTTGGAATATCAAACAACGTTTTTAACAACCCTAATCCCAAAGACAACACATGGTTCAATCATGAACCACATTCAAGGATCACATAGACTCTCTAAGAAACTCAATGTGCACCACATGGGTCTCTAATAACATGTCAATACTTGTAATCATATTATTACATGACTGTAACTATAACTAACCGTCAATTAGAATCCGTGGATCATAAATTCTATTATTTTTAAATGATTAGATACATAATTATAATGCATGAAACTAAAATAAAAAATAATTTATTTATTATCTATATTGAGATCATAGCTTCCTTTTTTCTCCTACATCTGAATAACAACACCTATGGAATTCATGAAAAATGGATGAGATAAAAATCACAATAAAGGGAAAAACATATGAATTAATCAAATAACATGGGCTAGAAGGTATAACATGATGACATAAAAAGGCACGGTACATGAATAAACATATGGAATCATAACATATAGAACATGGGATCAAGTAATCCTTGAAAAATATAAATTTTGAAACAATATACAACATTCAATAAGAATGATTCAAGGACTATCTCCCAGACCATTTCTCATGGAAGATCATGATTGAAGGGTCACTACCAAGACAATTGTATATGATTGGAATAAGTTAAGGCTACCCAAAAAGATCTTTGCACAAGACAACACATGAGACTCAACAATACCCAATGCATTGGATATCTTTCTAGGTGCACTCATTATAACAAGTTTAGGAATATGTGTTCCACATGAAGAATCATACGTAAGTAATAAAACATAAGCATAACAGTTATGCGAGGAATGAATTTAGTGTCATAATCGTGTTAAAAGGAATAAAAACTAAAAATGCATAATGGTGTGCATGAAAAAATAGATTTAAAACATAAACGAACATTCATATGGGAAAATATTAATATATAATTATTAGAGATTTTAAAAAGAAGTGAAATAATGTAAACAGATTTTTCAGGAGTCTAAATAATTAAAAAAAATAGTGGGATTTATAGAAAATATTAAAGAGTATATAATGATGTGAAAAAATTTTCTATTATATAAAACCATAAATGAACCAAAATATATTTTCACCATAAAATAATTTTTTAAAAAAAATTTGGGTAATTATGTTGAATATGTATGGAAATAAAAAATGGGAAAGAAATGGAGAAGTTCCTTATAACTGTGATTTCTTATTGAGAATAATTGAGAAAGGATCCTTATTAAAACATATCTTTCCCCATCAAAGAATGATAAACTGATCTGAATACATGATTTTGTACCATTTAATAATAATTTAAAAAATTTATATAAAATTAAAGAATAATTAAATTGGGGTAAAAATAGATATGGTGTAACATAATGTAAAAATGGGGTTTTAAAAGGAATCATATAACTTATGTTTAAAAGGTTCCTTCATTTGATATTAATGTCTGGGATAATAAAATTAAATTAATTGATTAATTAATTATGAAACATTACTAAATGTATTTGATTAAATTTAATTTAATTTTATGTTCTATAAACTTTAATAAACTTTATAGTCTCTTTTATAAGTTATATTCTATAATTGTATCAATCGAGAGTGTTCGTTTCCTATGTTTTCTTGATCAATTCAGTTGTATACTTCAATGGAAGATCATGTGAAATGAGAATGGTCATCCCAAATTAAAATTATATATTATTAATGGGATTAAGGAATATAAAATTGTAATAAATATCTTTTCTTCCAAATTCTATGTCTATTAATTTGAATTTCATTAGTGATAAGCATTTAGAATATTTTGGCATTTTTTTGATCATAAAAAACTACATTTGTATTTTTAATTGATATTAGGGTTATATTCTTGTTCCAAAACATTAAATTTGATGTAATACATAGATTATAATGATTTTTAAGCATAAAAATTGCTTTATGACCATCATTAATCTGGTAATGGTATCTAAAAACATGTCATCCTCGAAATTGATAAATCAATACCCCACATACAACGTTATCATTTTTAGAATAAAATAAAAAGGTAATGATAAATGATTATTTATTGTTACATTAAAAAAATAAAATTCCATTATATAAAAGATATTGGAATTATATTCATAATTGGACATGGGTAGGGTTGGAGAGGAAATAGAAATAAAATAAATTGGAAAGGAAATAATAGAAAAAGAAAGTGGTTTTTACCTCTTGAATTCTTCTCCATGAGAACCTACTTGCATCACTTAAGTTTGTTATTTTATAGAGACAAAAGTATCATAGAATTCAATAAGTCTTGGAGGATGTTTGGGAAGAATTTTTACATGTTTCAAGGCTTTTGATGTATGATGATAATAGATGGTTAGGGAGGTATTTATAGTGGAGGTGAGGGGTGTTTTTTGATATTTTTTATTTATTTATATATTATTTTGGCTCATGAATATCTATATTTATGATAATTATTACTAAATATAGTAAATATATAATTTTAATTGGATATAATGCCCGCTTACATTATCCATGACTCAATCATGACACCAAAAAATCATTTATTTACTCAAAATGTTAAATTATGTAAATTATCAACATTCATTATTCACCAAAAATTCATCTATTTTAGAAAAAACCAAAAAATCAACCTGAAATTTTTCCAATGTGTAGAATTAAATAAAGGAATCTATTTTATGAAAAAAAATTATAAATATGATAAATATAATTTTTAATTTAAATCATCATTTAGTAAAAGAATATAAATTTTGAAAAAATTGAAAATTTTCAAAACACTTTGAAAAATTAGATAATGTGTCATAAAAGTATCTTATAACTATAATATAGAAAAATATTAATATTTTAATATAATTTATGAAAATAAATTTTCTTTTAATTCATTATATTAAATTGTAAATTTTAAATAAACACGAATGTTTAAAATAAACACAGATACTCAATTTATTATTTTTAAAACATTTATTTACTTATTCTTTGATAAAAATATTATATATATTCATCTATAAGATGTCTAAAATTTTTTTATACTTCAATAGGTTAGGATAAAATTCTACTAGCTAATTTCCTGTTCTTAATGGTTAAAATATTATTCCATAGGTCCTGTTACTCTTCCATCAGTTTAGGAATCAAAATTTCTATAAATTCTTATAATTTCATTAATTATTCATTTATAATGTTTTTATTGTGATATCTAAGTTATTTATATGTGATTCATATTATTTAACATATTTATAAAATTATAAATTTTATTGATTGAATTTTGGGTTGTTACATTCTTTCCTCCTTATAAAATTTCTCCTTGGAAATTTTGTTTTAAAATCTAAAGGAGAAAAGGTGTCGATATTTCTCCTTCATTACTACCTCTGGTTCTCATGTTGCCTCTTTTTACAAATGGTTACAAAATATTATTTTTACTATATGAGTAGTGTTGTTTCATATAATGTTATTTTTATAGACTAATATCCTCACTAGAATCTCCTCATAAGAGAGAACATTTTACAACTGTACCAACTATGAATTTACTACATGTGAAGGATCTTGAATTTACTTCCTCAATATAGATTAATGGAATACATAATGTATATTTTACATGGTTGGTAGAGGTGATATTTGGTAGGACATATATCCAACATGATCAAGGATCTCAAAAGGGACTATATTCTTAGGACTTAACTTTCCTTTCATCCCAAATATCTGGATTCTTTTACATTTAAATATAGAGTGGAAAAATATGTATCAATCCTTATACTATCTATCCCATCCATAATTTTCCACCTAGATATTATATAGAATTTGAGTTTCCTTGATTGGATGCTATGTTGTTTTCATTTTTCCTCCATTTTATCGACTATTGCTGGTCATAGAATCTTACATTCAACAAGTTCATTCATGAATGTTAGTGATCTACATAATTTACCAAATAAGGATTCATAGAGTGACATTTATATTCTCAAGTGAAAACTAAAATTATAGGGGAACTTGACCATAGGTATTTTTTAGTTACATGTTACCTTAATGTTCATAAAACATTATATCACCATGTCCTCTAATAATGAAATAGTCCTCTTAGATTGGACAATATTTTAAGGATGATCAGTTGTACTGATGATTAAAAAAGTGTTCAAATCATGATGGGGATTTTTCCATACTATATAGGTGAATCTAAATTAATGATCAGATACAATTTAATGACGTACTCTACATAACCTCAAAAAATCTCAAATTTATATCTATGCATGTTGGTCGAGTCATAATTCCTCTAAAATTTCAATAAAATAAGTATTCTTTGTTAGATGATCCATAATAACCCATAGAGCATTGTTTCTTCTTGATTTCTTTTGATGGCCGGTGATAAATTCCATGGTTATATATTTCCACATCCATGTAAGTATGGGTAATGGTAGAATCATCCCCTTAGAATTATTCATTTCATCCTTCACATTCTCACATACTAAAAACGTTGATGTATATTCAGCTATCTCCATATTCAAATTGTCCCACCAATAGTGGTTTCTGATATCATGATACATCTTTGAGCTCCCTGGATAAATATAGATGTTTTTTTTTGTATGCATCATTTTTAATATAGTTATTTATCTATAGATTGGATGGTATACATATTCATGACCCATGTTTCAAAACTACTTCCACATCCATTTTGAACATTGGGGATTCCCCGTTTCTGATAGATTCAACCCTTTTTTGAATATTGACATCATTTCTTTGAGATTCCTTTATTTTATCCCTGAGAGATGGTTACATAACCATTTGATAAATTATTGTTGATATTTTCACTTAATGATTCTCATGTAGATCATTTACAGTTCTAGTAAGATTGGATTCTTCTCAATTCTAATCATTGGTATCGTTACATGATTTATTTTACATAGAGCATCCTCTACGTATTATTATTTTCCTGGATTGTAGTGGATTGGGAATTCAAACTCCATGATGCTATCTAAATATCTTCTCTGCTGCATATTAGACTCCTGATATGTTAAAATATAATTTAGGATCTTATGATCAAAATATATTTAACACTTCTACCCCTAGAGACAATTCCTATAGATTTTTAAAGCCAAGATCACAACTGCCAAATCCATATCATATGTGGGATAGTTTATCTCATGAATTCCCAAATTCCATGAGGAGTAGGTTATAAAATTATCATTTATGTTAAATACACATGAAAATCCCTTCTTTAAGAATCATTTTACACCACAATGAGTTCCCCACTTATCAGTAGTGTGAGTATCAGTGTAACGATATGCCTCTTTTTCATCTCTTCAAAAATCCCTCCACGTTAACAAGTCAAAATATAATTTATTCCATTTCGACTCACCATGGTTAGTGGTTTGGAATTTCATGAGAAGTTATTATCAAATCATTATTAATACTCAGCTAGACTAAGGAAATTATGTATCTCTCTAACAGATGTTATACTGGGACACTTTGTAATTGACATTGTCTTGGAAAGGTCAACATATATTCCTTCCATGGGGATAACATACCCCCTTATTGATTCATCATTAATCAATAACTCACATTTACTATAATTTTCATTTAGTTTCCCATTTAGGAAGTCTTTAGAACAGTATTCAAATTCCCCTTATATTCCTCATTTCACTTGGAGTATATTTAAATGTAATTAAAAAAGATTAATAAAAATCTCAACATAATCTCTAAATACATTATTCATTAATTCCATTACATGGTAATGAGAATTATTGTGTCTTAAGGAAATCACTATGAAATAATTATTTCCATACCTTGTTAGAAAGGATGTATTGGAAATATCTTCCTTCATCACCTTTATTTGGTGATACCCCGACCAAAGGCTCGCATTGGAGAAATACTTGTCCCCACATAGAGGACCAAAAAATAAATCTTTCTATTGTAAGGGGTAATTTCTCTTTATCAAGACATTATTTTTCTCATGATAATAAATATAGAGGCACATTGATCCATCCTTATTCTTTATAAAGAGGTATTGTGCATCCCACAATGGAGAACTCAGGGGGTATGAACCCCTTGTTCATATTCTCCTATATATACTTCTTCAGTTCCTCCAACATGATAGTGGAAATTATATAAGGTCTCTTATATATATGTAGATACCCCATAATAAATTATACTTAAAACTCAAACTCACGATCTGATGGAAGACCGGTCAATTCTTTAATGAACACATCTGTGTAGTCTCTCGAAATGGGTATTTATTTTAGCATTATCTTATCCATTGTCACGATCATTTGAGAGTGACATGATTTCTCAAATGGAAATAATATCCAAACATGAGATAGTGATTCTGATGGAGATGTTTTATCCTCCTCACACATGTATTGAATTGGAAGATACATCAGGATGTGATGAGTGATCTCCCATTCAGGTTGATGATGTTGGATTTGTATAAAGATTGACAATACATGACCAATATAGTATCAGACACCACCAAATGAGGTGAAAAAATATTTTTCTGGAGGTTCCATATATTAAAACTAACTATTTAGGAGTTATAAACATCTAATGAAATAATATTCCCATTATATATTATCATAGATAACACAACATCTGTATTTTGATGTGGTTATTGAATAGTTCTACTAAACGTGAATGTTATGAAAGGAATAGTATATTTAAAATCAAATAGAATTTCCACTATTCTTGAATGAAGTACTGGATACCTATCACCACATCATTTTTAAGATCCACCTCTACATTTTTGATAGCGTGTTCCCTTCTATACAGCCTTGGAGGTTTTTGTTGATGATTTCCTCAATCAACCCTTGGTAAGGGGAAATAGTTTTAATAATTCTCAATTTCATTGTTGTTTATGCCCTAAATTATAGTTTGAGTGTTGATCTAAACCTTCCTTTATAATATCACAGTAGTGGGATTATTAAAATCCACCTAGAAGTTTTAGGTCAGATTCCCCATTCTCTAACATTTGAGGCATTTCATAATTCCCTTTAGACATTTCTAAGGATGATTCTTCCGAAACATTTTACACTTGAGATGTTGTGTTTTCAATCTATAGTAGTACTTATATATTGATCCACCCATACTAATTTTTTTTTCACTTTTTATCTTTTGTCCCACATGACCACTAAGAGTCTCTGATCACCAATTCAACATTGGGGGTACAACAGACCTTGCCCTCATTTTAATCAAAGTATCAAATCTTCATTCATTCAAAGATTCAGTTTTAGTCCTCTTAATATGTGATCCATTACATGGAATCAATTTCTTCTATAGTTTTTTTTCTTCATCATTTTACAGAACTTATGAGATTCCCCATAAAAAGGATAGACCACCAGCACATCTTTCTCTTCTTTGGTACACTTGATAATAGAGAATATCATCTCAGTGGAGTTAATCAATTGTTATAAAATGAAGGTGATAGAAGATCAACTAAAAATAAATGGAATTTGATGAATAATTAATTTTACCACAACTTTATCTCTCTTAGGATAATTAGGTGTTCCATGTGATTCAATTTATTAATCATAAAATGAGACATTTGAGAAAGTAATTTCATGATGTTTTAATAACGAATTTTTATATAATTTGGAATTTCATTAAGTAAACCATCACATTTACTACCACATAAATTATTAAAAGATGTTCTCCAATTTCTATCCATTAAATAAAAAATAAATTAGAATTAGGGTAGATTTTATACTTATCCAATAATCATATAAATAGGAATCTTTGAACAAACAAGGATAAGCTTTCAAATGAAACTTATAACATAACTCATGATTCCCTATGTTTAAATCATGGTTATCCATGGTGATAAAAATATCCATAGGGTTCATAATATTATGATCTATTACTAATCTTCAAAAATATCTAGACCATTCTCTAAAACCAACTATAACATTTCAATGATTATACATTTATTATTAGAGGATTTTAATAATAACTAACAATAAATTACAAACCAAGGATGGTAATTTCATGTGTCCTTGGAACATTAGATACATAATTATATAAAATGATCCCAAAATAAAATAATATTTTATTTAATATCCATAAATATCACTAATAATCCTTTTTATCTTAAATCTACATCAGATAACATAGGGAATACATGAAGAAAGGGATGAGAAGAAAATACCAGTAAGGGAAATAAATAAATGAACAGTGAAAATCACATAGGAAAGAATGCATAACTTAATGACATATATATTCTTAGAACATGAATAAAAATATATAATTATAACACATATAACATGGGATCTTGTAACCACGGAATTATAGAAATGTGGAAACAAAATATAGCATGACATAAGCATGAGTAATGGATAAACGCCATGCCCATTGCACATAATGTCTCATGAGACTAAACATTACCTAGCGCATTAGAGAACTGTATGGAAGCTCTAAAACATAACATTTTCATGAATCTGTGTTCCACATGATGAATAAATCATAAGGAATAAAATCTAAACCTAAAAATTACCCACAAAATAAATAGCGTATCAGAATCATGTGAGAAGGCATAACAAAATGGAATACCATATCTTTGTATATGAATGAATGGATTTAAAACATACACAGAAATTAATAGGGTAAAATATGAATAGATCACAATAATTGATGTCAAAAAATTGAAAACATTTACATTGATTTTTTTATAAACATTATAAATAAAACATATTAGTTGGTATTAATGAAAATATTGAGTGGTATTTAATGCGGAAATGGAATAATATTTTATATTAAATAATAAAAGAAGCAAAAAAGAGTTTAATGACAAAATAGTATACATTATAAGAATAAAGGGTGATTAAAATAGATTATCTATGGTATTTGAATATGGGAAAAAATTGGGATGTTCCCTTTAATATGGATTGCATTTTAGGTAGAATTCAAAAGGGGCCTTATTAAAACATTTATTTCCCCATAAAATAATGATGAATTGATCTGGATACATGATTTTATAAAATTTAACAAAAAATTATAAAATTTATGTAAAATCAAATAATAATTACATCAAGGAATAAGAGTGAAGGTGTAACCTAAAAGATAAAATGGAGGTTCGAAAATAATCCATTACCTTATGTCTCAATGAGTTATGCACATGAAACTAATCTCCTAGATAACAAAATTAGATCCAATAAATAATTTATTCAAAAAATATATATTTTTTTGATTTATTATAATTTTATTAAGTTTATTTATGTATTTTTTTGTAAGTTATAACATACAATTTTATCATTAATGAGTGTTCATTTACCTTGTTTTCATGATTGGATCACTAGTATAGGAGTATAAAAGATCATGGGAAATGAGAATACTCTCCTAGAATTGAAATTATATGTTATTAATGAACTTATAGATTTCTAAATGGTCATTTATAAAATTTTTTCATATATCAGGATGATTCATTTGATTAAACGTTAATGATAACCGTTTAGATAATTTTGGCATTTATTTTATCTTCACATGCATGTTTTATTTATTAATTAATATTATCTATATATAATAGTTCTAGGAAGTTATATATGATATACTAAATATATTATAATACTTTTTATCCCAAAAAATTGTTTTCCTTCCATACATAAAGGTGTTAATGGAAATTGAAAACATAT